>CM041777.1:441224556-441824556 GCA_023374045.1 Limonium bicolor
AAAAGTGGTATCAGAGCGAAGTATCGCTCTGATGACTGAATTACCGAGCTTAGGAATACCGAGTTAGGATTTAAGTACTTTGGGTTAAGGGTTGAGTGATAGCGTGAGAGATACGCTAGTAGGAACTACCAGTGACTACTGGAAACCTACAATCCATCCCACCCTCCACAATCCCTGTTATAACTTGGGAAAACGCCAGAGAGATGGAAGTCCACTCTCATACTCGGGAATACCCGATCTGGCTGTTATTAAATACCTTTAGGGTACGAGAACCTGTCATACGGTAGATCCCGAAAACTGGGAATCCCGGAGACGGTCTCCATCTAACAATGTTAACCGCATTCATAACAAATGAAGGATTTTGTGTATAGAGGAATAGAATTTCCGCAACCTGGGTCGACATGCCAAGCAGTCGAGCATACCAGCTTGCAACGCACCTACCGTGCAACAAGCAAGAAGTGGATTGATAAAACCCGAGACGAATGTCTATGGACCACAGTTGATAAATGAACACCAACGGTGTACCAACCGTCAGGGAACTACAACGTAGTGCCCAAATACGTGGAACGGACTACAAAGTGAATACAATACTATGAGAACGGGGTCTCCCAGAAAGGGAAACACCCTAGCTACTGATTATCATGTGAAAACAGTGAGAAGTTGCCTAGAGAAGTTATTATCAAGGCAGTAACATCAGTGAGGGCCAACAAGGCCACTGATGACAATATGGGCAAAACAATACCACAACCGGTATGTGTCAAACCGATAGCCAGTTAGCATGGCGCACTTGCCATAGCAAGTGCTGCTATAACAGGGCTATTCGGAAAATTATAACCACTACAAATACTTGGAAAAGTACATAGTTAAAGTGATGTCATAACAGTGGAAGGGCCTGTTAGCCTAACCTCTGTAATTGGAAGTACACCAGTCAGCAAGAAGCTAGACTTGGCTAAGGTAAGAAGATGTTGTGAAACCATGGAAATTTTTCTTTCAAACCTAATCTTTCACAAACCCTTTTCTTTTCAAACCAGATTTTCTTCAAACCAACACTTCTTTCCAACCTTCTTTAAACCAAACCAGTGAAACCAAGGCAATTGACAAGGATACAACAGTGGATAAACTTCCCTCGATTAAGTTCGGGAAGCAAGGAATGAATATTGTCACGGGACAATATAAGGGAGTTGACAACAGAATACTTCACCTAGGCGTGTGACGGACACTACAAGTGTACCAACTGTGTTGTGGGACGACCGCACTCCGATAGGAGCATGTGGACCTGACAGACCTATTTATAGGTTAGTTGGGTAAGTAGTAATGTATCAGTATGATACCCCATATATGTATACGAGTAGAGTCCGAGAACACGGGAAGTAGTCGACTCCGTCTACGGTAGCAGTATAAATCAAAGGAGCTAAAAAAAGGAATGCTTGAAGTAAGGAACTCAGTTAAGTTAACGAGACTAAAGGAATTAGTGAATTCCTTTCAAGGAAATGTTTAAGAGTCAGGAGTGCGAAACGCACTAACTGTAATATAAAGACATCTTATATGTCTTAAGGATCCCCAGGGATAAACATGATAGCTGAAAAGCAGGGCAAGGCAGATGCCTAATGTGGACACATTAATGTGCAAAAACGGGATGAAACTCCCAGAATCAGTACCTACACTATCTGGAAATGTTGATCTTTACAGAAGAAGATAATAACAGAATGTACCAAAAAGTGTGAAACATATGTAAGGCATAACGTAACGACACCCAGGAGAAATCCTCGAAGGGTGTGCGCATCAACAATTGTTGAACGAAATACATGACAGAAACACAAGGGTTGAAATTAACACCCAGTTTAGACATAAGTGGTCAGGAGACGGACTGACAAACCTAAGGGGCATCCCATGAAAGGAAACGGAATACAACGACCTTGTCATGGAGCCCACTACACCATCTAAACATGTAATAGGATACAGAGGAGTACATGTGTGTGGACAGCCTACAATGAGCCCAGCTCAAGGCAAATAAGGCTTATAAGCCATAAACAGATATCGATTGATGGTAGAAGTTTATGTGGTATAAGCGAATAGAGTGGTAAGCGAACCACTGCATTAAGAGTACCTCTCGATATTGTGAGACCGCAGGAGCGGTAGTAATGTGAATCAAGTTCAAGAGATATGTGGAGGATGGACCACGTTGTTATTACCCCAGGGTGATTTGAATAAAATAACACGAAAAAGTGCTCGTACCTGTTGTGTACACAGGAAGAGTAATAAGTTGATAGCAATCACCGTAGGTGTGTGAAGCTAAATGTGTAGCGAACAACGCTCAAGGGAAATAGTATATTCAAAAACAGCCAAATAAGTGGCCAGATAAACCTAGCTTAATAGCAGAAGCTAATATATAGCGGATACAGTATAAGTTGATATATAATGAGTAAGGATACGGTGCGCAATAAGCGACCGTTGTTGAGTATTGTTAATGATAAAATGGGAGTAGCAGAGTTAGTTAACCCAGTGGGGTACAACATAAGCGATAGCAAACGAACCGAGCAGTAAGCCGGTGGCAAGTGTTAAATGATGGATTTCAGTGAAAATTCCTATCGCAATCGCATAAGATTTACTGTCAAGAGTTTACGCCTCTGCACTCTGTATGACTGAGTGTTTTGGTATTGCTCTTGCGCAGTAATGATCAAGTGAGATAGCTAGGAATCAGAAATGGTTGTGGAGAATAATGTTATAATGGCCGATGCATAGGAATGCAAGGCCGCACCAATGAAAGTACTTCAAAACCAAATGTGGAGACATGATTAACAGTAAGTGACTACAGTAGCACTAAATACCAAAGGTCGGTATGAGATATACCCCAGGTGTGGGAAATAACTGAGAGAGCACTACACACTAGGTAGTAGCTTAATCTCAACCGACAGTAAGTCGGTAGAAGTAAGTCAATCATTGCGAATTACATAGTAGTTTACGCTGTAAGCTATGGAGAAGTGGATGGAAAATTGTGAAACTCACCGAATTCGCTCAGGGTAAAGATACCGTGCGTCGGTTGAGAAACCATTGTTCCCATAAGGGTAATACATTGGAGATGTACAATACATTAACAGTAACGAATGGGGCAAACCAGCTCTATAATTATCAGGGTTGCGCAACAGAGGCCAGTGAGCCCATGCGTCAGGTACCGGATATATATTGTGAATATGAATGGATGGCTAGTTATCAATGTCTAAAAGCCTCACAGGCCAGGACCGAAACCGGTTATGAGTTACAACTCCAATGCGAATTCTTGGTTTAGGGACTAAACCGCTAATAAGGTTAAGATCCTCTAATCAGAATCCATTGTGTAATGACCGCGTGGAAGTTAAAACACTTCACGACGGCAGAACATTTTAAGCCAATTCAGTGATGATTACGTGGGCGTAATCCCTTTTAAGGGGGGTAGAGCGCAAAACCACTTAGTGTGTTTTACCGTACAAGTGTACGCGAACTAGGTGTGCATAGCACAAATAATTGTTATGATGGTTGGCGCGTGTGTTATATAAACATACGCATTTAGTTGTGGTTAAATTGTGGTAATTGCGCACAGAAGATGCGAATACCATTGTGGGAAGTGTGTTAGTACAAGTGGAAGGGAGTAAAGAAACTCCCGGGGAACTAAAACCCCGACGGTGCATAAGTACAAACCATGTATTGTATTTTGATAAAAAATATATGATATATATACAATGTTGTGATTTATGAGGGGTAAAGACCGACATAGAACCTAGTAAGAATTAAATTTCCTAGGTAACTTGAATTAAGCTGGATTTGGATGATGATTGATAGACGGAGTTCTATCCCTTGGAGATGTCATGATTATGACTAGAAGGATTCAAAGATAGAAAATGGAATATGTTTGAATTAATTGTTGGTTGAAAATGAAGTGGGAGGTGAAACTTGATTACATGATCAAGGGAAGCCGAACACAAATTGGAGTGGAAAGATAGTTCAACACTGGTGCTGATCACATCAGGGTTGGATGATCCTTGAAGCTCCCTATAAGTAATTACAAATAACCATGTTAAGAAAGATACAAAGAGCATAAATTGGACTTGGAGTTGTGTGGTGTTTTCAAAAGGATTTTCAATTGGTGTTTTCAAACAATCGATTAATATTTTGAGTAAAAGATCTTCTCATACTTAACCTCGTAAAGAATATTTTTTGTAGTACTTGCTCACGAGCTGAGGACGTATGAGCCTTTGTCTTCGGACCGGTGACATGAGAAGTACATATGTTAAAAATTAAGTGAATGTTTTGATCTCCCAAAGGAACGGGGACCAGAAAGTGTCCATCGCGACCGGGTTCTGCGGGATCACAATGTATATGTACTCAAAGTGGGATTCGAACCCATGGAGAGATGGAAAAGGTATTTCTGTTTGATATACATGCTATGACATGTTGTTTGGTATGGGTGATAAGGGTTATTTGACTTTGATCTCCTAAAGTGTGTGCTACCAAGACCTATGAGTCTAAATGTGTTGTGCTATCAAGACCTATGAGTCTAAATGTGTTGTGCTATCAAGACCTATGAGTCTAAACGTGGTTATGTCACCCAGACCTAAGAGTCTGAGGGATATTGTATGGGTGCAAGTGTGATGAAGGTACCCGGACCATTGAGTCCGAGGTTACCATGTGAATATGATATTTTATGTATAAGGTGGATATGTTGCCCGGACCATTAAGTCCGAGGTTGGATGTGAAAGATGGTTGGTAATGGAAGTTTTGTGGCTATAAGTAATTCCCGTATTCTAGTCAAATGATGCAGGGAAAGGTGAACTTCGAGGACGAAGTTCTTTTAAGGGGGGTAGATTGAAATACCCCAAACCTTGGTATGTTGTGTAAACGTTTAACTATGGTATTTAAAGGCTAAAAAGTGCCTCAGGAACATGAATGAACCATTTAAACCATAGTAAAGTGCAATAAAGCACTAAGACACAGTTTGAGCAAAAACATGCTCTAAGGTTGGAGTGAACTTGGTTAGGACCCAAAGAGTCTACCAAGACTTGATAATGTTTAATTATGACTTTATAAGGCTAATTAAGTCCTTAGGAAACTTTGGTAGACAATGAAACCAAACAAAACACAAATAAATACCTTAAGGTCAATAAGAGCAAAAATGTGCTCTAAGCTTGAGATAAATGTGTATAAGGCCTAATGGTCATACCTATGCCTTAATTATATGTTAATGAACATATTAAATCAATTACCAAAGAAAACCAAGCTTGAAAACAAGTTAAAACACAAAATGTGCTTTAAGAAGTCTTAAAGCACGTTTTTGAAAAATTGTCTTGTAAATGAGTTTTGAATGGCTAAATGTCCATCATTACTCTTTGATTAACATGTGTACTATATAGTATCACATTTGGGTGGCTATATCAATGGGAAATCAAAAATTTCACTTCTATGTGCCTTGTTATTGGTGAATAGTGATTTTTTAACTAGTTTGTAACATATAATGTTATAAGTGATTAAGTTGGTCAACAAAGACTATTATACCCTTCTACTAATAAGGGGGCCGGTTTTTGGTAGTAATGAGTCACCAAACATGCTAACTTGTTAAGTAAATAAAGGTGACTCATAGGTTACTATTTGCTTTAAGTTATAAATATCCTTAAAAGCAAAACCAATCTCATTCTCCCTTCCTTCTTCATTTCCCACGGTTGCAAGGCTTCTCCAACCTCCCTTCTTGCTCTCTTTTACGAGCTGCTACAGCAACACCAACATCACCATTGTTTTCCATCTTTGACCACTTGTAAAACCTAGCTCACTTAACCAAATCAAAAACAAACACCACCATTCTCTTCCTCTCATCAAGCTCTTCAATTCTATCCTTTCAAAATCCCAAGAGCTCCATTTCGGTGCCAAGAGGAATCACCATGGGAGGAGCTAGAGCTCACCTTTTCACATATTCTTGTTCTCCTTTGCTTCAAGGTAAGGAAACTCAAAGAAAAATGACATTTCCTTCATGTTTTGTCATGTCCGAAAATCACTCTTAATGGAGTCATTATATTGCCTTGTTCTAGCTTCATTCCAAGCTTCATGGACTAGGAGGAGTCCTCTCTTGATATATATTCAAGCTCTCTTTCCATTCCAAGGTAAAACAATCATGTTAATACCTTAAGATAATATATGTAACTAGGGTTTACAATGAGATAAAGCTTAAAGCTTATATACTCATTTTAATGTTGGTATATTGTTTAGTTGTTGGCAAGGAACCAAATGCCCTACCGGTTCTACAAGGAAACAAGAAAGAAATTTGTGAGGAAAAGAGGTAAACAAGCTATCTTAGTTTGGTTTAATGCCTTAGGAGGAATAAGCTTATAATGCTTGTTAAAATACCTAAGGAGCCAATGGTGAATGAGCTAGTAAAAATGCTCTCAAGGAGTTTATTAAGGGCATATGAATTGTTGGGTGTATTTGCAGGTCAAAGGCATTATTATGTGGGAAATTCAGTGTTTAAGGTTTATGCAATTTAAGGGCCTAAGAGCCATGCATTTAAGGGCCTAAGTGCCAAGCAATTTAAGTTATGCACTATATTGTGATGTAGTGCTTAATGTGTGAAGTTTGTGTATAAAATGTGTTTGATGGATTTTAGGTGTTCTTGGATGAATTAAGGTGAAAACCTAAGTGTTTGGATGTGGGTATATGCTAGAGAAGCTATGGCCAAATTTGGGAAATGTGTAAGAAGTTCTAAGAGTTGTAAGTGAGTTTTGGTGAACTAGGAAGGATTAAAGGTGAATGAATGTTCACTTGAGAGGGAAACATGTATTAAGGTGATTTAGAGTGATGCAAGGATTTAGGTGTTGTCTTGGAAGTTCTAGGAATTCAATGGGTGTTTTGTGAATGTATTAAAGTCTTGGAGAAGTTGTTTAAGGTTTAGGTAAGGTTGGTGTTCAAGGAATAAGTGATGTTTAGGTATGATGTGAAAAAGGAGATTTAGTTAGTAAGAAAAAGTTGAGAGATGATAAGGTGTAGAGGAAACACCTTGGTATTGTGGTCATTATAGGTGAAATGCCACCTAGAAATCATAAGGAGAAAACATTGTAAGTGTTAGGAATTTTGTAGAGATATAAGTAAAGGTTTAAGGAATTAGGAAAATAGTTTTGTGAGTGTTTAAAGAATATCTTAAGGGTGTGTTTGAAGTGCCAAATGATGTTAGAACACATTAAGAGGCCTTAGGAGAAGTTTGGTGAAGATTTGACAAAGTTTGGGTAAGTTTAGGAGGCGACCGACCCAGGGGCCGACCCAGGTTGTGGGTCGGTCGAGCCTCTGTAAAATGTTAGGGAAGTGTTCGGTAATGGACCGACCCAGAAGGTTGGGTCGGACATGGGTCGGTCGGTCAAGTTTCAAAGGAGGGAAAATGTTCGCACATGGACCGACCCAGAATGGTGGGTCGGACGTGGGTCGGACGGGCATGTTTGTAAGGAAGTAAAAGGGGTCTGTAATGGACCGACCCAGATGTGGGTCGGACGGTGGGTCGGTCGGACCAAAAACATGGTTTAAGGTTATGAAATGATATGAGATGATGGGGATTGGTAGGTAATGATGTTATAAGGATGTTAAGGACATGTTAGGTGAGTTTTAATGACAATAAAGTGGGCTAAAGGTTGTATTAAGATGTGAGAGTAAAACAAGTTAAAAATGTTAAGTTATTTAACCAAGTGGACGGGGAAAGTTATAAGCATTAGACTTAAAACAAACATGTTACCCCAATGTTAATAAAAGAACATGTGATGTCAACAGTTGTTCGAGAATTGCTCGAGGAACATAAGTGGACGTGGTAAAGTGGACTCCGGTGACAGGTATGGTTTTCTTGCAACCTGTGTCCTAACGGATTACACCGGCTTGTATGCCAATATGTTTTTATTGAATGTTTGCCACCTTGTAAGATTAAAACATGTAATGAGTTTATAGTAATTCATTTATGTGGCGAATTTGGCCTCCGATACCATTTAACCTCAAATATGTGTTAAACCTTAGCTAACCAAATCTAGGAACACATGAGTGATCGGTATTCGGAGTTGACGGCCCAAACTTTGGGAACGTGCTAACCACGGCCGTGTGTGAGTTAGTTGGATATTGTTGTTGTATGCAAGTGTGTGAACCTCCCTTGTGTGCTTAACTCGGTCATGATACCGTATGGTTGTGGATGTGGTAGGCTCCATAATGGATCTCTAACCACTTAATATTTGATGTATGTATACTAATGGGGGGTGAGGAGTCCGGTCTGTTCCGGCCACGCGTGTGAGGATGGGGGTTCGTGCCATTATAGGTTCGACCCTCTGTGTATGTTAAGGTTGTCTTCCCATTGGGTTTCCAACTTTCCCCTTTAGCTTAACCAAAGCTATATTACTGACTCACGTCGGGCCACGGGGGCATACTAATGGTTATGTTATTATGGTGTGCTTGGGATTACTATATCCGACACACCTTGGGTATAAGTTAACCGTTCTATATAACCGGACGGTAACGAGGATGGTAACGAGCTTAACATGGGATTGGTAAAAATCCCTAGGCTCACATGGTATACTAACTATGGTGGAAGGTTCCTTGTGAGAACCGATGTATATGGTGTTATGTAATGTTATGGTGCTATGCAAATTCCCTTGCTATGCTTTGGTATAAATATATTATATTGGATGTTTTAAATGAATGCAATGTGGTCATGTGTACATGGAAGCAAGAAAGGTTTGCTATGTTTTGTTATGTGAGAAAAGAGTTATGATGTATGATATGGAATGTGTGGATCATGGAAATGAACCCCAGTTGTGACAAGAGGCGTTTAAGGATAACCCGATTGATGGGTACACGTCGTTCGTTAAGGAAGTAGCTCCGTTTAGAGGAGAGCCACTCTAGGGTTTAAGGAATCATTGGATGGTTGGTTAAGTGTGGATGTTTTGGTTATAGGTTGAGCCCATTGAGGCGAAATTATTATGTGTGGTATGTTTATGGTTTGTATGCATGATTTAAATATAATCAACTGCATGCTAAGACGACAATTAGTCGTGCGTGGCCCGGTAGCATGCGGGCTGCGGGATTACCATACCAGCAAAGGTGCTGAGCCCCTTGGGGCCACCCCTTCTCTTCTTTTTCCTATTTCAGGTACAGAAGTGCTGGAAGCCGTTCGAGAGTAGGACGGGTAGTCGTTGTACATGGGTAAACTTTAAGTGTATGTATACTAGGTGTAGTAAGACCGAAATTGTATCGGCAGCAGTTTGTAAATACTCGGTACAGTGGGAATGTATGTATATAATAAATGTTGAATTGGAATGAGGAATGTATTGTGTAGTTGCTCGGGAATCTAGTCCATCAGACCGATATAATTGTGTATGTATTGTATTAGCCTTGTTAGCCACGTGGGTGGTTAACGGCGTGTAACACCATTGGAATAAGTAATGTGATTGAATTTCCGCTGCAGTTTGTTGTTATTGGTTGTTGTTGGATGGGGTGTTACAGTAGTGAATGGAATAAGGCTTGAAGCCTTTGGTGTAGTAGTGTACCAAGGGGTACACCATTATGTAATTGCAAGTATGTAGTTGTGAGGAATGGGTAGATGCTAGACTCTTAGTGAGTAAGTATGAACTTGAAGGAATTGTTGTATCTGTATTTGTATTTGGATCTTAGTAAACTCGGTATGTTGTATTGTAATTATGGAGTATTGTATTGAATGGAGCGTTGTAGTACTTGGTTAGTAGTTGGAGTATGCATGGTAACTGTGTAGTACTCGGATATTCCGGTCCATCAGACCGATGCTGTATGTAGTAGTAAGCCTTGTTAGTCACGTGGGTGGCTAATGGCGTTGTATCACCCACCATTGTGTAAGTATGTATCCGCTACGTGAGTATGGAAGTATGAGGAGTCTGGACGGTAATGACGGTATTAGCGGTAGGGGTGTTACAAATAAATCCTCCTGTGTTATGTCAGCTTACTTTTGGATCAACGAATGGTGGGCGAAGGCAATAAGTCCCCAGGGTTTTTACCAGGAGTTATCCCTGCACACCGGCTTGGGGGCGATGGCAATAAGTCCACATTGGGTCCAGCCAGGAGCATTGGCACGGGTTTCGGTCCCCAGAAGCATCCCAGCATCATCAACATCATCAGCATTACCGGCATCATCAACATTGTTGGCATACCAGCATTTCTGCATCTGCATACCATTTAAACTTCCTTTTAAGTTCCCAACATCTTAGAAGGCTCGGCGTACCTTAACCCACTTTCAAGTAGTCAGCGCCTTAGAATTGCATGACCATCTTTGTTTTTCTTATAGGAAGTCAACATTACTCTCATCCCTTACAGGTAGCCAACGCCTTAGAATAGCATGACATTATACTCATTCCTTCCAGGTAGACAACGCCTTAGAATCGCTTGACATCTCCTCACTTCACTTATAGGTAGTCAGCGCCTTAGAATAGCTCGACACAATTTATCAGCTTTCAATAACATGCAGGGTCTTGGAAAAATCTGAAATTTTGGGGTATCACTCAAGCATCAACTTGCCTTTTCACCTTTATTACAAAGTCAAGTTGACAGGGGGCAATCTATTATACCCAAAATTTTGACCCCCCTGGTTTGGGTTTGTAAGGCTTTGGTGCATTCCGGGACATCGGGAGCAGCTTCATCATCGTTAGGGGGAATTTTTGTAATTTTTAAGGCCCCGAAGACCTCCTATAGGCTTTCTCTCTCCTCCAAAAGATGCTCAAATCAAATTGAATGCTATGAAATTTTAACCCATGATAGAGGATGACATTTTAAGCATAATGGCGTTGGAATTTTGATTTTTCGAATTTCCAATAATTTTCTAGTAATTTCTGATTTAATCTGATGAGAAATTGAATTTAAAAATATTCCAACATTTAAAAATTTGATTCCACTTCAGAAAAATCATAATTGCCATCCTTAACACATGGCTAAAATTTCACAGCAAGATTCCTTTGGGAATTCACTTAATGAAAATTCCAAAAAATCTCACTTTTACTAGATTTTCTTTATCTTTAAGAAAGTCTATAAAAAGGAGCAAGTCCATGGATAAAATCAGAATCTCACAAGCTCAAGAACCCTAGGAAGTCAGAAAGCATTGCCTTAATAGTTTTGTAAATTTAATATTTAGCTTATAATGTTATCATAAGTTCATAAATTAATTACTTATGTCATTAAATTTGGTCAAGGCACCTAACATGGTCTATATTAACCCATTGACTACCAGTTTGACCACAATTTTCTTTAATCTTGGTTTGACTCAATATTTCTAGAAAATTACATTTTGACCCCAAATTTTACAAAACTTTATAAAATTCATTTTAATAGTTTTAAGAGCCTAGTTTTCGGCCATAAATAACATTTAGCCTCTAAATTTTATTTTAATTACAAACTTACCCCAACTTGTACCCGGTAATGGTTATTTAACATATAATATAAATTACACATAAATGTCACAATTTACCTCTAAGGCTCACGACTTTAATTATCTATACCCAAATATTTTCTAAAATTATATTCTTGCCACATAAATTATTTCCTTGACTTAATAAGTCATGTATACACTAAGTAAACTCTCCAACTATGTTGTATAGAATTTAAATACACAATTAAGTTATTTAACTCCTTATTATCCGACGGTTTTATTATGTATGTAACATAATTTTATAACTTGTGTTTTAACCATTTAGTTAATTTCCATGACATTATATGTCACACAAACATTAGGCTAACTACCTAAAATGTTATACAACATTTTTATATAGTTAAGTTGTTTTAACTCTATATGGTTCTCGGCTTTATCATATACATGACAAGATGATATAAAACTTTATATTATATATGGTTAACATACTTACTTGATTTTCCAAGCAAATAACCCAGCCAAACAGCACCCAAAAGTCACGGCCTATTTCATGAAATAGCTTGGGTTAGTTTTTAGCCTATGGTTTATATAAGCTGATTTACCACATGTTTAAGAGAGTAGTTTAGCTTACTTTGACAAGGTTTCCTACACCCTTGTTCTCCACCATTTTAGCAGAATGTTCCCATGGTTTGAACACCCATTCGGCACCACATTATGCAAGGAAAAAGACTAGGGTTAGTCTTATGATCATTAGTAGATGATTAAGGTATTTACTAGCTTAAACTAAGCATGAGTTTACCTTGAAATTTAAGGTTTAGTAGGGTTGTTTCACACCTGAATTTTGGAGCCAAACAAGGTGTTAAAACATCATACAAAACAAGGTATACAACCGGTAGTAACTAGGTGAGGAAATGATGAAGTTTTACCTTGTTACATTTCTGAAAATGAAGTGTTTAACTTAGATCTTGCTAGATCTTGGAGGTGTTGTTATATGAGCTGATTAATCATGAAAAGAACAAGAAAATGAGCTAGGAAAATCTGAAGAGAAAACCGGAAACAAGGAAGAAGAAATCCACAAGTATAATGCATTTTCACCTTATAAAACCCTTAAACTTGCTTCCCCCTTCCTTTCTGACTTTTAACTGTGAAACCCCCATGTTTTGGGCACCAACTCAAGCTGAATGAGAGGTTGGAAATGGGTATTAAGATACAGCAAAAGGGAGAAGGAGAAAAGAGGAAGAAGTTGATCATATTTATGTCTTAAACCCTCACTAGACCAAGACTTGTTGTTCCTTGAAGCTAGCAGCAGCTCACCGTGGAAGAAGAGGAAAAGAGAGCTTCAAGGCTGAAAGAGGACGGCTGGAAGAGGTAAGTGAGGAAGAGAAAGAAAATTTTATCTTTTAAGGCAAGGTAAGTTAGCTTTTAGAATAGTAAAGGGATGAGTCATTCTAGATATTTTTTTGAGTTTCTTAGGGTTGAGGAAACCCTTCTAAGTGGCCGGAAAGGAGGCTTTCAAGATGGAAAGGGTGGACTTAATTAATTTAAGTCACAACATGATATTAAAATTACTTTATAATATAAGTACTTATGTGACGTATGAATATGTATTGGGGATGGCTAATAGGTGGGAAAGAGCTGGTAATTAAACGGTAATAATTGGTCAAGGTCAATGGTTGGTAGTTGACCATTGACTAGCTTTAGGAAATAATTGTTATCTTGGGTACTATTCACAAATCAAGGCACATATTTCTAATTTTTTTTTTTTTTGAAAACTTTGATTTATACCTTCTAATGTGGTACATTATGTCACATTAGTATAATTAAGGGTAATCAAGACCCTAAATTCCATCGAAAACCAATTTAGAAGACAATTTCACAAAAATGTGCTTTAAGGAGTTTTAGTGCACATTTTGTGTTAAAGCTTGTTTTTGAGCTTGGTTTTCTTTGGTAATTGTTTTATTAAATCCATTATATTATTACTAAACTTAGAAATCCAATTTGGAATTTAATGGAGGTCACAAGACCTTTAAAGCTTGTTTAGAGCACATTTTGCCCTAAGTGACTTTTTAGCATGTTAATGCTTGTTCATGATGTTGGAGTGTTGTACAATGATTTTATTACGTTCATTAATGAGTTAGTATGCTTATGAATTAATTTTGGGTCCTAAGGAGTTCATTTGGGCATATATTTGCCCTAAATGGTCAAAGGGTGCAATATTTGTTTTATGTTGACCATTGTTGTTTTTAAATTGATTTTAAGGAATGTTTAGGCCTTAATTTAATTGATTAAATGTTTAATTAGTTAGGGGTATTTCAGTCTCTAAACAAATGTTCTGAATAATTCTCTCCAGAAAGCCTCAATGAGAAATGAAATGACAAGTCTCTTATATAGTTGCTAGGATTTGAACGTTGGAGATAGTTAGTTCCTTAATCTTAGGAACTAATGACTCTTTTCTTGAATTTTGGAAGTTGGAGCCAAGTCTTCTGATTATTACCACGTTGAGAGAATTTTGATCCAAGTTTGAATGTCGATGACCATTGTAAGGTCAATGTAGTTGCTGTAGTTGCTACTTAATTATCGTAAATGATTGACGGACTCTCTCGAATTATCAGGAAGTCAAGGCTTTAGATTTTACTCACATTTGCATGAATATCGGTCCAAGGCTGATGGTTGATGACAATTGTGGTTTAGTGAACGTTGCTCCTTAAATTTCGTAACTGATGGATGAACTCACATGAATGGACTCGCTCGGTCTTTCAAGGTTAATTGACTCTGTCTCGTTTTAAGAAGTGCAATTGACTCGTTTGATCCGGTTGACTATCTTGGCAACATCTTCCTACTCCAACATAATGTAACTTGCCAACATTATTTTATTTTTTTGGTGAGAGAAAGTGTAATAAATGACAACTTGGTCATCTTCTTCCTTCCCACATTGGAGCAAACAACTTTTCTTATATGTTATTACAACAATTATATAAGGATAAATGTGTAAATAAAATCAAATCCAATAGAGTTTTTTTTAAACCACCGACCTTGCCCCATTAACTTAACATATAAGGTACATTACATACGGTGTTATATCCATAAAACAAACAACCATCACAAAATAAAACCTAACATGTCTAACTATTATGCGCAACCAAGTCCCGTGAGAGGGTTGCATGAGTAGCTCATAGAGAGACCAACCTACACCATAGATTGACTTTAGAATCTCTTCTAGTTTCTGCATATCCTTATTATCGACTAAAATATTCAAACCTCCATCTACTAAAAAAAATAAAAAGCTTATACATTATTACTACTAAACTGCCTCAAATAGCAATATCGAACCATATGACTTTCTAAAATGGCAGTACTTAATGACCATCAGATTAAGTACACCACTACTTTGGTTGTTTAGCACAAAAATCAACCACCTTGTACCGATACCCTCTCATGTTCCCACCGATACTATATCCATCACTTCACCCCCAGCTCTTGCTACCGACACCAGTTAACAATTGATTCATGATCAAAACAATAAAAAATCATATCTTCAATTTCCTATTGAATTAAAAGACTCTGGAACCGTCCTGCACCAATCAAACCCACATGCAAGTTGAGAAGAAATCAGAAGCCAACAACCCAAAGTCAAACCCAAACCTTTGTTGGTGACCAGGTCCGCTTTTCTTCTGGGCATCGAATCTTACTTCTTTCTCCTTCTTTTCTTGTTCTCTTGTTCCTCCAATTAGCCTAATAGTGTGGGAGCAAAAGTCAACAAATCCGTCGGTGCGGTATGCGTCCACATCTTTCCCACCAAATTGTTAGCTTCTCTTGCAACCCAACAATAAAGACAAAGAATCCGTCCTCCATTTTAAATTTGTTGAATCTTCCCTGCAAGTGCAACTGAGGTCACCAGATTACTGAGATGCACCGGTACGGCACTGACCAACGTCCCGCGTACCATAAACGTTCCCGGTACCTGGGTACGTCAAAAACGTCTGGGGACGTACTGTCCCAATTTATTTTTTAATATCAAGTTGCATCCTAAGCCCAAAATAACTAGTTATGTGATAAAATTTTTGAAAAATCTGAATCTTTGTATGTAGAAGGCAAATAATTGTTAAGAGATTTAAACGGTGTGTTTTAGTAAGTAAGCAGTTTTAGTTTCTAGGGTTATATATACCTTTATTTAGTCATATTGGAGGTAGCTCAATTTTTTTTGTTTTTCCCCTCGTATGCTCTGCGCAACTACCCTCCTCTTTATTCCTTTTCTCTCGTGTTCTCGTCTTGTACTTTCATCCATAACTCAAGATCCTTTCATCTTTAATAGAAGCTTCAAAGTATTTTTACATGGTATCAGAGCAGGGGCTTTAACGAAAGGAAGATCTTGGTTGCAGTTTTGGGTTTCTTTTCTTCTTGGGTGAAGTCGAACCCAAGGAGCAAAGTTTTTGACGATGTCGGGGGAAGAAACTGAGAAAGGAAAGGAGACGTCGGGATCTGAGATGAAGAGTTTATTGCAAGAAGTCTTCCCTGGAAACAATTCTAATCCTCTCTTCTTGGCAAATTCCGAAAACTCTGGGATGCTTTTGGTTGGGAAGTTTGAAGGCAAAGGTGGTTTTAGGCAGTGGAAACAAGGGATGTCCATAGCATTGAGAGCCAAGAATAAACTCTGTTACATCGAAGGAATGTTTCTTAAACCCACGGATTCTGAAGACAAGGCGAAGGCGTGGGATCGTTCCAATTCAATGGTGATCTCCTGGCTCTTGACCGCGCTAGAAAAGGACATCGCAGATATGGTGTTATACTGCAAGACAGCAGCTCAGATATGGGATGAACTTTCAGGAAGATTCGAAGAGTCGAATGCAGCCCAGATATATTCCTTGCACCAAAAATTGACAGAGACGAAGCAGGGAGATGACACGATTAGGGCTTACTATACTCGAATCAAGAAGATCTGGGATGAATTGGATTCCTCAAAGGAAGTCCCTAATTGCGAGTGCTAAGCAGATACCGGATACAAGGAGATCTTCAGAAGACAGTGGGTTGCGCAGTTCTTAATGGGGCTCTCAGAGAAATTCTCAATTGTTTGAGGATACATTCTCTTGATGTCACCACTCCCCAAAATCGAACAATTCTACTCAGTCCTGACTCATGAAGAGTGACAGAAAAATGTATGTTCGACTTCTAAGGATGAATCACCATTATCGTTCGCAGTGGAATCAAACAGAAAAGGCGCAAGGAGTTCACAAGCTAGGGAAGGCAAATGTGGCAATCTTCATTGCACACACTGTGACAAGGATGGGCACACGGTGGATAGGTGTTATCAAATCCATGGATTTCCACCATCTTGGAGGAAAGGAAATAAGGGCTCGAGTGCGGGAACAGTAACCAGTGTTGAGACAAACCACCCTCCTGTTGGGAATGTAGGAGGAAGTCGCATGTTCACACTTGATCAGGTGAACCAGCTGTTGGCCCACCTTGCAAAGAACTAAACAACAGAAAGGGAACAGGGATGTACAGCATGTGGATTTGTTGGTACCATCTTAACCCTGGCTCTGATTTTCATTTTTCTGCATTTGATTCCATGGATAGAAAAGGCAACATATGTAGATCTGTGAATAATTCCTTAACTCCTGCTAATAATACAACTGAGAATAATCAATCATAGTATTTATGCCAGTATGGAACTAAACCATCTGCCTGTTTGTGTGATCCCAAGCCAAATTATAAATATGTAAAACCTAGACGTGTACCCTGTCATTGTGGATTTATTGGCTCTGGCTGTAGACCCAGTCATGATAAGTCCGTGTTTGATACAGCTGATGATGATGTACTGCATTGTCCATGCGAGTGTAAAACTACATGTTGTGGCTGTTCATATGTGCCCCCGTCAGATCATAAATCTGTTAAACCCAAACATGTGTTTTATCATAATAATTCTGATTTTACTAACTCCATTAGTGCTAGGAAACCACATGCCTTAAACAGAAATGAAACCTATTCTGATGATAACTCAAATTTAGATGATAGTTCTATGAAAAAGCTTTCTGTCCATGGCATGACTTTGACACACAAAAGTTAGCTATGAGTATGACATCCAATAAAATCAATCAAACAAAACAATGAATATTGGATAGTGGTGCTACTGAGCATATGTGTTGCGAACTTGAGAAATTCTTTGAGTACAAAACTCTTGACAGAACACAAACTGTAAGGATGCCGGATGGTCACCCCCAAGTAGTAAATATCATAGGGAGTGTTAGGATAAACTAGTGGTTAACACTTAAAAATGTCTTATTTGTTCCCAGCTTTAAGTTTAACTTGATTTCTATCAGCAAGGTGTCCAAACAACTGAAAGGAAAGTTCTGTTTTGATGGTGCTTGTTGCATTTTCCAGGAATGTAAGTCACTTCTTGAACATGAGATTGGAAGAATGTCAGGAGGTCTTACTGGTTAGATGAAAAGTTTTCCTGTGAAAAGTCATGCTCAAATTCTTCTACTTTTGTAATCCTAGGAGATTAATAGACTTTTTTGATTGTAAAGACAGTGTGAGCCTTTGGCATCATCGGCTAGGGCATTTACCCATAGCAAAATTAAAGAAACTGCATTTGTTTGACAAAAGTTTAGCTAACAAACAGTTTTGTGTGAGTCTTGTTGCAAGGCTAAAAGCCATAGATTACCCTTCCCCCTAAGCTCAATCAAAACAAAGGAAATCTTTGAACTTGTTCACATATATTTATGAGGACCCTATGGTTTATAGAAAACTGATTGGGAAAATGAATTTCCTGACAAATACAAGGCCTGATTTGTCCTTTGCAATTCAGTTGTTGAGTCAGTTTTTACAAAAACCCACGAATGTTCAAATGAAATCTACATTGCATACTCTTAGATATATTAAGGGTACCTTGAATTATGGCTTGATGTTTAATAACTCTGAGAATTTGGAGCTGAAAGCTTACTGTGATGCTAATTGGGCTGGATGCCCGAATACAAGAAAGTCTATTAGTGGATTTTATGTAGAGTTAGGAGGGAGTGCTTTGTCTTGGAAATCAAAGAAACAGTCTAATGTTGCACTCTCTTCTGCTGAAGTGAAGTACAGGGCATTAAGGCAAGCTGTGGTAGAGGTTAGTTGGTTGACAAGGATGTTTTACGAGCTGGGTGTAAAAGGGATACAACCGATTCCTCTCAAGTCAGACAGCCAGGCAGCAGTGCACTTTGCAAAGAATCCGGTCTTCCATGAGAGGACCAAACATATAGAGGTCGATTGCCACTTTGTCAGGCAGAAGATCCTTGATGGGCTTATGCGGGTGGAATTTGTACCCTCTGCTCAACAGTTGGCAGATGTTCTGACCAAGGTGCTGCCAGGGCACTCTTACCCAGTGATTCTACGGTAGCTTGGAGTAAGAGGGATTGGAGGCTAGAGTTTGAACAACTGCTTTCTATTTATTTCATTCAGACAGTTTTTTTATTTCGTTTTCTATTTATTTGAGAGTTTGAACTCACTTGGTTAGCAAAACAGAACAATGAGGTTTTTGTTTATCAGGATAATATACATATGTACATGGGTTTATAGAAATGTAATTAGGATACACTGATATGTACTTTTCTTAGTGTGTATTTTAGGCATTTTCTATTACATGTATTTTCCCCCTTCTATCCCTCGGTCATATTGACCACTCTATCTCACGGTCAGGTTGACCCGCTTCTTCTTTAGATTAGTAAGCCTTATTAAGGCTCTCTCTGTACGTGACTCCATTTAAGAGTCTCCTTCCTCTGTAAAGACAATCTCTCCATTTTCTTCTTCTTCGATTCAGTAAAGAAAGTATTTTCTTGAGGTAGTAATAACTTGACATTGTATTGAGGGGGGCTATTAAGAGAGTTAAAACGGTGTGTTTTAGTAAGTAAGCAGTTTTAGTTTTCTAGGGTTATATATACCCCTGTTTAGTCGTATTGGAGGTAGCTCGATTTTTCTGTTTTTCCCCTCGTATGCTCTGTGCAGCTACCCTCCTCTTTATTCCTGTTCTCTCGTGTTCTCGTCTTTTACCTTCATCCAAAACTCAAGATCCTTTCATCTTTAATCAAAGCTTCGAAGTATTTTTACAATAATATGTATGACTTTTTACTTTAATAAACTGAACCCACAATTATTATTTTTTAATATATCACTTTGGAAAATTTTTAATACTAAAGAGAAAAAAAGAATTAAAACATTTAAAATATAAAGGTTGGAATTATTTTCTATATAGAATGAGGAATAATATTTATGGTGTTTTTGTACCTTAGTATTTTTGTTGTTTTTATATAAATAATTTTTTTATTCATAGTGTAATGTTAAAATTTGATTTATATTAGACTTACTTCAGTTGTATTTAATATTAATATATTTTTTTGTGGTCCCCGCGTTTTTAAAATTCTAATAAATATCATTTTCCCATACCTGTCCCCTTGTGCGTACACGTGCAACCTAGCCAGATTATCGACGGATGTGAGAAATTTGGAGGCGCACACCACCATCAATCGACCCCCCCCCCCCCCAATTTTGTGCTTCATACCCATGAACAACCTTGAAGATAGCAACGCTTGCAAATTTCTTTGCGAAAAGGGCTCTGAAATTTCTATTACGGTTCAATGCCCACAAAATAACAAACCACGGGTAATTGGTGAAACCCAAGCATTACATAATTAAACACTAAGAAAAAGGAACCTAAAGGACTATGAAGACAAATAGATAATAAACCTCAAAACAAGAGGGACCAAAGAAAGAGCTGATAGACCAAAACACAAAAGAGTAAGAGGTGAAAGAGAACCAGCAGAAAAATCTCTCATGGTGCTAAAAAAGATAAGAAAGCTAAAGAAAATGCAAATGATGGAAATTAAAAAGACTTCCTCTCACTAAAGAGGAGGGTAGAAATGTGATATAACAAGTACTGTAGAGTTTATTTCACTTATAATAATATAACAAGAAAAAAAATGAGTTGGCTAAGAGAAGACAATAGAGAATAGCTTAACTAACACCACTAAATATGGATTATCTGAGAGAGAAAATGTGATCGAAGAAGTAATCTATTAATATTGTTGTCGACACCGAATATTTTACCGCATTTTTATTTATTTGAGCTTGGTAAGGTTGGTAAAATATTATGGTATTGTCATACATTGAATTTCCTTTGATTGCATCAAACCCAGTAAATGGGTAGCATTGTAGACACCGAACATTTGAGCACATAGTCATTCATTTGTGCAAACAAGCTTTTGAAGTTAAATGGTAGGTGTAATTAATTTTAGACTAGAGGTACAAGTTAAAGCAAAAAGATTACACTTTTTTCATTTTTAATTTAGTTTTTTTTATTATTTTCTTTATTCTCATTAGATTGTAGTGTTGGTTATTTTGGTGTAGTTTATCATTTTAATTTATTTTTTAAAAAATTTTGGGAATAATCAATTATTACTATCACGAATCTAAACCTAAACTTGAAAATTTTGAAAACATATTCTTTCTTTTATTTTTTAAATTTTGTAAGAACAACTAGTATAGAATTTGAACTCTAACAAAATTTATGAACAATGTTTAATAAATTTTGAACAAAGCGGTTAAAAAGTTTAACAACAAGTATAGATTATATGAACATAAACTTGATGTTTAAAAATCGATAAACCAATAAATATGGTATATTATATTGACATTGTTTTATTATATAATTTCTAATGAACAACTAGTATAAAAAATTTGAACAATTTATAAATAATAGTTGAACATGTGATTCAAAAAAATGAACAAATGGTATATTATTATTGACATTGTTTTTATAAAATTTCTTATGAACAACTAGATCTAATTTTTGAGCACTTAATAATAAATAATTGAACATATAGTCCAAAAAAAGAACAAACTAATTTTATATTTTTAAACATGGGCGTGAGGTTTGAAAAAATGAACAATAAGCAGCAAATTTTAAACAAGGTGTTTTAAAAGGTGAACAACTAATACGGCGTATCTAAACCTAAACTTAAAAGTTTTGAAAATAGATCTATTTTTTATATAATTTTCTATGAATAACTATCGAATTTGTACCTTAATGAAATTTAGAGACAATATGAATTAAATTTTGAAAAAAAAGTTAAAAAGTGCTACAATGATTATCTCCGAGATTGACGGTTATATAACTTACATGTGGTTAAGACATTGAGGAGGTTCTCTGTTTCTTTATCATATATTAAATTAGACGGATTTATGAATCAATGTCAATTGCAAAATTCTTCTTCTTTAGCAAAAAGTTACTATAGTGAATTTGGCAAAATCAAATTTAAAATTAACTGTAAACTTTTGTTTTGAGTTTGAATTGATCCGACTGAGAATAGAGAGAAAGAAAGAGAAGAAGAACGACATAAGTGCGATAAAGAACGTGTTTGTAGATATTTAAGAAAGATCTTTTAGAACTAGAAATCATTAAAATACTTTTAAAATTTATGAAAAAATCTAAAATTATTATATATATATATATTTTAAATAACTTGAAGTTAAATACAGTCAGTTAATAGCAAATGACACATAGGGTGCTTATGGTAGACTAATTGGGGTTGGGGTCGTTTGAACAAGTGTTTCCCTTTAGATAAAGTTCCAAGTACAGTTATTGCAGAGTCTTTGGGAATCTTGTCCAATCAAGAAGAGAACGCGAAGAGTTGGTAACATTATTACTCTGTTCTTGATCGCGTGAATGCAATATTGCTGATGAAATTCTAGGTCCAACTAAACCAGCTTATAGATATAATTTATCACATATCCATATGGCTAATAAATAACCACATATGGTCGAGTGAAAAGAATGGCTTAATAGGTTAGATCCCATAATTATATTTTGCCAGTGCACGGCAAGCTGACCCGTAACTACAAAAGCCTTTTTTATTAAGGGATGTTTGTTTTATTTTATTTTTCTTGTTTATAGTTTGGTTGGTTGAATGAGTGGGTCCCTTTCGCTCCCACCTACTGGGATCGATCGTAGTTCACCATTGATCTCTCTGACCGAACTTACACATCAACCAAACCAGTAAGCT
Organism: Limonium bicolor; assembly: GCA_023374045.1. Classification (NCBI taxonomy): domain Eukaryota; kingdom Viridiplantae; phylum Streptophyta; class Magnoliopsida; order Caryophyllales; family Plumbaginaceae; genus Limonium; species Limonium bicolor. The sequence goes on from CM041777.1 coordinate 441,246,961, forward strand.
CATATGGGTGATGATGGATTCAACTATATATGACGATGATATATAACATTGGAGTATTTTTTTCTTTAGATCGTTTTATTTTAATTAAGATAAAAGCAAAGAAAAATGTAGGGATATAATATCACTATGTACTAATTAATTCATACAAGTTTTTACTATACATAATTTCTATTAGCTTGCGTACTAATGAATATGTAATATAACCTTACTTTATTTCGAAACATAATACTATAACCTTACTTTGGTAGTTGAAAAACTATAATGAATCTTTCATTTGCCCACTTTACATCCTACTACCCGCCGCATTATATGCCCAACAAGTGTTGAATGGGTTTGATATAGCAACCAATCTCTATTCAACCTCTCCCGTCCCTCTTTTACCCTTCTTTCTATATATGTTTATAAACACAGATCACCTTCGATAAACATTCTCCTCCGCGCGCGCCTCTTAATAATATCCCCGAATTGATCGAGAATGCATTTTCTAACCTTCATCTCCACGCTGGTTAGAGGCGGCTACTGCTGCGGAATACCAGAGTGGTACGGCGCCGACACATCAAAAACACAACTGGTAATGAAATCCGGAAAGAAGACAGTCAGCAGCATGATCAAGTTACACGACGGAGAGCGCTGCTGCGGTGATCAGATGACTAGTGTAGGTGTACGAGGGCCGGAACCGGAAGAATCTAATTTGAATTTGAAAAGGAGAGACGGAATGGAGAAAGTGCACAATAATGTGGAGGTGGGTTCTAAAGTGCCGACGGAGAGAGTTGTTAGGATCCGGGTTGTTCTAACCAAGGAAGAACTGAAACAAGTCGTTCTTAATTGCCGTAAGACGACTTCTTACAGCGGTAAACGAGAGGGCAATTTTGTGTCCATGCGGCAACATGATCTGCTGATTAGATTGTTGGAGTTAAAGAAGAAGAGATCCAGGGTTTTGAAATCCAGTAATAGTAGTTGTAGTTTAAGAAGTTGGAGGCCAGCCTTGGAGAGCATTCCGGAGAATGATAGATAGATAGATCATATGATAGTACAATATGTAGATATATATATATATAGGTAACCTCTGAAATCTGAACGATCTTTCTCACGGTATATATGTATGATTGAGCTGTTTTTCTTGGATATTACGCTCTTGATTAAATTCATCAGTATACATATGCTTGGTTCTTAATGGATTTAGTTTACACGATGATGGTATTAATCTTTGATTTTGGTAATAACACGCGGGTTTTCTTGATCGTAGCCGTTTATATCACTCTCAAATGGATTGATATAGATCGCCACTTGACCATGGCATGCTTTCATTCCCAAACATTCCCTGCAGTTCAACTGCAAATCTTAAGTGTATTTGATCATAACTCTAACAAACTATCTAATTTTACTCCCATGAGAAGATCTTTGTCATATATTTAAAATATAAATATTTATTTCTATTTTTATTATATTATTCTATTCTCACACACAATTCTCTTATTCCCATAAAGAAAATAAGGATAAAATAGTTTAAAACTTTTCTCCGAGTATATTCCTTAGGTAATATTTTTTTTTTGAAAATAAAGATCTTGTATTATATATGGGACATACATAATCTAGAAACAAACGTAGGGATACTATCCCTCAACCAATCACCGCTTTGTTGTTTGAGTCTAGCATGGTTAGCAAGATAGTGGGTTGACACATTGTCAGATTGTGGTGTGTAAACCAATCGACCTCATTGAAGTGCATAAGAGAACTTTGAATGATGTTTAAGATAAGTTGCACTGAAGGGTGTAAGGATGCTGCAGCTCCGGAGTGCATGTAGTCTATTATTAGCTTGCACTCCAAAAGAAACCTAAATGAGTGTGCACCAACACTACATGCTGCTTGAACGCCCCTTTGTAAAGCTATGGCTTCGACTTGAGTTGGGATAAATTCTCCCTTGTGCCTCTGGCCCTCGGTTTGTATGAACGAAAAATGTAAATGTAATAGTGGAAGGGAATTCAATGGGACCGGCTCTCGTGACTTCGCAGTAGTTCGAAGTCACGTGCCTTCGCTGATATCAGCCGTCTGATTGAGTTTTTTTTTATCCAACTGTCTGTATTGAATATCAAATTTTTAAGGGTATACAAGTAATCTAGCCCGTCTGACAGAGGTATTATGGGGTATTTTCGTAAACCTGCCAACTTGCAATATTTCAGGTTTCCCACGGATTTTTCATCTCTCTATCATCCCCGCAATTTTTTCTCGCCATTCATCGTTCTCTTTTTTTGTTTCTTCCCTCTTCGTTCTCTTCTTCTCTGCGCCTTCTGGGACCGGTAATGTAATCCAACTTATCTCTTCTGCTGTGTGGTGACGATTGCAACCCTAACTAGCGGTAAGGAACCCCGCACTCTACCCTTCATTCTCTTTTGTTTGATTGCGCCTTGCAGAGAATAATCTGGAGCTGCACATTGCAAACTTTTCTGAACCGAACTGGGAGTGGGTAGAAGAAGGGTGATGATAGTTTCCATGGCCTATACACTACCGGTGAAAGAATTGAGCGAGGATGAGCAACCTAAGCTGGCTGATGACTATTTCATCAGACCTCATCTGAGAGAATTATCAGCCAATCAATCCATTTTACCATTTGAGGCGAGTTTGATTCTCTCCTTCTAAAGCTTTTCTTGAATTCTTTTTTCTGTGCGGCAGTATCTGAAAAAGCAAATATTTAATTTCCCATAACTTATTTTTTGTCGCACCTTGTTAATATTGAGGAAGCAGTTGTATATGATTTGTGCTTTCTGTCGCATCTTGTGAATATTGCAACCAGAACTGGCGATACGGAACATACATACTCTGCCATTTCATTCTCTTCTTTCTGTTTGTTTGCGCCTCTACAGAGATAAATCAGAACTACTGCTTGTTGCACACTAGATTGAGCCGGAAAGTTATGTCATACTTCTGATGTCTTCCTGACTTGCCAACCCATTTTGACTTGTCTGCGAGTAATCTATGCTATTTTCCCCATAGACATGTCTTTCGTGTATGATATACTAAAATTAGGAGCAAAGGCAGTTATTGATATTAGCCTTCCAGATTCATGTTTTATTGTATTTTAATAGTTCATGAAATCTAACTTTGTTTCATTTCACAAATACTGCTTGTGTCCTTGATGCTTCTAAACACTGTTTGTGTGAGAAACCGCTCCGTCCTGGAAATGGGAGCGGCTCTCGTGACTTCACAAGAGATCGAAGTCACGGTGCCTTCGCTAATATCAGTCGTCTGATTGAGTTTTTTTTATCCAACCGTCTGTATTGAAAATATAAGTGGTATTTTGCAGCTCGGATACACAAAAAAGCAGAAATAAAGGCATTTTTGTGATTTACCATTCTTAACAGCATCACTGGGCATTGTTTAAAAGTGAATAATTCCCTCTGAAGATCTCTGCACCCTGCTCTCTACATTTGTGTTGAGATGGACAGGTTATCACTCTCTAAATTGTTGAAATCTGTTACACAGCTATTAGTAATCTTAGAGCAGTTAAATCTCAGTTCATACTCAAATCTCATGCACTTAGACAGGTTATCACTCTCTAAATTGTTGAAATCTGTTACATAGCTATTATTAATCTTGTTGCAGTTAAATCTCAGTTCATACTCAAATCTCATGCACTTATCGGCTTTACTATGCTACTACTTGTTATGCTCGTTTTTACTTTTGACAGCTTAAATAGTCATGATAATACCTGAAATTTGATCTCTCATGTTTCAGTTCTCAATTGTTGGAATGTGTCATAGTTAAATGATACCACTGTTGTACTTACTTTTGACAACAAGAAAATATTAGCTTATGGTAAATTTCATACACTTTTGCTCTGATCTGCTCTGCTTTGCTGCTACATTATTGTTCTATTGTGTCTGTTTTTAAACAACTTAAGACCCAGTTCTAGTGCATTGTTATTATCAGTTGACAAACTATATTACCGAGTTATGATATCCAATCTTTTAGGCAATGTGTATGTTTGAAAAAGTAGTTCATCGATCTTATTTTCTGCTATGTGGTTCCCGATATAAGTTTTTGATTTTGATATGTCGCATGTGAATATAGCAGTAATCTGTGTTACAGAAGGTTGACTTTATAGGATTAGGGAATATGGGATCACGGATGGCGATGAACCTGGTCAATTCTGGATTCAAAGTCACCGTTCATGACATGTCAAGTTGAATTTTATATTTCTCACTTTTCTTTTTGTTCTCTGCCAGCGCAGTTGGGTTTTGATTAATTATTCATTATTAATTATTATTCTACCGATGAAGCTGGGAAACTTTGGTTCAGCAATTTAGATGCAACTAAGAAGTTCTCACAAATTGGAATTGCGGTGAAGGAAACACCAGCTGAAGTTGCAGAAGCTAGCGATGTTGTTGTTACTGGTGCCTTCAGCTAGTCATGTGAGCAGTACTTTTCTATTTCTTTATATACTAAGGCCGGTGTCTCATTAATTAGCTAGCTTATCCACTCCGTATGTAACAAACATCAACTACAATAACTAGCTTTTCATCTTTTACAACATAACGGTGCAACTTATCAAACTTAGTATTAAGGAGGTTATATCATGCCATTGAACATTGTTCTCTAGGCTGATCATTATTTATTTATATATCTGCATTAAGTGCTACTCTGCAGTAGGGGAAATCAGCTTATGGTTGAAACTAAACTATTCCTATCTCTCCTGACGTATGCATTTTCTGCTAATCCAGTGTGACTAAAATCATTTCAACCTATATGTAGTGGAATTGAAGCACTGAAGTATTTCAACAAAGATCCAAAGTTGTTTGATGCGGTGAGTATCGTTTATTTCCCGTTTTCATAGTAATTTTTCTTCTAGTAAGTTTATATTTAATTGTGTGTAATTACTTCTGGTTGTAGAGCTCATGACCTAGTGATATTAAGCATGCATTTCCATGTTAATAAAAGTATAAAGTGTATTGGTACGTGTAGATAGCATTTTCATTCAAGGTTATGTGGATTGTGGATATATATTATTGCCAAAGTATCTGTGGGTATTTGTTTGTCACTTGGGTTATTGAGGATTTCTTCAGAAACCAACTTTACCAGTTAGAAAAAGATCTACAAGTGCACCAAGGCTTGAAGCCTGTTGATAGATATAGAGACAAATCACCCTCAGCAACCCCCTCTCATGAGGCCACTTTATTAATCATAAGTTCCGAAATGAATCAAACTACATATCCCCTCGACTTAAGTACTCAAACACCCACTCTAACATCTCCAGCTGGCACATATAATGCATAGAGTAATATGCTAATAGCGTCTTTAATAAAGTTGCCCAAACACCATATCAACTAGGGGCTTATCAGCTATTAATCATTAGCTTGCTGAGATTTCAACATTGTTTGACCATACATGCTAGTTTTTATTACATTTATTGTACCAGGGTCATGGTTATGATCACTGTCCCTTTATCTTGTCTTTCTTGTCGATTTTGGTGGGGTCAGACAGTACCATATTTTCAATTTCTAAACTTGTTAGATGTTGGTAATTGAAATGCTTTGAATTTGTCAGTTTGTCTTGCTACACCAACTAGTAATATCAATATGATATATGGCACTGGGGGTCACCAGGACAAGATATCTAGGATAATAACTTGAGGGGTTGAGTCTGTTTTCTCTCTTTAAAAAAATTTTGCTTGGTCTGCTAACATTTCATCATGGGTTTATTGGTGTTCATACCTTGTTCATTATGATCAAATCATCACTACTGCATTTCTGAACCTTTCTTTTTCTTACATGTTAATAGTATCACATGGGATATCATGAACAGATGTCACACTGGCCTGAACAACCTGTTAATATAATCGTCAAATGGTTGAAAGATCACAAGACCTCTCTTACTGTGGCTGATTTTGGATGCGGTGAAACCTTGCTTATTTCATTTATTTATCCTGTGAAAATTGACCTACTGAGAACCTAGGCTAACAAATCTTCTTTTCTGACATTACTATTGTAACACCCCTACTACGCACTTAACAGTAATTGAAATCGCAGCGGAAATGAACAACTAAATATTAACTAAACGATTCTGTGCTACAACGCCGTTAACCACCCACGTGGTTAACAAGGCAGAATAAATACAAGCGTATCGGTCTGTGATCAGACTCCCGAGCATTAGGTACTAACTTCCATACATACATAAATACAATACCGAGTATATAACAACATCCATCACAGTAAACTATACATCATAATCTCCACTGTCAACTGTAAACGACAGTCACTGTAATACAAACGGTACCAAAATATATCGCCACGGGAGCACAGGCGCATCCCGGGCTCAACATCCAAAAATAACCAAAAGTATTTCTGCAACCTAGAATCTACAGCCATTCCGCTTCCTCGATCCTCATCCTGCAATATCAATATGGAGCCCCCGAGGGGGTCAGCAACCCTTGGCTGGTATGGTTAACGCGCAGCCCATCGAGTACCGGGATACGCGCAACTAATTGTCATGATGACATGGCATTCATTTTAAACATACAACATATATATCATAGCAAGAGTATTGCATAACAACATCACATATAACATACAAGAACGAATCCTTTCAGGAAGCGAACCAACACAATTAGATCCCATTGAAAGCCTAGATAATGTTGCCAAACTCATGCTAAGCTCGTTACATAACTCGTTACCGTCCTGTTAAATTGAACGAATAACTTAACACAAAGGTGCGTCGGATATAGTGATCCAAGCACACCGAACAAAACATAGTATGCCCCTGAGGCCCGACGTGAGTCAGTAAAATAGCCTTGGATAAGCTAAAGGGAAGGATGAAAACCAAATGGAGAACAACCATAACATACAAAGAGAATCGAACCGGTTATGACATCGACTCCCATATTCACACGCGTGGCCGGAACTACCGGACTCCTCACTCCCCAGTTAGCACTTGTTAGAAGTTCAATGTCGAACTCAACAACAATCACATACAAGTGGTTAAGTCTTGTTAGACACACACAAGGGAAATGAGTCACACTTAACAACATAGTAATATTAACAACTGTAAACTCATTACATGACTTAAGTCTTACAAGGTCATCAAAAACAGAAAAACAACCAACACAAGCCGGTGTAAACCGGTAGGCAACAGACTGCAAGAAAACCATACCTTGGTCCTTGCTTCGACTGGTTTCCACCGTTGGAGAATCCTATACACATTTAGTAACGTCGGTTAATTTAACGTACTAGTCCGCCGATAACTTATTACTTTACATTTCTAGTTATTTTACTTTCACATTTTATTATAACTTCTCACCTTCTAAATTGTCATTATACACACCTAACATGCCTTAGAAAACCTTATAACATCATTACTTACTAATCCCCATCATTAGGCATCATTATCTAACCTTAAACTCAACTTTTCAAGTGGTCCGGGACTTGGTCCCCAACTAAGGTCCGGACCGTGTCATTGTAAACCTCTCGGGCTGATTTCAGGTAGTGGTCCGGGACTTCTTACAGGTCCTAAGTCCCGGACCAATGTAGGCAAAAGCTCTCGGGTTGTTTTTATGGGGTGGTCCAGGACTTCATACAAGTCCTAGGTCCCGGACCAATGTAGGCAAATTCTCTCGGGGGTAAAACAGGGGGTGGTCCGGGTCTTTATACAAAACTAAGTTCCGTACCACAATGCCTCAGAAAACTCTCGGCCTCTTTTAATGCATGGTCCGGGACATTACCCAAAACCTAGGTCCCGGACCACTGCTATAGATTTGCATTTTTAACATTTCCTAAGTCTTGTTGCAATGGTTCTTCTTACCCATTATATGTATAGACTTCCCAAATGATCTTAGGTATATTCTAATGCCAAAATATCATCTTAAACACACCTAGTTCCTTGTCTAACTTGTTACTCAATTTTCTCATACAATTCACCAACACTTATAACATTTCTTACAAGGTTTCTAAATGGTGTTTCTCACCTATGATAACCACTATTCCAAAATGCTTTCTCCTCACCATAACATCATCTCCCAAGCATCTTTTCTTACCAACCTAAACTCCTAGTTGATGTCTAAGTCCTTTTTGTTTCCTAGAACACCTGAGACATTATTATTCTCTTCTCTAGTAAAACACCTAAACATTTCCAACACTTCCTAGTTCACCAAATCTTATTTAAACACTTAGAACTTCTTGTACATTACCTAAATTTTGACATGGACTCTCCTAGAGCATTACTAAGCCAAAACACATTGTTTTCACCATTAAACATTCAAGAACACTAAAATCCATCAAGGACATTCTTGTACACAAAACTTCACTCATTTAACACTACATCACAATATAGTGCATAATTTAAATTGCTTGGCACTTAGGCCCTTAAATAACATGGCTCTTAGGCCCTTAAATAACATAAATCATAAACACTGAATTTCCCACATTATATTTGCCTTTGACCTGCAACAACAATACATATGTCCTTTAATAGTCTCTTTGAGAACATTTTACTAAGTCATTCATCATTGGCTCCTTAGGTAGTTTTAGTAAGCAATATAAGCTCATTTATCCTATGACATTATGAGCTACATTAGGTTAGCATATTTACCTCTTTTCCTCACAAAATTCTTTCTTGTTTCCTTGATTAAAATCGGTAAGGATGTTTGATTGCTTGTCAACTTCTAAACAATATACAAACAATGAAATGAGTATACAAGCTTTATGCTTCATCTCATTGTAAACCCTAGATACATATATTGTCTTAGAACATTTAGATGATTGTTTTACCTTGGATATGGAAGAGAGTTTGGATATTTAGCAAGAGAGGACTCCACCAAGCCCTTGTGAGATTCAAATGAAGCTAGAACAAGCAAGGTAAAGGGCACCATTAATGGTGTTTTTCGGACAACATACAAACATGAAGGAAATGGAGTTTTTCTTTGAGTTTCCTTACCTAGAAGCAAAGGAGAACAATAATATGTGAAAAGATGAGCTCAAGCTCCTCCCATGGAGATTCCTCTTGGCACAGAAATGGAGCTCTTGGAGTTTTGAGAAGATAGGATTGAAGAGCTTGATGAGACTAGAAGAATGGTGGTCTTTGTTTTTGATTTGGTAAAGAGAGCTAGGAGATATAAGAGGTCAAAGATGGAGAATGGTGTGAGAGCTGTTGCAAACCGATGGAGAGAGGAAGAAGATGAAGTTGGAGACGTGGGAATGCAAGAGAAATGAGAGAATGAGTTTGAAGTTTGCTTTTGGAAGATATTAAGTAGTTAAGCAAATAGTAACTTGCTTTATCATTTGTTATTTATTTGTTAACTTGCAAGGTGGTGACTCACCTCATAAAAACCGGCCCCCATTAGTTGTCTAGGGGTGTTTAGTCTTTGTTGACCATTTAACTTACTATAGACTTATGTTATAAACTAGCTTATTTTAGTTACTATTCAAAACAAGGCACATATTTGTGAAATTTTTGATTTCCCATTGATTTAGACTTCCTAATGTGATACTAAGTAGTACACATGTTAATTAAAGAGTAATGATGGACATTTAGCCATTCAAAACTCATTTACAAGACAATTTTTCAAAAATGTGCTTTAAGACTCCTTAAAGCACATTTTGTGTTTTAACTTGTTTTCAAGCTTGGTTTTCTTTGGTAATTGGTTTAATATGTTCATTAATATATAAATAAGGTCTTGGTAAGCTCATTAGGTCTTAACCAAGCTTATCCCAAGCTTAGAGCACATTTTGGCCCTAATTGACTTTAAGGTATTTATTTGTGTTTTCTATGGTTTAAATTGTTTACTAATGTTTCTAAGACTCTTTTAGTCTTAATATACCATATTTTAATGTTTAAACAACATACTAAGGTTTGGGGTATTTCAATCTACCCCCCTTAAAAGAACTTTGTCCCCAAAGTTCACACTTCCCACATATCCTAAATATTAACACACAGGGAACACTTATAAAATAACACTTCCATAACAACATTAACAACATACTTACATAGCATCGGATACAAAGTCAAAACAACATAACATCATTCAGACACAACGGTCCGTAACATAACAAGGTAACAACATAACAACATAACATAGACAATGTATTTAAATACATGTCGTACACACATAACCGAAACGTCTCTACCCCCCTTAAAATAGGGGTACGCCCCGTACCCTATACATACAAATACTAAGAAGTAAACAATGACGGGTACTGAAATACCCTGTAATTAAAAATAGTGATTAATTAGGCTAATAAATAATTTAGAAGCTTAATTAAGTATAATAATCATGAGGGAATAAATCCCGAAGAAAACGGATCCTTAAAATGGATTAAAATCACTAACGAACCTTAAAGCGCGTTTTTCGAGGTAACCGGGAAAACGTGTCTTTAAGCGGGTCAAATAGACTCGTAACAATTTTGGTCAACTAAATAATCATTCATAAATATTAGTGAGGCTTTAGAACCAATAAAATCAATAAAACGAGAAATTAGTAAAAACTGTCAAAAACAGGAAGTTGTGGGGTAGAAATATAAATAACACAAACTTGTGTGTCCACTTTCAAAATAAAAAGTAAGGTGGTATGGGTGTGTGCTGGTGTGTCCGATTTCCCCCCCCACCCCCCCCTCACCACTCACTATCTCTTATTTACAAACAAACAAAACAATTAAAAGCAAAAATCAACTACTACTTTACCCCCTCACATCTCTCTCTCCTATCTCTATTCTTCTTCACTCACATATACACACAACCCTCACTCTCTATTTCTTCTTCCTCCAGCCGACACCAATGGAGAATTAGCAAACCCCCACAAAACTCCACCTTCTCTCATCTTGTTACTTCCTTTAATCTCTTCCAAAAATTATAAAAAGTATACCATTGGAATCCTCTCATCAAGAGCTACATTTCCATCCTTCCAAAATTCGAAAACAACAACTTTCATCTCCATGGGTATGGAGCATTTGGAGCTTCAAGACCACCATTAGAAGGCCCTCCTTCTCCTTGTTCTATTGAGGTAAAAATATTCCTAAAAACTCCATCTTCTTCTAGCCTCATGGGCAAAACGAAAATGAAAACTAAAACCCTTGTTGTTCCTTGTACCCTAGCCGATTTTGGCTTGTTGAAGGAGTTGGAAACAATTTTAAGTATTGAAATATGTAAATGTATGGGTTATAGTGTTAGAGGAGTTGGGTTGCTAAACGGTGGAGAAAGGGAGAAGGAAGAAGCAAGAAGAAGAAAAGAAAGTCTAGAAGAAGAAACAAGGTAATTAAGCTCACCCATGTGTAGTCTTGTATTTGTATGTGTAACAGATTTTTAGAAATGAAAATGTGTATTGTAAAATGGTAATGCATTAGTAGTGTAATGTGTAAGAGAATGTAAGTGTTTTAAACCCTTGGAAACAATTTTAAAAACTGTTACAAACAGGTTGGGAATTTAATGTGATGTGCAGGAATTTTGTAGTGTTGAATGGGTAGTATTTGTGTGGAGGAATTTAGTGTATTGTTGTTGTGTATAAACAGGTGGAGTAGGTGTTAAAATGTGATTGAAACAATGAGGTGAGAGCATAAAATATAGGGGAGACTATGGCAAAATTTGTCTAGGATTAGAACACTTAATGAGTTAGAAACTAGGTGAATAATGTAGGCTGTAACAGATTTTGATTAAGATAGGTAGAGGGTAAGTTGAGGGAGATAAATAATGTATTCTAAATGCATTAGGAGTGTTAGAAATGTCAATAGAAGAGGGAGATGTAGAAGAGGAGTGTAAGTGTTAAAATCTGTAGCAAAATGCAGCTAGAGAAGAAGCTAGTGTGAGTGTAGAGTTGAAACTTGGAAAATTATGTGAGTGAATTAGTATAGAAATGTATAGAGAGTTAAGGAGTGAACTAAGGTGTATTAAGAGGTTTAATTAGTGTTATAACATGTGGGAATAAGTGTAGGAACAATGGGAAAGTAATGGGTAAAAGAGAGGACTGAAAACAGAAATAAAAATGCAAATACTGGGCCGGACCGAACTTGCGACCGGACTTGCAAGTTCGGCCGAGCCCAGATTTACAAAGACGGGAAAGCTTCTGGAATCGACCGGACTTGCGACCGGACTTGCAAGTTTGGTCGGACCAGAAAATTTTCCCGTCTGAAACCTACTGGAATCGACCAGACTTGCGACCGGACTTGCAAGTTCGGTCGAGCCAGAAAAATTCCCCGATGAAACCTTCTGGAATGGACCGAACTTGCGACCGGACATGCAAGTTCGGTCGGACAGAAAATTCCCGTAATGCAAGCTACTGGAATGGACCGAACTTGCGACCGGACTTGCAAGTTCGGTCGGGCCAGGAAAATTCGGTAATGTGAGCTACTGGAATGGACCGGACTTGCAAGGTCGGTCGCAAGTCCGGTCCAGTAAAAAAAATATATTTTAAATTAAATAATTATATATTATATATATACCCACATATATGTATATATATGTACATGTATAAGCATGCCAATATTAAGTAAGAAATAAAACTTAAGGTAATGAAAATAAGTAAGTAATGTGTAAGTATAAGAAGTATAAGGACATAGTAAGTATGAGTTAAATTAATGATAGTTAGATTAATCATTCAATTTGTATATATAGGACTTGAATTGTGACACCGAAGGACGTTTGGAATCACGTACAACGGTGAACGGTATGGATTCCTCATGCCCGTATGCTATCTTGGTTACTCTGATTTGTGTGTTGTGTGCTAATTGATCACCAAATAAGATAAATGCACGAATCGGAGTTATCATGTTTACTTGTGAATATGTAGTGTTGTATATTGTCTTCAAATTTAGTTTGTATAATTCATGAAATGTTTGGATGAATATGAATGTGTGCATGTATGTTGTATTGTATCATGATGATTGTGAATGTGAATGGACTTCTAACTTATTCCTAACGAGCTAACCCTCCTAAATTGGTAATTAAATTGGAATGAGTAGAAGTCCGATATAGTTTCGGCCACGCGTGAGGATGCGGAGTTACGAGAGGTTGGCTCCAATTCCTGACTCTTAAACTGGTCCGCGGCCCAAATCCCTTAAGTGGGTAGCATCCCGGATTGGTGAGTCAAGTAAATCCCGGAGGTGGGACGGCGTAGTCCCCAGGGCCGGAGGTCCCGACGACTTAACTTGAGTATGAGTAAGTAAGTAAGAATGAGTAAGTAAAGTAAATGAAAGTAAGTAAGTGTAAGTAAGAAAAAGTAAGTAATGAGTAAAAGAGTAAAAGCATTCCGATTAACCCGGATGCATAATCTGGCTAACCTTGTGAAGGTAAGTATTGTGAGCATTATTATTGTTGCCTTGGAATGATTAATGTACTGTGAATGAATGTATGTTGTATGCAAGCATGTATGTATGAAATTAATGAATCGCATGTTTAGGACGTCAAATAATCGGCGTGCCCTAGCTAGCACGCGGTATATGCGGAGTTTATACGCAGCGTTTGCTGAGCCCCTTGGGGCACCATTTTTACTACACGCAGGTACTCGCGAAGGATGAAGACTAGGAGAGTTGAAGTTTAATTTCCTTGTCTTTCTTTTGGATTGTAAACAATGAATTTATGATTGGTGTACTGAGTAGTACACGGCTGTAAGTTTTTGTTAGCCGGTGTACCATGGGGTACACCTTTTTGGATAGTGGAAGTATTGGATTGGGGTATAGATGAGTAGCTTGTAGGGAACTCATTCTTTTGGGAAGTTTGAATTGGGATGTAAACGAATGCACTTAAATACTCGGTGATCCATTGATGTAAGTATTTGGTATATGGTATTTGGTAAGTAATTTAGTAGCTCGGTACACTATGTGCATCAGACCGTGACTGTAAGTAAGGTAAGCCTAGCTAGTCGTATGGGCGGTTAGCGGCGTTGTACCACCCGCCATAGTAAGTAGTAATATTTCCGCTGCGAACTCGAAGGATTAACAGGACGATTAGACGGTAAGCATGGGATTAACGGTTGGGGTGTTACAAAAAGTGGTATCAGAGCGTAGTTACGCTCTGATGTCCATAGTACCGAGCATAGGGGATTACCGAGTTAGGATTTCAACCGTCTTAAGACGGATACTTAGAAACCTAACTAGGAACTACCGTTGTTAACAACGGATACCCTTGACGTTCTTATGAACGATACCTTGCTTAAATTTCAAGACCCTTAGTCATATCTTGCAAAGCCTAATGTAACTGTTAAATATTCAGATGTCAGAAGAGGTCCAGGTCGCCCTAGAGGAGGGGGCAATGACGGACCTGGCGCGTAGACGATAGCTGAGATCGTCGCCGCCACGGTAGCACAGATGCTACCACAAGTAATCCAAGCTGTGCAACAAACTCAGTAAAACCAACAAACTCAAGTGGGGCCAATCCCTCCCCGCCACCCAGAGAAGCGAACTAGGTAAAAGCTGTAGCGGAACTCCGCCCTCCTTGCTTTAGGGGCGAGAGTGATCCGGCTAAGCTCGAAGCCTATATCTCCGAGATGGAGACGCGTTCGAAACCTCGAAGCTCCTGGAGTTCGAGTCAGAGTGCTGCACTTATCTGAAGGATGCTGCTAGGATTGGTGGAAGCTAATCAAGCATGAGCACGTCCGCGACCCCACATTCTTGGGAGTCTTTTGCATCACTCCTCGATCTAAGTACTATCCGGAACATGAAAGACTAAAGGCTAGAGCTGGATGCCTTGAAGATGACAGACAAGATGTCTGTGGATGAGTACTACCGCACCTTCACCTCCATCCTCTTCTATACCCGACTTAGGATACACCGGCCAGGTGTTGGTCGATCGCTTCTATGGCGGTCTGAGCCATCGCCTTCGGTACGGTATGGACTACACGAGATTACCTCCCTTCAGGTAAATATCAGTTAACCCTAGTATCATTTCATTCCTTGAATTCTTGTGTTATAACCCGTATAATTCATACCTTAGGTTATATCAGTTGCAATGTTTTTCTAGTTGGATTATTGATTCTTTGCTATCAGTTGGGACTCCGGTGGTATTCTTTTAATTGCCAAGGGCGAGGAGGTCATTACCCCTGCTATTTAAGGTAATCAGATTATTGATAATAAGTAAAGGAATTACTTATTTATTTTCCTTCTTAATCACTTCTAATTCCCGATCAATTCATTCACGTCAGTTCGTCGTGAGGAGCGCCTCTCATCGTGGTTTGAACGACAGTTTTCTCTCTCTTCTCTCTCTCTCAATTTCTCACTTTGCTGAAACGGTGAATGTTCTGCTGCAATCAGATTGGAGATCTTCGCTGCTGTGTGTTCCGCCTTCGTTACTCAGGTTTGGATTCTCTGATTGTGTCGGTCGGTGTTGCGTTCTTCCCTCTTCTGTTTCCTGATTTTTGAAACTTCGAATTGCTGAATTCAGAGACAACGGGGTTGCTGTCGATCTGTGGTTTGCACGGGCTGTGAGCTGTTGCGAATTGTTGGATTCTCTGCACATTGGGTTCAGGTTCGTGTTGCAGATTAAGGGTTGTGTTGTCTCGGTTTGTCTCTTCCGTTTTTCTGATTTTGGATTATCATTTATGGGAATTCAGTGGCTGTTCGGTTCGGCCTGGTTGAGGAATTGTTCGTTGCTGTTGTTGCTGCGTTCTGTGGATTTTCTGCACTCTGAACTGAGGTAGGTGGTTACTCGATTCAGTTTGGAAGTTCAGCCATGGGGATTGCAAGGTTCTGTTTCGTGTGTGATTTCTGTTTGTGATGTCTGTTTGGTTGCGTTTTAGAATGGCTAAACCCCCATGGTTTCCTGTTTTAATGTCTGATTTGGTGTGTGTGCTTAATTGGCATTTTGAGGCATTGATTTGTGTTGTTTTCTGCTCTGTTCGTCTTCTGGAAACTGCATTTTTCGCACTGTCCGAACTTCCGTCCGAGCTTTGAAGTTCGGACAGTGCGTTTCTGCCTTTCTGATTTGCGAGTTCGGGGTATGTCCGAACATCTGTCCGAACATGGATGTTCGGACACACCCTCAGGTTTTCCCTCTGGTTTAAGTTCGACCTGTGTCCGAACTTCGACGTCCGGACACAAGGTCGGACCTTCCGCGTGTTTTCCCGTAAAACCTGTCCGAACATCCGTCCGAACTTGGATGTTCGGACATGCTGAACTCCTCTATCTGATTTCAACTCGACTTGTGTCCGAACATTGATGTCCGGACACAAGTTCGGACATTTGGCTTTCTCTGGTTTCTGAGTCTCGACTTGTGTCCGAACTTCGATGTCCGGACACAAGTTCGGACACCCCTCTGTTTTCAATAACTTCTTCGTTTGAACTCCGATTTGAGTGCCGTCTGCGGCATTGGTTTCCTTATGATCTGTGCTACTGATTTATGAGTGTTTTGGCATATTTAAATGCAACTTTGCTTCTGTTTAAGCAACCTTTCTGTTTTGGGACATTGCACTTTGTTTCTGAGCCGTGAATGGCTGGGTCGAGCTATTCCGTGGTATACCATGTAGACGTCGTTCTGAGTGTGGGTCATTCCCTTTCTGTTCTGTGGGGTTGACGAACCCTTTGGCTCTTTCGAGTCATTTCTGCGTTGCCGAGAGACCTGGTATGGTCTATGGGTCTTCGACCCTTCTGAGTGTGTGCATTGTGTTTTGTCCCCTTTCTGTTTAAGTGCTCTGACTGTTTCTGAAATGGGAACCCCTTGTGTTCCACTCTGCTTCTGTTTCTGAAAGCTTCGACTATTGAGAATTGTGCATAAGATGTTTATCTTCTCTTCTTCTGATTTCAATTGTTTTGAGCGACCTTGCTGATGACGGTCGCTGCTTACTGGGCATAGTTGTGTGCTCATTCCCCTACTTCTAACATTTTTGCAGATTGATCAGCGAGGATCATCCTAAGTTCTGGAGCTATAGTAATTAGCTTTTATGTTCTTTCAGTTTGATACTCTGAGATGTTGTAGCCTTCGGGCCTTATGCTTTTGACTTTGTTTCTGACTCGGTTTTGTATTTGGGATTTGGTATTAGTTCCGCTGTATTTGAATACATTGGTTTACAATGTTTATGTAAACTTCGTTTTGGGCCTTTATTGCGTTTGAGTGTTTTAGAGCCTTGCGTTATTAGGTAGTAATACGCGGCGTGTAGCACCCTTAACTCTTAGGCCGGTTTTAGGGGTGTTACATTTAGTGGTATCAGAGCCAGGTTTGGCTTTCTTTGGTGTCTGTGGGTGTGTTTGCTTGTGTGAGAGTCAGTTGTGACAGTGGTTGACTGTATGAGTTAGTTCTGACAAGTTTTGGATTTGTATCTCAGAATGGCTCCTCGTAGGACACCAGTGAC
This sequence comes from Limonium bicolor, assembly GCA_023374045.1. Classification (NCBI taxonomy): domain Eukaryota; kingdom Viridiplantae; phylum Streptophyta; class Magnoliopsida; order Caryophyllales; family Plumbaginaceae; genus Limonium; species Limonium bicolor. The sequence continues at coordinate 441,264,215 of CM041777.1, forward strand.
CCCTCAGGGAGATGCTGCGGATGTAGTGCAGCAGTTTGTGACGCAGTTGATGCAGACGATGGCTGCAGCTGCTGGGGGAGCTGGTGGAGGAGCTGGTGGTGCTGGCCCAGCAGGAGCGAATGCTGTGGGAGGCCGAGTCCGAGCTCTCCAGGAGTTCATGAAGCTTAAGCCTCCATCCTTTGATGGCTGTGGTGACCCTCAGGAGGCGAGCCACTGGATTACAGAGGTCGAGGACCTGCTGAGAGTGATGGGGTCGGAGGATGACCAGAAGGTGGACTTCGCTACGTTCCTCTTTAAGGGGGAGGCGAAGGAGTGGTGGCGCATGGTGATGGGTAGGCATCCCCAGCCTTGGACCTGGGATCAGTTCTGCTTGGAGTTCAACAAGCAGTTCTATCCGGATGTGTACAAAGACCAGAAGATCAACGAGTATAACCGGCTGCGCCAGGGGAGAGATATGTCTGTAGAGGAGTATGTGAGGAAGTTTGTGACGCTGTCGAAGTATGCTCCAGAGCCGGATGAGCACAGGAAGGCTCGTAAGTTTGAGAGCGGATTGAGGCCAGACATCAGGTCGGCGGTGACACCTCTTCGTCACCGGACCTTCAGAGATGTGGCGGATGTCGCCTTGCTGGTAGAGGCTGACATCAAGGGCAGACAGGCGGGCAGAGACCATAAGGGAAGAGGCGTGCTGAGAGCCTCAGAAGAAGGAGGCTGCTCCTCCTCAGAAGAAGCAGACCTATGGAGATCGCCGGGGAGCTTCTTCATCTTCGTCAGCTGGGACGAAGTGTGGGTCTTGTGGTCCTCCCATCCTGGTAGGGAGTGCTACAAGAAGACCGGTGCCTGCTTTAAGTGCGGGTCGATGGAGCACCGGATTGCTCAGTGCCTCAGGCGTCCAGTAGAGGCTCAGGGGATAGAGGTACCGGCTCAGATTCAGGGGCGAGGTCCGATCAGAAGAAGCCTCAGACTCAGGCCCGGGTTTATGCTATGGCTGGAGAGCGTGATCGAGCTGGTGATCGCGTCGTCTCAGGTATTCTCCAGATCCATTCTCGAGATGTGTTTTGTCTGTTTGATTCTGGAGCTACGCATTCCTTTGTCTGCTATGATTTGTTGGGTACTTGGACTGACTGCTGTGCCTAGTGAGATAGACTTGTGTGTGAGTAGTCCATTAGGTGGGGTTGCCCCTTGTGTGCTGGATTCTGTGTGTAAGGCTTGTCCCATAGTAGTTAGGGACAAGACTTTCTTTGCTGACCTCATCCCGATGCGGATGACCTGTTTTGATGTGATTCTGGGCATGGATTGGCTAGCAGAGCACCATGCCCATATAGATTGTGCAGCGAGAGAGTGGTGTTCGACTTGCCAGACGGGTCTCGTTTTGCTTTCTCTGGGAATGCAGTTCCATGTGCGCCGGTGATTGTGTCAGCGATGCAGGCAGCCAGTTTCTTGAGGAAGGGCTGCCAGGGCTTCTTATGTTATCTGCCAGAGGTGCGTGAGGGATCTAGCTTGGAGAGCATCCCGATTGTCAGGAGTTTCCTGAGGTCTTCCAGGACGACGTGCCCGGACTTCCACCAGTGCGAGAGGTGGAGTTCACCATCGATTTAGCGCCAGAGACTCAGCCCATCTCTAGGGCCCCTTACCGTATGAGTCCGGCGGAGTTGAAGGAGCTAAAGGTCCAGCTTCAGGAGCTGTTGGATAAGGGCTTCATACGCCCTAGTGTTTCGCCTTGGGGAGCGCCAGTGCTGTTTGTGAAGAAGAAGGATGGGACCTTCCGTTTGTGCATCGATTACAGAGAGTTGAACAAGGTGACCATCAAGAATCGCTATCCCCTTCCGCGCATCGACGATTTGTTTGACCAGTTGGCGGGTGCCACAGTGTTCTCGAAGATAGATCTTCGTTCAGGCTACCATCAGTTGAGGATTAAGGCCGAGGATGTGCCTAAGTCCGCTTTTAGGACTCGTTATGGTCATTACGAGTTCCTAGTCATGCCGTTTGGTTTGACTAATGCTCCGTCAGTATTCATGGATATGATGAACCGGGTTTTCAAACCCTATGGATCAGTTCGTAGTGGTCTTCATAGATGATATCTTGGTGTACTCCAGGAGCGCAGAGGAGCATGAGGAGCATCTGAGGATTGTTTTGCAGACGCTGAAGGATCGTGAGCTGTATGCTAAGTTGAAGAAGTGTGACTTCTGGCTTGATCGCGTCGTATTCTTGGGACATGTGGTCTCGAAGGACGGTATCTCAGTAGATCCTGAGAAGGTTAGAGCTGTGATGGAGTGGGCGAGGCCCACGAATGTTGCTGAGATTCGCAGTTTCCTTGGGTTAGCTGGGTACTACAGGAAGTTTGTAGGGGTTTCTAAGATTGTATCCCCGCTGACCCGTCTGTTGAGGAAGGAGATCAAGTATGAGTGGAGCGAGGCTTGCGAGCAGAGTTTCCAGGAGATTAAGAAGAGACTGACGACGGCACCGATTCTGACTTTGCCTTCTGGGACCGAGGGGTTCGAGGTCTTCTGTGATGCGTCCCATAAGGGACTGGGATGTGTTTTGATGCAGCAGGGTAAGGTAGTGGCTTATGGCTCCCGACAGCTTAAGCCCTATGAGAAGAACTACCCTACCCACGATCTGGAGCTGGCAGCTGTGTGTTCGCGCTGAAGATTTGGAGACATTATTTATATGGAGCGTCGTGTAAGGTTTACACTGACCACAAGAGCCTCAAGTATTTGTTCACTCAGAAGGAGCTGAACTTGAGACAGAGGAGGTGGTTGGAGCTACTTCATGACTACGATTTAGAGATCCTCTACCACCCGGGTAGAGCGAATGTTGTTGCAGATGCCTTGAGCCGGAGAGGTGCTTCGGGTAGCTTGTGCCTTGTCAGGAGTTCAGAGGTCCGCCTTAGAGCTTCAGCGTATGGGTTTGGGTAGTCAGACCAGCCAGTGCCAGTGTGATAGCAGCGCTTCAGGTGCAGTCTTCGTTGGTCGACAGGATTCGGGTTGGTCAGGAGGCAGATTCAGCCTTGTGTCGGATTAGAGAGGGGCTGTCTTCAGAGCAGAGTTCAGATTTCAGTGTCTCCAGCGATGGTTGTCTGCGTTTCAGAGACCGTGTATGTGTGCCAGACGATGCAGTGCTGCGCAGAGAGATCCTTCAGGAGGCCCATGGAGCGCCTTATTCAGTTCACCCAGGAGGGGTGAAGATGTATCGAGACCTCAGAGAGTCATTCTGGTGGTCTGGGATGAAGCGTGATATCTCAGAGTTTGTCTCGAAGTGCCAGACCTGTCAGCAGATTAAGGCTGAGCACCAGAGGCCAGGTTTGCTTCAGCCCCTTCCCATTCCTGAGTGGAAGTGGGAGAGTGTGGGGATGGATTTTGTTATGGGTTTGCCCAGGACTCCTTCGGGTTGTGATGCTGTTTGGGTGATAGTTGATCGTCTGACGAAGTCTGCTCATTTTCTGCCGGTGAAGAAGACCTTCAGTCTGGAGCGCCTAGCTCGTTTATATCTGGATGAGATAGTGAGGCTTCACGGTGTGCCTACTACTATTGTGTCTGATCGTGACCCTCGTTTTGTTTCGAGATTTTGGCGCAGTTTGCATAAGGCCTTGGGTACGAATTTAGCGTTCAGTTCAGCTTACCATCCTCAGTCGGATGGCCAGACGGAGAGGACTAATCAGGTTTTGGAGGACATGCTTCGTGCATGTGTCCTGGACTTTGGTGGTAGCTGGGAGCAGCATGTGACTCTGATTGAGTTCGCCTACAACAACAGCTTTCAGGCGAGCATTGGTATGGCTCCGTTTGAAGCGTTGTACGGTAGGAGGTGCAGGTCCCCATCTGTTGGGATGACCTGAAGGAGAGGGTCTTGGTTGGACCCGAGCTGGTGCAGGGAGCGTAGAGAAGATCAGGACGATTCGGGAGCGTTTGCTTGTTGCTCAGAGCAGACAGAAGTGCTATGCAGATCAGAGGCGCAGGCCGCTTGAGTTCGATGTTGGTGATCATGTCTATCTGCGAGTGTCGCCGGTCAGAGGTGGTCGGTTTGGGAAGCGTGGGAAGCTTAGCCCAAGGTTCGTTGGACCGTTTGAGATTCTGGAGAGGATTGGCCCTGTGGCTTACCGTTTGGCTTGCCACCTGCTTTGTCTGCTGTCCACGGAGTTTTCCATGTGTCCATGTTGAGGAAGTATCTGCATGATCCGTCTCACGTGATCGACTACAGCCAGCTTCAGCTGAGAGAGGATTGCAGCTTCGAGGCGGTGCCTACTCGTATTCTAGCCAGGGACGTCCGTCAGCTTCGTAGCAAGACCCTACCTATGGTGAAGGTCCAGTGGTCAGATCAGTTAGAGAGTGAAGCTACGTGGGAGCTCGAAGATGAGCTGCGTGCCAAGTTTCCCTCCTGTTCGAGCAGTAAGGTGAGTTAATCTCGAGGACGAGATTCTTTTAAGGGGGAGGTGATGTTATAACCCGCATAATTCATACCTTAGGTTATATCAGTTGCAATGTTTTTCTAGTTGGATTATTGATTTCTTTGCTGTCAGTTGGGACTCCGGTGGTATTCTTTTAATTGCCAAGGGCGAGGAGGTCATTACCCCTGCTATTTAAGGTAATCAGATTATTTGATAATAAGTAAAGGAATTACTTATTTATTTTCCTTCTTAATCACTTCTAATTCCCGATCAATTCATTCACGTCAGTTCAGTCGTGAGGAGCGCCTCTCATCGTGGGTTGAACGACAGTTTTCTCTCTCTCTCTCTCTCTCAATTTCTCACTTTGCTGAAACGGTGAATGTTCTGCTGCAATCAGATTGGAGATCTTCGCTGCTGTGTTTCCGCCTTCGTTACTCAGGTTTGGATTCTCTGATTGTGTCGGTCGGTGTTGCGTTCTTCCCTCTTCTGTTTTCTGATTTTTGAAACTTCGAATTGCTGAATTCAGAGACAACGGGGTTGCTGTCGATCTGTGGTTTGCACGGGCTGTGAGCTGTTGCGAATTGTTGGATTCTCTGCACATTGGGTTCAGGTTCGTGTTGCAGATTAAGGGTTGTGTTGTCTCGGTTTGTCTCTTCCGTTTTTTCTGATTTTGGATTATCATTTATGGGAATTCAGTGGCTGTTCGGTTCGGCCTGGTTGAGGAATTGTTCGTTGCTGTTGTTGCTGCGTTCTGTGGATTTTCTGCACTCTGAACTGAGGTAGGTGGTTACTCGATTCAGTTTGGAAGTTCAGCCATGGGGATTTCAATGGTTCTGTTTCGTGTGTGATTTCTGTTTGTGATGTCTGTTTGGTTGCGTTTTGGATGGCTAAACCCCCATGGTTTCCTGTTTTAATGTCTGATTTGGTGTGTGTGCTTAATTGGCATTTTTGAGGCATTGATTTGTGTTGTTTTTCTGCTCTGTTCGTCTTCTGGAAACTGCATTTTTCGCACTGTCCGAACTTCCGTCCGAGCTTTGAAGTTCGGACAGTGCGTTTCTCTGCTTTCTGATTTGCGAGTTCGGGGTATGTCCGAACATCTGTCCGAACATGGATGTTCGGACACACCCTCAGGTTTTCCCTCTGGTTTAAGTTCGACCTGTGTCCGAACTTCGACGTCCGGACACAAGGTCGGACCTTCCGCGTGTTTTCCCGTAAAACCTGTCCGAACATCCGTCCGAACTTGGATGTTCGGACATGCTGAACTCCTCTATCTGATTTCAACTCGACTTGTGTCCGAACATTGATGTCCGGACACAAGTTCGGACATTTGGCTTTCTCTGGTTTCTGAGTCTCGACTTGTGTCCGAACTTCGATGTCCGGACACAAGTTCGGACACCCCTCTGTTTTCAACATAACTTCTTCGTTTGAACTCCGATTTGAGTGCCGTCTGCGGCATTGGTTTCCTTATGATCTGTGCTACTGATTTATGAGTGTTTTGGCATATTTAAATGCAACTTTGCTTCTGTTTAAGCAACCTTTCTGTTTTGGGACATTGCACTTTGTTTCTGAGCCGTGAATGGCTGGGTCGAGCTATTCCGTGGTATACCATGTAGACGTCGTTCTGAGTGTGGGTCATTCCCTTTCTGTTCTGTGGGGTTGACGAACCCTTTGGCTCTTCGAGTCATTTCTGCGTTGCCGAGAGACCTGGTATGGTCTATGGGTCTTCGACCCTTCTGAGTGTGTGCATTGTGTTTTGTCCCCTTTCTGTTTAAGTGCTCTGACTGTTTCTGAAATGGGAACCCCTTGTGTTCCACTCTGCTTCTGTTTCTGAAAGCTTCTGACCATCTGAGAATTGTGCATAAGATGTTTATCTTCTCTTCTTCTGATTTCAATTGTTTTGAGCGACCTTGCTGATGACGGTCGCTGCTTACTGGGCATAGTTGTGTGCTCATTCCCCTACTTCTAACATTTTTGCAGATTGATCAGCGAGGATCATCCTAAGTTCTGGAGCTATAGCATTTAGCTTTTATGTTCTTTCAGTTTGATACTCTGAGATGTTGTAGCCTTCGGGCCTTATGCTTTTGACTTGTGTTTCTGATTCGGTTTTGTATTTGGGATTTGGTATTTGTTCCGCTGTATTTGAATACATTGGTTTACAATGTTTATGTAAACTTCGTTTTGGGCCTTTATTGCGTTTGAGTGTTTTAGAGCCTTGCGTTATTAGGTAGTAATACGCGGCGTGTAGCACCCTTAACTCTTAGGCCGGTTTTAGGGGTGTTACACCTTGAACCTTTCCTCATCTTTTCTTAAATAAGAATCCCGCCTAATACCTGAGATTTCAGGAGTGTTATCACGCGGCTTCTCACGTTGAAATCACTTGCCAATTAAGGGATGAAGAGACCGCGCTGAAGCGCAAAGCCAACAACAAAAACACCAGTACTGAGGAGCAGAGCCAGGGGAAGAGTTGGAAAAAGAAGAAGGGGAATTTCTTTCAGCAATCCCAAAAGAAATCCCCAGGTGAGAGCAGTGCCCATGCTGAGCAGGGCAAACCAGTTGAGCTTCTTCAGCTTGGTTATTCTGCACCGGTGGCAGCGAAGCCACTGAGATCACACCCACCAAAGGGTAAACTTCTATTCCTAAACCGTAATCGTACAAGTAATGTATCTAGTATATCCACGCACACATGTGCTAACCCACTAACCTCAGGTTCTAGCTCCGGTGTCACCAAAGCCTTCTCCGATGGCCGCAGCTATGTGTGCAGAAAGTGCAACCAGGACCATCCCGACAAAGACTGTTATGGGAGAGAAATCAAATGCTACAACTGTCAGAAACCAGGACACACGGCCAATAAGTGCCCAGAGAATGCAAAGCCGAAAGGGAATTACCAAAGCTACAGGCAGAGGGAAGGCAAGGAGGTTGCATCTGGTGATGCACCAGCCCAGCAGGCACCACAGGGACAGGGATCCCGGGGACCTCCGAGGGGTGCACCTCAGAGGCAGCCTGTCCTTCACGTGATAGACCGTGACGGGTCCGGTTCTAAGTCCGGCCCAGGTAATTATCTGAACCTTTAATCCTTGAGAAGCATGTCTAAGTATTGGAGTAACTGTATGAGTGAATGCATGAGTAAATAATTGAAGTGTGTATTAAGCATGAAATGAAGTAGTTGAAACTAGTACTCACCGTAGACGAAATTTGTAACCATAGGAAGCTTTAGTATCTGTTACCCGATACCGGTAAACTTGAATCAAGAAGAGATCGACATCACCAACCACGACTACACCAACGAACAGTGTCAGGTCATCCGACCAGGTATGATCTTATTGAGGGGATACCTGACACCCGAAGCGCAAATCTCAATCATTCGACGATGCAACGAGCTAGGAACGGGTCAAGGTGGATTTTACACACCCGAATTCCCCGGTGGAGCGAAGATGAAGCTAAAAATGATGTGCTTGGGAAAGGACTGGAATCCTTATACCAAGACATACCAGGAGACACGAACACAAGATGGAGCGAAGCCACCGACAATCCCTCCAGAGTTTCAGACACTCGTCACACAAGCGGTAGAACTTGCACAACAATGCGAACATGAACCGATCCCCGCACTTGAAGCGGACCTCTGTATCGTCAACTTCTATGAGAAAGAAGGACGACTTGGGTTACACCAAGACAAGGATGAGACAGCGGAATCTCTTGAACAAGGAGTGCCCGTAGTGTCTTGATCCATTGGTGATGACGCCGTATTTATGTATAGCGAGCAGAAGCGTGTGGACCTCGCACAGAAACTGGTATTGAGATCAGGAGATGTCCTAATCATGGGTGGAAACTTTAGGATGCTGTATCATGGGATCAACAAGATCAAACTGAATACGGCACCACCGGCAATAATCAATGCCACACACATGAAACCAGGACGTCTGAACCTTACCTTTAGGAAGTATTAAATTCATAGTATCATGTAATGTTTTAGTAACGTGTATTAGAGACACGGTATGTATGATGGTTGGTTTATCAATAAAGAGCAGTGTTGAGTTAATTCCACTTGTGTCCACCATCAATACTTATCCAATTGTGAATCCAATAGGTTGTGGACTCGGTACCGAAGGTAACCTGAGCATCCTCACCGAAGCACAAGCCGGCAGAAGCAGCACCATCTTAACGGGAACATTCCCAATAAATGGCATTGATGCCAATGTGCTATTCGACTCCGGCTCCTCTCACACCTTTGCATCACCATCTTTCGTGAAGAGGTTGAAGCTAGATGCGGATGAGCTACCGAACTTCATGGTTACTCTCTCATTGAAGGAGCGAGTAAAGTGCACCAAATATTATCAATCAGCCACCATCGAAATAAAAAATGAAGCGTTTCCCATTTCCTTCATCGAATTCAATGGATTGGGATTCGACTTAATCATTAGGATGAATTGGTTGGAGCGGCACAAGGGTAGAATCCTCTGCGCCGAGCATCGTTTGCTGCTCAAGAGTCCTTCTGGGGTTGTCGTATCTTACCGCCAGAGACCGAGAGAGCCTACGACCACCCTCATATCTGCTATGGCTATGTACCGGGAGCTCAGAAAGGGCCAAGAAGTGTACCTGTGTTATGTACAAGACCTGGAGAGAGATCCAGAGTTCAGTGACGATGTACCGATAGTATCTGAATTCCCTGATGTATTCCCTAAGGAGCTACCCGGCATGCCACCACCGAGAGTAGTGGAATTCGAAATTGACCTCTTGCCAGGTACCGGTCCCGTTGCTAGGGCACCGTACCGCATGGCACCTGCAGAAATGACCGAACTAAAAGAGCAGTTAAGAGACGTTCTAGACAAAGGGTTTATACGCCCGAGCGTATCACCCTGGGGAGCACCGGTTCTCTTCGTGAAGAAGAAGGACGGTAGTCTCCGACTTTGCATTGACTACCGCGAGTTGAATGCGGTCACAGTCAAAAATAAATACCCACTACCACGTATCGACGACCTATTTGACCAGTTGAAAGGAGCCGCAGTCTTCTTCAAGATCGACCTCCGTTCAGGGTATCATCAGATTGCAATCAAAGAGCAAGACATCGAGAAAACGGCATTCCGTACCAGATATGGCCACTACGAATTCACAGTGATGCCATTCGGTTTGTCAAATGCACCAGCTAAATTCATGGACCTCATGAATCGATTATTCAGTGAGCAGTTTGACACTTCAGTGGTTGTCTTCATCGACGACATACTTGTATATTCCACATCAGCAGAGGAACATGAAACTCACTTGAGGAAAGTGCTTGAGACACTGCGCGAGAACCAGCTGTATGCGAAGTTCTCCAAATGCGAGTTTTGGCTTGATCCGGTATCATTCCTTGGACATGTCATCTCGAGCGCAGGTATCTCGGTTGACCCTTCTAAGATAGAAGCTGTACGATCATGGCCTAGACCCAAGACTGTTACCGACATTAGGAGCTTTCTTGGTCTAGCCGGTTACTACCGGAGATTTGTAAGGGACTTCTCGAAAGTCGCTAAGCCCATGATTACACTGATGAAGAAAGATGCACCGTTCGTATGGACACACGAGTGCGAGCTATCATTTCAGAGCCTTAAAGACTCATTGGCCTCAACGCCCGTCCTTACACTTCCAGAGGGCACAGAGGGATTTGAGGTGTATTGTGATGCATCAGGCAAAGGAATGGGATGCGTACTCATGCAGCATGGCAAAGTTGTAGCTTATGCCTCCCGCCAGCTGAAAAAGCATGAGGAGAATTACCCGACTCACGACTTAGAGTTAGGAGCCATTGTCTTCGCCTTGAAGATATGGCGACACTATCTCTATGGGGTAAGCATCACCATCTACTCCGACCATAAGAGCTTACAGTATGTATTCACACAGAAAGAACTGAATTTGAGACAGAGAAGATGGATGGAATTTCTTTCAGATTACGACATCAACTTGCAGTACAAGGAAGGGAAGGCAAACATTGTAGCCGACGCCCTGAGCCGTCGAGCACACTCGCTCCATTCGCTACTCGCTTCTTCTAGCTTGGTTGACGAGGTGCGAGACGCTCAGTTGAGCGACCCTTACCTAACCGAAATCAGACAAAAGATTGAGAATGGTACATTTGAGAAGAAGAAGTATGACTTCAAGCTACATGAAGATGGTTTGATTCGGTTGAATGGCAGGCTATGCGTCCCCCGAAACAATGCTGAGCTAAGGGATCGCATCCTGCGAGAGGCACACTATTCCACATTGTCAGTCCATCCGGGAGCCTCCAAGATGTACAAAGACATGAAGAGGTACTTCTGGTGGTCTGGAATGAAGTCAGATGTGACAGAATTCGTACTGAGATGCTTAACATGCCAAAAGGTGAAATTTGAACATCGTAGACCGGGCGGAATGGTACAATCGATGCCAGTTCCGGAGTGGAAATTTCATGATATCTCCATGGATTTTGTTGTAGGACTCCCACCTGCTAGGGGAGGACTCAACATGATCTGGGTTGTAGTCGATCGCCTTACCAAGGTTGCCAGATTCATCCCGATGAAGGACACCTGGAAGGTAGAAAAGCTAGCTGAGCTATTCGACAAGGAGATTATCAGACACCACGGAGTCCCTAAGACTATAGTATCTGACCGCGACACCAGATTTCTTTTGAGATATTGGAGAGCTACAAGGGAAGCGTTGGGTACAGAATTGAAGTTGAGTACCGCCTTCCATCCTCAGACCGACGGTCAGACAGAAAGGACCATCCAGACACTGGAGGACATGCTTCGGGCATGTGCCTTAGACTTTCAGGGGAGTTGGTTAGATAAGCTTCATCTTATCGAGTTCTCGTATAATAATAGCTATCACGCCTCGATTAAGATGTCACCCTTCCAAACTCTATACGGTAGACCTTGCCGTACACCCTTGTGTTGGGATGAGTCAAGTGAAGCGGTCATAATAGGACCGGAGTATCACTAGTAGAAAAACAGCCTATTTCTGCGGTTGTAAAGGGCCTATTTCTGCGGTTTACAACCGCAGAAATGAGCACCGCAGACATAGGTATTTTACCCTATTTCGGCGGTTCCTACTAAAGAACCGCCGAAATAGACCAGCTCCATTTGACCGTCTTCGTTTGACCTGGCCACCTATTTCGGCGGTTCTTTAATAGGAACCGCCGAAATAGGTGGCCAGGTCAAACGAAGACGGTCAAATGGAGCTGGTCTATTTCGGCGGTTCTTTAGTAGGAACCGCCGAAATAGACAGTCTTTTTTTTTGTTTTTCCTTTCCAGCTTATTATTGCACCCAATACACCACAAAATTAAGCAAACCTGTAAATGCATTATATAATGCTGCCACCACAGTGGGGCGCCTCGGTAGCATACTATAAACCCATAAAGCGGCCATAATCATCGGCACGCATCAATAAATGCAAAAACGCAAGAAAATTCATAACAAAAAAAGGATTAGTTGTACACTTCACCACATGCACTCTCCACACCACACTCTATTACAATACAATTCACTACGTTTCAATCTAATGAAACATATAATAACACAAGTAACGTTCAACGCAAACAACTTAAGAGGAATCAACTAAGTACGTCGATGGAGTAAATTCTGCCCATTCCTCGAGGATTTCAGATATGTGCCTATTATCATAACTTCCAATGCCCACGATTTCTTCGAAAGCCTTGAACAAACAAAAATGAATAGTTAATGAGACACACACAAAGAATGACAAAGAATAAAAATACATATAAACCAAGACTTTCAAAGATAGTTTAATACCATGTCCAATGATTTTTCTGGCAAAAACTTGGATGATGCTACTAAGTCATGCATAAAACCTCATAACATAGTAACCGCATTCTGATCCACCAGGCTGTACTGGACACTATACATTCACACATTACGTTATCAGTCATACTTGCAGGTCTACTATTAACATGTTAACTAATTGCACAAAATAAGTAAAACTACCTTCACTGTAGTCCAAGGGATGTTCTTCGGTGTCTTTTGCAATGCACGCAGTGCAGCTTGGAAGCCACTATACAAAATAAATATTTTGAATGTAATACACAAATAATCAAATTTAACGAAACAATTTATTAAGTTATGACAATTGTAATAATTTAAATAGCTCACATCTTTAGAGCCGCTGCTATCGCTGGCTTCTTGGCACTCGTACCAAGTGAGTCGAACTGTAAGACTCTCGGGTATTTCATGACCAAAACCAACAACCATGACGACTGCTCACGTTATGAATAAAATTGAAATCATAACACGGATAACATAACTTATAAATAAAACGTAATAAGATATGGAAGTATGACTTACCCTTGATAATATGGTAGCATAATGTATGACTTGTCTGCACATTCATATATTGCGTTCGTCACGTACCGCAAAAGACTTTCAGGATCCATTGACATAGTCACTTCACTGCAAGTATCAGGGCATAGGAATCTGAAGCTGTCAGTCTGATGATCTCGTATCGCCTTGGAATGCACATGCCTGCACCATAAAGACAACATCAGTGAACGGCGTTAAAGTACAAAAACTAATTCAAGTATTTCATTAATATAGGAAAAGGTATGAGATCGCTCACATGCTAGCTGACTTCAGAATCGACACATTTAACCAGTCTCTCTTGAATACATCAACGAAGTCGGACATATATATATATCGAACGTATGCGTCCGTCCTTCGGGTTCGTGATGGTGAAAAAGACCCTGGCTATCCTCCACTTGGATCCTATCACTCTGAGGTGACGTCATCAACAAGGCCGAGTGCAGAAGTCTCATGTTCTGTGACAACCCCTCCAATATGTCTTCTCTACTAAAGCAGGTCTCATCATGAAGTTGGAGGATGCCCCCGTGAGAGCTGGTGTGGCAACACTTTTTCCTTTTCCTTTAGAAGTTTTTTTCGACTTGACATTTTCCTAATTTGTTGATTAATTAAGTTTAAGTGACTCACTCTAAACCATATACTAATTGAAACATCGGATAATTATAATTTTAGAGTAAGCGTTAATTGTGTTTACCTGGCCCGAGATTTTGACCCATGTACCCGGCCATTGGATTGTAGCTGTTTGAACAGAGCGAAGTATGTTTCTCTGTCCCAGAGGTACCGGTATAGCAACATCAGCATACTCTGTCACATAATCATCTACAAGCACCCGGACATACCCCTGCCGTAGTGGTTCACCGCCGACGGTGTCTGTACCAGATGAGGGAAACAATTTACCCCACGCCACCATAATATCCGCACCTCCCATCGGTATGAACAGCGTGCATAAACAGGGTTCCTGAACATTAAGTAAAGAAGGGTTAAACGAACACAATCGAAGTAAATAGATGATAATAAATAATTTATTTTCTAAGTTAATGTGACTAAACCTTAATAGATGCATGTGGATATGGATCTATCGACTGCACACTACTCTGCCGTACTGGTGTGCCCTCCTCCCTATCAGCTGATGGTGCATGGGCTGGTCTAGTCACCTCCTGACTACTGCACATCTGTGAGCGTATTTTTGTCATCTCCTCTGCAACCAAATGCTGAACATTCTGCATAAGCCTCTGCTCCATCTCAGCAGTAACCTTCAAATGTTCCTCATAGCTGATCATCCTTCCTTGTGAGCCTTTCCTAGACCCCGGATTACCAAAAGCTTGGCGGATACCAACTTGTCCACCAAAACCAATAGCGCGACCAGGATGATCCACCTTTCCAAGAGCACGAGAAAGGGGATCATATTGTCTGTTCGGAGCCCAAGAACCCTCAGTAACTTGAGAGTTTAACTCTTCCTATAAAACACAAAATTAACAAAATTCATTAATATACAGGTACACAAACAAATATTAAACTTATGAACCGAAATTAGATACCATTTGATTTATAATCTCTCTCGTGGCATCATCGTACTGAGGATTTTCCGGCGTCGAGTTTTTTGGCACTCGACTCAACTCCCACACCTTCATCCTTCTGTCGCTAGGAGCCACATCCTGTGGAAGCAAGCCCTTTTGCTCCCACTCTGGTACGCGTTCGGCAATGCTTTTACCACCTAAGTGATGTGGGTATAGATTTTTCTTCGCATTTGCCTGCTGTTTTGCACGAACCGCCTACAAATACATATGTAACGTGTAAGATACAAATAAGCAAATAAAACAGCCAAAATGTATAAAAGACAGCGTTGAATATTAGCTCTACCTGGTACTCTGGCGTGTGACGATACTCCCAAACCGGGTCCACTGCTCCTCAGTGATGCCCTCGTACGCCTCCCAGGGTGGCAGTTCATCGCCTCTTTCTGCATCATCCGATTCAGGGTCTTGATACGCAGCACCATGAATGTACTTGTCAGAGAGGGCCTTCCTATGGTCGCGGAACTGTCGCCCCATTTTTTTCAGTATATCCTCCTTAAGAGAAGGATCAATGCAGAAACGACTCTACATAAACAATTATTAGTCATTTAGTAACACAAGTAACGAGAAACTCTAAAATTATATAACATATTATAAAAAATAACACACCTGAAGAATCCCAAACATAGTGTCCTTCAATGATTGTGGCACTTGCTTCCAATTGTGATTTATGTCGCAGTAAGTCTTGACCAGGTGGCCAGCATATGCAGTATACATGCTTCCAATTACCGTATGGCTGGTTGAACTCATTGAACTGCAAAGGCTTCGTGGGGGGCCTTTAATTGCCTTCAGTGCACGGGTGGCACCTCTCTTCTTCACCTTTGTCCGGAGGAGGAGGAAGCTGGTGGCTCTGTCACCTGCTGTGATGGACAAGCCTCATCCTCCGGTGGGTGAGTTCTCTTCCCCTTCTTTCCTCCTCGTGTGACCCGTTTTGCTGGTCTCTGCTGATGAGGATCAGCTTCTTCAATGGGCTGGTCCATAGGGTGATCAGCCACTGCAGTAAAGATAAGTTAGTCAAATTAATTGAATGAATTTATAATGTAATGACAAATGTTGAACAAGTCAAGAAAAATAGTTAACATAACATTACCATAAATACTTCTATGTTTTGGTGTTATCAACCCAAAAACCCTCGTCATGGTCTGATCGTGCATAAATCAAGTCGTTTTAGTATCAACATTTAAATCCCGCAACCCCGTAGGAAACAATGTTGTTCCTTCAATCGTCTCATTCTCATCATCATCATCCTCATTTTCATTTTCAATCTGAACTGGTCTTCTACCTGGAAGAACAACAGACCATCTGAAGTCTTTTGGATCCTGAACATACCACACTTGGTCACAATCTTTTCCCATAACAAACTGATCATCCTTAAAACTGGCACGTGTGAGATCAACCAAGGTAAGACCTCCATCGTTTTGGATTCCACGTCGGTTGTCCACCCATTTGCAACGGAACACTAAAAACGAATCAATATGGTAGTCTAGCTCCCAAATGTCCTCGATAACACCGTAATACCAACTGGAGCTCCTCACTGGTTGAGACTGGTTACCGATGTGGTACTCATTGAATGCCGCTTCTATTTTTACTCCACTGTTCTGGTTTATTGATTTAGCATCTTGGCGTGCAGTGTAATAAGTATACCCACTAATGTCATATCCCTCAAATGATACAACATTAGGTTCAGGTCCTATTGCCAAAAATCTGATTTCCTCATTGAGAACTTCTGAATTTGATGACGCTTTTTCAAAGACATAATATTTGAACCATTGGACAAACAGTCGGTTTTGTTCTTTCGTAAGCCAAAGATGGTTTCTGGTAGGATTTTGTTGTCTCAACTCATTCATATGAGTATCAAAGAAGGGTTCAACAGCCTCAAGGTGTTGTAACACAAACAGATGTGCTTGATGAATCAGTTGACTTGGTACTTGCACAATCTTTCTTCCAATGACACCTTTGCCTTTATATCTGCCGTAGTGTCTTGGTTTTGGGATACCGATTGATTCTGCTTCATTCAGATAATCAGTCACAAATTCTGTGACTTCCTCAGTCACCGTTGCTTCAATTATGCTCCCTTCTGGTCGATATCTATTCCTCATTCTACCCTTTAGAATACCCATGTATCGTTCAAAAGGGTACATGTAGCGTAAGTAGACCGGACCACAAAATTGGATCTCTTGAACAATGTGGACTATCAAGTGCACCATTATGTCAAAGAATGATGGTGGGAAATACATCTCTAATTGACATAATGTTACCACTATTTCACGTTGTAGATCATCGAGAGAGTTTACATCAATTACCTTGCAGCAGACAGCATTGAAGAAGAAACACAATCTGGTTAACGCATTTCTGACATCATTTGGCAATATCCCACGGATGGCTACTGGCAGAAGATGTAACATCAATACATGATAATCGTGAGATTTCATGCCTAACAGTTTCAAATCCTTCATTGATACAATATTCTTCCAGTTTGAAGAATATCCAGATGGTACTTTTACCGAGTGTAGACATTTACAGAAGCTGATCTTCTCATTCTTTGAAAGTGTGTAGCATGCAGGAGGTAGGTATATTCGTCTCTCATTCTCCTGTGGGTGTAACTTTCCTTATACCCATGGCTTGCATGTCTTTTCTCACTTTCAATCCGTCTTTCGTTTTGCCGGGTATGTTGAGCAAAGTCCCACTCACTGCCTCACCAACATTCTTTACGATGTGCATGAAATCCAAACAGTGTCTGACAGGCAGGTGACGCCAATACGGTAAATCCCAGAAGATAGAGCATTTTTTCCAAATGTTCTTTGCCGGTTTCGATGTGTTTCCAAAGACGTTCACAATGTCCTTAACCTTTGCATACACTTCCTCAGAGGTCAAAGGTAGACGGGCCACTCGAGTCTCGGCCTCACCATTGAACAGTTTCTTCTTCTTACGATAAGGGTGATCTTCAGGTAGAAAACGTCGATGACACATGTAAACATTCTTACCACAATTTTGTAAACGGTCCGAACATGTGTCATCCTCGCACACCGGACATGCAAATGTTCCTTTCACAGTGTATCCAGACAAGTTCCCGTATGCAGGGAAATCGTTGACCGTACAGAACAACAACGCCTTGAGCGTGAAATTTTCCCTTGCATAAGCATCATACACAACGGTTCCCTCATTCCACAGCAACTTCAAATCATCAATCAATGGGGCGAGGTATACATCAATATTATTACCTGGCTGCTTGGGGCCAGATATCAAAAGAGATAACATTATGTACCTGCGTTTCATACACAACCACGAAGGCAAATTGTAGATCACTAGTAAAACGGGCCAAGTACTGTGTTGACTGCTTAATGTGCCGTACGGGTTCATCCCGTCAGTACATAGCCCAAGCCTCAAATTCCTATCTTCACCTCCAAAATGTTCTTTGAACCGTCTATTGATGTTTCTCCACTGAGGTCCATCTGCTGGATGTCTTAATTTCTCATCACTCTTTCTACCCTCTGCGTGCCATCGTAAATTCTTTGCATCTTTCGGATTCGCAAACAACCGTTTGAATCTGGGTATAATCGGCAAATACCACAGTAATTTAGCTGGAGGGCTTTTTTTTTAACGGAGGAGTACTCACCATCTTTATGCTTATACCGGGACAGCTGACATTTCGGGCAAGTGTCCAGATGTGCGTATTCACCCCTATACAACACAGTTGTTTGGACACGCATGAATTTTTTTGTACTCTACTCCCATTGGACACCCATTTCTTTGCCTCATAGGTGGTGGTAGGGAGACCATTCTCATCCGGTAGCATATCATGAATCAGCTCGAGGAATGCCGAGAAACCTTTGTCACTCAATCCATATCTTCCCTTCAGGTTGAACAAATTCAATATAGCCGTCAATTTCGTGTACTTAGTGCACGTAGGATACAATGCCGTCTTGGATGCGTCCAACAACCTTTGATACTCATCCGGTCGATCAACAAAATTATTCTCAACGTTATCAAGCATCTCCATTATTTGCTCATCATGATAAGTCGGTTCACTGTCATTGACTCCGGAAGCATTTGGGATCGGTTCCGACTCGACAAAATCAAATGTGTGGTCTGTTCTCATCCTCTCCCTTTCATTAATGTACGAGGACCCGACATTATGTTCAACACTTTCTCCATGAAAAATCCATCTCTTATAGTGTGGCATGAAACCGCGAGTCTTCAGATGGAATTCAATTTCCACAATGTTTGAAAATTTCCTTAAGACACCGCAGTCAACACAAGGACAAGGTATTTTCTCCGCCTTTGTCATGTCCTTGTGCTGCACTGCCGCTTTGCAAAACTCTTTCAACATGTTGCGATAGTGATCCCCTCGCTCACCGTACATCCAGTCACGCTCCATACTTTATTTGAAATACAAAACGGTACGGTTAATGAAGCGTGACTGTATGCATATTAAATAAGCTAGCTACTCTAACTCTAAGGTTTCAACCTAAATTATATACTAGCACCTATATTATCTGAATACATAATCTCAATGATCAAACAAAAAGCAAGTTTAGTAGCTTACTTGTACACAGAAAGGAAACAGCAACGGTGATTCCCCCCTACAAAGGCGTAACCACACAAAATGAGTAAATAAACAAATCAAACTAATACCAAATTTATTTATCAAACCAAATTTCAATATTTTGTGGAAATACAAAGTATAAAAGACAAAAAGATAAGTTAGATTATATTACCTTTCTTCCCACTCCGCTGTCAATATACCGTGCAATGAACGGGGAAATCTTAAGCACTTCTCTATAGATAGAATATAAACTCATTAGTTTATGTATGTTAATTATTCGTAATTAGGATTGCAAAAATATATAATATAACTAAAAAGATGAAGATGTAAGTTGAGTATATTACGGGTTCACAAATGAATTGTATTCATCCCCGTACGACTTCAATCGGGTGAGCCCATTTAGTGATTTCCCCCTACAAAGGCATAACCACACAAAATGAGTAAAAAAACAAAAATAAAACACAAAAATAAAACTATAAAATTAATTAATCCACTAGAGAAAAAATAAAACGCAAATAAAATTGAAACAAATTATTAAAACTTATAAAGTAAATATATCCTAATTGAACTAAGAGAAAAGATAAATGAAGTACATACTATTAAACCTACAGAATTAAATTTGAAAGCTAACAGAAGTAATCTAGGTTATATTCATGTTCGAGATCCATGCTCTTCATGCCCTGTATCCTAATCTGGTTACCCCGATTTGTGTGCTTATTTGATCACCTAAATAAGATAAATGCATGAATCGGACTATATTGCACTTCTTGTGCTTGACTTATGCTGTTCTCGATGTTTATTGTCTGGAACACTAGTTTGTATAATTCATGAAACATATGAATGATGATGACTTGTATTCGAATCTTGTATTGTACTTGAGTATCGTATTGTATTTCGTATAAATGAGTATTGAGCATTGTAATTGTGTATGTGGCTTGTATGGATGACTTTTGCTAATTCCTAACTACCTAACTCCTAACTTAAGTGAGTAAACTGGAATGAGTAGAAGTCCGATATAGCTTCGGCCACGCGTGAGGATGAGGAGACACAAGAGGTTGGATCCGATTCCTGGTTCTTAAGCTGATCCACGGCCCCCAGCATCCTGGATTGGTGAACCAAGTAAATCCCGGTGGTGGGACCGAGTAGTTCCCCGGGCCGGAGGTCCCGACGACTTAACATGAGTAAGAGAAAGTAAGCAAGTATGTATGAGTATGAGTATGAGTATGTATGTGTATGTATGGAGTAACGAGTAAAAGAGTAATCTCCACCCGATTAACCCGGGTGGACCAAAGAAGCTAACAAGTATTGTATATTGTGTATGTAACGAGTATGGGTAATTCGGAGGAAGGTAAGTATGTACTGGATGGTTTGCATTGTAATCCTTGCATGTAATGAAGTGTATGTATGTATGCCTTGTGGAAGTATTGTAATATTGTGTATGGAAGCATGTATGCATGATGTTTGAATGAAATGAATCGCATGTATTCGACCAAGTGGTCGGCGTACCCTCACTAGTACGCGGGGTATGCGGTTATCATGCTCAGCGAAAGCTGACCCCTTCGGGGGAACGTTTTTAGTGTGCAGGTACCCGAAGAGGATATGGTCAAGGCACGAGACCGGTGACTACACTTGGATAGTAGTAGTAGGATGTAGAGGTGTACTAAATGTCACACTCTTGTACTTAGGAAGTAAGTAGTGGTGAGGAATGGGTAGATGTAGACTCTTAATGAGTATGTATGGAATTAGAAGAGGTATTCTACTTGTATAAGGATCTTAGTAAACTCGGTGTATTAACATGTATTGAACTCATGGAGTATTGTATTGATGGGAAGTTGTAATACCTAATTGGTAATGGTAGTGAAGCTTGTATTTGTGTAGCACTCGGATATTCCGGTCCATCAGACCGATGCTGTATGTAGTAGTAGTAGCCTTGTTAGTCACGTGGGTGACTAACGGCATTGTATCACCCACTGTATGTAAGTATGTATCCGCTGCGTGAATCTGGAAGTACAGGAGATTGGACGGTAATGACAGTATTAACGGTAGGGGTGTTACAAAAAGTGGTATCAGAGCGAAGTATCGCTCTGATGACTGGAAATACCGAGTCTAGGAAATACCGAGTTAGGAATTAGAAGCTTAGGGCTAAGGGCTGAGTGTTAGCATTAGAGATATGCTAGTGAGGAACTACCGGTGAGTACCGGATACCTACAATACCAGACCCGCCCTCCACATGCCCCAGTATAACTTGGGAATGGACGCCAGAGAGAAGAAAAGCCTTCTCATACTCGGGGAAAACCCGATCTGGCAGTTGTGAAACAATCACACAGTAAACAAGAACCGACATATGGTAGATTCCAGGAATTGGAAGTCCCGGGTATGGATCCCGGTTGAACAACAATACCCACACTTAATAGCGATAGGATGAGCACTCCAATCACCAGGAGGCGGCAACTTACAACAACATGGGGCGACATGCTCAGCAGTCGCGAAACCTAGCTAACCAACCAACAGCGGGAAGGAAGCACTAACCGTGCAACGAAATGGAAAAAGGAGTAGTAATGGAACCCGCGACACAAGTCTGCGGAGCAGCAGTACCTAAATGATACCACCAACGGTATACTAACTGACTAAGAACATGGTCAGAAGCGATTAACTCCAAATTACAACGCCAAAAGGTTGCAATACCTGGCCAACATAGCTCAGACAACTACAAGAACAACCATGAGATATAACCCAATAGGACTACAAGAGTAGTGCCTAAACAGGGAAGGCTCAGTAACCACCACAGATGTGTGGGAACGAGCCCAAGGAACGACACTAAACCATAGATGGGAATCTCCAAGGATTGGAGAAGTACCCAGATCTACGACAGCCATGTCTAGACCACCAAGAAGCTACCTAAAGGATCGAGTGTACCAACTGTAGATCAATAAGATCAAAGGAAGAGTCGACAAGACTACCAAATGCAAGCGGAAACCCTACCAAGATTGGCATAGGATTACCCAAAAACCACCAGTACCACGCACTTGCCACGGCAAGTGCAGTAAGGACAGAGATACGTAAAGAAACTCTAACACACCACAGGTACATAGTAATGTACCATGACTATGAGGAAGCAACTATGGGATCACGAATCCTGAAACTGAGGGAATGGAACCTTGGAAAGGCCTAACGGCCCGACCACTATATTTAGAACATACCAGTCAGCGAGAAGCTGGACTTGGTCAAGATTTTGAACATGGCTATGCCACGAAGAACTTCTTTTAACACCGAACCATAATTTTCAAACCAAGTTTTCTTTCAAAACCACCAACCTTCTTTTAAAACCTTGGATTTTAAAAACCGAACCAACATAATTACGGTGAGTATCATAGAATGATACAAGAGGAGTTGGCAACAGAATACTTCACCTAGGCATGTGACGAACACTACGAGTGTACCCGTTACGGGATGTGGGACAACCGCACTCCGAAGGAGCTTGCGGGCCTGACATATAGTTGGGTAAGTGGTAACGTATCAATATGGTACCCCACGTATGTATACATGTAGTGTGCGACGCACGGGAAGTAGTCAACTCCGTTCTACAGACCATGAGTGAGTTCAAATCAGAACAGCTGGACACCTCAGACGATCAAGTATCAAGGAACTCAGAGAATCCATCTGAAGATGAGGAATAAGAACTAGGAAGTGCAAAGAGCACATAGTAAGTATACATTGGATATGTCTCAAATAATCCAAGCAATTACCTGACAGCTGGATGGAATACCCAGCCTAAACACAGTAAGGCGAATGCCTAACGTGAACCTAACAACGCTCAATAAACGGGGCGAAGTTCCCAAGAGCAACCCCAAGATTACCACAAGTATAATCCATCATTGAAGGGGATGTCAAACCTAGTCTTAAGCACTAGGAACAAGTGTAAACAGCCTACCCAAGGACGGGAGACGTCATAACCCAAAAAGGGACAACTCAAGTACGATACCACAAGACGGTACAGTGGACAACATATCATAAACGTTAGCCGGATGTAACGGCATAATCTAACAACACCCAGGAGCAATCCTTGAGGGTGACTAGATTAACAACAGTCAAACAAAGCGTCAAGACAAGAATACAGGAGCTGGAATGAGCACTCGGTTAAGACACCGAAGGGATTTCACTTGACAGGAAATACCCTAGTCTACAAAAGGCACTGATCAGCACCAGATTGCCTAAGAGTCTCCTATGAACGGAAGCGTGATGTCACGACTTACCACGGAGCCCAGCAATACCTCCAACCTATAGGGTATGCATGGAGGGGAAACATGTACAAGCAGCTTGCAAGGAGCATAGCTCGCAGCAATAAGGCTCAGAAGCCGTAAACCAAATACGTTGTATAAACTTAAACGGTTGCAAAACCTGCACCAGTTATTAGCAAGACGTACGAGAGGTATTGCCTCATACGACAAGAAATCAACAACTGGGCCATCAATTCAAACCCAACATCCTGAGTGGCTTGTAGTAATGCCCAACTCAGTGTCACTGTCACTAGAGCATCAGTCTAGTATACAGTTGACAAGCCGTTAATTACCTTCATGTCTTCTGTAGCAATGATACACAGAGGCATAAGAATCATGATGATGCCAACATTGGCCTAGTCCACCTTGGACAGTACGAGAAACCCAAGGGAAGGTACCCCTCGATAGCCAAAGACCACCAACGTGGTGAAGATGTGAACCCTTGGAAAGGCTTCCATCTATTATAATAGTAAAGCCTACGCTTATAAATACTACCAAGAGACGATGGAATAAGGAAATGAGATTTCCAACCATCACGAATTAAGGAGCAAGCATACTCCGCATGCGCCCAAGAATGTGGTGAACCGTTGTATAAACACCAACATGATAAACCTTGTCATAAGACCTATGAGTGGAAACAAGCCTCTCAACAAGAAATTTCATTTACCAATGACAGAGTACTCCTCAATTGGAGAACGGGACCAGAAGAACCCTTGAAGTTTCTTGGGATGTCCCGGTGATGTACATACAAGTAGAAACTACACAGCTAGAGCCTATAATCAATGCTCAGCACTGGAAGACAATAATTGTCAAAACAATCTATGTGAATACACATTGAACACCACGAATGACTAACGCTCAAGAGAGCTTATGACCCGATGAGTTATCTCATCCTTGGTCAACCAAGATACTTGGTAAATTGTATCACAAATGATGATGGAATATGAGGTAAGCTAACCTACACATGAAACCTAAAGTGGAAGAACATCTTCACATTAGAATTATAATACTGTGGTATGCTACGACAACCGTCATATACACGAATATAGGAAACCCTCAGCGTATACACACCATAAGAAATGGTGCCAATGATAGTAACAGTGAGTAAAGAGAAACTACCACAGTAACGGAGTCAGTAAAAACAATGTTGTACAATGAGTAAGAATACGGTGCGCAACAAGCGACCGCTATGAGGAAGTAGTTAAGCAATGACACGGAGTATAAGTATGAGATGACACACAGTAATATTCTTTCCTATCACATAAGCGACTTACTGTCAAGCGTTTACGCCTCTGCACTCTGTATGACTGAGTGTTTTGGCATTGCACTTGTTCAGCTAATGATCTAATGAGATGGCTAGGGATATGGAGAATGTAAACCGTAGTAATCTTTCCTTTCACCACAAACATGGCATACCAGTCAAGAAGCTTAGCAACATACAGTGCGGCCTAAGGCCAAAGAAGCACGAAGAGTGTACAACACACTAGTAATCACAAGATGTGAATTCCATTGGAATATAAGGTGAAAGGAGATACAAGAAAGTCACTAGGACCGACGCATAGAAAATGCAAGGTCATACAAGTAAAGAACACTTGTACTGAACCAGGAGAACTGGTATAATTCAGAAGCTATTGACAACAGAGGAAGTACTACAACTAAGTAGTGACTTAACCTCGCCCGACAATAAGTCGGAGGAGCTTAGTGAATGATCGTGGAGGTACAAATAGTGTGTATACTAGATTGCCAGAGAGCTGGTTACAAACCTACAACTCATCGAGTTCAAACATGGTAAAAGAATACCGCATTTGTTTAGTAAACCTTATCCCATAATAGACGGATAAAAAGGTGATGCATAGCACATTAAGGATAACACAAGGGTAAGTAACCCGAGTCATCAGGGTCGCGCAGCAGAAGCTAGTGGGCCCTAGCTAGGAGACAATATACCTAGTAAGTATAGTAGAATGGCTAGTAATGCCTTGAAGCCTAATAGGCTGGAACCGAATTAATTATGAGTTAAATAAACTCATATAGGAATTCTTGGTGCAAAGACTAAACCATCGTTACGATTAAGACCCTTTGACAAGGGTATATTATGTAATAAACCGAAAAGAAGCTAAGACGCTTCAGAGTGCCCGAAATAAATAACCAATGTTCAATAATAACATATGGTAGATTACGTGGGCGTAATCCCTTTTAAGGGGGGGTAGAGCGAAAACCGCTTAATGTAAGTTTTGTGAATAAAACACATAAACCATAATGTGCATAGCACAAATGAGAACCAAATTGATGATTGATACTATGTTAAATAAACATAAGTACTCATTCATATTGTAATTATGGTAACTAGGCATTAGACATGCAAATACCATAGGAGGAATATACCCATCTTGTAACACCAATGTAAGAGTATTAGTAAAAGAAAAGTAATGAGTAGTGGACGGAGCTCCACAAGTACTGTAGCCCTTGAAGAAGTAGTACGAAATGAATGAGGATAGTAGATGAATGAAGTTTATGAGTAGTGGAATCGTAAGTAAATTATTTGAAGCAATTGAAGTCAACTAAATCTTATAAGTATAGTATTCCTTAGTTAGAATATTAGAGATGATGGTGAGTAATGGATGGAAGTAGTGAAGGTTGATGAAATGAGCATTAGGTATTGAACCACGGAGTAAAGCATTCGGGAAGTAGAGTGAGGATGATCGATGGAGTGATTCCATCCTTTAGAGATGTATGAATTCGTATCACGACTAGAAAGAGTAAAAATATAGAAAATGAAAACAACTAATTAATTGCTTGTTTGAAACTGACGTGGGAAGTCGAACTTGATCCTGATCAGATCAAGGGAAACCAAACACAAATTGGGGTGGAAAGATAGTTCAACACTGGTGCTGATCACATCAGGGTCAAACGATTCTTGAAGCTCCCCTCAAGTGGCCACAAGAATCACGCATAGGATAGAAGTAATGAATGTAACTTGGAACTTGGAGTTAGATGCTTTAGAAAGATTTCTAATTAGCTGTTGGGAAGGATTTTCCTTAGACTGAGAGTAAGGATTTGGCTAGAAGCTTATACCGGAGAAGATAGTAGTGTAGCAGGTTGTATTATTCCAAGGGCAGCGGGACATAGAGGAGTCCTGTGTCTAGATGACCTGAGTGCCTGCGGGATTGTAATGTGTATTGCACAGCTTTGGGGATAGCTTTGCACTGTATGTATGTATAAATTTTGTAATAAGGAACCGGATGGTTGGTAGTAATGCGGATTGGAGTAATTATAGTACATTGGTATGGTATGCTATGTAGAGACCCTGAGTAATGGATTTGGGAATTGTAAGGAGGAAGAAGGTATGGCTTTGGTATTAGACACGTAAGAATGAGTAAGCATTGTAAACCTATAACCTCGAACAACTTTGAGGACAAAGTTATTAAGGGGGTAGATTGAAATACCCCGAACTTAAATATAGGGATTAAAATTAATCTAATACGTATCTAAGGGCCTAATGGTACCTAATTAATACTAGTAAGGAAAAATAAATCCAAAAGAATAAGTAAACTCTTAAAAAGCGGAAAACACTAAATAAGCGTTAAATAACCATAGGAGGTATGAGACCTCGGTTAGAGTATTATATGGATTCTAAAGGTTTAATAAGACCTAAATAATATATGGGAACAACTCCCGAAGAAAACGGATCCAAATAATGAATTAAAACGCTAATAGAGCTTTAGAGCATGTTTTTCGAGAAAAACCCGAAAACGTGACTTTGAGTGGTCAAACGGACCCGTAAAAATTATAAATCATTAAATAAATATTATTAAGCATTAATGGAAGATTAATAACCAATAAAAATAAAGAAACGAGAAAATTCTGGAAAACAGGCCCGGTTAGTGAATAGTACCCAAACCGGGTAAAATAACGAGCGTTTTCTGTAAAAGACGAAAAACGCTCCAACTAGTGAAACTGTAGGGGGCCGGTTCTTAATGAGTTAAATAACCCCTCACACACACATGTAACTAGTTAACAAATAAGTAAATCATAAAGCAAAAAGTAAAAGTACAAAAAGGTAAATAACACTCTCTCACCTCTCATTCTCTCATTTCCCTCATCTCTCTCCTACCCTCTTCTCCCCCCATCGATTTCTCTCTCCCTCTCTCTTCTGGCTGCTGCGATTTTGGAGCTCCACAAGAAGCTCTAATGGCTTCCCTCCTTCAACCTCATGCTCCACCCTCATGTAAGCTCCAAACTCAAAAATAATCACATATTTGTAATCCCCCCATCCTCTATCATTCCCTCTTTTCAAAATTCGAAAAGGATGAGTTTCATCTCCATGGGTTTTCCCCATTCAAAGAGAAAATAGCACCAATGGGTAGCTTGGAGTCTCCTCTCTCCATTGAGGTAAAAATCTACATGAAAAGCTCATGTTTTCTTCACCTTCCTTCATAACCGATTTTTGCCCCATTTGTAATGCTCTATTTTTCTCTCTCTTTGGAGCATAATATCAACCTTGCAATGGTGGTGGATTCACCTTCTTGAACCAAGGGCTAAAACCCCTTCTAAAACACTCCAAAGGTAAACCCTAGAAATCTTGCGTTAAACATTTCATTGAACTAGCATTAATTTAAGGGTTAGTATATTAATTGTAATTTTTTTGTGTTCATTTGGTGATGGGAATGGAGTTTGGCAACTCCATTCCCCACATAACCGATTTTGAGGCAAGAAATGAAGAAGGAGGAAAAATGAGAAAGAAAGAAGGAAGTATAAGCTCAAGGTAAGAGCTCCTTCCTAATGTTAAATTCTATTGCATTAGAGTAATGGGAATGGGTAAAATATTTAAAGAACCCAAAACCTTGTACTAGTATGGGGGATTGTGAAATTTGAGTATTTAAGAGCAAGTATTTGAATTGTAGGCTTTGAAACCAAATATGATGTGTATGTGTAGTGGAATTGTGGATCGAGAAAGTATTGAGGATTTTATATTTGTATGTGTGCTGGTAGAACCCTTGTGGGTTGGCTAGTGTAGGGATGAATTTGATGAGGAAGTATGTGTGTGGATAAGTAAGAAAAGTAGGTGAACTATGGCGAAATTTTAGTAGGAATATGTACATGTATGGATGACTTGGTGAATGGGAAAACCAAGGGTGTATTGGAGTAAGTAGAGATGTCTAATAACTATGAGTAGTAGTTGTGGTAAGAGAATGAAAGAATGAAAAATCTGTAGCAAGAGTTGTTGAATGATGTTGGAGAAACTAGGAGTACTTATGTACATGACCTAGGGAGTGAGTGTTGGACTTGAAGGGGAGAGGCAATGCATTGTAGGCATTGAAAATGGCATAAGGAGAGTAAATTATGTATGGAGGAGGTAGGAACTAAATCTGTAGCAAAGTGTATAAAGATGCATTGAAGAAGTTAGGAAAAATTAGTGTGTAAGAATCGGTAAAGAGAGAGTTGGACTTGGGTATAGGTAATGTAATGGCTTGGAAATGCATTTGGGATGCTAGTGATGGTATTGGTAGTAGAAGTATTGGATGTGAGGATTGAGTTTTAAAATCAGTAGCATAAGTATAACAAAAACTGCTACAAGTGTTGGAAGAGAAGTGAGGGAATTGTGTAAGTTGTTTGATGGATTTAGTAATGGATTTGGTGGATGAATTAAGGTGATTTAGAATGTTTAAATAGTACTAAAACATGTTAGGATGTATGTAGGGAGATTGGGGAAGCAATGGGTAAAATTGGGAAGGAAAAATAAGGCCTGTAGCACAATCTGCTACCGTCCGACCCAGAGCCTGGATCGGACAGTGGGTCGGACGGGGCTTAAGCAACGACAATAAACATTTCTGGAACGGTCCGACCCAGGGCCGTGAGTCGGACGGTGGGTCGGATGTTGACGAAGTTACTGACTTTGTCCGACCCAGAGTCTGGGTCGGACAGTGGGTCGGACGGAGTCTGGACAACAGAACCGAAACTTACTGGAATGGTCCGACCCATAGGTTGGGTCGGACGGTGGGTCGGACGACCCCAACTTATATATAAAAAAAGTAATAATAATAATAACAATAATAGTAACATGTAATCAATGTATATATATATATATATAGATATGTACATATATATGGGACTTTAGTAATACACCATTAATGCAACACTAAAGGTAAAGAAATAAGTACGTGAATGGGAAACAAGTAAGAGGATTAGTTAAGGAAGATGAAAGTATAAGAACATTAAGTAAACCCAAAGTAATGGGATAACGGGTAAGTACGGAAGTAGAAGCTATGAATGTATTGTAATGCTTAGAATTGATTGAACCATTTGGCATGTAGTCATTGGTTCGGGACTAGGACTCAAGAACAAATAAGGAACTATGGAGCAAGGGAACACCCGATAAAGTAAACCAACGGTGAAAGGTATGATTTCTTCATGCCCTGTATCCTAATCTGGTTACCCCGATTTGTGTGCTTATTGATCACCTAAATAGATAAATGCATGAATCGGACTATATTGCACTTCTTGTCTTGACTTATGCTGTTCTCGATGTTTATTGTCTGGAACACTAGTTTGTATAATTCATGAAACATATGAATGATGATGACTTGTATTCGAATCTTGTATTGTACTTGAGTATCGTATTGTATTTCGTATAAATGAGTATTGAGCATTGTAATTGTGTATGTGGCTTGTATGGATGACTTCTGCTAATTCCTAACTACCTAACTCCTAACTTAAGTGAGTAAACTGGAATGAGTAGAAGTCCGATATAGCTTCGGCCACGCGTGAGGATGAGGAGACACAAGAGGTTGGATCCGATTCCTGGTTCTTAAGCTGGTCCACGGCCCAAATCCTTAAATGGGTAGCATCCTGGATTGGTGAACCAAGTAAATCCCGGTGGTGGGACCGAGTAGTTCCCCGGGCGGAGGTCCCGACGACTTAACATGAGTAAGAGAAAGTAAGCAAGTATGTATGAGTATGAGTATATGAGTATGTATGTGTATGTATGGAGTAACGAGTAAAAGAGTAATCTCTCCACCCGATTAACCCGGGTGGACCAAAGAAGCTAACAAGTATTGTATTTGTGTATGTAACGAGTATGGGTAATTCGGAGGAAGGTAAGTATGTACTGGATGGTTTGCATTGTAATCCTTGCATGTAATGAAGTGTATGTATGTATGCCTTGTGTAAGTATTGTAATATTGTGTATGGAAGCATGTATGCATGATGTTTGAATGAAATGAATCGCATGTATTCGACCAAGTGGTCGGCGTACCCACTAGTACGCGGGGTATGCGGTTATCATGCTCAGCGAAAGCTGACCCCTTCGGGGGAACGTTTTTAGTGTGCAGGTACCCGAAGAGGATATGGTCAAGGCACGAGACCGGTGACTACACTTGGATAGTAGTAGTAGGATGTAGAGGTGTACTAATGTCACACTCTTGTACTTAGGAAGTAAGTAGTGGTGAGGAATGGGTAGATGTAGACTCCTTAATGAGTATGTATGGAATTAGAAGAGGTATTCTACTTGTATAAGGATCTTAGTAAACTCGGTGTATTAACATGTATTGAACTCATGGAGTATTGTATTGAATGGGAAGTTGTAATACCTAATTGGTAATGGTAGTGAAGCTTGTATTTGTGTAGCACTCGGATATTCCGGTCCATCAGACCGATGCTGTATGTAGTAGTAGTAGCCTTGTTAGTCACGTGGGTGACTAACGGCATTGTATCACCCACTGTATGTAAGTATGTATCCGCTGCGTGAATCTGGAAGTACGAGGAGATTGGACGGTAATGACAGTATTAACGGTAGGGGTGTTACATATCGGAGTGCGGTCATCTCACATTTCAGTTGGTACACTCGTAGTGTCCGTCACACACCTAGGTGAAGTATTTTGTTGTCAACTCCCTTATATTGTCCTGTGACAATATGCATTATGTGCTTCCTGAACTTAATCAAGGGAAAGTCTATCCACTATTTGTATTACCATGAAACTCAATCCATTCCCTCGGGTTGTTACCCTTGGGTTTACCGGTTTCCTTTCCGTTATTCAAAGTAAACTGGTATAACTTACCTACCGTGTGGCACTGAGGCCGG
This sequence comes from Limonium bicolor, assembly GCA_023374045.1. Classification (NCBI taxonomy): domain Eukaryota; kingdom Viridiplantae; phylum Streptophyta; class Magnoliopsida; order Caryophyllales; family Plumbaginaceae; genus Limonium; species Limonium bicolor. The sequence continues at coordinate 441,295,377 of CM041777.1, forward strand.
TGTAGGTCCTCTGGTTTGGTTTTTAAAAGAAGGTAGAAAATAAGTATTGGCTTGAAAGAAACTTTGGTTTTGAAAGAAAAGAGTTTGAAATAATCTGAGTTGAAAGAAAAATTCTCGTGGTTTTACAACGTCTTTTGCTTAACCAAATCTAGCTTCTTGCTGACTGGTGTACTTCCGATTACAAGGTTAGGCCAAGCCCTTCCACAGTTATGATGATCACAATTAACTTCATGGTACTTTACTAAGTACTTTGTAGTTGTTAATTTTTTTTCCCCGAACAGCCCTATTATAGCAGCACTTGCCATGGCAAGTGCGCCATGTTAGCTGGCTTATCGGCTGAACACTTACCGGTTGCGGTATTGTTTTTATCTGCACCGTATTCAGTGGCCTTGTTGGCTCTTACCTTTTTACTCTACTCTGATAATCAATCTTTGCACAACTCCTCATTGATCTTCACATGGTAATCATTAACTAGGGTGTTTCCCCTTCTGGGAGACCCCTTTTTCCTTAGTACTGTATCTTTTTCGTAGCCCGTTCCACGCATTTGTCGTGGTTACTGAGACTTGTCTCTTGTTTGGGTACTACGTTGTAATTCCTTAGTCGGTTGGTATATCGTTGGTGGTATTGTTTAATGTTTGTAGTCCCGTAGACCACTCGTCTCGGTTTCACTACTTCATTTCTTGTCTATTTGCACGGTTGTGCGTTGCAAGCTGGTTGTTTCTCGACTGCTCGGCATGTCGACCCAGGTTGCCGGAAATTCCATTCTTCTATGCATAGGATTCTTCATTCTTCTCTATAAAATGCGGCTAACATTGTTCAGATGGAAACCGTCTCCGGGATTCTCACTTTTCGGGATCTACCGTATGACAGGTTTCTCCGTACTTACAGATGTACTTAATAACAGCCAGATCGGTATTCCCGAGTAAGAGAGGACTTTCATCTCTCTGGCGTTGTTTCCAAGTTATAAAACAGGGATTGTGGAGGGTGGGATGGACATTGTAGTTTCCAATACATACTGGTGATTCCTAATTAGCGTATCTCTCACCGCTATCACTCACCCTTAACCCAAAGTACTAAAATCCTAACTCGGTACTTCCTAAGCTCGGTAATTCAGTCATCAGAGCGATACTTTGCTCTGATACCACTTTTTTGTAACACCCTAACTAACAACACACACTTAACAACAAACTGCAGCAGAAAACTTACTCACACATTACTTAACTCATTGGTGTTACACGCCGTTAACCACCCACGTGGCTAACAAGACTAATACATATACATTGTATCGGTCTATGGACTAGATTCCCGAGCAACTATACATTACTAACCCTTTCCATTAACAACACAACCAACATACATAACATTCTAACTGTACCGAGTATTTAAAAACTGACGCCGATAACAATTTCGGTCTTACTACACCTACAATACATACACAATTTAAATGGCTACCCATGTACAAATGACTACCCCGTCCTACTCTCGAACGGCTTCCAGCTCCTTGTACCTGAAATAGAATTGGAAGAAAGGGTGGCCCCCAAGGGGCTCAGCACCTTTGCTGGTATGGTAATCCCGCAGCCCGCATGTTACCAGGCCACGCACAACTAATTGTCGTCAAAGCATGCGGTTGATTATACTTAAATCATGCATGTTAACTGTAAACACATACACACATTACATACCCATAACAATGGGCTCAATAAAACAGTCAACGCATCTTTACTCATTAGAACACTCATTGTGTCCTTTTACCCTAGAGGGTTTCTCCTCTATTGGAGCTATTTCCTTAATAGACGACGCTTACCCACTAGCCGGGTTATTCTTCAAAATGTCTTATATTAAACTGGGATTCATATCCATAATCCACATACTTCACACAACAACCTATACCACATATTGACATCCATCTTACATAAAATCGCAATAATATTTGCATCATATTATCAACACATAACATAACGGGAACGGTTCTCATAGGAACCGACCCAAACATAATTAGTTCACTTGGAGGGCCTAAAGAATGTTGTCAAACTCATGTTAAGCTCGTTACATAACTCATTACCGTCCTGTTAAATGAACGAATTACTTAATCCCAAGGTGCGTCGGATATAGTGATCCAAGCACACCAAACAAACATAGTATGCCCCTGTGGCCCGACGTGAGTCAGTAAAATAGCTTTGGTTAAGCTAAAGGGAAGATTGGAAACCAAATTGGAAAACAACCATAACATGCAAAGAGAATCGAACCGGTTATGACATCGACTCCCATACTCACACACGTGGCCGGAACAGACCGGACTCCTCACTTCCCAGTTAACACTTGTTAGAAGTCTCATTATTGGACTTAGTACATTAATTCACACTTAGGTGGTTAGGTCTAGTCAGACAGACACAAGGGTAGTGAACATATTAACACGCACAAACAAACACATAACTAACTCACGCATAGCCGTGGTTAGAACGTTCCTTAGGTTGGAAACGTTGTTACCGGATACCGTTCTCCTACGTTTACCTAACATTGGTTAACTAGTCTTTCATACGCATTCGAGGTTACCAGTATCGGTACGCAAACACACAACAACAACAACAACAATAATATACTCATTTCATGATTTATCTTATAACGTGGCAAACATACAGAAAAACACATTTGCATACAAGCCGGTGTAATCCGGTAGGACACAGGTTGCAAGAAAACCATACCTGTCACCAAGGTCCACTATATTGTGTCCTCCTAGGTTCCTCGAACAAATCCCGTACAACTAGTAGCATCACAATTACTTTCATTAACATTGGAGTAACATGATTGCTTAACGTCTAATGCGTCCATAGTTACCCCGTCATCCCGTTATATTTAAGTTACTCTTGTGATCTTAAGTTCACAACTCTCACATCAAACCTAACTCTTGTTTACACATTTTAAGGCCTTTATATGTCACCAAACAAGGCCTAAACATCATCTAAAACCATTACCATCCCCATCATTAGGAGCCTTAAACAAATTTTTTCTTCATCTCGGTCTGGACCGCCCCAGGGCGGTCCACAACAGAAACTACTTCGCCTGCGCTGGACCTCCCCACAGGGGCGGTCCACAGCAGACCCCATTTTAAAAAGTGTTTTTCTCCTCATTTTGAACTCCAAATTCACCCAAATCTTTTCCCAATCATTCCACAATCTTTCCACATGTTTAAACACCTTAAACAAGCACTAAACCTTCTTAAATCATCACTAACTTGTTACTCAATTTCTTACAACAATTCCTAACACTTATAACATTTTTCCTTAGGATTTCTAAGTGGTGAATCATGCCTACAATATCACTAACCAAAGTGTGCTTCCACACAAGGTAACCACTCCTAAAGCATCATTTTGCATCACCCTCATCCCCTTTACACACACTCCTCAAGTCTTTCTCACAAGTTCATAATTAAACCTTCACAAGGCATTACACTTCCATTGTTCACCAAACTTTGCACAAGACTTTACCACACCTCCACCATGACCTTGGTGTATCTAGAAATCATCCATTAGTTCTCTAAATCTCCAAGACTATGCCCAAGGCATCTTAACACATAAGAAAACCTTAATTCTCTTTCTTTCATCATCTTAACACTTAACAATTCCTAGTACAATCTAGGTCACCAAATCTCATTAGAATACTTAAACTCCTTTGTTTATCAACTAAATTTTGCCATAGCTTCTCTTGTATCACCTTACACCAAAACACATAGTTTTTCCACCATTATACAACCAAGAACACTAAATCTCTTAATACACATTCCTTACACACAACATATTGTTTTTCATCCTTTAATCACCAAAGACATTCATCTTCTCAAAAATGTTCTTTACACACAACTAATCCTTTAAACTACACTACATCACAATATAGTGCATAAACTTAAATTGCTTGGCACTTAGGCCCTTAAATAACATGGCTATTAGGCCCTTAAACAACATTAAACTTAAACACTGAATTTCCCTCATTTAAATGCCTTCAACCTGCAAATACACACAACAAGGCTCCCATGTCTTTTTAGTCCAACTTGTGGATAGTTTTCTAGCTCATTTACCATTGGCTCTTTAGGTTATTTATTAAGCATATATAGCTCAATTTCCTAGTACAATAAACCACATTAAGAGAGGTCATTTACCTCTTTGTTTTCCAAGCTTTCTCACTTGTTTTCTCTTGTTTTTCTTGATTGAAAATCGGCAAGTGTAACACCCCATCCAACAACGAACACATAACAACAATCTGTAGTGGAAAATATACTTCATCACATTACTTAACTCGTTGGTGTTACACACCGTTAACCACCCACGTGGCTAACAAGGCTATTACATGTACATTGTACCGGTCTGATGGACTAGATTCCCGAGCGACTACACATTACTGACCCTTCCATTAACAATAGAAACAACATACACCTTCCAACTGTACCGAGTATTCACAACTAATGCCGATAACAATTCGGTCTTACTACCTACTGTATATATACAACTTAAATGATACCCATGTACAACGACTACCCCGTCCTACTCTCGAACGGCTTCCAGCTCCTTGTACCTGAAATAGGAAAAGAAGAGAAAGGGTGGCCCCCAAGGGGCTCAGCACCTTTGCTGGTATGGTAATCCCGCAGCCGCATGCTACCGGGCCACGCACAACTATTTGTGTCGTCTTAGCATGCGGTTGATTATATCAGAAGCATGCATGTAAACTACAAATACACAACACATTGCACTGCAACAACAATGGCTCATTAAAACAGCCAATACAACTACACTTAACAAATCACTCATTGTGATCTTTAACCCCTAGAGTGTTCTCCTTTAGCGGAGCTATTTCCTTAATAGGCGACACATACCCACCAATCGGGTTATCCTTAAACGTCTCTTACAATAAATGGGAATTCATATCATAATCCACATACTCCACATCTTATCAACATATCACATCACATCACGATAAGAATTGCAGCATAACAACAATACATAACATAACGGGTACGGTTCCCTTTATGAACCGGCCCAAACATAGTTAGTTCACTTGTAGCCTAGAGAATGTTGCCAGTCTCATGATAAGCTCTTTACATAACTCGTTAATGTCTCGTTAAATGAACGGATAACTTAACACAAGGCGTCTCGGATATAGTGATCCAAGCACACCGAACAAACATAAACATAGTATGCCCCTGTGGCCCGACATGAGTCAGTAAATAGCCTTGGTTAAGCTAAAGGGAAGGTTGGAAACCAAATTGGAAAACAACCATAACATACAGAGAGGATCGAACCTGATATGACAACGACCCCTATACTCACACGCGTGGCCGGAACAGACCGGACTCCTCACTTCCCCCGTTAGCACTTGTTAGAAGTTCAACATTGAACTTAATAAATAATCACAAACATTGGGTTAAGTCTTGTTAGACACACACAAGGGAAGAGAGAGTCATACATTCACACACAAACATCACACTCAAACATCACATGACTAACTCACGCATAGCCGTGGTTAGAACGTTCCTTAGGTCGGAAACGTTATCACCGGATACCGTTCTCTTACGTTTACCTAATAGTGGTCAACTAGCCCTTCATGCGCATTCGAGGTTACTGGTACCGGCACGTAAAACGCATACAACAATAACGACTATAAACTCGTTTCATGATTTATCTTAGGGAAAATTCACGAGATACCCCCGTTTTCTTTCATAATTCACAATATACCCCTATGATTTTAGTAATTTAACTTTAAACATGCTTAAATGTTGTCCAAAATTGATGAAACTTTACATGGACGATGCTAAAGTGTTATATTTTGGTCCAAAATCAAATTTGAAGTATTTTAAGCTCACATATGACCTGTAGGACCCAATGAAACAGTCACATATTCATTGGGTCCACAGGTCACATGTGAGCTTAAAAAGTTTCAATTTGATATGGACCAAATATAACACTTTAGCATCGTCCATGTAAAGTTTCATCAATTTTGGACAACATTTAAGCATGTTTAAAGTTGAATTACAAAAATCACAGGGGTATATGTGAATTACGAAAGAAAACAGGGGTATATCGTGAATTTCCCTTTATCTTATAACGTGGCAAACATACAGAAAGACACATTGGCATACAAGCCGGTGTAATCCGGTAGGAACAGGTTGCAAGAAAACCATACCTGTCACCGGAGTCCACTCTATCATGTCCACTTATGTTCCTCGAGCAAATTCTCGAACAACTGATAATATTACATGCACTTTTATTAACATCGGGGTAACATGATTGTTTAAAGTCTAATGCTCATAACTTATCCCGTTAACTTAGTTAAATAATTCACACTTTAACTTGTTTTACTTTTACATTTTAGTACAACTTTTCCCCCACTAAATTGCATTATAATTCACTTAACATGTCCTTAACAATCTTATAACACCATTACTTAATAATCATCATTTTTAGACAACTTTCCTAACCTTAAACAACATTTTTGGCCAAAACAGTGGCATGTCCGAACTTGTGTCCGGACTTCCCAAGTTCGGACGCAAGCCGTGACTTAAAACTGGAAACAGACGCATGTCCGAACATGTGTCGGACTTCGGAAGTTCGGAAATGGGTCGAGGAAAATTTCAAAGTAAATCTCATTGTCTGAACCTGTGTCCGGACTTCCGAAGTTCGGACACAGTTCGAGACTCTGAGAATTTTACGCAACAGGGCCTGTCCGAACGTCCATGTCCGGACGGATGTTCGGACAAGCCCAAAACACTCATTTTCCAAGCCTTTAAAACACTTAACCAATTTCCACCAAAATCTCTAACACTTATAGTATTTCCTCCTTAGGTTTCTAAGTGGTGTTTCATGCCTATTGTAACCATTATACCATAATATTTCTTCTCCATTTGAACATCCACTCATAAGCATCTTTTCTTACAACTAAATTCCTTATGTCATCCTTGTAGTCCTTTTACAAGTTTATTCCTTCTCCTTGTTTTCCAAAGTTTGCCTAAGTCCTAGAACAACTCCGAAATGACTTTGGTGTGTCCCAAACACTCATTTGATTTCTAGAACTTCCAAGACAATGTCTAAATCCTTGTAGCACTCTAAACACCTTAATACATGCTTTCTTCCCTAGTAAAACATTTAATCATTCTCAACACTTCCAAACTCACCAAAACTCTTTTAAACACTTAGAACTTCTTATACATCATCTAAATTTGCCATAGGTTCTCTTAGCACAATGTCATACCAAAACACATTGTTTTTCACCGTAAAACATTCAAGAACACCTAAATCCATCAAGAGTATTCTCAACTCAAACACTTAGGTTTTCACCCTTTTACAACCAAAAACACTTAATCACTTAATGCACATTTCTTACACACAAACATATTGTTTTTCCTCCTTTCCATCCAAGACACTCATCTTCACAAAGAATGTTCTTTACAAATGTGATACTATATAGTACACATGTTAATTAAAGAGTAATGATGGACATTTAGCCATTCAAAACTCATTTACAAGACAATTTTCAAAAACGTGCTTTAAGACTCCTTAAAGCACTTTTTGTGTTTAACTTGTTTTCAAGCTTGGTTTCCTTTGGTAATTGATTTAATATGTTCACTAACTATTATAAGGTATAGGTATGACCATTAGGTCATATACAAATTTATCCCAAGCTTAGAGCACATTTTTGCCCATATTGACTTTAAGGCATTTATTTGTGTTTTGTTTGGTTTAATTGTCTACCAAGGTTTCCTAAGGACTTAATTAGCCTTATTAAATCATAATTGAATATTTTTAAGTCTTGGTAGGCTCTTTGGGTCCCAACCAAGTTCACTCCAAGCTTAGAGCATGTTTTTGCTCAAACTGTATCTTAGTGCTTTACTGCATTTTACTATGGTTAAAATTGTTCATTGATGTTTCTAAGGCACTTTTTTAGCCTTTACATACCATAGTTTAAATGTTTAACAACATATCAAGGTTTGGGGTATTTCAGCAAGGAGCTTTTATCACTTGTCAACCTTCTAACCAATACACATATAAGGGTAATGAGCATGAAGTTTAATACTCAAACTCATAATTAACCCTAGGTTTACATAAGTGTCTTAAAACACTAAAATTTGATGATTACCTTTGGAATTTGAAAGAGAGCTTGGATAAGTAGTAAGATAGGACTCCTCCTAGTCCATTGGATATCAATTCAAGCTAAATGAAGAACAAGAAAATACACCATTAAAGGGTGAATTTTCGGCCATATAAGAAAATGAAGGGAACATGGATTTTCTTTGATCTTTATTACCTCAAAACAAAGGAGAACAACAATATGAAAGAAGATGAGCTTTTCCCCCTTCAATGGAGATTCTTCATGGCACCAAAATGGAGTTCTTGAAGATTTGAAAAGATATAAGTGAAGAGCTTGGTCTAACTAAGACAAATATGGTCTTAGAATTTGATTTGGAGCATTAATGAACATTTGGTGAGCAATTGAAGTTGGAGAAGAGAGGTGCTGCACCATGAACGGTTTTGGTTGGGAGAATGGAGGAAGATGACGGTGGGAACAAGAGGAAATGAAGAAAGGTGAGGAGAGAGGCAAAGTTTGAAGATATTTATGTTATAAAGCAAATAGTAACTTTACTTTATTTTCTTTTACTTTTCTTAGTTGGCTGGCCAAGTATGGTGACTCGCACCACTAAAACCGTGCCCCCTTACATATTAGAGATATTTATGGTCTTTGTTGACCAAATAATTGACTTATGTTGACTTAAGTCAAAACTAGCACTATTTGAGCACTATTCACAAACTAACGCACATATTTGTGAAATTTTTGATTTCCCATTGATTTAGACTTCCTAATGTGATACTAAGTAGTACACATGTTAATTAAAGAGTAATGATGGACATTTAGCCACTCAAAACCCATTTACAAGACAATTTTTCAAAAATGTGCTTTAAAGCTCCTTAAAGCACATTTTGTGTTTTAACTTGTTTTCAAGCTTGGTTTTCTTTAGTAATTGATTTAATATGTTCATTAACATATAAATAAGGTTTTGGTAAGATTATTAGGTCTTAACCAAACTTATCCCAAGCTTAGAGCACATTTTCGCCCATATTGGCTTTAAGGTATTTATTTGTGTTTTGTTTGGTTTAATTGTCTACCAAAGTTTCCTAACGACTTAATTAGCCTTATTAAGTCATAATTGATTGTTATAAAGTCTTGGTAGGCTCTTTGGGTCCTAACCAAGTTCACTCCAAGCTTAGAGCGTGTTTTTGCTCCAACTGTGTCTTAGTGCTTATTGTGTTTACTATGGTTTAAATTGTTCACTAATGTTTCTAAGGCACTTTTTAGCCTTTAAATATCATAGTTTAACATTTAAACTTCATATCAAGGTTTGGGGTATTTCAATCTACCCCCCTTAAAAGAACTTCGTCCTCGAAGTTCACACTTCCCACGCATCATTTGGATTATAACTCGAGGATTACTTGCAAATAAAACTTCCAAAACCAAACATACTTACATCACAACCTCAGACTTAACGGTCCGGGTAACATATACACATCCATACATAACATAACACACTTACATGTTAACCTCGGACTTAACGGTCCGGGTACCTTAACAACATTTGCGCTTGCATAACAACCCTTAGACTCTCAGATCTGGGTAATATAACAACATTCGGAACTCAACCACATCAGGACTCAAGGTCAAAATCAATATTTATTACACATACCACACAACATGTCTTAGCATGTATAGCAATCAAAAATACCTTTTATATACACTGTGATCCCGCAGATTCCTTTGGGAGATCAAAACAATCACCTAATCTTTAACATATATACTTCTCATGTCACCGGTCCGAAGACGAAGGCTCGTATGTCCTTAGCTCATGAGCAAGTACTACCAACATATTCTTTATAAGGTTAAGTAAGAGAACTTTCTTTAATTAAAGTATCAATCAAAGGCTTTAAAAATACCAATTGAAAATCCTTTTGAAAACACATACAACTCCAAGTCCAACTTATGTTCTTTGTTTCTTTTTCTTAGCGTGGTTGTTTGTGACCACTTAAGGGAGCTTCAAGAATCATCCAACCCTGATGTGATCAGCATCAGTGTTGAACTATCCTTCCACCCCAATTTGTGTTCGGCTTCCCTTGATCACATGCAAATCAAGTTCCACCTCCCACTTCATTTTCAAGCATCAAATAATTCACCCATTTCCAATTTCCTATCTTGTTGGTCATTCTAGTCATAATAATTACATCTCAAAGGATAGAACTCCGTCTATCAGTTATCTCCATTCACTTTAATCCAGTTACCTAGGAAATCTTATTCTCACTAGGTTCTATGTCGGTTTCATACCTTTTATGAATCACTATATTGTATATATACATATATTTTATCAAAATACAACACACGGTTTTACATTTATACACTGTCGGGGTTTTAGTTCCCTGGGAGTTTCTTTACTCCCTTACACTTGTACTCTCACACACAACTACTAACAAAATAAACACACTTATCACAATGGTATTCGCATCTCTTGTGCGCAATTACCACGATTAAACCATGAATGAATGCGTATGTTTATATAACACACGCACCAATCATCATAACAAATTATTTTGTGATATGCACAACATAGTTCACGTACACTTGTACGGTAAAACACACTAAGCGGTTTTGCGCTCTAACCACTGAATATTGGTTTAAAAATTCTACCGTCGTGAAGTGTTTTAACTTCCACGCAGTCTGTTATACAATGTGTTCTGGTTAGAGGATCTTAACCATATTGGCGGTTTAGTCCCTAAACCAAGAATTCTCATTGGAGTTCGTTTAACTCATAACCGGTTTCGGTTCTGGCCTGTGAGGCATTAATAATTAGCCGTTTATTCGTATTCACAATGCATATTCAGTATCTGAAGCATGGGTTCACCTTTATCTTGTGAAGAATGGTTTCTTAACCGATGCGTGGTATCTCTTACCGTGAGCGAATTCGGTGAGTTTCAAACTTTCTATTCACTTCCATAATAATTTACTGTGTATACTGCTATGTATTTTACAATGATTGACTTGATTCCTTCCGACTTACTGTCGGTTGAGGTTGAGCCACTACCTAATGTGTAGTGCTCTCTCGGTTATTCCCTACACTTGAGGTATATTCCATACCGATATTTGGTATTCCGTGTTATTGCAGTCATTTATTGCTAAACATGTCTCCACATCTGGTTTTGTACATGTATCCTTTCATTGGTACGACCTTGCATTTCCTATGCCTTGGTCCTTATAGCGTTATAAGTCTCTTTCTACTTCTACCACAATCACCATTTTCCCAAATTCCTAGCTATCTCACTCGATCATTACTGCGCAAGTGCAATACCAAAACACTCAGTCATACAGAGTGCTGAGGCGTAAACTCTTGGCAGTAAATCTCTTATGCAATTGCGATGGAATTCACACTGTGTTTCACTGAGATTCTATCTCATAATACTGGTTACTAGCTTACTGCCTCATTCAATTGCTATCACTTATCATTGTATCTCCACTGGTTTAACTCATAACCATGTTTAGTTGTCATATTATCAATTAACAATACTTATGCAACGGTCGCTTATTGCGCACCGTATCCTTACTCATTATACAACACCAACTTACACTGCATCCGCTATTATATTAGCTTCCGCCATTACACTGTGTTTCGCCACTTATTTGGCTGTTTGCTGGAACGCTATTCTTCGAGTCTTTATGCTCCTTGAGCATTGTTCACTACACATTTAGCATCACACACCTATGGTGGTAGCTATTAAACTTATTACTCTTCCGGTCTCTCAATATCGAGAGGTATCCCCACTCTTAAAGTAGTGGTTCGTTCTCCGCTCTATTCACTTGTATAACATAAACTTTCGTAATCAATAAAATGTACTTAACACGTATTACTTGTGGCTTATAAGCCTTACTGCCTCGAGCTCTGCTCATCATAGGTTGTTCACACTCATTTACTTCTCTGTACAATATTTCATGATTTGGAGGATGTATTGACTCCACGACAAGGTTGTTGCATCACGATTCCTTCCAAGTTGTCCTTGGCAACTTAGGGTCCTACTGTTAAGTGGGTTCCCTTCGGTGTTTAAACCGAGTAATTGTTTCAACTCTTGCGTTTATGTCACCTTGTTTCAATCAACAATTGTTGATTCAAACACCCCTCAAGAATTGCTCCTGGGTGTTGCCAAGGTATGCCATTACATCCGGTTTACACTTATGGGTACATTTAGCTGGGTTTACCATCCTTTTCTGTGAAGGTCGATACTCCCCGGTAGTCTAGGTGATCATTCCGGGAGTTTCATCCCGTTTATTGCACATTAACGTGCCCAAATTAGGCATCTGCCTTGCCACGTACAGGCTGGGTCACCGTTCCAGCTATCATGTTTATCCCTGAGGATCCTTAAGACATATGCGATGTCTCTACGTAATAGTCAGTGCACTTCGTATTCCCTGACTCTTAAACATTTCCTTGAAACGAATTCACTAATTCATTTAGTCTTGTTGACTTAACTGAGTTCTTTTTTCCAACCATTTTTTTTGGTAATCCTTTGCTCTTGCTTGACTTTCACTGCTGACCGTAGTATGAAGTCGACTACTTCCCATGTTCCGGACTTTACTCGTATACATATGTGGGGTACCATACTGATACATTGCTACTTACCCGACTAACCCATCAGTAGGTCTGTCAGGCCCACAAGCTCCTATCGGAGTGCGGTCGTCCCACATTTCAGTTGGTACACTCGTAGTGTCCGTCACACCCTAGGTGAAGTATTTTGTTGTCAACTCCCTTATATTGTCCTGTGACAATATGCATTATGTGCTTCCCAAACATAATAAAGGGAAAGTCTATCCACTGTTGTATTACCATGAACTCAATCCATTCCCTCGGGTTGTTACCCTTGGGTTTACCGGTTTCCTTTCCGGTTATTCAAAAGTAAACTGGGTATAACTTACCTACCGTGTGGCACTGAGGCCGGTGTAGGTCCTCTGGTTTGGTTTTTAAAAGAAGGTAGAAAATAAGTATTGGCTTGAAAGAAACTTTGGTTTTGAAAGAAAAGAGTTTGAAATAAATCTGAGTTGAAAGAAAAATTCTCGTGGTTTTACAACGTCTTTTGCCTTAACCAAATCTAGCTTCTTGCTGACTGGTGTACTTCCGATTACAAAGGTTAGGCCGTTAAGCCCTTCCACAGTTATGATGATCACAATTAACTTCATGGTACTTTACTAAGTACTTTGTAGTTGTTAAATTTTTTTTCCCCGAACAGCCCTATTATAGCAGCACTTGCCATGGCAAGTGCGCCATGTTAGCTGGCTTATCGGCTGAACACTTACCGGTTGCGGTATTGTTTTTATCTGCACCGTATTCAGTGGCCTTGTTGGCTCTTACCTTTTTACTCTACTCTGATAATCAATCTTCTGCACAACTCCTCATTGATCTTCACATGGTAATCATTAACTAGGGTGTTTCCCCTTCTAGGAGACCCCTTTTTCCTTTGTACTGTATCTTTTTCGTAGCCCGTTCCACGCATTTGTCGTGGTTACTGAGACTTGTCTCTTGTTTGGGTACTACGTTGTAGTTCCTTAGTCGGTTGGTATATCTTTGGTGGTATTGTTTAATGTTTGTAGTCCCGTAGACACTCGTCTCGGGTTTCACTACTTCATTTCTTGTCTATTGCACGGTTGGTGCGTTGCAAGCTGGTTGTTCTCGACTGCTCGGCATGTTGACCCAGGTTGCCGGAAATTCCATTCTTCTATGCATAGGATTCTTCATTCTTCGCTATTAAATGCGGCTAACATTGTTCAGATGGAAACCGTATCCGGGATTCTCACTTTTCGGGATCTACCGTATGACAGGTTCTCCGTACTTACAGATGTACTTAATAACAGCCAAATCGGGTATTCCCGAGTAAGAGAGGACTTTCATCTCTCTGGCGTTGTTTCCAAGTTATAAAACAGGGATTGTGGAGGGTGGGATGGACATTGTAGGTTTCCAGTACATACTGGTGATTCCTAATTAGCATATCTCTCACGCTATCACTCAACCCTTAACCCAAAGTACTAAAATCCTAACTCGGTACTTCCTAAGCTCGGTAATTCAGTCATCAGAGCGATACTTCGCTCTGATACCACTTTTTGTAACACCCCAGCTAACAACACACACTTAACAACAAACTGCAGCGGAAAACTTAACTCAACACATTACTTAACTCATTGGTGTTACACGTCGTTAACCACCCACGTGGCTAACAAGGCAAATACATATACATTGTATCGGTCTGATGGACTAGATTCCCGAGCAACTATACATTACTAACCCTTTCCATTAACAATAACCAACATACATAAACATTCTAACTGTACCGAGTATTTAAAAACTGACGCCGATAACAATTTCGGTCTTACTACACCTACAATACATACACAATTTAAATGGCTACCCATGTGCAAACGACTACCCCGTCCTACTCTCGAATGGCTTCCAGCTCCTTGTACCTGAAATAGAATTGGAAGAATGGGTGGCCCCCAAGGGGCTCAGCACCTTTGCTGGTATGGTAATCCCGCAGCCCGCATGCTACCGGGCCACACACAACTAATTGTCGTCTAAGCATGCGGTTGATTATATTTAAATTATGCATGTTAACTGTAAACACATAACACATTACATACCCATAACAATGGGGTCAATAAAACAGTCAACGCATCTTTACTCATTAGAACACTCATTGTGTCCTTTTACCCTAGAGGGTTTCTCCTCTATTGGAGCTATTTCCTTAATAGACGACACTTACCCACTAGCCGGGTTATTCTCCAAAACGTCTTATATTAAACTGGGATTCATATCAATGATCCACATACTTCACACAACAACCTATACCACATATTGACATCCATCTTACATAAAATCGCAATAATATTTGCATCACATTATCAACACATAACATAACGGGAACGGTTCTCATAGGAACCGACCCAAACATAATTAGTTCACTTGGAGGGCCTAGAGAATGTTGTCAAACTCATGCTTAGCTCGTTACATAACTCATTACCGTCCTGTTAAATGAACGAATAACTTAATCCCAAGGTGCGTCGGATATAGTGATCCAAGCACACCAAACAAACATAGTATGCCCCTGTGGCCCGACGTGAGTCAGTAAAATAGCTTTGGTTAAGCTAAAGGGAAGATTAGAAACCAAATTGGAAAACAACCATAACCAAAGAGAATCGAACCGGTTATGACATCGACTCCCATACTCACACGCGTGGCCGGAACAGACCGGACTCCTCACTCCCCAGTTAGCACTTGTTTGAAGTCTCATTATTGGACTTAGTACATTAATTCACACTTAGGTGGTTAGGTCTAGTCAGACAGACACAAGGGTAGTGAACATATTAACACGCACAAACAAACACATAACTAACTCACGCATAGCCGTGGTTAGAACGTTCCTTAGGTTGGAAACGTTGTTACCGGATACCGTTCTCCTACGTTTACCTAACATTGGTTAACTAGTCTTTCATACGCATTCGAGGTCACCGGTATCGGTACGCAAACACACAACAACAACTGTAAACTCATTTCATGATTTATCTTATAACGTGGCAAACATACAGAAAAACACATTGGCATACAAGCCGGTGTAATCCGGTAGGACACAGGTTGCGAGAAAACCATACCTTCACCAAGGTCCACTATATTGTGTCCTCCTAGGTTCCTCGAACAAATCCCGTACAACTGGTAACATCACAATTACTTTCATTAACATTGGAGTAACATGATTGCTTAACGTCTAATGCGCCCCGTCATCCCGTTATATTTAAGTTACTCTTGTGATCTTAAGTTCACAACTCTCACATCAAACCTAACTCTTGTTTACACATTTTAAGGCCTTTATATGTCACCAAACAAGGCCTAAACATCATCTAAAACCATTACCATCCCCATCATGAGGAGCCTTAAATAAATTTTTTTCTTCATCTCTGGTCTGGACCGCCCCTCTGGGGCGGTCCCAGGGGCGGTCCACAACAAAAACTACTTCACCTGCGCTGGACCTCCCCACAGGGGCGGTCCCTAGGGGCGGTCCACAGCAGACCCCATTTTAAAAAGTGTTTTTCTCCTCATTTTGAACTCCAAATTCACCCAAATCTTTTCCCAATCATTCCACAATCTTTCCACATGTTTCCTACATGTTTAAACACCTTAAAACAAGCACTAAACCTTCTTAAATCATCACTAACTTGTTACTCAATTTCTTACAACAATTCCTAACACTTATAACATTTTTCCTTAGGATTTCTAAGTGGTGAATCATGCCTACAATATCACTAACCAAAGTGTGCTTCCACAACAAGGTAACCACTCCTAAAGCATCATTTTGCATCATCCTCATCCCCTTGACACACACTCCTCAAGTCTTTCTCACAAGTTCATAATTAAACCTTCACAAGGCATTACACTTCCATTGTTCACCAAACTTTGCACAAGACTTTACCACACCTCCACCATGACCTTGGTGTATCTAGAAATCATCCATTAGTTCTCTAAATCTCCAAGACTATGCCCAAGGCATCTTAACACTTAAGAAAACCTTAATTCTCTTTCTTTCATCATCTTAACACTTAACAATTCCTAGTACAATCTAGGTCACCAAATCTCATTAGAATACATAAACTCCTTTGTTTATCAACTAAATTTTGCCATAGCTTCTCTTGTATCACCTTACACCAAAACACATAGTTTTTCCACCATTATACAACCAAGAACACTAAATCTCTTAATACACATTCCTTACACACAAACATATTGTTTTTCATCCTTTAACCACCAAAGACATTCATCTTCTCAAAAATGTTCTTTACACACAACTAATCCTTTAAACTACACTACATCACAATATAGTGCATAAACTTAAATTGCTTGGCACTTAGGCCCTTAAATAACATGGCTCTTAGGCCCGTAAACAACATTAAACTTAAACACTGAATTTCCCACATTTAAATGCCTTCAACCTGCAAATACACACAACAAGGCTCCCATGTCTTTTTAGTCCAACTTGTGGATAGTTTTCTAGCTCATTTACCATTGGCTCTTTAGGTTATTTATTAAGCATATATAGCTCAATTTCCTAGTACAATAAACCACATTAAGAGAGGTCATTTACCTCTTTGTTTTACAAGCTTTCTCACTTGTTTTCTCTTGTTTTTCTTGATTGAAAATCGGCAAGGAGCTTTTATCACTTGTCAACCTTCTAACCAATACACATATAAGGGTAATGAGCATGAAGTTTAATACTCAAACTCATAATTAACCCTAGGTTTACATAAGTGTCTTAAAACACTAAAATTTGATGATTACCTTTGGAATTTGAAAGAGAGCTTGGATAAGTAGTAAGATAGGACTCCTCCTAGTCCATTGGAGATCAATTCAAGCTAAATGAAGAACAAGAAAATACACCATTAAAGGGTGAATTTTTGGCCATATAAGAAAATGAAGGGAACATGGTTTTTCTTTGATCTTTATTACCTCAAAACAAAGGAGAACAACAATATGAAAGAAGATGAGCTTTTCCCCCCTTCAATGGAGATTCTTAATGGCACCAAAATGGAGTTCTTGAAGATTTGAGAAGATAGAAGTGAAGAGCTTGGTCTAACTAAGACAAATATGGTCTTAGAATTTGATTTGGAGCATTAATGAACATTTGATGAGCAATTGAAGTTGGAGAAGAGAGGTGCTGCACCATGAACGGTTTTGGTTGGGAGAAGAGAATGGAGGAAGATGACGGTGGGAACAAGAGGAAATGAAGAAAGGTGAGGAGAGAGGCAAAGTTTGAAGATATTTATGTTATAAAGCAAATAGTAACTTTACTTTATTTTCTTTTACTTTTCTTAGTTGGCTGGCCAAGTATGGTGACTCACACCACTAAAACCGTGCCCCCTTACATATTAGAGATATTTATGGTCTTTGTTGACCAAATAATTGACTTATGTTGACTTAAGTCAAAACTAGCACTATTTGAGCACTATTAACAAACTAAGGCACATATTTGTGAAATTTTTTATTTCCCATTGATTTAGACTTCCTAATGTGATACTAAGTAGTACACATGTTAATTAAAGAGTAATTATGGAGATTTAGCCACTCAAAACCCATTTACAAGACAATTTTTCAAAAATGTGCTTTAAAGCTCCTTAAAGCACATTTTGTGTTTTAACTTGTTTTCAAGCTTGGTTTTCTTTAGTAATTGATTTAATATGTTCATTAACATATAAATAAGGTTTTGGTAAGCTTATTAGGTCTTAACCAAACTTATCCCAAGCTTAGAGCACATTTTCGCCCATATTGGCTTTAAGGTATTTATTTGTGTTTTGTTTGGTTTAATTGTCTACCAAAGTTTCCCAACGACATAATTAGCCTTATTAAGTCATAATTGAATGTTATAAAGTCTTGGTAGGCTCTTTGGGTCCTAACCATGTTCACTCCAAGCTTATAGCATGTTTTTGCTCCAACTGTGTCTTAGTGCTTATTGTGTTTACTATGGTTTAAATTGTTCACTAATGTTTCTAAGGCACTTTTTAGCCTTTAAATATCATAGTTTAACATTTAAACTTCATATCAAGGTTTGGGGTATTTCAACATTAAATTAGCCTGCTCGCCTCTGATGAAGACACGGCCTGTGCTGGCTCACCGTGCCGACAAAGGCAAACTCGCCCAGCTAGCCTCCTCTATGACACGACCTATGTTGGCTCACCGCGCCGATAAAGGTGAACTTGCCCAACTCACCTCCTCTGATAACACGAGCTGCTCTGGCTCCCCGCGCCGACAAAGGCGAGTTGATACTGCTCGCCTTGGCTGAAAAGGCGACGTCACCCAGCTCTGTTCTGATGAAGACACGACCGGAGGCGACTAACCGTGGTGGCGGACACTAGTTGTCCAAACTCGACCCATCTGTTGGGGCGAGATTTTTTTTTACAATAAATCTTTTTTATATTTATTAAAATAATTATAAATCATGAAATATTAAATTTAATAAGTGCTAATAAAACAACTAAAATATTAAATAAGAGAATGACAATTATAAATTCAAGAGTTACAATTATATAGAATAATTATAAAATCATAAATGACCTAGTCATTTTACTAAGTTATAGTTCTATTTTTTGAACTTTCTTTTTTCTTGTATTATGGCAGGAAATTGGAGCTCTGGACCCCTTGAAACCGCCAAGAAAAACAAAGGAAACAAGTGTGGATTAGTCCATCTTTGTAAAGGTAAAAACTTAAACTAAACCTTGAAATTAAAGAGTTGGTTAAGCTTCAATTTTGTATCAATAATCTAAGTGAAACTCCTCTATAAATAGGGTCGACGAGCAAGGAAAACTTCAAGCTACAAGCCTCTTGAAAAATCAACTTTTGGGCATTAGGAGGTAAACTTCTTAAGTTAGTGTTTAATGCCATTTTAATGGTGTTTTGGTGTTGTAAAAGCATTAGAATGAGTTAAAGGGCTTATTGGTACAAAAGGATAAGTAAAAAGGGGCTAAAATGTAATTTTTAAAAACTAAAGGGTTAGTTATGTATAGGGCCGAATTGTTTCTGTATAAAATGGTTTATAATGATATATTTATGTTTATGAACTTATATTATAAGTTTGAGTTAGTTAAAATAAGGTTTAAGTACTTAGATGACAAGTTTGTGAAATTTTGGGGTTAACGAGTAAAATGAGGGAACTAGGGTGTACTTGCTGTATAAAATGATTCATAATGACCTAAATATACTTATAAACTTATTTTACAAGTTTTGTGTCATTTAAAATAAAGTTTAAGTGACTAAGTAACAAGTGTAGTAAAACAAGTGGTAGAAAGGTAATTTTCTTAGTCATTTTACTAAGGTATAGTTTTGTGTTGTAAGGATTTCATGCTAAAATCACCATTCCCTCTTAGATATACCAAGGAACTAACTTCCTTCATGCTTTCCTAGTGTTGGCCAAAATTTTGAAGGAGCAAGACCACCATTTTGACACTCTAAGGTAATAATCCATGCTTAAAACCCATCTTTGTGCCTTAAACTTTTACCTTGGACTATGGGGTGTGTGTAGTTCTATTTTTTGAACTTTCTTTTTCCTTGTATTATGGCAGGAAATTGGAGCTTGGGAACCCCTTGAAACTGCCAATAAAAACAAAGGAAACAAGTGTGGATTAGTCCATCTTTATAAAGGTAAAAACTCTAAACTAAACCTTAAAATTAAAGAGTTGGTTAAGCTTCAAATTGTACCAATAATCTAAGTGAAACCCCTCTGTAAATAGGGCCAATGAGCAAGGAAAAATTCAAGCTACAAGCCTCTTGAAAAATCAACTTTTGGGCATTAGGAGGTAAACTCCTTAAGTTAGTGTTTAATGTCATTTTAATGGTGTTTTGGTGTTGTAAAATTAAGGCTGGATCCCTACTGTTTTATTTACTATATTTTAACTTTATAATGTGTTTAGAACAAAGTAAAAGCATTAGAATAAGTTAAAGGGCTTATAGGTACAAAAGGATAAGTAAAAAGGGGCTAAAATGCAATTTTTGAAAACTAAAGGGTTAGTTATGTATAGGGCCGAATTGTTTCTTTATAAAATGGTTTATAATGATATATTTATGTTTATGAACCTATATTATAAGTTTGAGTAAGTTAAAATAAGGTTTAAGTACTTAAATGACAAGTTTGTGAAATTTTGGGGTTAAAGATTAAAATGAGGGAACTAGGGTGTACTTGCTGTATAAAATGACTCATAATGACCTAAATATACTTGTAAACTTATTTTACAAGTTTTGGGCCATTTAAAATAAAGTTTAAGTGACTAAGTAACAAGTGTAGTAAAACAAGTAGCAAAAAGGTAATTTTCCTAAAGTTTGGGGTATGGTTGGTAAAGGTTCAAAAGTCTTCTGTATTTAGAGATAATATTGACCTAAATATGATTATGTTATATAATTAGTTTTGGCTAAGTTAGATAAGAGTTAAGGATTACAATGATGAGTTTGGAAAGTTTTGGGGCTATACTGTAATTTCGGGGAAATTTAGGGGTATAAGCTGTAATAGGCTGAAAATTAGGATCAAGACAAACTAAGATGTGTAAAGGTGTACATAAGGATGTAAATACATAAAATTATTCTTTGTTCGTTGCTGTTGCCGATTTGTGCGAGGTTTTATGGTCTGTTTTTTGTGTTTTCTTAGAGATAATGTTATGTTATCTGTTGGTTTAAGTGTAAGACAATTACCAAAGACAAATTAACCGTCGTTTGGTTTTCTGTTGCTCATGTAAGTGTGCGTTCTGGTCAGTTTTTGGGCGTCGATTCAACACTTGGTTGGTTTACTTGTTGATTATGATTGTTCTGTTGATTTATTCTTACTTACTTGTGTATCTCATCTTAACTAGGTTGCTTCAACTTGTGCAGTGATGGATAGGTTAAAGAATGCTCTGATGAACGTCTACAAAAAAAAGAAGAGGGACAAAAATGTGGAGCAGCCAATGACTTCTTCGTTCCATCGTGAGTGCGGTGCCGGAGTTGATCCTCCACGGCACTCGTCTTTCCAGCCACAGCAGGGTCATGTTGAGCCTGCACGACACTCATCAGTTCAGCCACAGCAGGATCATGTTGAACTGTCTCGTCACTCATCTTATCACCCACAGTAGCAGCCCATCATGGACCCATCATTTACCCAGTCATTCCACGATTCCGACCCAGTCGCACACATACCTAGGAGAAAGATTCCTGAAGCTTCATCCTCTACAGGTGTTGGTCATCTATTGATCTGGCTGAGCTTCGTAGCTCCAGTTACAATATAGAGGGTCAGAGTAGCCACCACGTGGGGCATGTGGAGGCACAGACTTCTGATGGTGGTAGCTATCATGACCACCGTGTGGAGCATGCGGAGGCACAGACTTCTACTGGGTGCAGCTATCATGACCCCCGGACCCCTCCGGATGTTGCAGCACCCGTTGACATGGACATAGATGAGGAGGAGGCTGAGGAGACATCTGAGGATGAGGGCGTAGACGAGGACGACCCTGATCATGAGAGCGCGATTGATGAGGAAGCTGCTCTCGCTATGGAGCCCATTATTCCCACTTTATAGAGGCTTAATGAAGTGCCATTACCCGGTGGTCCACTACTGACTAGTGTCATCACCAGCTTCGGGGGGCATGTCGCCATTGACCTTTGGTCAATGACTAAGGTATGTACTATCTTATCTTTCAGTTTGGCAAGTAGATTTAATTATTTCTTCATGTGTGTGTAAATTTTGTGGTAATTGTCTAGGACCGGGGTGTTTTGGGATTTAAACCCCGAAACTCTATAAACACAAGTTGGCCGTTTAGCGGGGTTGCTTGCAAAAGGGCAAGGAATATAATTAAGCACTCAGCGTTGGATCATCTGCTAGATGTCCCATGGGGTTTCAACAACATGTCATTGATCTCGGCCCTTGTGGAGAGGTAGCAGACGGACACCAATTCTTTCCACATGCCTTTTGGAGAAATGACGATCACACTTCATGATGTGTGGCAGATACTGAGGATCCCAATCGTTGGTCATCCGGTTGTGGGGAATCCGTCAAACAGTGAGCTTATGGAGACGATGGCTACGTTGTTAGATTTTCAGGACGGCGTTGACCAGATGATGGAATTCATGTGGCATACTGGTGCTATTCAGACATGTCCACTTATAGAGTAATGTTCGACCGGCCCGAGGGTATCTATGAAGCAGGCGCGCGGTTGGCTCTACTATGCTCTCGCTACTACCATCTTTGCTAACAAGGGGCATTCACGCATAAGTCCTCTACCGTTCTGGTTAGTCACTCCCATGGGTACACATACGAAGCTAAAGAGGTATGCATGGGGAGCAGGTACTCTTGAGTGGTTGTATCGCCAGCTGGGGATAGCATCTCGTGTTGACTGTAATAGCATTGCTGGCTCTTTGACCCCTCTCGAGGTAAGTGTTTTAATGTACAACAATGTGTAATAAATTTTCATGAATTTACATTAATAGTTGGCATAATTTCTTTTTTAAATTTATGTAGTGTTGGTTATATGCGTACTTCCCCACTCTTAGACTAGCAGTTAGTGCTGACTGATGTGATGGGGATGATAGACCATGGGCTATAGGGTTGTCAATCTTGACACGAACCCGAAATCTGACCCAAAACCGACACGCTAAAACGTGGGTTTGGGTTGTAATTTTCAACCCGAAAAATTTTCAGGTCGGGTTCGGGTTGGGTCATTAAAAATTCGGGTCGGTTTCGGGTTTGATATGTCAACCCGATTTCAACCCGTAAACCCGAAAATATTTTTTAAAAAAAACTAAAAACTTCACTTTCCTAATCGCCCAGTAGTACACGGCTACATACAGGCACGACATAACTGGTAACCCTAACTTATTTTCTTCATTTCGAAATTCAGTCTTGTATCGTATCTTCACTTCTTCTCCAGTTCCCCTGCGGCCGTGGCTTCTCTCTTTCACGCTTCACTGGTTCAGCCCTAACTCGCCTCTACCCCCCAAATCCAATCCAATCAAGAATCAACCCTATCCTCGAGTCGACGGTCGTGTCTCTCTTTCAGGCTTCATTGCTTCTATATCTCGTTCGTGAGTCGATTGGTGCCCTTGCTCTACCCTTATTTGTCGCCGCCAGTTCAATAATTAGCAAAAGAGGTGTGAATCGTATCTATGAACTATGAAGCAATCCCTATGTTTGAGGAAAATCATGTTCAACATCTGATTCGTGGCAGTGGAGAGTGGTCGTAAGTAATCGTTAGGTAATTAGTTTAAACTCTAATTGGAAATTAGTTGTGCCGGGGATCTCATGAGAGTATCAACACAAGTAGTCAAGTACCTTATAGATAATTATATACGGCATTGTTTTACATGAATGTGAATGTGATGCTCTCATTTTGTACTTGTTTTGTGTTGAGCCTTCATACCATAGTTTCTTCCACCCTTCTCTGCTTCCCTAGTTCTTTTCATTTTGTACATGTTTTGTGTTGAAGATGAAGCGATTGGTCTTTATTGTTGCATTGGACGTCTGCTTGAAAATCTTTGCATGTCTGATTATGGTGTTGTTTTGTTGATGGTCAGATTGTTGTTTAGTTATCTTTGGTTTGCTTAATCGGTTTAGGGTTATGGTTAGTAGAACAATCCAATTGAAATCTGGTGATGTTCTTATACTGTAACAATAAGCATTCACAATAGCACTACAGCTAGTCTCTTCCGTTGAGGAACCACGTTGCTGCATAAAAGTGTTGGATATAGCTTTGATGATGTTATACCATGACCACCTAACAATATTTTGAACTCCACAAACGCCTAAATAAACAACTGACAAATTGTACGATATGATCAAATAAACTGCAGAAAAATACTGCCTAAATAAACACTAACTAGTAAACTTTGATGAATTTATTGTAATGATAACATTGTTTTAACGTTTAGATAGTCTTTCCTCAAAAGAAGGAAAAACACTCCAATAATCCAAAGTTTTATGAGCATACAAGATTGTGTTGCTGGTGCTAGTTTTCTAGTTTGAGTCTGAGGCTAGTTTTGTGGACCATTAGTTGGAAGAAATCACAAAGAACAAAGAAAACTGAAGCTCATAACAACAAGCTAGATTCTGTATGTTAAAGTTTTGTTACTCTAGCCTAGAAATAGGGAACAAGAGGAGATGAAAAGTAGAGTCGAAAGTATATACAAAGCAATAAACGAATTAAGCTGTGGTGCAAGATAAATTTTTGTATATCAATGAAGTTATAAGATCCCCGAATATCTTTATTATATTTGTCTTGGAAACGTTATATATAACTACAACCACCATCATAGTTTCATTACTTTACAACTACTACTAATACAAAAATAGTACAACTTCTTTGAGTCTGTTTATTGGCAGTACAGACTTCCCCTTCTGGTACTTGCTTTGCTTGCAGCTGTATCTAACTGCAGTATTCTTATTTTTTGATACTCTTATGTGTAGTGCGGTTTGTTTCTCAGCAGTAGTAGTGTAGTATAGGCTGTCAATCTTATGATGTTCAGATGTTGGCATTATTCTATGCATGGAACCATTTTCTAATCTGGTCATGAAAGATATGCTATTGTGGTTTAATCTGTTCAAACGGTGAATAACTCTTCGCTGCTATATTTGTTCCAGCTCAACCCAGAATAAAAAGTTTAGTTGAAGACATGAAGACTTGAAGTAGAGTTGTATGTGGACTTGAAGTTTACTTGAGCCACTCTTTGCTGCTGTTTGGGGTGTATGCGATGTTCTTGTTGCTGTTTGGGATGAAGATGAATTTTTATGTTTCATTGCTATTTTTTCCTCCTAAAATGACAACAACGGATTGATGTGTATTTGGCTTAAACGTTTCCTCTAAGATTTTTTCTGTTTTTCTACTTATGGGTTTGTTAAAAATCCAGAACAATAATACAATGCAAAATTTGTATTTTCAGTATGTTATTTCGGGATTCGGGTTGAATTCAGGTTGAATTCGGGTTTTGGGTCACGGGTCAATTTTGGGTCGTGTCAACCAGGTCGGTTTCGGGTTTGGAAATCAATTTTGGGTCGGGTTCGGGTTGAAACATCCTAACCCGTTTCGGGTTCGGGTCGGTTTCGGGTTGACCATACAGTTGACCAGGTCGGGTTCGGGTTGAGGCCAACCCGACCCAAAACCCGAAATTGACAACCCTAATGGGCTATGAGATGGGTCAGGTCCACCTCCCAGCAGAAAAATAAAGATTCACTGGAGAACTACCGCAAGCATCTAGATGCTCTAACAGCAAGAAATGTAAGTGGTACAACAATTTCAATTTGTATTATTTACATTATTGTTTATTATTGATGCTTACGTTTTCCCTGTGATCCAATGTAGATTGAATGGTTGCCCTATGGTCGCAAGAAGGTGAATGAGAACAAGGGTCGCTCTTGGTACAAGGGTACCTTGCAGTACATGACCGTGAATGAGCCATATATGCCGGAGCCTTGTCTTCACCAATTCAGGTGCGTTCAGTGTATTCCACCTCCCCCTATTAGACCGAACATTAGATCCGAAAAAAAGAGGGAGAAAGGGAACCCCCTATAGATGTGTGTACCCCCTCATGTATAGTGGGTGGGACACCACACGTGAGTGTGGTCCTGCTCCGGGGTTCACTAAGACACGGGCGGCCCTACATGCATGTGATGGAGATTATCTGGATTGGTACGTCAAACACACCCATCCGAAGATCATGAATCCTAACATGTACGAAAACCCCTTCGTTCATCGGCCGGATCCCGTCTTAGTAAGTTGATCTCTTCCTTTATGTAATTCAGTTGATTATAGTATTTTATGAATGCTAGACTAACTTTATAATATTATGTTACAGCTCATGAGTGAGTCAACTGAGGTTGGTAGGCCTTACTTTCCTGGGAATCGTAGTTGGGACTGGCGTTACTACCGTGAGGAGATGCCGGACGAGGAAGAGAGACAAACTGAACAGGGGATAGATGAGGTCTTTAGTACCTTATCTATATGGGATTCGTACTATCACCAGTATGGCGCGCCGTATGTTAGGGTTTTATGTTTTTGTTGTTTTAAGATACATTATAGATGTAGTTATTTTCTAGTGGACTTGGTGATGGTGAAATTATTGCTGAAATTGCTGGTGATCTTATTGATGACCTTCTGGTTTATTTTGTGGAGGTTCTTAGAACCGGGGGAGAAGAAAAATAGGGGACTATGCTAGAATTTTCCTAGAATTTCATTTACTTTTGTATTGTAGTACTTTCTATTCCGCCCTACTATCATTTTAGAACCTTTGTGACTAATATGCTATGGGACTCATTTATGAGTCCCCTTTTGGGTATCTAACTATGGCCTTTTATGAATTCTTCGGAATCAATTTTGCACCTAGTTTCTTTTTGGCTATGCATTGTAGATATAGAAACGCCGAACACTAGAACTCCTCAAGGATGAGTTAGGGAAAATTCAAGAGGAACTCTTGCAAATTTTTTCAATGGATCTTCACCGGTTTCTTCAATGGACACACGAATGTAAGTACTTATTCTCAGTATTCCACTTATATAAGTAATACGGTATTAAAGTAATTGAAGGAGAGACGGTTAAGATCCATTACAAATGTTAGGCTAACTTAATGGGAAGAAGTTTCTTCAATGGACAGGGACTGCTAGCAGCTCACAAGACTCAACTGTAACACCCCTAATCCTAAACCTGTAATAACGTCACAAGTTGTAGCATAATAAATAACATTCGCAGTGGAAAATAAAACTATCTATCCTTGGTGTTACACGCCGTTACTCACCCTTGTGAGTAACAAGGCATCCTTACTCCTTCCAACAACTTCAACTCCTCACGCTGTGATGAACAAGATACTGAGCACTCTTAATATTACAAACCAAATCCAAACTAAATGAGCAACTAACTGAATATAACAACTCCTTAATACAATACATAATGAAACTACCAGTGTTTATTAGAAACACATCAGCTACCCTGTTTCCCCGCACTCCGACTTGTGTCTTCTTCAGTAACCTGAAATGTTTTGCCCATTGAAGGGCTCAGCAATCGAAATGCTGGTATGCTAAATGTAGTCCTAAGTCATCTAGATTCCTTAAGTCGTTTAGCCATCTTGATATTAGATTCTTTACATGATATACCGGTTTACAATAACAACAATAATAACTGTAAATATTTAAACAATCACGTAATAGTTCACCTACAAACATCAGTGCATAATAGTAAACAACAACCAGATAATCAAACACCAATAATCCATAACAATAATCAACAAGACGCGTATTAATTAATTGTACTTGTTAGTTGGCCACCTAGCCCTTATTCTTCAAACCAACCACTTAAACTTTTCCAATTAAATTCCACCTTAGGCGTCATGTTAAGACAACCCTTAATAACTTAATAATGGACAGTAGTCCCCTGGGTTCCAAAGGAACTGTTACCAGCTGACCTTATGGCCCTGGATAATTATTTTGACCGATCCGTCGAACCTGTGCACCAACGGTAGTGCCCTCCGCCATCGTCGAATGTGGACAATGGATTCCCTTGAGTGACTCCCCATAGAAGTCCCTCGTAGTGCACGATGCAACCATAAAGTCGAAACAGTCTGGATTCCTCTCTTTATAAGTTAGCCCTTTAGTCAGTGATACAATATCCAATCCTTGAGTTAAGACTATAACAGTTGACCATCAGTTAGGTTCTCATAATACCTAAAGGTCAGTTAGTCTTGTTCCAATTTAGATGTATAAATTTCCATCTGTCTGTGGATGGAAGGCTGTAGTTAGCTTCAGCTTCGTACCCAATGCCTCCTGAACTTGCTGTCAAAATCTGGAAACAAACCTGGAATCTCTGTCTGACACAATGGACTTAGGTACACCGTGGTGTCTAATGATCTCTCTTTAGAAGAGGTCCGCCAGCTTGGGGACTTTCCAAGTGTCCTTGATAGGAATAAACTTTGCTACTTTTGTCAGTCTGTCGACGATGACCCATATCATGTTAGCACCTCCTCTAGTCGATGGAGACCTACTACGAAATCCATGGATATATCCTCGAACTTCCAATATGGAATGGGCATTGGCTGTACTAAACCGCCCGGTCTCCGGTGCTTAAATTTTACTTTCTGACATGTCATACATCTTGCCACAAATTCTACAACATCCTTCATACCACTCCACCAGAAATGTAATTTCAGATCCTTGTACATCTTCGATGATCCTGGGTGTACTGATAAGGATGAGCAATGAGCTTCCTATAATATCTTTTCCTTCAAGTCGGGGCTGGACTCTGGAATGCACAAACGGTCATTCAGTCTGATTATCCCGTCTTCACTGAGTACAAAGTCATACTTTTGTCTCTCAAAGATACAGTCGGTCAACTGCTGCCTGATAGTCCTCATGTACTGGTCATTAGCCTGAGCACAACGTACCTCCTCGATGAGGCCGTTGTCTCCTACCATGGCAAATAAGGAATGAGCTCTACGGCTCAGGACATCAGCAACAACATTTGCCTTACCCACCTTGTACCTGAGGTCGATGTCGTAGTCCTTAGAAACTCGACCCATCGCCTCTACCTCATATTTAGATCCTTCTGAGTGAATAGATGTTGAAGGCTCTTATGATCTGAGTAGACTATCACTGTAACTCCATATAAGTAGTGGCGCCAGATCTTCAGTGCAAACACTACTGCTCCTAATTCCAATTCATGAGTTGGGTAGTTCTCTTCGTGTTTCTTCAGCTGTCGTGAAACATAAGCAATAACCTTTCCATTCTGCATGAGTACACAACCTATCCCTGTGCCTGAGGCATCACAATAAACTTCAAACCCGTCGGTCCCCTCTGGAATGGTGAGTATGGGTGCCGATGTCAGTAGGTCTTTCAGTGTCTGAAAGGAACGCTCACAATCCGCTGTCCATACAAATGGAGAATCTTTCTTCATCAGGCTAGTCATCGGTTTCGCCAGTTTGGAGAAGTCTTGTACAAATCTGCGGTAGTAACCAGCTAATCCCAAGAAACTACGGATATCTGTCATTGTCTTCGGTCTTGGCCAAGTCTTAACTGCCTTAATCTTCACAGGATCTACAGATATACCACTGGCTAATATAACATGCCCTAAAAAAGATACACTATCTAGCCAGAAATTGCACTTTGAAAGCTTGGCATACAATTGGTTCTCCCTCATGGTATGCATAACTTGCCTCAGATGCACCTCGTGCTCGTCTTTGGTCTTAGAATAGACTAGAATGTCATCGATGAACACTACCACTGATGAGTCTAACTGCTCCCTGAACAATCGGTTCATAAGATCCATGAATATAGCTGGGGCGTTCGACAAGCCAAATGGCATAACTGTGAACTCATAGTGCCCATAGCGCGTTCGAAAAGCTGTCTTCTCTATATCTTCATCAACTATCCGTATCTGGTGGTATCCTGATCTCAGATCAATCTTTGAGAAAACTGTAGCACCTCTTAACTGGTCAAATAGATCATCAATCCGTGGTAACGGGTACTTGTTCTTCACCGTGACTACGTTAAGCTCCCTATAGTCAATGCATAGTTGCATGCTACCATCCTTTTTCTTTACAAACAAAACTGGTGCTCCCCATGGTGATGCACTCGGTCTGATGAAACCTTTGTCAAGCAGATCCTCTAACTGAATCTTCAGCTCGTTCATCTCTGATGGTGCCATTCTGTAGGGTGCTTTTGTAATAGGCCCCGTGTCTGGTATTAAGTCGATGGAGAACTCCACATCTCTCTTGGGTGGCATCCCTGGTAACTCTTCAGGAAATAGGTCAGGAAAATCTGAAACGACTGGTATGTCTGACTGTGTCTGCTCCTCCTGCCTCATATCCTGGACATAACACAAATAGACTGGATGTCCCTTCTTCACCTTCTTCGTCAATGTGATAGCAGATACTAGCTTGAAAGTGGGTTCTCTTGGTGTACTGCGATATGAAACTGTCCTGCCCTTCGGGCTCTTCAGTAGTAATCTATGTTCTGCGCAATGTAGTCGACCTTTATATTTCTGAAGCCAATCCATGCCCATGATGATATCAAAGCCTAAGTTATCCAACTCAATCAAATCCGCGTTAAACTCTTCATCTATGATATTAATCTGAACTCCCTTTTCTCTCTCCTTCGTCGGTAATGTGACTAGGAAATCTGAGAGAGGCTCAGTGTTTGTCTCTAACTTCCTTGCTAATGCAGAGGATATAAAGGAGTGAGACGCTCCTGAATCGAAGAGTATCGATGCACTCACGCCATGTACTGTAAAGGTTCCCATGATAACATTCCCCTTATCCTTGGCCTTGGTCTTGTCCAACACATTCAGCACTGCTCCTCCATTAGACTCGTGGCATGGGGTTAACAATTCATAAGATAGTGAGGTTGGGGTATGCCTCAAAGGAATTAAAATGCCATTCATTAATCCAATGATTCTCACATACAATTTCCATAATTACATCAGTATTGCCTAAAAGTTAAATTCAACCGTCCCGGTTTCAGATGGGTAGTATTTACTAAGGTTGATGGGGCTGTATTCAGCTTAATACTCTTAATCCCATGGTACACTAATTTAGATTCTCCACCAAATATCAATACATCTCCGGACTTCAAAATAATCTTGTTCGCCTTGCCCATCCTCTTCTGGTCACCGTATAGAAACTCGGCATCATCTCCAATGGAGAATGATACAACTGGTATCCCTCTAGTAATTGACTCAGATGTCTCATCTCGATCCTGGTGTAATCCAAGCTTCCCCCTTTCTCATAAAAGTTTGCAATACAAACGTCGGCTTCAATGTCCGGTATGTGATTTGTCTCTAATTGTCGTGCAATCTTGACCGTTTCTGTCACCAAAGTTTGGAAACTATCGGGTATCCTAGGAACTAGTGCTCCATCTACCTTTCTTACTTCTCTATACAACCTAGTTTGTGGATCCCAATCCTTACCCATACACATCATATATAATTTAAGTTTCGATCCCCTCTCATATCCTGGAGTGTAAAATCTCCGAGGCCTATTCCCAAAGTTCTACATTCATTTACAATAGCTATTTGTTCATTTATAGTTAAGTATTGCTTGAGTACTTGGATATTCCTGGCCTTCGCTCATAGGCTCAGGTGATCTCAGTCTCATAGGTAAGGGAAAACAAATGTCGAAGCATCCTATTAGGTGAGAGGTTTCCTAAGTTAGGTCTCTCTAAATTTTATTTCACATTAAACACAATCAAGTCTCATCGACTGATAACTATAAACACACATTCATGCATCATGCATTTGGTTTAAGTTCTAGGCTTACCGGTATTGCACTGAGCGCTAGCCTCAGCGCCTGAAGTTCCCACTAAGTACAATGTGTTTCTTCCTGGAACTATCTTCTTTCCCTTCTGACTCCCGGATGAGGATGGCTGTCCTGCCGGTCCTCTAATATAGGTGTTGTTTTGCGGCGTCTGACCTCCTCTTGGTCCGCCCGCCTCAATAGCTGGTGTTCTCTGTGAACCCCTAGATCCCTTATACACTCGGCTTGCTGGGTTGGAAAAGCATTCATACTCCCGGTGGCCTTCCTTTTTGCAATAGCGACACTCCACCTTCCTGCCTGCGCAGTCTATGCCTGGGTGATCATTTCCACAGTGCTTACAGTAGTAGTGGCGCTGGGTTGGCTTATTGCCCTTAGGTGGTGCTGATCTTAGTGGCTGAGCATCAATAGCTGGGCCGGTCAGACGAGGGACCTGCTCCTTCGTCTTCTGACCATGGAAATCCTTCCGCCCCTTCTTCTTATCAAAGAATTTCTTCCCCTTCTTGTAGTAACCGCCAGAGGTTGTTCCCCCATCTTTTCCTTCAGTATTCTTTCTCTTCTTTCCTTGAGCCTCTTCCCTGGACTGAAGCATTAACTCAGTTGCTGATGTTGTGTCATAACATTCTTGTAAGGTAGCGAAACGTATTGCTCCCATAGCACCCTGGATGCGAAATTGCAGACCTCCCTAAACTTTTGAATCTTCACGGTGTCGGAGTAGTCGACCCCTGGTATGTAATCTAACAGACTGATAAATCGTGCGTAGTACTGGTCAACTGTTTGACTCCCCTGGATTAAGGTCTCAAACTCTTGCCTCTTCCTCTACTTCAAGTGTTCGGGGTAGTACTTCTGCCGCAACACTTCTACAAACGCTGCCCATCCAAAGTCCGGTGTAGCTCTATGGTGGCCCTCCACAGACTGCCACCAAATGTTAGTTGTGTCCTTCAGGTTGTACGCTGTTATGTCGACCTTCTGGTCTTCTGGTACTCGAACAGCTTTGAAGGCCTTCTGGTGCTCCACTATGAATTTCTCCAGTGCGGCGGGGTCTGGTTCCCCGGAATACGTCGATACTTCGCGTCTGCAACGCTCTTCAACCAGTTGGTTTCTCTGGGCTGAGGCAGGTGGGGTATGGCTCCCGCAAGTTGAGCTCCTAGCTACTGGGCGAAGGCTGTCATGGCCGCTGCTAGGCCCTGG
Organism: Limonium bicolor; assembly: GCA_023374045.1. Lineage (NCBI taxonomy): Eukaryota > Viridiplantae > Streptophyta > Magnoliopsida > Caryophyllales > Plumbaginaceae > Limonium > Limonium bicolor. Next base: position 441,328,408 of record CM041777.1, read on the forward strand.
TACTTCTGGGACATCCACCGGTGTCTCGCCACCGCGTCCGCTGCTGCCTCCACGTGGTCTTCCAGCTCTTGACATCTATAGGATAGTGTACTATTATTTCTACTCGGTTGCTACACCGTTTTAAATACACAATCATAAATATGTAAGAAAGCTAACTACTAGCAATAAGATATTCCTAAAATTTCTCCTGTCTAAGTCACGAATCCTCACAGACGTTTCCCGTATCCCATAATTCCTATGCTCACTGTTCTTGACTCGGTATCTTTCCATCAAAGCGGAGTTCCGCTCTGATACCACTTTTTGTAACACCCCTAATCCTAAACCTGTAATAACGTCGCAAGTCATAGCATAATAAATAACATTCGCAGGGTAAATAAAACTATCTATCCTTGGTGTTACACGCCGTTACTCACCCTTGTGAGTAACAAGGCATCCTTACTCCTTCCAACAACTTCAACTCCTCACGCTGTGATGAACAAGATACAGAGCACTCTTAATATTACAAACCAAATCCAAACTAAATGAGCAACTAACTGAATACAACAACTCCTTAATACAATACATAATGAAACTACCAGTGTTTATTAGAAACACATCAGCTATCCTGTTTCCCCGCACTCCGGCTTGTGTCTTCTTCAGTAACCTGAAATGTTTTGCCCATTGAAGGGCTCGACAATCGAAATGCTGGTATGCTAAATGTAGTCCTAAGTCATCTAGATTCCTTAAGTCGTTTAGCCATCTTGATATTAGATTCTTTACATGATATACCGATTTACAATAACAACAATAATAACTGTAAATATTTAAACAATCACATAATAGTTCACCTACAAACATCAGTGCATAATAGTAAACAACAACCAGATAATCAAACACCAATAATCCATAACAATAATTAACAAGATACGCGTATTAATTAACTGTACTTGTTAGTTGGCCACCTGGCCCTTATTCTTTAAACCAACCACTTAAACTTTTCCAATTAAATTCCACCTCAGGTGTCATGTTAAGATAACCCTTAATAACTTAATAATGGACAGTAGTCCCCTGGGTTCCAAAGGAACCGTTACCAGCTGACCTTATGGCCCTGGATAATTATTTTGACCGATCCGGTCGAACCTGTGCACCAACGGTAGTGCCTTCCGCCATCGTCAAATGTGGACAATGGATTCCCTTGAGTGACTCCCCATAGAAGTCCCTCGTAGTGATCACGATGCGCAACCAGAAAGTCGAAACTGTCTGGATTCCTCTCTTTATAAGTTAGCCCTTTAGTCAGTGATACAATATCCAATCCTTGAGTTAAGACTATAACAGTTGACCATCAGTTAGGTTCTCATAATACCTAAAGGTCAGTTAGTCTTGTTCCAGTTTAGATGTATAAATTTCCAGTCATAAGACGTTCGCGTAAAATAAAACGCAATGGAGTCGAGCAATACAGTATACAAGATAATATACATAAATCACAGATATCGCTCTTAACAATTAAACACAACAACGTCTGGACCTCGGGAAAATCCTTAGGACATTCAGACCACACAATTAACATACCGTTCACCGTGTAACTCGCTAGCTTGACAGATCACGCCTTAACAGTTTCTCCCCGTACGCTGTTATATTTACATGCAATACCGGGTAATATTAATACAATTGTTCACTAAATATTACAGTACTGTCACTACAGAACTAATACTCGTAGTATACTAAACTCGTATGTTCTTTATTTTCCCCTGTTATTTTACAGTGGTTCGAGGTAGTTTACAATCCATTATTTTATGTAGTAACTACATATGATAATGAATTTCCATTGTATTGTATATTTCTATTTCCTTAGTTATATACTCATAATTGTTTTCACTTATTCTTTATACTACACAATTTGGTTATTTTTATTATAACCACCTTTATTTTATAAACTTTACATTATGCTCCATAATATACTATAATACATTACATTACTTAGTTTTAATTCCTTTCTTTATTAAATTACAAAACCAACCATAATAATTCGGTATTTATATTTTGAACACATTAAATTTGGTAAATTACTAACTAACCCCTTTAAACTTTCGGTAATTACAACCAATATTCCAACTTTTATAAATTACCATTTAATCCCATATACTTTCAGTTTCAACATATATTTTCCTATATTCACAATTTAACCCCCAAACTTTATATAAGTTACATATTAACTTATAAAATAAGTTTTAATATTTAATTTCCTAAAATACCGAAATAACCCATATACTTTTATAAATTATGAATTCGCCCCTTATTCAATTCGGTTCCATACTTAATATTTTATGTCATAAACCATTTTAACCCAAAGTTTTTGGTCAACACTTTGACCAAAGCATAATTTCATAATTAATACTTTAATATACCCATAAATTCATATGTATTCTCGGTTATATTCTAAACTTTCCATAAATTACAAATACAAAAAGCCCCAAAACTTTATAAAATGTTATTTTAACACTTAAACACTTATTTAAATTCACCAAAATTCATAATATTAATTCCTACCTTATATTATACTATAATTATACAAATTAATCCTTAAGCTCTCGGCTTTTATATTTAGCACACCAATCTTTTCAAAATTTACATTTTAGCCACATAACTTTATAAACTAGCCATTTAAATACTTGTAGCTATTTTTAATATTCCCAAAATTTATAATATAAGTTAATATACTTATATACTTCAAAAATCACCAAATAATCCATTTCATTCACGGCTGTAACAGATTTTTATCATATGGTTTTAAAACTTGATTTAAACTTTATAATATGTATATATAAATGTATATAAGCCATATAACACTTCCAAAAATTATGTTAATGACTTAGAATGATTATAAACTAAAAATAGAACATTTTTTCCCTAGAAAATTCGGCCTAAACAAATATGTATCCTAATTAATCTTTGTGACACAATTTTATACCTTAAGGTAATAACCTTACCTTATATGTTATAAATTATTTTTCTTGATATTATAACCCAATATTTTCGGCCTTAATATTACTAAGGCTTATACATAATTTTTATACCAAAGTTTGAAGCTTAAATCAAACTTAAACTTAATAAACCTTAATTATAGAAACTTACTCCTTAAATCAAGATAATTCTTGTACTTGATTTCTCCTTGAATTCCAAGCTCTTCCAATGCCATTTTGATGAAGAACTTTCGGCCTCCACACATAGGTTTAGGAGATCCAAATGTTAGACTTCTAACAAGGATTTATAAATAAGATTTGGAGTAGTTTTACAAGAGTTTACCTTAGGTATTTAACAAGGTATTTTCGGTACACCTTGAGGTGGTTGTAGATCCAAGTTTCCTTCATGAAATGATGAAGAGAATATAGATTTAGAAGCTCTAAATTTTTGGACGTAGCTTAAGGAATTTACTTAGGATTTTCAACATGAAAATATACCTTAACTTGATCTTGTTGTTCCTGGTGTTGTTGTTGAATCTAAGTACCTCCTTGGAGTAACTAACCTTGGCGAAAACTTGTAGAGATGCTAGGATGATTCTTGCTTCAAGACTTAGTAGATTTAGCTAGGTAAATTACATAGAAATGGTGTTAGAACTTAATACACCATTAATGGAGCTTTGAAGCTCTAAGGAATGAACTAGCAAAGGAAGAAGAAAAGAGAGGGAGTGAAGACTTAAACAATCGGCTGGTTGAATGGCAAGGAAAGAATGAAGCCTACGTATGGCTTAAAGAATGGAAATTGGAAGGGTTTCTCTTTTGGTAAAACAAATGTCAAATTTGAATAATCTTTTCCTTTGTTTATTCATTGATTGTTTGGCTCAAGAAAATGCCCTCATTATTGTGAACTTTCGGCTGAGGCAAGGAGGTAAGGAAGTCTTTGTTTGACAACTTGTAACTAGATGACAAAGGCAAGGTTGGTGCATGATTCTTTTGATTTTTCTAAGCTAATTTGTCCTTATTTTTCCTTTTATTTTACGGTAGTATTAGTGTAGATTGGCTACTGATTTCTTTGTCTTTTGAAACATGAGAACATGCTAGGTTGGTAGATGTCTTATTTGATTAATTATAGAGTAGTCAAGCCCTTCTTTTCTTGCTTGAAATCGGCCACCATGTGTTGTAGGAAGCAAGTTGAGTTTTGTTGTATTAGACATAGGAATGTGTATTGTTAGGTAGCTGTTTATTTGACTAAAGTAAGGCAATCAAACTTGCCTTTCTCCACATAAAATCAGCAGCCTTGAGGTTGGAACATGGGCTGTTTTGTTTGTTTACTTGCACATGGTATAAAGTAGATCTAGGCTTGTTCTTTTGTGTATTTAAATTTCCATGTCTTTTCCTAACTTATTCCTTTGTTGTTTCTTGCAGGGAGATCGGTAATGGAATCTCATTTGACTGAGTTATTTGACATTATATCATATGGTACATGTAGGGATGAGTCACCATTCCATAAGGCATTTTTATTAAGCAAAATCTAGTCCAAATCACCCTAAATGGCGCCCACTTTGGTGACCAATTGGAATTGATTTTTGATTTGATTCCTGTCACACTATATTGTATTAAGACCATATTATAACATGTTATAAGTCACAACATTTAGGGCGCGTTCGCCTTGCACTAAATGTGCATTTTTTGACAGCATAAATATACAGCATATGCTGTTTTGGACTCCTTTATTTGTTTTTGCTGTTCGCCTAAAACCATAAATGTCAGCATAAATGGCAGCATAAATGACAGCATAAATGTCAGCATAAATGCCCGCAGCAAATGCTACTTTTTCGTTTTCGTGCTTTCACTTCCGTTTCTTTACTCACTTCATAATGCAATTACTGTGACTATTGATTTTAAAAAAAAAGAAATTTTTTACAAGTTACTTTATTTATAATAAATTACATAATGCTTTAAATAATTTATAAACAATAGTACTACATCTTTAGCCAAATTTACAAAAAATCACATTTATAACACAATCTATAATATATTATTTGTAATACCACATAGATTAATAAAATTAAAAAAACGAATAAATATACACACTTGTTGATATATAAATTAAAATATTAAAATAGTATATAGAAATATGAATGCATATAAATTTATTAACATACAAAGTTACAAAAATATTATCTAAATAAATTCACATAACATTATCAAAAAATTTGAAACGCTTTTTCTCTTTTTTTACGTTTTATATATTTGTAAGAATTATAAAATTTAGATAATAAAAATATATTGTTTAGGAGTTACAAGTTTTGCTTAAATAATAGAAATAAAATTTTTATTGTTTGTGAATTTTTTATTTATTTTTATTAACAAAATAAAGTTACGTAGTGTAATATATAAATTATAATTGTAATACGAAAACGGTAAACGCACTACATATAACTAACTTAACCAAACATGCTGCATATATGCTGCACTGCCAAACAACAGTTTTCAAAACAGCTGCATTTATGCCAGCACATTCCTGCCAGCAAATATGCTGCATTTATGCCAGCGCATTCCTGCTGCCAAATATGCTGCATTTATGCTGCCAAAACAGCCATGCCGAACAGAGCCTTAATTGGTACATTTATACTAAGGTAAAAGAAGAAAGTTCTAAGGTAAAAATGCTGATTTATGGTACCTTTTTTATCATAAAATCGGCCCTGTTTGTGCTATGAGTTTAGCACTGGATTTAATTGATTTGGATATTCAATTCATCCCCATTTAAGATTATCAACTCGTGGCTCCTCAAAAACTACAAGGTAATTGCGTAAAACGCGTTTTTATGACACCTGAAGGTGCGTTTTGTGCTTTAAGGATATTCTGAAAAATAAGTAGTCGCTATGAGTTCCAAGTGTTTATAAACATTGTTTATAGTCAATAATAATATGTTAAGGTGTTACATTGAGTTATATGGGGTTATATCAACTCGTAACTCAATTTCCGGGCTACCGGGACACTCCCGAGTAAAATAGGAGCGTTAAGAATTTCCCCCGAGCACCTTGTTTATTTTTGAAAAAGTAGCTCGAGCATTCTATTTAGAATGTTGAATAATGATGTTAGGAACTCTAAGAATGAATTGTATAGGAGTTCGTGCCACCTCGCACTTCTCCAGGGCATTCCCGGGGTTTTATGGGGCCCCCGTCGGGAACTTCAGAGCACTTTGCATTTAACTGAGAATTTAGCTTGAGGACTTCACCTTATATGTTAATAAAGTGTTATGGTGCATTTGGAATGAAGTGTAATGCTTTATTTCATCTTATAAAATATTTCCGGGACTTTTGGGTCTTTCGGGCCCTTAAGGGAACTCCCGGGCATTTTGTATTTCTACTCTGTTTAACTGAGGACTTGTGTTTCCAAGGTCATGTAATGATCCTTGATTGACTTCATATGAGGTTTATAGCTTATATAACTTGTTTAGCTTAAGGTCCGGCTTAACGCCCATTTATGACCTTAAGGAGTATAGGTGTGTTTTAACACCTAACTGTTTATATACTTTTCTCAGGGTTTAATAATCCCCTAGATAATATTTATTTACCATTATTTAATTATTTAAAGGTTAAGGGTATTTCATCAACCACCTGCATCAAGCTATTACCCTCCATAATTCCAGGTAAACTGCCTTGAACACCAGAAGTGCAAGATGGATCACCAACAGATATTAGATCAACTTGAAGATCCATGGATCATCACTATCAACCAGCATTGGGTATATAAACGAAAATATTTCATTTTGTCTTTCTTAGTATCTATTTAAACCTTATGAATCACAAAATTGAAAGTGAATAACTATCTAACATCTACTAAGCGGAACAAACCTAATGCTTATGTCACGAGAACTGAAATATATCAAAATGTAGAAATTCCTAACAAAATTCCTAGAATTCAAACCCTATGAATCACATAATTGAAAGTGAATAACTATCTAACATCTACCAAGCGGAACAAACCTAATGTTTATGTCGCGAGAACTGAAATATATCAAAATGTAGAAATTCCTAACAAAAGTGCTAGAATTCAAACCCTATGAATCACAGAATTGAAAGTGAATAACTATCTAACATTTACCAAGCGGAACAAACCTAATGTTTATGTCACAAGAACTGAAATATACCAAAATGTAGAAATTCCTAACAAAAGTCCTAGAATTCAAACCCTATGAATCATAGAATTGAAAGTGAATAACTATCTAACATCTACCAAGCGGAACAAACCTAATGTTTATGTCACGAGAATTGAAATATATCAAAATGTAGAAATTCCTAACAAAAATCCTAGAATTCAAACCCTATGAATCACAGAATTGAAAGTGAATAACTATCTAACATCTACCAAGCGGAACAAACCTAATGTTTATGTCAAAAGAACTGAATATATCAAAATGTAGAACTTCCTAACAAAAGTCCTAGAATTCAAACCCTATGAATCACAGAATTGAAAGTGAATAACTATGTAACATCTACCAGCGGAACAAACCTAATGTTTATGTCACGAGAATTGAAATATATCAAAATGTAGAAATTCCTAACAAAAGTCCTAGAATTCAAACCCTATGAATCACAGAATTGAAAGTGGATAACTATCTAACATCTACCAAGCGAAACAAACCTAATGTTTATGTCACAAGAACTGAAATATATCAAAATGTAGAAATTCCTAACAAAAGTTCTAGAATTCAAATCCTATGAATCACAGAATTGAAAGTGAATAACTATCTAACATCTACCAAACGGAACAAAACTAATGTTTATGCCACGAGAACTGAAGAAAAAAGTGTATCCCCATAACATTCCAACTTATTCAAGTAAGTTTGGTGAAAAACAAATGTACTGCAAATAGTAAAGTTTTTGCTATTCGCATTACAAATTAATTTTAAATCATATTAATAGTGTAAACACATAAATAACAACTCCAACACTTTTTTTTTGAAAAAAAAGATTCCAGTATTGATTACAACAAAAAAATAACTAGCAAAAATTGTACTAATCAACTACAAAGTTCTTGAGCTAAATTACTTTCAAATATCATTTTTGAAAAATAAAATTTATGACATGATGTCACTACATGTTTACAACGTTAATATGATTTAAAAAAAATTGTACTGCGGTGATTAGTAATTTTGTACTGCGAATAGTAACCCGGAAATTCTATCTTTGGGTACTTAATAATTTCTTTTTGCGCTTAGGGTATTTGGATTTTACCACTCTGGCCATTTTGTGCTTCCTTCATATACTGTTATTTCTTTCCAATCCATTGCCACACCTGCGACTCCGACTACATTTGATTCTGGTAATGGGTGCAAGAAGTAGTAGTAAAACGATAGTGATATCTTATGGAATTTATCAATATGATAAATCATTGTCACGTGGTTAATTAATAACATGGGTAATTAAGTCTTTTCTAGGAATATTTACATAGTAGTAAACAGAATATGAGACAGAGTGTTATTTGGTGAAATAACTAAAAGCTCAGTGTTATCCTGTGTAATTTTAAAAACACACTGGTATATTGTGAATTAAGCAAAAACTTAGTGGCATTTAGTGAAATTTCCCAAAAAATATTCATTACATTGCGTAAGGGTATATCGTGAAAAGGTAGCTAGTACACTATGCAAGGGTACTGAACTACTGATAAGTGTATAACTGAGTATGTTTTAAAGGTTTGTTTTATGTGCTTTATCAATGTTTATCATGCTCGTTTCTTTACTTTAGCTAGTTTTCCTTTTAGTTTTGTGTTTTATTGGTGTTGTTGCACATTTTGTGTTTAAACATGAGGATAACATAACTAAAAGCAAAGTAGATGGAGAGAGGAGTGTTTAGAAACAAACGGAACCGAAATCGAAGCTAAGATGGAGAAGATAGAGGAAAACGATCAATCTCGTGACTTATGAGTCATGTTCGGGGAGTGTCTGGGTGAATAGACTCGGACCAACCCCTGGATGAAGTTACTGCACATTTTCAGCAATGGTTCGGGTTTGTGTCTAGGTAAAGAAACCTGGACCAACTTCAGGATGAACTTAGTGTTTAAATTGTGACTTGGTCCCGATATGTGTTCAAGCAAGGAGACCCGGACCACTCACAGTCACGTCCGGGTAAAAAGATCCATACATCAAAGTAGAGCTGCTCAAAACCTGTCCGGCCCGGCGACCCGGCCCGGTCCGGCCCGGAAAAAAGCCTGGTAAGCCCGAATCCGACGGGCTTGGACAAAAAAATAAGCCCGAATAAAAAACCGGGCCCGGCCGCGGCAAATTTTCAAGCACGCGGGCCGAGCCCGCCCGGCCCATTTTTCAATATTATTTATTATTTTTAAATATATATATATATATAAAATAATGTATATCTTATATATTTTAAATAATACATATATCAAAATTATATTAAATATACATATAATATAAAATTTTACTCAAATTTATATATTAATAATGATTTTGAAATTAAATACATGTATTTTTTAACTTTTTTAATTTGAAAAATAAAAATATCTAAATAACCGGGTCGGGCAGACCGGGCACCGGTAGAGCTGAAAAAAAACCGGGTCTAGCCCGGCCCGGCCCGAAGATATAAAAAACCGGGCTCGGTCTCCATGAGTAGGCCTGACGGGCCCAAAAATCTCCCTAGCCCGGCCAGAACCCGGCCCGACCGCCCGGATGATCACCTCTACATCAAAGTAAGTGCCAAGAACATACTCAGACAACCTTGGAATAAGAAAATCGCGAAGATAAAACTAATTAAAGGATAAAAAGAAAGAAATAAGCCCGAGCAACACACGATAAAAGAAGTATGAGAAAAGAAGAACTCAAAATAAGAAAATCACGGACACTAAAACAGAATAAATGATAAAGGTAAAGAGATAAGTCAAAGTAGCGCACCACAAAGAACGAAATAGAAAAGAAGACGAAGCCTCCCCACCATTGAAGCTTTTCATCACCTTATTTATAATTGAGGAATAACCTCTTTGTGATTTAACATGTACTATAGTCAACTTTTCTTGTCCCACATTTTTTTAAAAATAGAATAATCTACTAAAACTCACTCATATCGTAAATTAACCCAAACTTATTACCATTTTATAATTTTTAATTAAAAAAAGTTACGATTTCATCTAAATTTCATTCTAACAGTTAAAAGTTGAAAACTACGACTTCTTCCGAATTTCAATGCAACAGTAAGAAGTTCAAATTGTATAACGGTAGGTGGAGGAAAGTAAAGCATCTATTATATTGAAGGTAATTCGGCTAAATTATCATAAAGTTACCACACAATCGCGACCAAGTTAAACAGTTCAACACCGTAAATCTGCTGGATATCAACAATACCGCTAGAACAATCATCCATTACTCGTTGTTCTACCACCTTAACTTTCGTCTTAGTCTTGCAAGATAGCCCTAAAAGCCTACATTCTCAAATTCCAGGTATACTATTAGACACGACAAAGCATATGAAATCCGAAAAGAGGAGAAATCCTATGTATTCTTCTTGCCATTGGAATGGGAAACGCTTTGGTCCAGCTCTTGCAACTGGCTCCGAAGGTGTTGGTTGTCTTCAAGCAGTCGGTCATACTCCATTATCACCCCTCGGATTGCTTCTTCAATGCCTCTGCCTTGGAATCTGCACTCTTCGCCTCATCAGTTTTTGCCGCACACAGCTTCTAAGTTCTGGACCTGATTCTTCAACGCAGTGATTTGATCAGCCATTGCTTTAGTCTCATCAGCTGGACCGTTCTTGCCATCATCAAAGCTTCGAGTTTGCTTCTTTGAAGCTTCCATAGTCTTTCTCAGTAGTCGGAGTTCTCTAATGTAGTGATGCAATCTATCTACCATCAGTCCAAGAAAAAGCACAAACCCTGCAAATAATACACAGCAGTAAAGCATACATTAGATAATTTATCTTTGGTTACTACTCCCTACCTTTCCCCACATTCTGAACCCTTAGATCATATGGGTCTTTATGGCTTTTTCACCACAAGAAGCACAAAGCGGGCATATATACGTGAAGCTATCTAACTTGAGTATATGGTCAACTTCAAGCACATTAATATGGGATAATATATACAACACAGCATGGAAACTACATATATGATCTTGCCAGATACACATGATAAGATATGCCACAGAGCTAACTTGAAAAAAATGGACAAACAAAATTTTACTCTGAAATTTAGCACAGAACACAATTCCTCACACTAACAGCAAAATGTCCATACAAGATGATCAAAACAATCCTATTCATCATGGCCGTACTTAAAGCATGTCTTCAAGACGTTCACTTGAAGCGCGAGAAATCTATCTTGTCATGCAGAGATAAAAGGGGAAAGTTTACCCAATTCTCAGGTTTCTTACAAGCAATGGAAATGGCAAATGATGGTTGCTTGACTCATTTCAATCTCAACTCTAAAAGTTATAGGACAGAACAAAACAATGAAAGTAGTTAGACCTGAAAGGACCAACTTCCCAGATCATGGATACAGTACCAAGGAAAATCTCCCATATATAGAACATTGGTTAGACAATTAATTATATGTCAAAAAGATCTCTACTTAGAAACAAGTTGATTCATCATGGCGGTACTTAAAGCAAGACTCCAAGGCATCTGTTTCTCAGAGCATTGCATGAAATCCATCTTCCAATACAGCAGAATGAGAAAAGAAGCCCATTGTCAGGTTTCATATTTTATTTCAAGCAAAGAAGAAGGCAAATGATGGTTGCCTGACTCATCTCAATCTAGATTTTAAAATAGGTGGGTAAGAAGAAAACAAAATTGTGGAAGTAGTTGAATGTGAATTGAACAATTTCTTGCATTGGAATACAATTCCCTGCAAAATTTCCAATCACTAGACCATCGCTAGGATATGACCAGCCCATTAAATTTCGAAGGTGTTTCCCTTTCTCATCATCTTTTGCTGACTGATGACTACACTGATGACATATGGGGTGACTTCACACCCCATAAGTTACCTTAATAAGTTCAAAAATATATGTTGTGACTTATGGGTGCCGTAAGTGGAATTATAAGTCAGTGGAAAAGCAAGACAGAGCAAGGTAAAAAAATTCAGTCCTGAACAGAGGATCTGTGAAGCACATCACGAGACACTAATGTTTACGGACCACCAAAAAGGGATTGAAGAAACATTAACATTTTTCTTATTGAAAGAGCCGTTTAACATATTTTTACAACAAATATGACTCATCTCTTTTGGGTGCTATATGAGCTCCCACATTTTAGACGACACTTCATTTATTGATATTTTGCAATACGTTTGAGCTTCATACAACAAAGTGTATTATAGCACCCAAAAAAAATAAAGACAATCACTCGGTGCAAGAGAATTGGTCAACAACAAAAAACCAGTGCAAAATCAGACAATTCAAGCATCAACTCTAATACAAGCAAACCGTTACTAAAAGATGGTAGCAATCACCGGACTTGAAGGATGGAGACAGACATTTCCTCCGCCGAAAGCAAGATATCAGCACCTGAAGAATGAAACCTTCTCCTCGACAAATAAGAATCTATTCCTTGACAATTCAACAAACGATCTATCCACGAGGGGCATCCAGAAAATAAAATGTTAACCAAAAACAATCGTGTAGAAATATCCATATAGGACATGCCTTTCGCTTCAAGGAAACAAATATTCTCAGACAACTAATAATAAGACGAGCAAAAAATCTCAAAACCATTTTCACGAAAGGAATCGGACCAATTTGTATAAGCAATAAAGCCAAATCCAATAACCAGGACATAGATTTCAATGAGACCCAACACCAATGGGCGTACCCATGAGAGACGCATCGAGGATGTGACGAGCCATGAGGATCTGATCCGTTGGATTAAGGTTTCCAGGCTCGGACTCACGGCCAGTAATATCCACGATGCTGTGAACGGTAGTTGCGAAGAGGATGAAGATCGTCCCTGCAACGGTCTTCACTACGACAGGTCCTTTACCACGCTTCACTTTATCCAATCCCATGATTAAGAACTTCCTCAGAGGAGTCTTAAATAGAAGAAGCAATATCACTGCCATTTGAGAGAAGATTACTGTGAAAAGCAGTGAATCATCTTCGCCCTGTTTTTCTTTTGCCTACGCCTCGACAAGTGTTGGTTTTAGGCTTTTAGCTCGATCGGAGAACCCTAGGAGAGAGAAAGGAGAAAGAAGAAGATGCAGATGAAGGTCGGCAAGGAGGGAGGAAGACGAAACGAGAATGAAATTTCTAAGAAGAGAGGAGAGAGGAACGTTAAAAGGAGAAGAATGGGGAGAGATTTATTATTGTGGGGGTTTTAGAAAGGAGAGATGTGGGTAGCTGCACCTGCTCTTGTTCTTCCGCGGGTTTGGTATCAGTTTCAGTTTTCTATACGTTTGCGCGGTTCCCTTGGAAACTAGAAATATTTAATATATTAGTGCCCGTTCGCTGGTAGCAGCAAACGCTACCATATCCTGCGTTTGTATAAAGCTAACTATGGTTAGTGAGTTATACTTTGACATGTGTGCTGTTACAAATTTTATCAAATAAGAGAATGACATCTGTAAGACATCATTTGCAGAAAGAGATTAATGTTTAAAAGTGGTGAACGAACGACCCTTAATGTCCAATAAATTTCAAACACGCGTTTAAAATTTCGTGGGCGGCTTCAAGTTTTGTGAGTTTCTAGAGATGTGAGGGAGATAATAGTTTTTGGGATAATTCACCATATACCTGTTTTCTTTCGTAATTCACAATATATATCTGTTGGTTTTCGTAATTCAACTTTAAACATGTTTAAATGTTGTCCAAAATTGATTAAACTTTACATGGATGATACTAAAGTGTTATATTTTGGTCCAATATCAATTTTGAAGTTTTTTAAGCTCATATATGACCTGTGGGACCCAATGAAAATTATGACATGTTCATTGGATCCCACATGTCACATATGAGCTTTAAAAACTTCAAAATTGATATTGGACCAAAATATAACACTTTAGCATTGTCTATGTAAAGTTTCATCAATTTTGGACAACATTTAAGCATGTTTAAAGTTGAATTACGAAAACCAACAAGTATATTGTGAATTACGAAAGAAAACAGGGATATATCGTGAATTTTCCCTAGGTTTTTTTTTCAAAGAACAACAAACGTTCATATATTCTCGTAGAGCACCTACATGTAAGATTTCATCAGCCCATCCCAATCTAAAAAGTTTTCCTATATGTGTTTCTTTCATGGTCTGCTATTATATTATACTCGGTCCATTTGTGGTCAGCTGTTAGATGTGGCTGTCAAAATAAAGTAGATGATAAATTGTGAGACTGATGTAGCTATTAGAATAAAAATAGAATACAATAGATGAGAAATTATAGTACTAACACTGAAATTAATACCAAATATTGGTGTTTGTCCAAATGTGCATTGTCTATAAACAACTACCCCTTCACATCACTAACCAAAGCAATATGTACAATATCATCAACAACTATCTCACATTCTATATTAGACTTTGTTCCCTCCATCATACAGTTAATACAGCAACACAATCCGACATCACACATGACAGCTCCCACCTTTATAACAAGGTCAAGACCCAGCAAGCACGCCTTAGCTTCACTAACCCGAGGAGTATACGAGTTTCACCCTCCATCAACAACCATACCCAGAACTCTACTGAAATACCCCAAACCTTGGTATGTTGTTTAAACGTTAAATAATAAATTATTAAGACTAAAAGAGTCTTAGTAACATTGGTAAACAATTTAAAAGATAAGTAAATACAGTTAAATGCCTTAAAGGCAATAAAGGGCGAAATATGCTCTAAACTTGGGATGGTCTTGATTAAGACTTAATAAACTTACCAAGACCTTACTATTTATTAATGAGCCTATTAAATCAATTACCAAGAAAACCGAGCTTGAAAACAAGTTAAAACACAAAATGTGCTTAAAGGAGTCATAAAGCACGTTTTTGAAAAATTGTCTTGTAAATGAGTTTTGAATGGCTAAATGTCCATCATTACTCTTTAATTAATATGTGTACTATTTAGTATCACATTTGGAAGTTTAAATTAATGGGGAAGTAAGAATTGCGTTTCTACGTGTCTTGTTTTAGTGAATAGTAACTAAAATAAGCTAGTTTGTAACTTATGTCAATATAAGTAATTTAATTGATCAATAATGACTAAGTAACCCCTTATATTTAGATGGGGGCCGGTTTGCATGTGGTGAGACGTCACCTTGTTGTGAATGAACAAATAAGTGAGCAAATCAGTGAGTAATGAAAAAACACTATTTGCTTTATGTATTAAATATCCCCAAAAGCAAATTCTATCTTCATTTCTCCTTTCCTCCTTCATTTCACACGGCTGCATCCTCTCTTCTTTCTTCTTCTTCCTTTCCATCGGATATGCTACAGCTCCAGCACCATCTTCAAGCTTTGACCACATGTAACTCCTAGCTCCATGGTCCAAATTCAATTCGAGACCACCGTTCTTCTAGTTGGAGCAAGCTCTTCAACTTAGTCCCTTCAAATCTTCAAGAGCTCCACCTTGGTGCCAAGAGGAATCTCCATGGAAGGAGCTTGAGTTCATCTTTTTACGTAGTATTATTCTCCTTTGCTTCAAGGTATGAGAACTCAAAGAAAAATGGTGTTTCCTCCATGTTTTATGTTAACCAAAGGTAGCTTAAAATTCCTTTGGAAAATGAACTTACGTTGTTTGTTGAAACTATCTAAAGAGCCAAAGGTAAATGACTTAGAAAATGTTCTCAAAGAGACTAGTAAAAAACATACGTACTGCTGTTTGTATTTGCAGTGAAAGGCAAATATATTGTGGAAATTCAGTGTTTAAGATTTATGCAATTTAAATTGTGCACTACTTTGTTATGTGGTGTATATTTGGGTGAAGTTTTGAGTATAAAAGTGTACTGGGAAGTTTATATATCTGATAGGTGTAGAGAACTTGCGCAGCAGAGCATGAAAAATTCCATACGTCGCTTCTGTATATTGGGTCCCGGACCTAAGTCATGGGACAAGTCCCGGACCATGAGTGTAAAAATTAACGAGAGTTGTACGTGGTCGTAGGTCCGGGACTTGGTTCTTGTCCAAGGACCCGGACCAATCCCTTAAACTGTCCGAGAGAATTTGTTTAGAATGGTCCGGGACTTAGGACTTGGGTGAAGTCCCGGACCACCCTATGAAATACGCCGAAGATTTTAAGTAAGTGCTGGTCCGGGACTTAAGGTAAGGACCAAGTCCCGGACCACTCTAAAATTGTTGTTTAAGGTTGGAAAATGGTGTCTAATGATGGGGATTGATGGATAAATGTGTAAGTTATTAAGGACATGTTTGGTGAGTTATAATGACAATTTGGGGGTGGGAAGTTGGAATAAGGTGAGATGTTGAAATGTAGTAAAATCAAGTTAAAATGTTAAGTCATTTAACTAGTTAACGGGGATAACTACGGTCATTCGACGTTACACAAACATGTTACCCCAATGTTAATGAAAACAACTTTAATGTACCAGTTGTTCGAGAATTGTTCGAGGGACGTAAGTGGACATGGTGGAGTGGACTCCGGAGACAGGTATGGTTTTCTTGCAACCTGTGTCCTACCGGATTACACCGGCTTGTATGCCAATGTGTTTTTCTGTGTGTTGCCACCTTGTAAGATAAAACATGAAATGAGTTTATAGTAATTCATTTATGTGGCGAATCTGGTCACCGATACCGTTTAACCTCAAATAAGTGTTAAACCTTAGCTAACTAAAACTAGGAACACATGAGAAATCGGTATACGGAGTTAACGACCCAAACCTTGGGAACGTCTAACCACGGCTATGCGTGCGTTAGTGGTGTATGGTTATTGTTTGCAGTGTGTGAACCTCCCTTACATGCTTAACACGGTTTGATACCGAATGGTGTGTGGATATGATAGGTTCCATAATGGAGCCTTAATTACTTAACTATAAGTATGTGTACTAATGGGGGTGAGGGTCCGGTCATGTTCCGGCCACGCGTGTGATGGACGGGAGTCGATGTCATACCCGGTTCGACTCTCTTGGTGTATGTTAGGTTGTTTACTCATTGGGTTTCCAATCTTCCCTTTAGCTTAGCCAAAGCTATGTTACTGACTCACGTCGGTTTTCTGGGGCATACAATGGTTGTTCGGTGTGCTAGGTTTACTGTACCCGACGCACCTTAGTGTTAAGTTATCTGTTCATTTAAAGAAACGGTAGCAAGTTATGGAACGAGCTTATCATGAGTTTTCAACATTCTCTAGGCTCTAAGGTGAACTAATTGTGGTTGGGTTGGTTCCTTAAGAGAACCGTACCCGTTGTATTATGTGTTATGGATGTATTGCAATTCCTATTCGGTGTGAAGTTATATGTGGTAAATTGTGGATATGTGGATTATGGTTATGAATTCAGGTTTATAATAAGAAGCGTTTAAGGATAATTTGATTGGTGGGTAAATGTCGTCTGTTAAGGAAGTAACTCCACTAAGAGGAGAGCCACTCTAGGGTTAAGGAAACAATGTTGATTTGTTATGTGTGGATGTGTGGATGTGTTGGGTGTTTGTTAAGCCCTATAGCTGGGCGTATGCATTGTGTTGTGTTTTATGCTTTACATGCAGGATTTAAATATAATCAACAGCATGCTAAGACGACAATTAGTTGTGCGTGCCCGTAGCATGCGCTGCGGGATTACCATACCAGCAAAGGTGCTGAGCCCCTTGGGGGCCACCCTTTTCTCCTTTTTCTATTTCAGGTACAGGAGCTGGAAGCCGTTCGAGAGTAGGACGGGGTAGATGTTTGTACATTGGTAGCCCTTTTATGGTGTATGTATTATAGGTGTAGTAAGACCGAATTTGTTATCGGCATTGGTTAATGAATACTCGGTACAGTGGGGGATGTATATGTAAATAATTGTTGGAAATGGAATCAGGATTGTATGGTGTAGTTGCTCGGGGATCTAGTCCATCAGACCGATATAATATGTATGTATTAGCCTTGTTAGCCACGTGGGTGGTTACGGCGTGTACACCAACGGATTAAGTAATGTGATGGGTTATGTTTCCGCTGCAGATGGTTATAAGTGCGACGTGTTTGGATGGGGTGTTACAAAAAGTGGTATCAGAGCGAAGTATCGCTCTGATGACTGAATTACCGAGCTTAGGAAGTACCGAGTTAAGATTTTAGTACTTACCAGTGAAATACTGGAAACCTACAATCTCCTTCCCGCCCTCCACAGTCCCTATTTTATGACTTGGAAGGAACGCCAGAGAGATGAAAGCCCTCTTCTTACCCGGGAAGACCCGGTCTGCTGTTATTACTATCTTGTAAGTATGGGGAACCTTCAGTGTCATGCGGTAGATTCTGAAAATTAGAAATCCCGGAGACGGTTCCCAGATGAACAACTGTAACCGCACTTGATAGCAAAGAATGGAGAATCTGGTGTAAGGAAAATAGAATTTCCAGCAACCTGGGTCGACATGCCGAGCAGTCGAGAAAACAACCAGCTTGCAAAGCGCCAAGTGTGCAACAGGCAAAAAGTGGGGTAGTGAAGCCCGAGACAAGTGTCTACGGGATGGCAATGTTAGGTAATGGCACCAACGGTATACCAACCGACAAAGAAACTACAACGTAGTACCCAAACAAGAGACAAGTCTCAGTAACCACGACAAATGCGTGGAATGGGCTACGAAGAAGATACAAAAATAAGTAAAAAGGGGTCTCCCAGAAGGGGAAACACCCTATTAAATAATTATTAGAGGAGGACAATGAGAAGTTGTGCAGGAGATTAGTTACCAATTAGAGTATCCAAGTAAGGGCCCATGAGGCCACTGTATACTGTGCGGACAGAAACAGTACCGCAGCCGGTACATGTTGAACCGACAGCCAGTGAACAGGGCGCACTTGCCGTGGCAAGTGCAGCTATAACGGGGCTGTTCGAAGAAGAAAAAAAAATCGACAACTACAAACTACTTAGTAAAGTACCCAGGAATTTAATGTGATCATCGAAACCGTGGAAGGGCTTAACAGCCTAACTTTGTAAATGGGAAATATCAGTCAGCAAGAAGCTAGACTTGGTTAAGGCAAGAAGGTGTTGTGAAACCAGGAGAATTTTTTTTTCTTTCAAACTCAGATATTTTCAAACTCTTTTCTTTCAAAACCAAATTCTCTTTTAAACCAGTACTCCTTTTACCCTTCTTTCAAACCAGATTACCTTTGAATAACTGGACGGAAACCGGTGAACCCGAGGGTAGTAACCCGACGGTATGGATGGAGTTCAGAATAATATAACGATGGATAAACCTTCCCTGGAACGAGTTCGGGAAGCACGGAATATATATTGTCATAAGACAATATAAGGGAGTTGACAACAGAATACTTCACCTAGGCGTGTGACGGACACTACGAGTGTACCAACTGCGTTGTGGGACGACCGCACTCCGATAGGAGCATGTGGGCCTAACAGACCTACTTATGGGTTAGTCGGGTAAGTAGTAATGTATCAGTATGATACCCCATATATGTATACAAGAAGAGTCCGAAACACGGAAGTAGTCGACTCCATACTACGGTCAGCAGTAAAAGTCAAGTAAGAACTAAGGATTATCACGAATGGTCGAAGTGAAGGAACCCAGTTGAGAAGACTAAAGGAATTGGTAAATTCGTCCAAGAGAATGTGTAGAGTCAAGAAGTGCGAAGAGCACGGATGGTTATGCAAAGACATCACGTATGTCTTAGGAAGTTGAAGGAATGAGACATGGTAGCTGGAACGAATACCCAGCTAAGGAAGTAAGAAGGCATAGTCTACTGAATGTACTCATAGGTGAAAGTTAAATGTAATGGCATACCTTAGTAACACCCAGGAGTAATCCTTGAAGGGTGTTTGGGATCAAACATTGTTGGATGGGGCAACGTAACAGAAACGTAAGAAGGGAACCCACTTAACAGTAGGACCCTAAGTTGCCAAAGAGACAACTTGGAAGGAATCGAGATGGGACGACCTTGTTAAACCATGTAATGTCGTACAGAAAGGTAAATATGTGGTAATAGCCTTTAGTGAGCAGAGCTCGAGGCAGTGGCTTATAAGCCACAAGCGAGATAGGTCATGTAATTGAATCAATTATAGAAGTTTATGTTGTACAGGAAAATAAAGCGGAGAACGAACCACTGTTTAAAGAGTGGGGATACCTCTAGATATGGTGAAACCGCGAGAGCGGTAGATGTGTGGATCAAGTTTAGGAAATATGTGGAGGATGAACCATGTTGTTATTACCCCAGGATGATTTGAATAAAATAATACGAAAGAAAGTGTTTGTAACAGTGGTGTAGACAGGAAGAGTACTAAGTCTGGTAGCAACCACCATAGGTGTGTGATGTTAAATGTGTAGCGAACAACGCTTAAGAAAATAAAGGCTCGAGAAATAGTGTATGCAGAAATCAGCCAAACGGGTGGCCGAATATAATAACGGATGCAGTGTAAGTTGATGTTGTATAATGAAAGAGGATACGGTGTGTACTAAGCGACCGTTGTATAAATATTATTAAGGGATGGTATAACAATTAAGCAGAGTTGTGAGTTTAAACCCAGTGGAGATACAACAGTAAGTTATAACGAAGCTGAGTAAACCAAAACCAGTAACCGGTATTATGAGATAAGAATCTCAGTAAAACACAGTGTGAATTCCTATTGCAATCGCATGAGAGATTTACTGCCAAGAGTTACGCCTCTGCACTCTGTATGACTGAGTGTTTTGGTATTGCGTTTGCGCAATAACGATCGAGTGGGATAGCTAGGACAGAACTAAATATGGAAGCAGGACTGGCAATAAGTGACTACAGTAGCACTAAGTATCAAATATCGGTATGAAATATACCTCAGGTGTAGGAAATAACTGAGAGAGCACTACACATCAGGTAGTAGCTCAACCTCAACCGGCAGTAAGTCGAAAGGAATTGAGGCAATAATTGAGAAATACATAGCAGTATACACTGTAAATTGTCATGGAGGTAGATGAAAGGTTTGTAACTCACCGAATTCGCTCACGGTAAGAGATACCACGCTTCGGTTGAGAAACCATGGTTACCAGGATAAGGGTAATACATAAGAGGTGTACAGTACAGTAACAGGAAAGAGTGGGGAAAACTAGCTCTATGAGTACCAGAGTTGTGCAACAGAGGCCAGCGAGCCCATGCATCGAATATGAATAAGTGGCTAGTAATCAATGCCTAGAAGCCTTATAGGCCAGGAACGAAACCGGTAATGAGTTAGATAAACTCCAATGAGAATAAAGAATGGCGCAGTCACCTAGAGCATGAATGTTCCTTGTTCACTAGTTAGGGTTACAAAAATCATGAGTGAAGGAGAATGAATAATAAGTAACAATTAACATATATATATATATATATAATCTATGCGGGTGAGCGGGTCGGGTGATGGGTGAAAAATGTTCACCCATCACCCGACCCGCACCCGTACCTGTTCCACCCGTCACCCGTTTTTCACCCTTTTATGCGGGTTTTTCACCCGGTTTAACGGGTCGGGTGACCGGGTGAAATGGGTACCCGCGGACCCATTGCCATCCCTAAGAGAGATAATAGGTTCAACCATAATATTAATCTCACATTTTGTAGCAAAAATCATTAATTTCACTTTTATCTTAAAGCAACCAAAACGTGCCTTTAAAATAAGTTGTTGTGTGGAGTAATCGTAGGACCTATCCAGTAGAAGAGAGCATCAATAAAATAATGACAAGTAGCTACATCTTGTCAAAATATAAAAGTAGTGCTCGAACACACTCATATAGCTTTGTTAGGTGCATTGGTAGAGGCGGAGTTCTAGCCAGCGTTTTGTATGAGATCCGTGTGGGACCACCTGGGATCGACTTGGACTTACCAGTTATCCTCTACTTTATTCTTATGGGGCACATTTTTCTATTTTTTCAGTAGCTAGGTTTGACAACTAACACAAACAACTGACCACACACGGACCATTGTCCTCGATATATTTGTGGTTATTTATTAATTTTCATTTTGGTTATTTTATATAGAAAATATATTAGAGAGAAAAAGAGGAACATCATGTCATTTAGGTAAAAAGCACACAATATGTTGTGATATGTCATCAAATATCCCACATAAATGTCTACACAAATAAAATCTATAAGTAATATGACATTCAAAGTTAAATTGTATATCTAAATAACATGAATGTTTACAATTATCGATCAATATTTATAGAATTATTTGTTATTTTATATAACCTTGTACAAAAGTACAATTAAGCACTAGTTTATGTTGCTTTTCATTTCTTTTATCTTGTTGACTTTTAAGTGTAAATTTTGAGGACAATTAAGTTTTTTAATGTTAAAGTTGTCATTTTTTAATTAAATAAGTGATTTTATAACTTGTTTGAATGAAATACCCCGTAATTAAAAATAATGATTAATTAGGCTAATAAGTAATTTAGAAGCTTAATTAGGTCTACATAATCATGAGGGAACAAATCCCGAAGAAAATGGATCTTTAAAACGGATTAAAAACGCTAACGAACCTTAAAGCATGTTTTTCGAGGAAACCGGGAAAACGTGACTTTAAGCGGGTCAAATAGACTCGTAACAATGTTAGTCAACTAAATAGTCACTAATAAATATTAGTGAGGGTCTAGAACCAATAAAATCAATAAAACGAGAAAATAGTAAAACTGTCAAAAACGGGAAGTTGTGGGGTAAGAGTGTAAATAAAATAAGTTAGTGTGTCCACTTTTAAAATAAAATGTAAAGAGTGTGTGTGTGTGTGCTGTGGAAGCCGGCCCCCATGCCCCTCTCACACTCCCTCTTAACTTCCTTTTCATTTGCAAAAGACAAACACATTTAAAACAAAAAGTAAACCTCACTTTACTTACTTACTCTCTCTCCTATTTGTCACATTTCCCTCACTCTCGTACAGACCCCCCCCCCTCTCACTCTCTATTCTCTTCTTCTTCCCCCAAGCTGGCGATAACAATGGAGGAAATGAGCAACTCACAAAAACTTCCACTTCTCTCCTTTTGTTAAGTGTCCAAACCTTCTCCAAAAATTACAAAAATACTACCATTGTGTTCCTCTCACCAAGGAGAACACTACCCTCTTTTCAAAATTTGAAAACAAGAACTTTCATCTCCATGGGTGTGCTGCATTTGGAGCTTCAAGACCACCATTAGAACCACCTCCTTCCCCTTGTCATTTTGAGGTAAAAATATTCTTGAAACCTCATCTTTTTCTAGCCCTTGTGGGCAAAACGAAATTTAGACTAAACCCTTGTTTGGCTCTTTGTACTCTAGCCGATTTTGGCTTCTTTGGAGAGTGGGAAATCTTGTTCTTGAGCTGTCCAAAACTTCATCTACATCCTTGCAAGGTAATGAAGTTTCTAAACCCTAAAACTTACCTTAAAGCTTTAAGATAATGAAAGGGTTAGTTAGTGTATTAAAATGGTGTGTATATATGGGTTGTAGTGTTAGAGGATTTGAATTACAAAACCGGTGGGAGAGAAAAAGAAGGGAGGAAGAAAGAAAGAAGGGAAAGGAGAAGCTAGTGAAGAACAAGGTAATTATGCTCTCTTGTGTAGTCTTGTATGTGTATATGTAACAGATTTTTAGTAGTGTAATGGGTATTGTAAAATGGTAATGAGTAGTAGTGTTAATGTGTGAGGAGAACCAAACAATTTTGAAGCTTGAAAAGACATTTAAAAACTGTCACAAACTGGATGGGAATTACATGTTAAGTGCAGGAATTTTAGAAGTGTTTACTGTGTAGTATTGTGTTGGAGAGTTGGTATATTAAGGCTGTTGACACAGGTGAAATGAGTGATGATTTGTGAGCTAGACCATGTGGTGAGAATGTAAAAATATAGGGGAGGTTATGTCAAAATTTACCTAGAACTAGAGAACTTATGAACTAGAAACTAGGTAAAATATACCCTTGTAACAGATTTTAGTTGGGTTAGTTAGTGGGTAGGTTAGGAGAAGTAGGAAATGCATTATAAGCTTTAGAAATGACATTAGAAGAGGGAGCTATAGATGGAGAGAGTTAAGGTCAAAATCTGTAGCAAAATGCAACTAGGGGAAGAAACAATGTAAGTGTTGAAATGGAAGTTAGAAAACAAGTGTGTAAATTAGTATAGGAATGAGTGATGAATTAATGGATGAACTAAGGTGTATTAGGAGGTTTAATTAGTACTAAAACCTGTTAGGATGTATGTAGGAAGATTGGGGAAAAAATGGGTAAGAAAGGAAATGAAAAACAAGGTCTGTAGGCATGTTCTGCTACCGACCGACCCAGAGGCTGGATTGGTCGGTGGGTCGGTCGGGGCTTAAACAACGAAAATAAACATTCTGGAACGGACCGACCCAGGAGCCGTGAGTCGGTCGTGGGTCGGTCGGGCTACAATTCCCAGACGTCGAAGTTTCTGGCTTCGACCGACCTAGAGTTGGGTCGGTCGGAGCATAGACAACGGGACTGAAATTTTCTGGAATGGACCGACCCAGAGGGGTATGGGTCGGTCGGAACAGTCCTGGGTCGGTCGGAAGAATTTCAGAGAACGAAAACTTACTCGAATGGACCGACCCAGGGGGTTGGGTCGGTCGGTGGGTGGGTCGACCCAAAACTTACAAAAAATAAAATAAAAATAAAATAAAAAAAAATATATAATTATAATAGGTATATATATATATGTATACCCGCGTATACATATGTACATATATATACGTACACCATTGTTAAGTAAGGAAATAAACTTAAGGTAATGAAGAAGTAAGTAAACAAGGTGTAAGTGTAAAGAAATTGTAAAGACACAGTAAGTATGAGTTAGGAAACATAATAGGAGTACGAGTTAAGTTAATTGTAGGTAATTAACCATACAATACCATGTATGTTATAGGACTCGATTTGTGAGCACCGAAGGAAAGTCGGATACAAGTACAACGGTGAACGGTATGAACTCCTCATGCCCCGTATGCTATCTTGGTTACTCTGATTTGTGTGTTGTGTGCTAATTGATCACCAAATAAGATAAATGCAAGAATCGGAGTTATTATGCTTACTTGTGAATATGTAGTGTTGTATCTTGTTGAATGTGCCCTTTAATCATAGTTTGTATAATTCATGAAATGTATGGATGAATATGAGTGTGTGTATGTATGATATATTGTACTGTGACCAAATGTGATTGTGATTGGACTTCTAACTGATTCCTAACAAGCTAACCAATCTAACTTAAATTGGTAACTAAATTGGAATGAGTAGAAGTCCGATATAGTTTCGGCCACGCGTGAGGATGCGGAGTCACAAGAGGTTGGCTCCAATTCCTGACTCTTAAACTAGTCCACGGCCCAAACCCCTTAAATGGGTAGCATCTTGGATTGGTGAGTCAAGTAAATCCCGGTGGTGGGACGGTGTAGTCCCCGGGCCGGAGGTCACACGACTTAACATGAGTAAAAGTAAGTAAGAATGAGTAATAAGTATGGAAAAGTAAGTAAATGCAAGTAAGAGAAAGTATTGCGTAATGAGTAAAAGAGTAAATAGCATTCCGATTAACCCGGATGCGTAATTTGGCTAACACTTGTGAAGGTAAGTATTGTGTGCGCTATTGTATTGTTGCTTGATTGTGTATTGTATTGAGCATGATTGTATGATGTATGTAAAGCATGTATGTGTGAAATTAATGAACCGCATGTACAGTCGACCTTAAATAGTCGGCGTACCCTAGTTAGCACGCGGTATATGCGGAGTTTATATGCAGCTTTTGCTGAGCCCCTTGGGGCGATGTTTTTACTACACGCAGTCTCCAGACGGGTGAAGATGATGAAGAGATTAAGTTGTTTTCTTTTTGTCTGTAATTGGTGAATGGTGAATGGTGTACTATGTTGTACACGGCTGTAGGTTTTGTTAGCCAGTGTACCATAGGGAACCCTTTTGGGATGATGTAAATGAGTAGTTTGTAGAAAATCATTCTTTTGGGGAGGTTGAAAAGGGATGTAATTAAATACTTGGTATACTCGGTAATCCAGCAATGTAAGTATATCATCTTTTGTATTTGAAATGTAATGTAGTAGCTCGGTATATTCAGGCATCAGCACTGTCACTGTAGTAGTAATAGCCTTGCTAGCCGTATGGGCGGTTAGCGGCGTTGTATCACCCGCCGTAGTAGTAGTAGTATTTCCGCTGCGACGTAGTAGGATTAGCAGGACGATTTGACGGTAAGCATAGGATTAACGGTAGGGGTGTTACAAAAAGTGGTATCAGAGCGAAGTGTCGCTCTGATGTCCCAGAATTACCGAGCATAGGGATTACCGAGTTAGGATTTCAACCGTCTTAAGACGGATACTTAGAAACCTAACTAGGAACTACCGTTGTTAACAACGGATACCCTTGACGTTCTTAGGAACGATACCTTGCTTAAATTCCCAGACCTTAGGGTCATATCTTGCAAGCCTAATGTAAATGCTAAATGTTCAGATGTCAGGACGAGGCTGAGGCCGAGGTAGAGGCGAAGCCTCTGAAGGACCTGGCGCGCAGACGATAGCTGAGATCGTCGCCACCACGGTAGCGCAGATGCTACCTCAAGTAATCAATGCAATGCAACAAAACCAACAAACTCAACGGGACCAATCCCGCCCCCCACCCAGAGAAGTAAACTGGGTAATAGCTATCGTATCTCCGACCTCCATGCTTTAGAGGCGAGAGCGATCCTGCTAAACTTGAAGCCTACATCTCCGAAATGGAGACTGCATTTGAGACCCTCGAATGTCTTGCTGGAGTTCGAGTGAGAATAGCCGCCTACTACTCAAAGATGCTGCTATGGACTGGTGGAAGCTCGTAAAACATGAATACGTCGACGACCCCACTTTCGATTGGGAGTCCTTCACCGCTATCCTCCGATCCAAATACTATCCGGAGCATGTGAAAACCAAGAAAAGGCTAGAGCTGGATGCCTTGAGAATGACAGACAAGATGTCTGTGGATGAGTATTACCGCACCTTCACCTCTATCCTCCGTCTTTTACCCGACCTTGGGTACACCGGCCAGGTGTTGGTCGATCGCTTCTATGGCGGTCTGAGCCATCGCCTTCGGTACGGCATGGGCTACACCAGATTTACCTCTCTTCAGGTAAATATCGGTTAACCCTTAGTACCATCGTAAATCCTTAAATAATTAGCTTATCTATCTTCTTATTGAGAATCCCGGCTAATACCTGAAACTTCAGGAGTGTTATCACGTGGCTTCTCGCGTTGAGATCACTTGCCAACTGAGGGATGAAGAGACCGCGCTTAAGCGCAAGGCCAACAATAAGAACACAGTGCCGAGGAGCAGAACCAGGGTAAGAGCTGAAAAAGAAGAAGGGAAAGTTCTTTCAGCAAACCCCAAAGAACTTCCCAAGTGAGATCAGTGCCCAGGAGAAGGGCAAACCAATTGAGCTTCTTCAACTTGGTTCTTCTGCACCGGTGGCTGCGAAGCCACTGAGATCACACCCACCCAAGGGTAAACCTCTATTCCCAAACCGCATTTGAATAAGTATCATACCTAGTATTTCCGCACAAATGTGCTAACTCTCTAAACCTTAGGTTCTGGCTCCGGTTTCACCAAGAACTACTCCGACGGCCGCACGTATGTGTGTAGGAAGTGCAACCAAGATCATCCCAGCCTAGATTGTAATGGGAGAGAAATCCGGTGCTACAACTGTCAGAAGCCCGGATACCGAGCCAACTTTTGCCCCGAAAATTCCAAACCGAGAGGGAACTTCCAAAGTTTCAAGTAGAGGGAAGGCAAGGAGGTTGCATCTGGCGATGCACCAGCCCTGCAGGCGCCACGGGGACAAGGATCCCGAGGTCCTCAGAAGGGTACACCCCAGAGGCATCCTACCTTGCACATCATTGACCGTGATGGGTCCGGTTCTAAGTTCGGCCTAGGTAATTAATCTAAATCGTAAATCCTTGAGAAGCGTGTCTAAGTATTGGAGTATCTGTTTGAATGAATGCGTGAGTAAATGAATAGAAGTGTGTATTGAGCATGAAATGAAGTAGTTGAAACTAGTACTCACCGTAGATGAAATTTATAACCATAGGAAGCTTTAGTATCTGCTATCTGATACCTTCAAAACCGAATCAAGAAGAGACCGACATCACCAATTACTACACTACACTAACGAGCAGTGTCAGGTCATCCGACCAGGTATGATTCTATTAAAGGAATACCTGACACCCGAAGCCCAAATCTCAATCATCCGATGATGCAACGAACTAGGAACGGGTCCAGGAGGATTTTATACACCCGAATTCCCGGTGGAGCGAAGATGAAACTGAAGATGATGTGCTTGGGAAAGGACTGGAATCCTTATACCAAGACATACCAAGAGACACGAATACAAGACGGAGCGACGCCACCGACAATACCCCCGGAATTTCAGGCACTTGTTACACAAGCAGTAGAACTTGCACAACAATGCGAACATGATCCGATCCCCGCAATTGAAGCGGACCTCTGTATCGTCAACTTCTATGAGAAAGAAGGACGACTTGGGTTACACCAAGACAAGGACGAGACAGCGGAATCTCTTGAACAAGGAGTGCCCGTAGTGTCTTGGTCCATTGGTGATGACGACGCCGTATTTATGTATAGCGAGCAGAAGCGTGGATGGACCTCGCACAGAAACTGGTATTGAGATCGGGAGATGTCCTAACCATGGGTGGGAAATCTAGGATGTTGTATCACGGGATCAGCAGGATCAAGCTGAATACGGCACCGCCGGCAACAATCAATGTCACACACATGAAACCAGGACGCCTGAACCTTACCTTTAGGAAGTATTAAATTCATAGTATCATGTAATCTATTAGCAACGTGTATTAGAGACACGGTATGTATGATGGTTGGTTTATCAATAAAGAGCAGTGTCGATTTAAATTCCACTTGTGTCCACCATCAATACTTATCAATTGTGACTTCAATAGGTTGTGGACTCGGTACCGAAGGTAACCTGAGTATCCTCACCGAAGCACAAGCCGGTAAAAGCGGCACCATCATAACGGGAACCTTCCCAGTGAACGGCATTGAAGCCAATGTGTTATTCGACTCCGACGCCTCTCACACCTTCGTATCACCAACTTTTGTGAAGAGGTTGAAGCTAGATGTGGATGAGCTACCGAATTTCCTGGTTACTCTCCCATCGAAGGAGCGAGTACAGTGCACCAAGTATTACAAGTCAGCCACCATTGACATCAAAGGCAAATCGTTTCCCATCTCCTTCATTGAATTCAATGGGCTGGGATTCGATGTAATAGTCAGAATGAATTGGTTGGAGCGGCACAAGGGTAGAATCCTCTGCGCCGAGCATCGATTACTACTCAAGAGTCCTTCGGGGTTATCGTATCTATCCGCCAGAGACCGAGAGAGCCTTCGACCACAGTCATCTCCGCTATGGCTATGTATCGGGAGCTTAGGAAGGGCAAAGAAGTCTATCTATGTTATGTACAAGACCTGGAAAGAGATCCAAAGTTCAATCCTGAAGTACCCATCGTATCCGAATTTCCCGATGTATTCCCTAAGGAGCTACCCGGCATGCCACCTCAACGAGCAGTAGAATTTGAGATTGATCTCCTGCCTGGTACTGGTCCCATTGCTAGGGCACCGTACCGCATGGCACCTACTGAAATGACAGAACTGAAAGAACAGTTGCGCGATCTTCTCGACAAAGGGTTTATATGCCCGAACGTATCACCCTGGGGAGCACCGGTCCTCTTTGTGAAGAAGAAGGACGTAGTCTCCGACTTTGTATTGACTACCGCGAGCTAAATGCGGTTACAGTCAAGAATAATACCCATTACCACGCATTGACGACCTATTCAACCAGCTGAAAGGAGCCTCAGTCTTCTCCAAGATCGACCTCCGTTCTGGGTATCATCAGATTGCTATCAGAGAGCAAGACATTGAGAAAATGGCATTCCGTACCAGATATGGCCACTATGAATTCACAGTCATGCCATTCGGTTTGTCGAACGCGCCAGCAAAATTCATGGATCTTATGAACCGACTTTTCAGTGAGCAGTTGGACACTTCAGTTGTTGTCTTCATCGACGACATCCTTGTATACTCACAATCAGTAGAAGAACATGAAATTAATTTGAGGAAAGTACTTGAGACACTGCGCGAGAACCAGCTGTATGCGAAGTTCTCCAAGTGCGAGTTCTGGCTAGATCAGGTATCATTCCTTGGTCATGTCATCTCGAGCGCAGGTATTTCAGTTGACCTTCAAAGATAGAAGCTGTACGAACATGGCCTAGACCCAAGACTGTTACCGACATTAGGAGCTTTCTTGGTCTAGCTGGTTATTACCGGAGATTTGTAAAGGACTTCTCGAAAGTCGCTAAGCCCATGACTACACTGATGAAGAAAGATGCCCCGTTTGTATGGACAGGCGAGTGTGAATTATCATTTCAGAGCCTAAAGGACTCATTGACCTTAGCGCCCATCCTTACTCTTCCAGAGGGCACAGAGGGATTTGAGGTGTATTGTGACGCATCAGAAAGAGAATAGGATGTGTACTCATGCAGCAGACAAGGTTGTAGCTTATGCCTCCCGCCAGCTGAAAAAGCATGAGGAGAATTACCCGACACACGACTTAGAGTTAGGAGCCATTGTCTTCGCTTTGAAGATATGGTGACACTATCTCTATGGGGTAGCATCACCATCTACTCCGATCACAAGAGCTTACAGTATGTATACACACAAAAAGAATTGAATTTGAGACATAGAAGGTGGATGGAGTTTCTCTCAGACTACGACATCAACCTACAGTATAAGGAAGGGAAGGCAAACGTGGTAGCCGACGCCCTGAGCCGTCGAGCACACTCTCTCGCTCCATTCGCTACTTGCTTCTTCTAGCTTGGTTGACGAGGTGCGAGATGCTCAGTTGTGCGACCCTTACCTAACCGAAATCACAGAACAGACAGATCACAGACGTACATTTGAAAAGAAAAATATGACTTTAAAGTCTGATTCGGCTGAATGGCAGGCTATGCGTCCCCCGAAGCAATGCTGAGCTAAGGGATCGCATCCTGCGAGAGTCACACAGTTCCACATTGTTAGTCCATCCAGGAGCCTCCAAGATGTACAAAGACATGAAGAGGTACTTCTGGTGGTCTGGAATGAAATCAGATGTGACAGAGTATGTATTGAGATGCTTGACATGCCAGAAAGTGAAGTTTGAACATCGTAGACCGGGCGGAATGTTACAATCGATGCCAGTTCCGGAGTGGAAATTTCATGATATCTCCATGGATTTTTGTTGTAGGACTCCCTCCTGCCAGAGGAGGACTCAACATGATCTGGGTTATAGTCGATCGCCTTACCAAGGTTGCCGATTCATACCGATGAAGGACACCTGGAAGGTAGTGAAGCTCACAGAGCTATTCGACAAGGAGATTATCAGACATCACGGAGTCCTGAAAACTATAGTATCTGATCATGACACCAGATTTCTTTTGAGATACTGGAGAGCTACACGGGAAGCGCTGGGTACGGAATTGAAGTTGAGTACCGCCTTCCATCCTCAGACCGACGGTCAGACCGAAAGGACCATCCAGACACTGGAGGACATGCTTCGGGCATGTGCCTTAGACTTTCAGGGGAGTTGGTTAGATAAGCTTCATCTTATCGAGTTCTCGTACAATAATAGCTATCAAACCTCGATTAAGATGTCGCCCTTTCAAGCCCTTATGTATAACTTGCCGTACACCCTTGTGTTGGGATGAGTCAAGCGAAGGCGGTCCTCATAGGACGCGGAGTATTTTTAGAACAAGTCCAAG
Source organism: Limonium bicolor (assembly GCA_023374045.1). Lineage (NCBI taxonomy): Eukaryota > Viridiplantae > Streptophyta > Magnoliopsida > Caryophyllales > Plumbaginaceae > Limonium > Limonium bicolor. Next base: position 441,360,201 of record CM041777.1, read on the forward strand.
CGGAAGTGCAACAAATCCGAGCCAATATGAAGGCAGCCCAAGATAGACAGAAATCTTATGCGGATGTGAGACGACGTAACCTTGAGTTTGCTGTGGGCGACTAAGTGTTCTTGCGTGTTTCACCTATAAAGGGTGTATTCCGTTTTGGTCAGAAGGGCTAGTGAGCCCAAAGTTTGTAGGCCGTACACTATCACCGAAAGAGTTGGATCCGTAGCCTATAAGTTAGCATTACTTGAGGACTTGGGCGTGTCCATGATGTCTTTCATGTGTCACAACTCAAGAAGTACATTTGAGATCCTTCTCATGTCTTAGAGCCGAGAGATTATCCATTGAGCCGACAATGAGATATGTAGAAACCCGGTGAGAATCCTTGATAGGAAGACCAGAGACACTCGCCATAAGTCTATACGAATGGTGAAGGTCCTATGGTCAAACCATGATGTCGAAGAAGCGACATGGGAGTTGGAAGATGCCATGAAGGCAAAGTACCCACAGTTATTCATAGACTAGATAGTCTAGTATGTAGTACATACGGGTACGGCGCGTACCCCTTTAAGGGGGGTAGAGCTTTTTTGCTTTTGCATTGCTTCGGGGTGAGCATTGCATGTGTGTAGGTATTGTAGCATATCTTGATGGCACATGTAGTGTGGAGTGTGTTTGGTATGTGAATTGTATGTATATGTGATGTGTAATGTATGGATGTGTATGTATAATGTATGGTGTATGTGGATATGGTGTGTATGGAAATGTGGATTGTGTATGTGAACTCGTATGATGTTTGATCTGTGTATGCTTGTAATGTGAGAGGAAGTAAACACCTCATAGGTGGTAGCAAGACACACTATGGCAATTGGTTTGCCTAATGAGTAGAATTAATAATCTATTAAACCTTGAGCAACTTTGAGGCAAAGTTTCTTAAGGGGGGTAGATTGAAATACCCCGTAATTAAAAATAATGATAATTAGGCTAATAAGTAATTTAGAAGCTTAATTAGGTCTAAAATCATAAGGGAACAAATCCCGAAGAAAACGGATCTTTAAACGGATTTTAAAAACGCTAACGAACCTTAAAGCACGTTTTTGAGGAAACTGGGAAAACGTGACTTAAAGCGGGTCAAATAGACTCGTAACAATGTTAGTCAACTAAATAGTCACTAATAAATATTAATGAGGGTCTAGAACCAATAAAATCATAAAACGAGAAAATAGTAAAAAACTGTCAAAAACGGGAAGTTGTGGGGGTAAGAGTGTAAATAAAATAAGTTAGTGTGTCCACTTTTAAAATAAAATGTAAAGATTGTGTGTGTGTGTGCTGTGGCAGCCGGCCCCATGCCCCTCTCACACTCCCTCTTAACTTCCTTTTCATTTGCAAAAGACAAACACATTTAAAAACAAAAGTAAACCTCACTTACTTACTTACTCTCTCTCTATTCTCACATTTCCCTCACTTCGTACAGACCCCCCTCCTCTCACTCTATTCTCTTCTTCTTCCCCAAGCTGGCGGATAACAATGGAGGAAATGAGCAACTCACAAAAAACTTCCACGTCTCTCCTTTTGTTAAGTGTGCAAACCTTCTCCAAAAATTACAAAAATACTACCATTGTGTTCCTCTCACCAAGGAGAACACTACCTCTTTTCAAAATTCGAAAACAAGAACTTTCATCTCCATGGGTGTGTGCATTTTGGAGCTTCAAGACCACCATTAGAACCACCTCCTTCTCCTTGTCATTTTGAGGTAAAAATATTCTTGAACCCTCATCTTTTCCTAGCCCTTGTGGGCACAAACGAAATTTAGACTAAACCCTTGTTTGACTCTTTGTACTCTAGCCGATTTTGGCTTCTTTGGAGAGTGGGAATTTTGTTCTTGAGCTGTCCAAAAACTTCATCTACATCCTTGCAAGGTAATGAAGTTTTCTAAACCCTAAAACTTACCTTAAAGCTTTAAAATAATGAAGGGTTAGTTAGTGTATTAAAATGGTGTGTATATAGGGGTTGTGTGTGTTAGAGGATTTGAATTACAAAACCGGTGGAAGAGAAAAGAAAGAAGGGAGGAAGAAAGAAGAAGGAGAAAGGAGAAGCTAGTGAAGAACAAGGTAATTATGCTCTCTTGTGTAGTCTTATATGTGTATATGTAACATATTTTTAGTAGTGTAATGGGTATTGTAAAATGGTAATGAGTAGTAGTGTAATATGTGAGGAGACCAAACAATTTTGAAGCTTGAAAAAGACATTTAAACTGTCACAACTGGATGGGAATTACATGTTAATTGCAAGAATTTTAGAAGTGTTTACTGTGTGTAGTATTGTTTGGAGATTTGGTATATTAAGGCTGTTTACAACAGGTGAAATGAGTGATGATTTGTGAGCTAGATCATGTGTTGAGAATGTAAAAATATAGGGGAGGTTATGTCAAAATTTACCTAGAACTAGAGAACTTATGAACTAGAAACTAGGTAAAAAATATACCCTTGTAACAGATTTTAGTTGGGTTAGTTAGTGGGTAGGTTTAGGAGAAGTAGACATGCATTATAAGCTTTAGAAATGACATTAGAAGAGGGAGCGATAGATGGAGAGAGTTAAGGTCAAAATCTGTAGCAAAATGCAACTAGGGGAAGAAACAATGTAAGTGTTTGAAATGGAAGTTAGAAAACAGTGTGTAAATTAGTATAGGAATGAGTGATGAATTAATGGATGAACTAAGGTGTATTAGGAGGTTTAATTAGTACTAAAACCTGTTAGGATGTATGTAGGAAGATTGGGGAAGAAATGGGTAAGAAAGGAAATTAAAAACAAGGTCTGTAGGCATGTTCTGCTACCGACCGACCCAAAGCTGGATCGGTCGGTGGGTCGGCGTCGGGGCTTAAACAACGAAAAATAAACATTCTGGACGGACCGACCCAGGAGCCGTGAGTCGGTCGTGGGTCGGTCGGGCTACAATTCCCAGACGTCGAAGTTTCTGACTTCGACCGACCCAGAGTTGGGTCGGTCGGTGGGTCGGTCGGAGCATAGACAACGGGACTGAAATTTATGGAATGGACCGACCCAGAGGGGTATGGGTCGGTCGGAACAGTCCTGGGTCGGTCAGAAGAATTTCAGAGAACGAAAACTTACTGGATGGAACCGACCCAGGGGTTGGGTCGGTCGGTGGGTCGGTCGACCCAAACTTACAAAAAATAAAATAAAAATAAAAATAAAAAAGTATATAATTATAATAGGTATATATATATGTATACCCACGTATATATATGTACATATATATACGTACACCATTGTTAAGTAAGGAATAAACTTAAGGTAATGAAGAAGTAGTAAACAGGTGTAAGTGTAAAGAAATTGTAAAGAACACAGTAAGTATGAGTTAGGAAACATAATAGGAGTACGAGTTAAGTTAATTGTAGGTAATTAACCATACAATCCATGTATGTTATAGGACTCGATTGTGAGCCCGAGAAGGAAAGTCGGATACAAGTACAACGGTGAACGGTATGAACTCCTCATGCCCCGTATGCTACCTTGGTTACTCTGATTTATGTGTTGTGTGCTAATTGATCACCAAATAAGATAAATGCACGAATCGGAGTTATTATGCTTACTTGTGAATATGTATGTTGTATCTTGTTGAATGTGCCCTTTATCATAGTTTGTATAATTCATGAAATGTATGGATGAATATGAGTGTGTGTATGTATGAGATATTGTACTGGGACCGAATGTGATTGTGATTGGACTTCTAACTGATTCCTAACAAGCTAACCAATCTAACTTAAATTGGTAATGTAAATTGGACTGAGTAGAAGTCCGATATAGTTTCGGCCACGCGTGAGGATGCGGAGTCACAAGAGGTTGGCTCCAATTCCAGACTCTTAAACTGGTCCACGGCCAACCCCTTAAATGGGTAGCATCCTGGATTGGTGAGTCAAGTAATCCTGATGTGGGACGGTGTAGTCCCCGGGCCGGAGGTCACACCGACTTCACGAGTAAAAGTAAGTAAGTAAGAAGAGTAATAAGTATGAAAAGTAAGTAATGCAGTAGAGAAAGTATTTGTGTAATGAGTAAAAGAGTAAATTGCATTCCGATTACCTGGATGCGTAATTTGGCTAACACTTGTGTAGGTAAGTATGTGTGCGCTATTGTATTGTTGCTGATTGTGTATTGTATTGAGCACTGATTGTATGATTTATGTAAAGCATGTATGAGTGAAATTATTGAACCATGTACAGTGACCTTAAATAGTCGGCGTACCCTAGTTAGCACGCGGTATATGCGGAGTTTATGCCCGCTTTTGCTGAGCTCCTTGGGGCGTGTTTTTACTACACGCAGGTCCTTGAGACGGGTGAAGATGATGAAGAGATTAAGTTGTTTTCTTTTTGTCTATAAATGGTGAATGGTGTACTATGTTACCAGCTGTAGGTTTTGTTAGCCGGTGTACCATAGGGTACACCCTTTTGGATAGTGAAAGAATATTGGGATGATGTAAATGAGTAGTTTTGTAGAAACTGTCATTCTTTTGGGAGGTTGAAAAGGGATGTAATTAAATACTTGGTATGCTCGTAATCCAGCATGTAATTATATCATTTTGTTTTGGAATGTAATGTAGTAGCTCGGTATATTCAGGCATCAGACCGTCACTGTAGTAGTAATAGCCTTGCTAGCCGTATGGGCGGTTAGTGGCGTTGTATCACCCGCCGTTGAAATACCCCAAACTAGGTATGTTGTTTAAACATTAAATATGGTATATTAAGACTAAAAAGAGTCTTAGAAACATTAGTAAACACTTTAAACAATAGAAACACAAATAAATACCTTAAAGTCAATATGGGCAAAATGTGCTCTAAGCTTGGGATAAGCCTTGGTTAAGACCTAAAAAGCTTACCCAGACCTTATTTTATATATTAATGAACATATTAAAAACCAATTACCAAAGAAACCCAAGCTTTAAACAAGTCTAAAAACCACATCAAAACCAACCACCATTCTCTTTGTCTTGTCAAGCTCTTCAACTTCATCCTTTCAAAACTCCAAGGGCTCCATTTCGTGCCAAGAGGAATCTCCATGGGAGGAGCTTGAGCTCATCTTTTCACATATTATTGTTCTCCTTTGCTTCTAGGTAAGGAAACTCAAAGAAAAATAACATTTCCTTCATGTTTGTATGTTGTCTGAAAAACACCATTAATGGTGCCCTTACCTTGCTTGTTCTAGCTTCATTTGAATCTTCCAAGGGCTTGGTGGAGTCATCTCTTGCTACATATCCAAACTCTCTTTCATATCCAAGGTAAAACAATCATCAAAATATTCTAAGACAATATATGTATCTAGGGTTTACAATGAGATGAAGCATAAAGCTTGTATACTCATTTCATTATTTGTATAATGTTTAGAAGTTGACAAGCAATCAAACATCCTTACCGATTTTTAATCAAGGAAACAAGAACGAAGTTGTGAGGAAAAGAGGTAAATATGCTAACCTAATGTAGCTTATAGTGTCTTAGGAAAATGAGCTTATATTGCTTATCAAAACTACTTAAGGAGCCAATGGTGAATGACTTAGTAAAATGTTCTCAAGGGGACTATTAAAGGAAATATGTATTGTTGTGTGTATTTGTAGGTCAAAGGCAATATAATGTGGGAAATTCAGTGTTTATGATGATTTATGCACTTTAAGGGCCTAAGTGCCAAGCAATTTAAATTATGCACTATATTGTTATGTAGTGTTAAATGAGTGAAGTTTTGTGTACAAGAATGTTCTTGATGGATTTTAGTGTTCTTGAATGTTTAATGGTGAAAACAATGTGTTTTGGCTTAGTAAAGTTCTAGGAGAGTTCATGTAAAAATTTAGGTAATGTACAAGAAGTTCTAAGTGTTTAAATAAGATTTGTGAACTAGGAAGTGTTAGAAGTGACTAGGTATATTACTAGGGAAGAAAGTGTATTAAGGTGTTTTTAGAGTGCAAGAAGAACTTAGGCATTATCTTAGAGATTGTAGGAATCAAATGAGTGTTTTGGAATGCACCAAAGTCATTTTTGAGTGTGTTGGGACTTATGCAAATTTTGGTAAATAAGGAGAAAGTATAAACTTGTAAAGGGATTTCAAGAATGACATAAGAAAAGATGCTTGGAAGATGATGTTGTAATGGAGAGGAAAGTACTTTGGCATAATGGTTATTATAGGCATGAAACACCACTTAGAAACCTAAGGGGAAAACATTATAAGTGTTAGGAGTTTTGGTAAGAAATGAACAAGTGTTTAAGAGTATAGAAAATGAACTTTCCTACACGTCCGAACTTCCGTCCGAATTTGGAAGTCCGGACGTGCCCTGTTGCGTTTAAGCTTTCTGAGTCTCTGCCAGTGTCCGAACTTCTGTCCGACCCTTGAAGTTCAGACACCGCCATCTCTTTTCCCTGATTTTTCCTCGACCTATGTCCGAACTTAGGAAGATCGGACACAAGTTCGGACATACGTCTGGGTTCACCCTTTGAGTCTCGACTTGCGTCCGAACTTGGGAAGCTCGGACACAAGTTTGGAAATGCCACTGTGTTGGCCAAAAACGTTGTTTAAGGCTAGAAAACGTTGTCTAAAAATGGTGATTAGTTAGTAATGATGATGTGAGGTTGTCTAAGACATGTTAGGGGAGTTATAATGGCAATTAAAAGGGTGAAAAGTTATAACAAGTGTGAAAATAAAATAACTAGTTATGTGAAGTAATAAGTTAACAACGAACTAGTGCGTTAATTAACCGACGTTACTAAATGTGTATAGGATCCTCCAACGGTGGAAACCAGTCGAAGCAAGGACCAAGGTATGGTTTTCTTGCAGTCTGTTGCCTACCGGTTTACACCGGCTTGTGTGTTGTTTGTTTTTCCGTGTGTTTATGACCTTGTAAGACTTAAGTCATGTAATGAGTTTACAGTTGTTAATATTACTATGTTGTTAAGGTGTGACTCATTTCCCTTGTGAGTGTCTAACAAGACCTAACCACTTGTATGTGATTTGTTTATTGAGTTCGACGTTGAACTTCTAACAAGTGCTAACTGGGGAGTGAGGAGTCCGGTAGTTCCGGCCACGCGTGTGAGTATGGGAGTCGATGTCATAACCGGTTCGATTCTCTTTGTATGTTATGGTTGTTTTCCGTTTTGGTTTCCAACTTTCCCTTTAGCTTATCCAAGGCTATTTTACTGACTCACGTCGGGCCACAGGGGCATACTATGTTTTGTTCGGTGTGCTTGGATCACTATATCCGACACACCTATGTGTTAAGTTATTCGTTCAATTTAACAGGACGGTAACGAGTTATGTAATGAGCTTAGCATGGGTTTGACAATTCTCTAGGCTCTCCATGTGATCTAATTGGGTTGGTTCGCTTCCTGAAAGGATTCGTTCTTGTATGTTATGTGTGATGTTGTTATGCAATACTCTTGCTATGATATATATGTTGTATGTTTAAAATGAATGCCATGTCATCATGACAATTAGTTGCGCGTATCCCGGTAGCCGATGGGCTGCGCGTTAACCATACCAGCCAAGGGTTGCTGACCCCCTCGGGGGCTCCATATTGATATTGCAGGATGAGGATCGAGGAAGCGGAATGGCTGTAGGTTCTAGGCTGCAGAAATACTTTTGGTTATTTTGTATGTTGAGCCCGGGATGCGCCTGTGCTCCCGTGGCGTTATATTTTGAACACCGTCGTTATTACAGTGGCAGTTGTACACAGTGGAAGTTTACAGTTACATGTTACGGTGACAGTTTGTATTAAATACTCGGTATGTTGATTATGTATATATGGATGTTAGTACCTAATGCTCGGAGTCTGGTCATCAGACCGGTACACTTGTATTTATTCTGCCTTGTTAACCACGTGGGTGGTTAACGGCGTTGTAGCACCGAACCGTTTAGTTATTGTTTAGTTGTTATTTCCGCTGCGATTTCAATTATTGTTAAGTGTGTAGTAGGGGTGTTACAGCCGTAGTAGTAGTATTTCCGCTGCGACGTAGTAGGATTAGTAGGACGATTAGACGGTAAGCATAGGATTAACGGTAGGGGTGTTACATTGAATAAAAAATTTGTTTCATAATTTTGTTATGAGTTATTTTATGCTTTATAAAATTTATTCTTCTACTTATTATTTCATACTTATTATAAAAGTAATCAATTGAACTTATGCTCTTTTAATAATCTTATAATGGATTAATTAGATAGGTTCAACCAATACACAAACATTAATCTAAATTTATTTATAAACTATAGTTTCATCTAATAATCATAGGCTTAGAACAGATTTGAAGTTTACGGATGTATGGTTAATTGTAGTGAAATGGTATATACTCATAAAATAGAATACAATAGAAAAAATTACTATTAATTCTTTTGTTAGTTTAATTCGTGCAAACAAAAGGCCTATAAATCACGCCAGCGGTCGCTAGACTGAGCGACCGGTCAATAGCCACCAATATCAGTCACCTATCAAATTTAGGGTGGAAATTTGGGTTGATAGGTCGGGTTGAGGTCAACTCATATCCAACCTATTTAAAAATCTACTCACCTAATTTCAATCCAAAAATAATTGGATTACAAATTTTAAATCATGACCGACCCATAAAAATCATCCAACCCAACCCGTTTAACATTAAAAAATTAAATACATCTTTTAACAGTTTTTTTATTTTTAATCAAAATAAATTATAAATTTTTATTAATATCTGCTAGATTTCTTGAGAGCTACTTGTGATTGCATGGTTTTCATTCACCCTGACCTGATTTATTTAGAAAAAGAATGTGGATGGACAAAGAAAAGAGCTCATAGTGTTTTTTAATATTTATTAACTAATAGTTATAGAATTACAAAAGAGATCAAGTGACATGCTAGTATATATGTGTACTATTTATTGTATTTTCTTCAAGAAAATATCGATAATGGGTCGGATTGAGTTCGAGTTATAACTTGTAACTCATACCCCACCAAAAAAAATAATGACTAACCGAAACCTGACCCAAAAATCAAACTAGTCAAAAATCTCCACCCATACACGTAATTTTCGGGTTGGTTTTGGGTCGGGTCTTAGGGTTGGGTCAAAACGGTTACCCTTAACGACCACTGATTAGTGGTATATGGTTGTTGGTTATTGAGCAATTAATATCGGCTTCCAATCAATAAATAGTTGTCACTATTTAATGGATATAGCAAAAAAGTCTCATTATCTAGTAAAAGGTTGAGAATCAAGTAAACGATATTCAAAGTAATATCATTCTCTTTCCATTCTATAAACATGCGGTAAAGTAGCTACCAAATAATATATGAAACATAATCATTCTAATACTCTTTCTTAATACCGCTAAATTAAATATCCCTTATTTATATTTTCTAAGCCACCAATCTAATTATTCATACGCTAGTCGAAACTACAAACATATTTCTTCATATCCATCTCCACGCCCGCATGTTCTCATCTCTGCCCATAATGGCGTAAATCTAGAGGTGAATACTTTTGTCCAACCCGAAGATCTGACCCAAAACCAACCCTAAATTATGGTTTGAGTTGATATTTTTGACCCGTTTAATTTTGGGTCAGTTTGGGTTATTGTGAGACTCGATTTTTTAACCACTATCCTATGTTGATTCAGGTTGATTCAAATTTGTTTGAGTTCTAGGTCCACTTATAATCTAAGCTTTAACTATGTCATAAACATTAATAATTAAATCCTAAGTTAGCTCACTGGAACCTATTATGAATCACCACCTAATTTTTACCTAGGGTAAATTAGAAAGATAGAGTTCGGATTCAGGGGTTGGTATTCGACTTTTCTGGGATCAATTTACTTTCACTACCCTTCTAAGTCGTTTTCCTCTACTTAGTTATTTACAACTTATTACGAGATTGTTTTAACCAAAGGGCGCATGATTCTGATTTTTTTTTGTATTTTTGACATTTATTAACTGACTTGAAAGTGAAATTAAAATTACCTAAACTAGGGTTTTGGAAGTTGAATTAGGTCAAATTTTAATTCCGTCTGCGGCCAAGGACCTAATATTCAAGACCACAAACCCTAGTTAGCCTAAGTAGTCAGAAAAGTAGAGAGAACGAGAAAACGAAATATTGAAAAGTCCGGGCCACGGACTGGGTGTTCTTGAGCCCAGAAATAATTTGAAAAACTTAAAAATTTAAAATTTTAATTCCTTCCGCCGTCCAAGGCTGTCCATGACCACGGATAGGCCATCCGAGGGTACGGACTAGCCACGAACGGTGGCGTTCGTGCATTCCCGGTGGTGTTTTGGCTCAAATTTTATAGGTAGATAGCTTGAATTATTTTTATCACATTAATTATTGAAAGTTTTCAATTTGACTTTGAAATAATGATGAAACTTAGCAAACAAGTTATTAGATATAAACGAAAACAAACGTCAATTCCAGAGCCGTAAAAAGTTGGTTTATCCCAAATTTTAACAGAGAGTTAATGAAGTCAAGGAGAGTTAGAAAACCTGGTTTCTAACCCGTTTTACCTTTGAATTTGAGATGATTCTTCACATTGGGATTCTTTGGAGGACTTGTTGGTGTCAGTTTCAGATTGAGTACGACCTAAGCTTCTGACTTGAAATACCCCGAACTTAAATATGGTGATTGAATAATTCTAATATGGTATTTAAGGGCATAATAGTGCCTAAGTAATTTTGGTAAAGGAAATACATCCAAAAGAAATGAGAAAACGCTTAAAAAGCGAAAAACGCTAAAATAAGTGTTATGTGACCGTAGGAGAAATACAACCTCGAACAGGGTATTAAATGGATGTACAAGGCTTAATAATGCCTGAATAATATATGGGAACAATTCTCGAAGAGAACGGATCCATAAAATGAATTAAAAACGCTAATAAAGCTTTAGCGCACGTTTTTCGAGAAAACCCGAAAACGTGACTTTGAGTGGTCAAATGAACCCGTAAAAATTATAGTCCCTCGAATAACTATAATTAAACATTAATGGAAGCTTAGGAACCATTAAAATTAAAGAAACAAGAAAATTCCGGAAAACGGGCCCGGTTAGTGAATAGTGCTAAAACCGGGTAAAATAACGAGCGATTTCTGTAAAAGACGAAAAACGCTCCAGCACAATAAGCCCCTCTCACACACTAGACTAGTTTACTAATTAAATAAGTCAAAAGGCAAAAGAAAAAAGAAAAGGTACATATTACCTTTTTGCTCTCTCTCTCTCCTCCTCTAATTCCTTTCCTTTCCAGCGTGAGACTCCCCTCTCCTTCCTTCTTCTGATTCTCCTTCTTCCTCTAGACGATTTCTTCAACCCTCCATGACAGCTCACACCTCCAAGCTTGCCCAAGCCACATTACAACTCCAAATCAAAAACAAATTATATATTCTTGCTCCTCTCATCAAGATCCATCTTTCCCTCTTTTCAAAACCTTCAAAGGATGAAGTTCATCTCCATGGGTATACCCCATTGGTGAAGAAAATGGCATTGTTATGGAGCTTGGGGTTCTCTCTCCTAAGATAAAATTTCCCAAGAAAAACTCATCTTCTCTTCCTTCTCTTTGTGGCCGATTTTTCACCCTTGTAATGCTCTATTTTTCTCTCTCTTTTGAGCATCATTCCAACTTCCAATGTGGTGGGATCATCTTCTTGAATCAAGGGTCAAAACCCCTCTTAAAAGACTCCAAAGGTAAACCTTTGGTGTTTTAAGCATTTCATTGAATTAGTATTATTGCAAGGGTTAGGATTTCAATTACACTTATTTTGTGTCCCTTGGATGATGGGAATGGAGTTTGATAACTCCATTGCCCACTTGACCGAATTTGAGAAGAGGAAGAGCAAGAGGAGAATTGGAAAAGAACTTGGAAAAACTTAAGGTATGAATTCCACCTTAATGCCATTGTGATTTCCTTAGTCTATGGGATGGGTTAAATTAAATAATGTACCCAAATAAATAAGGCAATGTATTTGTTTGAGGTTGGAGAAAGTTTGTGAATTGATGTTTGGATTGAAGGCCTTAGAGCCAAGTAATTTGAGTATGTGTATTGGTATTATTGTTGAGGAAGTTTTGGTAAATTAATATTGCTTTGAGTGCTGGTAGGACCCTTGTATTGGTGTGGCTAGTTTAGGAATGATTTTGGTGAGAATGGATGGATTTGGATATATTAGATTTGTAGGCAAACTATGGCAAAACTTTAGTAGAAAATAAGCATTTTTAGATGACTTGGTGAATGGAAGAACAAAGGTGTGTATTGGGTTGAGTAGAAATGTCTAGTAAGCTTAAAATGGTAGGTGGAGGATGGATATGTGAGTGTGTAAAATCTGTAGCAAATGGATGTAGAAATGCATGGGAAAAAAACTAGAAAAGAGCTAGTGTGCAAAATCTTGGAATTGGAGATTGGACTTGGGTATGGGTAGTGCATTTGTCTAGGATGAATGTGGAATGGTCAAAATAGGTGTAAACAAGAGGAAACCATTAAAAGAGAAGTTGGAAATGCACAAGTATGCAAACTGTAACAGTAAGGAAAGAAAAATCTGTAGAAATTGAGCGAGGATTTGAGTAGGGAATTGACTAATTTTTTGAGGAGGTTTAGAACATGATTAAGGAGTGTTTTAGGGTGTTTAAACATGTAGGAAACATGTGGAAAGATTAGGAAATGATTAGAGGCGAATTAGGGGTTGAGAACTGGTGAAAAACTATAAATTTTGACAGTTCCAAGGGTGGTCCGGGTTTGCAAATCGGTACGCAAACCCGTACCACAACAAAAACAAGGCAGAAGGTCATCCAGGGGGTGGTCCGGGTTTGTAACCCCGGACACAAACCCGAACCACATGAAAAACGCACCAGAATGTTATTTCCGTGTTTGGTCCGGGTTTGTAACCCCGGACACAAACCCGGACCAATGTAAAAGTTACCAGAAAGTGGTTTTCAGCCTCTAAATGATGGGGAAATGATTGGGAATGGTTTTAGATGTTGTTAAGGCCTTGTTTGGTGATATTTAAAGGTCCTAAGAAGTGTAAACAAGTGTAGGAAATGAGTGGGAAGTAAGGACATAGTTTGACATGAGTAAAACTAAGTATAACGGAATAACGGGGCAAGTACAGGAGTAGTAATTATTTACGTACCGTATGAACATTGTATTAATGACAATGTTTGAAACATTATTAGAGGATCGTATGTGAACCGAGCAATGTGAGATGCCACGGTAAAAGTTAAACCACAGTGTAAGGTATGATTTTCTCATGCCCCGTATGCTAACCGAGCTATGTTGATTTGTATGCTTGTTTGCCGGCTAATCAAGATAAAGCATGAAAATGGTTTATTGCATTTGATTGTATGTCTTGTTGTATGATGTATGAGCTAACCCTTCTTGAATGATTGCATGGCTTAACTTAGTGTGTAGACCGACTCATAGATGAGTCTTGTTGATTAGTGACTCGTAGAAAGAGTCATGTTGCGAATTAGTGAAAACATGGAAACACGCTAAAACTAACGAACCAAGAAACGATAATGCAAACTTATGAACTCACTAGAATGTGAGAGAGCATATGGGATTAGTAAACTCCCGATAACGGTTAGAGAACCGAATCGATGCAATCCACCAAACAATAAATAGTGGAAGTATATAAGGGATCTCCAAACCCCTATTAGAGGTATTGATGATGGTGCAAGACATGAACCATGAGAGTAGTAAAGAATGATAAGGGATCTCCAAACCCCTAAGAAAATTAGTCGACCCACACTGAGTGGACCCGACTAATGTAAACGATGTCCCGAACATGAGAGTATTCGATACGTTGGGAGAACCCTTAAATCTGAGAATACTAGGCATTAGTAATTCCCTAAGCTAGTAGAGGTTATCGAGAGAGATACTTCTAGCTAATCCATGAGATTGTAAGATACTCCGAGAGAGGAGTGTTGGGAATTTGAGTAGTCCGGTAAAATGAACATTTGAGTATTTGAGGAGCTAAGTGTATAGCCCGCTTGTATTTGTAAGCCCGATGGCGAGTCTTGTGCATGACTCCGCCCGGAGGCTAAAAGTAATGAGTATTGAGTAATGAGTATGTATGAGTAAAGTAATGAGTATTGAGTAAGGAGTAAGTATGAGTAATGTAATGAGTATTGAGTAATGAGTAAGTACGAGTAAGGTAATGAGTATTGAGTCATGAATATGTATGAGTAAAGTAATGAGTATTGAGTAAGGAGTAAGTACTCGTAGAGTAATGAGTATCGAGCAAAGCACGAGTAAAGTAACGAGTAAGGTAACGAGTGAAGTAATGAATGGAGTATGACTAAAGCAACAAGTAAGTAAGAACATTGTCGGTGTAAGCCTTATGAACCCGAGCGAGGAGAAAGAGAGCATCTGATTAAACCGGATGAATGAATAACTGACACGAACGGTTGACTGACGAATTGTCTTCCCTAGTAAGTATTGAATCTTGTATATGTATGTAAGTATTGTTTCTTGTAATGTTGTAGTATTAGTATGTATGTATGCATGAAAATGAACTCCATGTATTCGACCAAGTAGTCGGCGTACCCCGGTTAGCACGCGGGGTATGCGAATTTCATTTGCAGCAATTTACTGAGCCCCTAGGGGCACGTTTTTATTTACTGGTACTTCGAAGCTGACCACCGTTCGAGAGTGTAGGACGGGGATGCTATATAAGCATGGGTAGTTGAGTAATAGGAACTGTATTTGTATTGTAATGCGAATTTGTAAGTCCAAAATGTATCGGTAGTTTGAGGATTGTAGTAGACTCGGTATAGTATTGAATTGGAGTTTGTATTTGGATTATGATTTGTGTATGGAATGGAAAGTAATGTATTGTGTAGAGTACTCGGTATATTCAAGTCATCAGACCGATAGTATGTAGTATTGTAACTGGCCTTGTTAGTCATGTGGATGACTAACGACATTGTACCCCGCCGTTGTGTATGTATATCCGCTGCGAAGGTAAGTAATTGTAAAGTAATTACGGGATTAGTAGTAGGGGTGTTACAAAAAGTGGTATCAGAGCAAAGTATCCCTCTGATGGATGAAATACCGAGTTTAGGAAAATACCGAGTTTGGAATTAGAGACTTAGGGCTAAGGGTTGAGTGTTAGCGTGTGACGTACACTAGTTAGGAACTTCTGGGCAAACCGGAAACCTACAATAACGATACCCGCCCTCCACGTCCCCCGATATAAAGTTAGGAAAAGAACGCCATAGAGATGGAAAGACCTCTCACACTCGGGTAAAACCCGATCTGGCAGATGCAAAAATAAACCTTATAAGAAAGGAACCTATCATACGGTAGATTCCGAGAACCGGGAATTTCGAAGACAGTTCCCGTTGGAACAACAATAACCATATTTAATGACTAAAGATCAAAAGTCCTAAACACAGGATAATGAAAGTTACGGCACCATGGGGCGACGTGCTTCGCAATCGCGAGAACCTAGAGTAGCCAGCAAGAAGAGGAGCACAACCGCGCAATGAAGCGAGGAAGATAGAGTAACAATGAAATACCCCAAACTTATTAAATATGGATTAAATATTTAATCACATTAATTAAGGCCTAAACATGCCTTACAGTCAACTGAGATCAACAGCGGTCAACACAAACAAGATGTTGCACCCTTTGACTGTTAAGGGTAAATAAATACCCAAATGAACTTCTTAGGACCTAAAAATTTGTCCTAAGTATATTAACATAATATTAAACATATTATAACCGTTGGACAACACTCCAACACAAAGAAAAAGCATTTACATGCTTCAAGGTCAAAAAGGGCAAAAAGGTGCTCTAGGAAAACCTTAAAAATCAATGACCTCTAAATGATATAAAATTGAATACCATGATCAAGTATCATGTAAGGAACACAACAAAACCGTTGTCAAAGGAAACAGCCCAGAAACACCTTGCGACACAAAATGTGCACTAAAACTCCTTAAGCACGTTTTTGTGTAATCGCCTTTTAAATTGGTTTTAAATGGGCTAAAAGGTTATAATTACCTTTAAATATAATAAAATATCATATTATATGATATTAGGAATTTAATTCCAGAAATTTACGAATTTTTACAAATTTAATATTAAAATATTAATAAACCCTAATGTGGGGCCCGTTTGGGTCAACATTGACTAAGTTGGTCAATGTTGACCATTGACCACGAAATGGACCATATGAAATCAGATAATTAAGTCTCTTAACAGACCAAGGGACAAGAGACATGTGACAATTAAATATATGCCCTTACTTTTGCATAAAATAACAAATAAAGACAAACTTTACCTTATAAAACAAAAAAAGGGGCTCCACTTACCTTACCCATGTGAGCCAACCGAATTGGAGCCTCCACTTGCTCCTCTTCCTCCTTGAATTTCGGTGCTCCAAGCTGGTACAAGACAAGAATGCTTAGTCACCTTACAATAAATGAACTAAAGTAACATTATAACTCCATTTTCAATCAAAATTTGAATCAAACACTACCCTACCTTCCCTTATCTTGGACGGCTGCCTCCTCCTCTTGTCTCCACTGATTGAGCTCCAGTTATCCAACCCCAATCAGACTTGATGAGTCATCAAAGCAAGGAAATCATAAAAAAATGCAAAAAGGTGCTTTAAGGCAATATTAGGTCTTTCCCCTTCATTTCTTCTCTTCAGCCGAGGTTGCTCTGTCCTTGAGCTCCCTTTGGCTCCTCTTCACCTAGTAGTAAGAGTTCCAAGCACCATTGATGAGGTTTCAAGCTCTAGGTAAGCTCTTAAGGCATAAAAATGCCCATTTTCTTCATCTTTCCTTCCTTTTTCGATTGATCTACACTCCAACCTTTTCTATACATCTATGTAGAGTGATTGGAGGTTATAGGAAGTGTTGGTTTCGTACATAACCAGATCTAAGGAGGAAAGTTCAAGTCTTGACCATTTAAGGTAAAAATGTGCTTTAAGCTCATAACTTTTGATTCCCTTCAAGTTCGGCTGTGAAACTTTGGTCATAGCCTCATCTTCTTCTCCTTTTCATGTGGAATCTGTTGGTTAGCCATTTGGAGCAAAGGTGGCCGAGATCCAAAGGAAATACTCTCTTTTAAGGCATTTTCCAAGGTAAAACCTAATAACAAGGTAGTTTGTTGAGATCTAGCTATTTCCTATGTCAATATGGTGGATCTAACACCTTGTGGTGTGTTTGATTCAGGCCGAAACCATCTTGAACTCTCCTTGCATTCTTAAGGTGATTTTTGCCTTAAATCTTACATTAAATTACTTCTTATGGTTAGATCTTGCTTGGAGACTAACTAGGCCTTGTTCTCTGTTTGAAAACATGTAAACAAGCTGTGGAGAATTTCTACTTAAGGTGGCCGAACCAAACAAGGTTCTATCTAGGTTAAATCAAGGTATACATTACTTAAAACCTTAACTTGTTACATTAATACAAGTTTAAGCTATTCCTAATTAATTGCCGTGAGTGAAGAGGTGAAATAAGGTCTTGTTTGACCTTAAAATGATTAAGGAATGGCTTAATAAATTTTATAACTAATTAAACAAGCATAAATGTCAAATTTAAGACATTATGTGGAAGTTTGGTAAATAAATGAAAATTATTGGTGAGGCCGAAATTTTATATGTATTTTGGGACATTTATGTGTAATTTATTTTGCAAGCCAATGTTTGTAATAAGGCCATGTATTTTAGGCCATTTTATTTATGCATTTACAAGCTTTTAATTAAGTTTAAGAGTATAAATGCATTACCGAAAATAAATGGGGTATTAGGTGTAATTAAATTAAATTTAGGGACTTTAGAAAAATAAAGCCGAAAATTAGAGTTAAAAGGAGTTAAAATAAAGCTTATAAGATTTTATAAAGTTTTGGGGTTAAATGGTGAATTTTAGAAAGTTTGGGTACTAAACCGTAATTATAAGGAATTGGTGGTCAAGGAAATATTAAGGTGGTCAACCGTGACCATATGCTAGGTTTTGACCAAATTAGATAAGTTAAATAACTTATTAAGGTTGTATAATAAGATAAGAATCTTATGGTAATATTTTTTATAACATATGTGGTGAATATGTTATTACCAAAAATTAAGGGTGTAAAATGGTATTTTTAAACACCCATGGGCTTTAGGAATTTTTTAGGAATTTATTTGGTGGATTTTGGAATTAAAATGAACTATATATGTATAATATATAGTTATTATGTCATTATGACACTTTGAGAAAATAGATGGTGAATGTAAATACCAAAAGTATATGGGTTAATAAGGATATTTATAACCCTTTGGTGGATTTGGTGATTTTTAGAATTCTTAAGAGAAAATATTTATTAAGATATAGGTGTATGAATATGGGTTTTAATGATATGGAAATAGAACTATATGT
Source organism: Limonium bicolor (assembly GCA_023374045.1). Classification (NCBI taxonomy): domain Eukaryota; kingdom Viridiplantae; phylum Streptophyta; class Magnoliopsida; order Caryophyllales; family Plumbaginaceae; genus Limonium; species Limonium bicolor. The sequence goes on from CM041777.1 coordinate 441,378,536, forward strand.
TATAAATAGGGCCAAATGGCAATTATAGAATAGCACAAGGGCTGTTCGGAATTTACAAAAAAATAACCATAGGTTATACTCTTTTATAAGTTAGAAATGTTATATTAAATGGTATATATAACATGGTAAAAAGAAAGGGGTGATTTTGTAAATAAAGGAAACTATGGTTTATGGAAAAGAATAAGATTTTCTTATGGTGCCTAAGAGGCAATAATAAATAGTTTTGTATAAAGACTATAGGTTATAAGTTAAAGGGAATAAAAATATCACATAGTATGGTATTAGTATATGGTATAACATTACATAATGTTATGTGGTCAAAACGGAATTTAAATTAAGTTAAGGGCTATACTGAGTTAATAAGAGTTGAGAGATGAATTTTAGACTAAGGTCTATAATGTTATAAATGTTATGACAATGATATGGTTTAGATGGAATTAATATAAGGAAGGGTGCTCACATAAATAATGTGACAAACTATAAATAAATGAGATTTATAAACTAAGGTGTTTATGGAATAAACCTTAGGAGTTGTAATTATACAACATAAGATGTTACATGATATTAGGATAATAATCTTAATATAAGTTGTATAATATAATACAACTAATGGGAATAATCATCCAAAAAGATGATAAAATGTAACATAAAATACAAGAGTTTATGAAACTCATGGGAATTACCTACGTGGTAAATATACATACACAAGGATAATGTATATAAGGTGGATATATCTTTTGGTTGGAAACCATATGATTTAATGGTGGTGATATTTTAAAAAAATGTATATAGTCATGAACTATAAGTTATGAGTTTTGGATACAATACAAAAAATAATAATATACTACAATCATGCATGAATACATGCAACTATAGGTTACGTACCTAAACTAGATGTGGATAAGATTAAAAGAAATATAAGGAATTAAACTTAACAGTTGAAATAGTTTTGACGTACGCGTTTTAAGTAACAAAACCGACTGTTTTAGAGAAACCCGTAACGAACAACTGTAGAAAACAGGGGTGAACTGTCGGGGTTACTTATTATTCAGAGATACCGGATGTAGTTAGTCATGGAGACTAACTTATAGTTTATTACCGTTTAGATTGTACCTCTGACAAGACGCTCGACGAGCTAGCGGACTACACGGAGCATAGGATCTTGCTGATTCATACTCCACCGTAATACAATCAGGGTGAACGGTATGTAAAGGGGTTTGATCCGAGTTGTCCTAAGGTTGCTCCTTGGGCTCGGATTTGGTTGATATAACTTGTATGTTGTTATGTGTCTCGGATTGTCTCTGAGGGCTTCCTCAGTTCAGACTTCTGTGCGATCTGTGATAAGATTGTTTGTCTGAATTGTATATTTATAGCTGCTTATGATTTTCTGTTGTTGAGTTAACAGTATTGGTTGGTACTATATATATAAAACGAACTAGCGGCTATGGTGCTATCTTATATGAAATATAAGGAACGTAAGTAAAACGTTGTAGCACTATGATAATAACATATACATATTATCTGAGACTTTTATACGGAGCATTGGCCTTGCTATACGCCGCTCTTGTATCTAGCACTGGATCCGAGTTTACAGACTCCGGATTGGACTAATGACCTTAGTCTGCTGTGTTAGAAAATTTGGTAATGCGATGCGATGGTATAATTAATTAATTAATGGAATGGAAGTAAAGCCAAGAGGATGTGGCTCTTGGTGCGCGCTGTGATCACAAAAACGATACCAGGATGTCCGCGTACGGGTCCGTAAGTATCAAGAAAATTTCCCGTGAGCTAGAATGGCTCGTTGGTCGGAGACTCTACCGTTGGAGTGGCTACTGCCGTGGGTGACCCGCCATAATATATGGGTAACTAGAGACATGTCGTTTTAACGAGACATTGTCACTAGGTATAACTGAACAACTAAAACAATTGAGACTTATACAGTGGCGAACAATACTATGGACGAGACTTAATACTTGTTTATTATTCTCGTTGTTTCGCTTTGTTGTTCATTGGTTATACTTGTGGTTATTTTATTGTGTGTTGATGGTTGGATGGAGCCTACAAGGCTAAGGTAAATTAAATATGAAAACTGTACGCTACGGCGAATGTACATTGTACATTATATTGTTATTTCTCGATACGTTCGATATATAAATGTTGTATGGAATATTAAATGAATGTTTGGATTGGATGGACGGTTAAATGATTATGGATATTTGGATGGTTGATAATATATATTATACATTTATGCTTCAGTTTTGATTATAACTGTAAAAAGGAAAAGCATGAAACCAATCTAATAATAAGATGGTTAAAATGACAAGTGACCATTAGGGTCCAGGCCCGGCATACTCAGCGTCTATCGCTGATACTACACCATTACAGGTTGTTGATCATTGTCGGAGCTGAAGAGCAGGAACAGGGTAATTGGAGTGTTACTTTTGTCACCACACTTGGAGATGTTGTATAGCAATGAAGATGGTGAATTGTATTATGGTAAGGTTGTGTATTCAGGATTGGGTAGATGCTCACTTGTCGATGTTTATGGTTTATGGACTTAGAGTGATGTATAGGAGTTTCTCGTTATCACTGCGGTTAGCAGTTTATTTGTATTGGAAGTTGGATGTAGTTTGGCTGCGTTGCTCGCATGGGCGAGTAACGGCCGGTGACACCCGAGTGAGTTTTGTAATGGTTATTTGCTTTTCCGCTGTGAGACGTTTTATTTATTGCTACGTGAGAGAGATTATATCGTGATTATTGAGAGGGGTGTTACAAACAAACCCGAGACAAGAGAGTCTACAGACTGTAATACTTGATAATACCAACAACGGTATACAAACTGACTAAGGAATTAGTTGAGGTTGGATTAACACCAAACCTACATGCCAAGAGGCCGTAATAACCGAACGACATAGTTCAGATAACTATGATAGTATTCATAGAACATACGCCTATAGGACTACAATGTGGTTCCTAAGGATAAGTCAAGTCTCGATAACCACAGTGAAGGTGAGAGACACCCGGATTGACGACAACCATATCAAGAACACTGAGAAACGACTCAGGAGATTGATCACCAAGGTCGAAAGACCAAAGGAAGATCGAATAAGACCACCAAATTTGGATGGAAACAATACCGTAACTGGTATACGTTAACCAAAAAACAACCTACCCGCGCACTTGCCCAGGGCAAGTGCAGTAGAGGCAAGGCAGTTGGAAGACTTTTAAAGACCAACATTACTTACCAAGTTACCACCATGACAATTGAAACAAATATAGGATCACCAATCCTAAGAATTTGAAACAACGAAACCTTGGAAAGGCCTAACGGCCCGACTATCACCTCAAAAGAATATACGAGTCAGCGAGAAGCTAGACTTGGTCAGGACTTTGGACATAACGACACCAGGAAATTTTAATTCAAAACCACAAACCTTCTTTTACACCTCAATTTTTAAAACCAAACTAGAAAATCAAGGTAAGCTATCATAAAATGATACAAGAGGAGTTGGCAATAGAATACTTCACCTAGGCGTGTGACGAGCACTACGAGTGTACCCAAATACGGGATGTGGGACGACCGCACTCCGAAGGAGCTTGTGGGCCTGACAGACCCTCTTTGCGAGTTAGTCAGGTAAGTGGTAACATGCCAATAAGGTACCCCACGTATGTATACAAGTAGTGTACGAAACACGGGAAGTAGTAGACTCCCTTCTACGGACCATAAGATAAGTTCAAACCAGAACAGTTGGACACCTGAAACGATCAAAGACACCCAGATAAGCTTACAAAGCTAAGGAGACAAGAACTCACTCTAGGAAGATGATTACGAGTAAAAAAATGCGAGAAGCACTAAGAACATAATAAAGACATTAGATATGTCTCACAAATCTTGAAGCAAATGCATGGAACAACCGGAACAAATACCCAGTCTGAACACAGTAAGGAAAATGCCTAATATGAACACGCCTATGTCCAATGGACAAGGCAAGACACCCAGAGTGATCACATAAGGTACCGGAGAATACCATTCATCACCGAAGGGGATATAAACCAGTCAAAAACATAAGAGAAGCACTCATGGTCTACCCTAAGGACGGGAGACGTTCTAACCCCAAACGGAACAATTGAAGTCCAGAACCACAATACAAAGTAGGCTGAACATACTCATGCCAAAGGTAATGGCGTAACTTGATAGCACCCAGGAGCAATCCAAGAAGGGTGTCAAACTAAATGTAGTGATGAGAACACACAAGAATTAGCACGAACACCCGGTTAGAACACCGGAGGGATCCCGCTTACCAGGGGATAGCCTAAATAAATAAATGGTACCGATCAATACCAAGATACTTAAAGGGTCTTCAATAAACGGAAGCGTGATGCGACGATCTTATCATGGAGCCAAGTAGCACCTCCAAACCTAGTGATGGTATACGGAGAAGTAACCACTTGGGAATAGCCTAAGATGAGCAAAACTCGAGGCAACATGGCTAGTAAGCCATGAACCTACTACAATACGTAGATCCAACGGTTGCAAAACCTGATGAGAATCATAAGGAGAATTGTTGATAATGGCACAAGTAAGATTGTGTAATGACTAACGAGCAAATATACCCTCGTTATTGTGGTACTGCAAGAGCGGTGAACATACAGATCCTAAAGAAGAGGATGCCATCAGTAAATGTCTGAAAAATATATCTTTCAGAACTACTAATGTAGTGAAGCTTGAGCATACAATTATTGCCAAGCAATGTGAAATAAGCTTTGAAAGTAATTTTTGGAAACCGGGAAGTAATCGGTTAAGAAGAAATACCGTATGTGGAAATGTGAAGTGGTAAACCAATAACGCTCAAGGAGCATAAGAACACAAGTATAGTATATTCAGTAAACAACCGAATGAATGGCGAACCATTATATAAATGGTGGAAACACATGAGCGGATGCCATGGAAATCAAGGTCGTAAGCAAATACGAACATGGTGCGCAATAAGCGACCAATGTACCTCAATAATCATACAATGTTATGGAGTTGTTAAATACGAGATGGCAGACGGAAATGATCATTCCTATTGCAATCACATAAGAGATTTACTGCCAAGGGTTTACGCCTCTGCACTCTGTAGGACTGAGTGTTTGGTATTGCACTTGTGCAGTTAATGATCTAGTGGGATAGCTAGGAATATGGGAAAATGTCAATTGTGGTAAATTCTTCCTTTCACCAACGAACATGGCATAAGCCAGTCAAGCAAAAGCTTAGAAACAAACCGTGCGGCCTAAGGCCAAAGAAGCACGAAGAGTGCGAAACACACCAACAATCACAAGATGTGAATTTCATCGGAATAAAAGTGAAAGGAGACTTATGAAAGTCACCAGGACCGATGCATAGAAAATGAAAGGTCGTACAGGTGGAGAACACTTGTACAAAACCAGATAAGTGGGTATAATTCATAAGCCACTGACAATAGAGGAAGCACTACATACTAAGTAGTGGCTCAACCTCAACCGACAATGAGTCGGAGGAACCCAGTGAATAATCACGAAAGTAAACCATAGTATGTACATAAATTCCAGAGAGCAGGCTAGAAAAACCTGTAACTCATTGAGTTCGCGTATGGTAAAGGAATACCACGCTTGATTGATAAACCTTATTCCTAACATAAAAGGGATAAGAAGGTGATATGTAACACATTAAGATAACGAGCAGGGCGCAAACCCAAGTTATCAGGGTCGCGCAGCAGAAGCCAATGTGCCCAGAATTCTAGGTGAAACACACCTAGTGAATAAAAGGTTAATCATCAATGCCTTAAAGCTATTTAGGCTAGAGCCGAACCCGGTTAAGAGTTGAACAACTCCGATGAAAATTCTTGGCGCAGGGACTAACCGGTAATACGGTTAAGACCCATTGATCAAGGAACATTGTATAATAGACTGCATGGAAGCTGAATCACTCCATGACGGCTGAATACCTTCGACCAATGCCCAATGTTGACACAAGGTAGATTACGTGGGCGTAATCCCTTTTAAGGGGGTAGAGTGAAAATCGTGAAGTATATGTTTTACGTGATAGGTGCGTAAACTAAAATGCGTATAGCGCAAAGGAATTTGTTTTAATGATTGGTACTTATGTTACATAAACATTTGTATCCACTCATTGTGTAAATGTTGGTAATAATATGAGAAATGAGTACGTTTGTGAGATTTGATGAGTATAATCAGTATGAAACCGATGTATTTGATGAGTATAAATCAGTATGAAACCGATGTATTTGACGAGTATAAATTGGAGGATAGAAAATTAATTGGAAAGTATACCTTTGAATTTCTTAAGTATAGTAGTTAGAGATAATGTAGTAATAATTGATGAGACGATTAGTAAGTGAGTAAGTGAATTCTAGAAATTGGTAAATGTATGTGTGTGATTATGAGTAGAAAGATAAGAAGATAGAAAATGAAATATTGATTGACTACTTGATTATGTGAATTGAGGTGGGAGGTGGAACTTGATTTGCTAGCGATCAAGGGAAACCGAACACAAATTGGGGTGGATGGATATTTCAACACCAATGCTGATCACATCGGGGTTGAAAGACTCTTGAAGCTCCCCATAAGTGGTCACGAGTAATAACGCTAGTGATAGGTATAATTATCACAAATTGGAATTTGGAGTTGTATGAAGTTTTCAAAATGAATTCCCAAAACTAATTTGGTACAATGATTTCTTCAAACTTGAGAATGAGGATCAGTTTTGAAACCGCTCCCACGGGCACTAGTGGATCTTCCCATGGCTAGGTGCCGGTATCGGGTCAATGCCATGGAGGTGAGGCGAGTTGTGAGCCGGTGGAAGTGATGATTAGTTTGAAACCACTACATCATTCGTGCGGTGGTCCTAAGTGGCCGGTTGGGTGCAGTGACAGTGTGTGTTTTGTATTTTTCTAAGGGCACTGGGACAGTGTAGTCCTGAAGTAAGTATGAGTAAGTATGAGTAGAGTGCTTGAGGATCTCTATATGTGCAAATGAATTTGATCAGAACCAAAGGACCGTAGAGCCAGAAAGCGTAAGTGCTCAATGTCATGACGACCGTGAACCAGAAAGCATAAGTGTTCAAACGTGACTGGTACCTGAGGGATCACTCGACATGGGAGAGGATGGTACCTTCTTTATCTGCGGATGGACCCCATGGAGAGCTTGGAAACAGATATTTTTTATTGCTATGCATGCAGTGACATGTTGTTTGGATGTGTGTTACACATTGAGTCAGACATTTGGAGTCTGACAGGTTACATAGGGGTTAAAACCTTAGCCTAGAGTACCTATATGAGTAAAAATATTAGATTCACCAACTTTGAGGGCAATGTTCTTTAAGGGGGGTAGATTGAAATACCCCGAAATTAAATATGGTGATTAAATAATTCTAATATGGTATTTAAGGGACTAATAGTGCCTAAGTAATTTTGGTAAAGGAAATTAATCCAAAAGAAATGAGAAAACGCTTAAAAAGCGAAAAACGCTAAAATAAGCGTTATGTTACCGTAGGTGGAATACAACCCCGAACAAGGTATTAAATGGATGTACAAGGCTTAATAATGCCTAAATAATATACGGGAACAATTCTTGAAGAGAATGGATCCATAAAATGAATTAAAAATGCTAATAAAGCTTTAGCGCACGTTTTTCGAGAAAACCCGAAAACGTGACTTTGAGGGGTCAAATGAACCCGTAAAAATTATAGTCCATCGAATAAACTATAATTAAACATTAATGGAAGCTTAAGAACCATTAAAATTAAAGAAACGAGATAATTCCGGAAAACGGGCCCGGTTAGTGAATAGTGCTAAAACCGGGTAAAATAACGAGTGTTTTCTGTAAAAGACGAAAACGCTCCAGCACACACACTAGACTAGACTAGTTTACTAATTAAATAAGTCAAAAACTAAAAAGAAAAAGGTAAATAGGTCAAAAGATGTGGTCTCGATCTCAGATCTCTAGGGATCTCCTCTCCTCTCTCTCTCTATCTCTCTCCACTCTCATTCCTGTTCCTTTCCAGCGTGAGACTCACCCTCTCCTTCCTCCTTCTGATTCTCCTTCTTCCTTGGATGATTTCTTCAAACCCTCCATGGCAGCTCACCACCTCCAAGCTTGCCCAAGCCACATTACAACTCCAAATCAAAACAAATTATATATTCTAGCTCTTCTCATCAAGATCTATCTTTCCCTCTTTTCAAAACCTTCAAAGGATGAAGTTCATCTCCATGGGTATACCCCATTGGTGAAGAAAATGACATTGTTATGGAGCTTAGGGTTCTCTCTCTCTCCTAAGGTAAAAATTTCACAAGAAAAACTCATCTTCTCTTCCTTCTCTTTGTGGCCGATTTTTTCACCCTTGTAATGCTCTATTTTTCTCTCTTTTTGAGCATCATTCCAACCTTCCAATGGTGGTGGGATCATCTTCTTGAATCAAGGGTTAAAACCCCTCTTAAAAGACTCCAAAGCTAAACCCTAGATTTGGTGTTTTAAGCATTTCATTGAATAGTATTATTCCAAGGGTTAGGATTTTAAATACACTTATTTTGTGTCCCTTGGATGATGGGAATGGAGTTTGGCAACTCCATTGCCCACTTGATCGAATTTGAGAAGAGGAAGAGCAAGAGGAGAATTGGAAAAGAACTTGGAAAACTTAAGGTAAGAATTCCACCTTAATGCCATTGTGATTTCCTTAGTATATGGGATGGGTTAAATTAAATAATGAACCAAAATAAGTAAGGCAGTGTATTTGTTTGAGGTTGGAGAAAGTTTGTGATTTGATGTTTGGATTGAAGGCCTTAGAGCCAAGTAATTTGAGTATGTGTATTGGTATTGTTGTTGAGGAAGTTTTGGTAAATTATGATTGCTTTGAGTGCTGGTAGGACCCTTTTATGGGTGTGGCTAGTTTAGGATTGATTTTGGTGAGAATGGATGGATTTGGATATATTAGATTTGTAGGCAACTATGGCAAAATTTTAGTAGAAAATAAGCATTTTTAGATGACTTGGTGAATGGGAGAACCAAGGTGTGTATTGGGTTGAGTAGAGATGTCTAGTAAGCTTGAAATGGTAGATGGAGGATGGATATATGAGCGTGTAAAATCTGTAGCAAATGGATGTAGAAATGCGTGGGAAAAAAAACTAGAAAAGCTCTAGTGTGCAAAATCTTGGAATTGGAGATTGGACTTGGGTATGGGTAGTGCATTTGTCTATGATGAATGTGGAATGGTCAAAATAAGTGAGAACAAGAGGCAAACCAATAAAGGAGAAGTTGGAAATGCACAAGAATGCAAACTGTAACAGTAAGGAAAGAAAAATCTGTAAAAATCGAGCAAGGATTTGAGTAGGGACTTGACTAATGTTTTGAGGAGGTTTAGAACATGATTAAGGAGTGTTTTAGGGTGTTTAAACATGTAGGAAACATGTGGAAAGATTAGGGAATGATTAGAGGTGAATTAGGGGTTGAAAACTGGTGAAAAAACTGTAAATTTTGACAGTTCCAGGGGTGGTCCGGGTTTGCAAATCGGTATGCAAACCCGGACCACAGCAAAAACAAGGCAGAGGGTCATCCCAGGGGGTGGTCCGGGTTTGTAACCCCAAACACAAAACCTGGATCAATGTAAAAGTTGCCAGAAAGTGGTTTTAAGCCTCTAAATGATGGGGAAATGATTGGGAATGGTTTTAGATGTTGTTAAGGCCTTGTTTGGTGATATTAAAGGTCCTAAGAAGTGTAAACAAGTGTAGGAAATGAGTGGGAAGTAAGGACATTTGACATGAGTAAAACTAAGTATAACGGGATAACGGGGTAAGTACGGGAGTAGTAATTATTTACGTACCGTATGAACATTGTATTAATGACAATGTTTGAAACATTATTAGAGGATCGTAGTGAACCGAGCAATGTGAGATGCCACGGTAAAAGTTAAACCACGGTGTAAGGTATGATTTTCTCATGCCCCGTATGCTAACCGAGCTACGTTGATTTGTATGCTTGTTTGCCGGCTAATCAAGAAAAAGCATGAAAATGGTTCATTGCATTTGATTGTATGTCTTGTGATGATGTATGAGCTAACCCTTCTTGAATGATTGTGTGGCTTAACTTAGTGTGTAGACCGACTCATAGATGAGTCTTGTTGATTAGTGACTCGTAGAAAGAGTCATGTGCGAATTAGTGAAAACATGGAAACACGCTAAAACTAACGAACCAAGAAACGATAACGCAAATTATGAACTCACTAGAATGTGAGAGAGCGTTTGGGATTAGTAAACTCCCGATAACGGTTAGAGAACCGAATCGATGCAATCCACCAAACAATAAATAGTGGAAGTATATAAGTACCCCCTATAGAGGTATTGATGATAGTGCAAGACATGAACCATGAGAGTAGTAAAGAATGATAAGGGATCTCCAAACCCCTTAGAAAATTAGTCGACCCACACTGAGAGGACCCGACTAATGTAAACGATGTCCCGAACTTGAGTGTATTCGATACGTTGGGGTACCCTTAAAATCTGAGAGTACTAGGCATTGGTAATTCCCTAAGCTAGTAGAGGTTATCGAGAGAGATACTTCTAGGCTAATCCATGAGATTGTAAGATACTCTGATAGAGGAGTGTTGGGAATTTGAGTAGTCCGGTAAAAACGAACATTTGAGTATTTGAGGAGCTAAGTGTATAGCCCCTCTTGTATTTGTAACCCCGGTGGCGAGTCTTGTGTATGACTCCGCTCGGAGACTAAAAGTAATGAGTATTGAGTAATGAGTATGTATGAGTAAAGTAATGAGTATTGAGTAAGGAGTAAGTATGAGTTATGTAATGAGTATTGAGTAATGAGTAAGTACGAGTAAGGTAATGAGTATTGAGTAATGAGTATGTATAGAGTAAAGTAATGAGTATTGAGTAGGAGTAAGTACTAGTAGAGTAATGAGTATCGAGCAAAGCGCGAGTAAAGTAACGAGTAAGGTAACAAGTGAAGTATTGAATGGAGTATGAGTAAAGCAACAAGTAAGTAAGAGAACATGGTCGGTGTAAGCCTTATGAACCCGAGCGAGGAGAAAGAGAGCATCCGATTAAACCAGGTGAATGAATAACTAACATGAACGGTTGACTGACGAATTGTCTTCCCTAGTAAGTATTGAATCTTGTATATGTATGTAAGTATTGTTGCTTGTAATGTGTAGTATTAGTATGTATGTATACATGAAAATGAACTCCATGTATTCGACCAAAGTAGTCGGCGTACCCCGGTCAGCACGCGGGGTATGCGAGATTTCATATGCAGTAATTTGCTGAGCCCCTAGGGGCACCGTTTTTATTTACTGGTACTTCGAAGCTGACCACCGTTCGAGAGTGTAGGACGGGGTTGGTGTTATAAGCATGGGTAGTTGATTAATAGGAATTGTATTTGTATTGTAATGCGAATTTATAAGTCCAAAATGTATCGGTAGTTTGAGGATTGTGTAGACTTGACGTATAGTATTGAATTAGAGTTTGTATTTAGATAATGATTTGAGTATGGAATGGAAAGTAATGTATTGTGTAAAGTACTCGGTATATTCAAGTCATCAGACTGATAGTATGTAGTATTGTAACTGACCTTGTTAGTCACGTGTTTGACTAACGGCATTGTTACACCCGCCGTTGTGTATGTAATATTCGCTGCGAAGGTAAGTAATTGTAAAGTAATGACGGGATTAGCGGTAGGGGTGTTACATGACTACTGGTGATTGAAGGTGCTCTTCACGTTTTTAGTGGATGTTGATGGAGATTTGATGATGGTGGAGGCAATGGGAGTTAGAAAACTTGATTTGATGACGATTTCAAAGAATTTTTGGTATTTGATTGTGGCTCGAGAGTTCAAAACGTGAGGGAGTAGATTGACGGTGTGTTTTTTCTAACTGGTTAGGGTTCTTGGAGCTGTGATTTGATGAAGGGGTAAGGTTAGGCCTGTCAAACGGGTTGTCCGTTCGGGTTTGGGTCATATCTTTTTGGGTCAATATCCGTTTGGGTCATTAAACTTTCGGGTCATTTCGGGTTTGGGTCATTCGGGTTCGGGTCATTTCGGGTTCGGGTTGTAATAGTGTCAGATAGAATCGGGTTTTGGTTTCGGGTCATAGTTAATATTTTTGAAAATTATTATAATATAAATATATACCTAATTTCTATAAGAATATACAACTTATAGATTACAGAACTTTCAATACAATGCCTATTCTAAATTTCATTCGGATATACTAAGTTTGAATCAAGTTTTTTGTCATATTTATTTAGGTCATTCAGGTTTGGGACAACTTATATCACTATTATTTCATGTTATTCGAGTTTGGCTAATTTTTAATTACTATTATTTCAGGTCATTTCGGGTTATAAATTTTTCGGGTCATTTCAGGTTTGGTGTCATTTCGGGTTTTACCCAATTGGTTTCGGGTTTATTATATTTAAAAATTTTGGGTTTCGATCGGGTTTCGGGTTCAGATAAAACGGACGGGTTTCGGGGTGGGTCAAATTTTGACAGCTCTAGGTAAGGTCTTTATATAGGCATCACTAAAGATTGAGTGCACCTTTAAAAACCGAAGTTTACCGAGATTTGGACAAGTGATTTCTAGAGTGATTTTGGCTATGAAATTTTAACCATGGGTAGAGGAAGACATTTGTGATTGTTCTAGGGAGAAATTAGAATTTTTGGATAATTGAATATTTTAAAATTCAACTCCTTGTCAGATTTGTTCATAAATTACTAGGAAACTATTGGAAATTCAAAAATTCAAAGACATTATGCTCTAAGTGTAATCCTTTATCATATGTTGAAAATTCAAAGCATTTGAGTTGATTTGAGTCATTTTCAGAGGGAAGAGAAAGCTTACAGGATGGCTTAGGAGCCCCGAAAATTACGAACAAACACCCCTTGTGATTGACAAACCTGTCACATGTGCCTCCAAAACGCGTTGATCGAACTGGGATTATGTATCACTTGACCAAAAAACCCTTTGTAGTGCTTGTGCCATAGAGACTTTCTTCCAGGGGTTAAAATTTTGGGTATAACTAATTGTCCCCCGTCAGCTAGGCTTTGTAATGAGGATGGAAAAACTAGTTGATGCTTGAGTGATACCCTAAAATTTGTTCGGTCCTGAGGAACGAACTCCCTGTCTTGAATTTTACCCGAAAGCCTGTTTGTTGTACTGAGCTATTATAAGGTGTTGGCTACCTAAAAGAGAGGTTAGAATGTGTTGGGTGGTTTGAATATGTTGGGCTATTCTAAGGCACTAACTACCTAAGATGTGAAAGGTGGACTGAACTAAGAATGAATAAACTAGACCGAGCCTCTAAGGTGTCGGGAACCTGGAAATGAATGAACTAAGCCAAGCATGAAGGTGTCAGAAACCTAGAGATGAATGAACTAAGCTGAGCATGAAGGTGTCGGGAACCTAGAAATAAATGAAAAGAGATGTGATATGTAATGAGATTGATGTGATATGTTTGAAGAATGCAAAGTAGGATGGATACTGGGTAGGATAGGTGAAGAGTAGGGCTTATGCGTGCCAAGGATGTTTTTGTGGTGGTAGAACTTATGTGTGCCTAAGGTGAGTGAAAGTAAGGTATGACTTATGGGAAACTGAAGTGAATAGATGTAAAGTAGGACTTATGGGTGCAGTGACTAGATGTAAAGTATGACTTATGGGAGCCTGAAATGATTGAATGTAAGGTAGGACTTATGGGTGCATGAAATGAATGAATGTAAGGTATGACTTATGGGTGCCTGAAATGAATGAATGTAAGGTAGGACTTATGGGTGCCTGAGGTGGTTGAATGTAAGGTAGGACTTATGGGTGCCTAAAATGAATGAATGTAAGGTAGGACTTATGGGTGCCTAAGGTGAATGAATGTAAGGTAGGACTTATGGGTGCCTGAGGTGAATGAATGTAAGGTAGGACTTATGGGTGCCTAAAGTAACTAAATGTAAAGTAGGACTTATGGGTGCCTAAAATGATTGAATGTAAGGTAGGACTTATGGGTGCCTGAGGTGAATGGATGTAAGGTATGACTTATGGGTGCCTGAGGTTTGGGGGTGAGATCCATTCTAACTCAAATTGCTTATGGAGACCGAGACCCAATCTAACCAGGATTGCTTTTGGAGACCGAGATCCATTCTAACTCAGATTGCTTATGAAGACCGATCTGTTCTAACTCGGATTGCTTATAGAAGCCGAGATCCATTCTAACTCGGATTGCTTATAGAGACCGAGACCCAATCTAACTTAGTTACTTATGGATACCGAGACCCAATCTAACTCGGTTGCTTATGGAGACTGAGATCCATTCTAACTCGGATTGCTTAAGGAGACCGAGATCCATTCTAACTCGAATTGCTTATGAAGACAGAGATCCATTCTAACTCGGATTGCTTATGGAGACCGGGATCTATTCTAACTAGGATTGCTTATGGAGACCGAGATCAATTCTAACTCGGATTGCTTATGGAGACCGAGAACCATTCTAACTCGAATTGCTTATGGATACCGAGATCCGTTCTAACCCGGATTGCTTATGAAGACCAAGGTCCATTCTAACTCGAATTGCTTATAGAGATCGAGACCCATTCTAACTCGGATTGCTTATGAAGACCGAGATCCGTTCTAAGTTCTGACTCGGATTGCTTATGGAGTCTGAGATCCGTCCTAACTCGACCAGGCTAATTGAAGAAAGCAATATGTTCGATGATGAGGGATGCAAAGTATGTTTTATGCAAATGATTGTGATTATGGTGAAAACAAATTGTCAAAGTGCCAAAGATGGCAATGATAAGGTTTATGCGGATATTATAAAATGATATTGAAGTGCTTGTAAGGACCGAAAATTGTTCAAAGCAAGAAATTATTGAAAATGTGCCAAACATGGCAATGTTTGAGAAAAATTATATCTATTGAAAAAGGAAAGTGAAATTATCATTTCCTGACTAAGAATTTCAGATCTGCAACTTGTTTTTAAGAAGATGAACATGCCACTAGTGGGAGTGTGTGGTGTTTGTTGTGGTGGTAAAAGCTTTTGTTGGTGTTCAGGATTTATGACAGGCCTGATGTTTTTGTGGAGGTAAGGCTAATGACGAGCCTGAGAGTGTTTGTGTGGAGATTAAGGCTTATGTGTGCCTGCGTGGTGGTGGGATTATGTGGTGTTTGTTGTGGGGGTTTAAAGCTTTGGGTTTCAATTGGTGTTGCCATAGCAATTGTTGGAACCAACAATTTCCCCTAGTATTTTTCTTTAAGACAATCTGAGCTAGAGTTCACGACAATCGATTGAAACGGTCGATTGCCCTTAGTATTTTATTTGATTAAACGTGTGAACAAGTCTCTTCCTCACAAGGTCAAGGCTTATGTTTTGATGTGGTGTTTCCTGACCTACACTCGGCGTGTTTGGTGTTTGCACTCGTTTCTTGCTTATGGTCACAACTTCTAGACCATTGAATTTGATATTTATTGAATTTACGCATTTGATCTGTTACTTTCACATGATTAGATACACAACTACCAAGTCAAAAGTCTTTTAAGCTTATAACGTGGCCACGAGGTGTGATAAAATGCAACAGGACCATGGAGGGATATTTGAAGTATGTGGAGCTTAAATGGGTGACCAAAGCTACAACTTTTGTCTTCCCTTGGATTTATCTTCCTTGTCTTGAAGTCGTTGGGCTACTTTGCGTTGGCGTTGTCTTCGAGCTTTGGACCTGGAACTTTTGAAGTTGTCCTTTACATAATTTCTCTTATTTTCTTTTTCATTCGGATTTCTGTGAGGCATTTCAGATTTGCCCTTTCATCCTTCCTTCGGGGTTCTTGTGTCTCCAGGTTTTTTTTGAACTTTGAGAGCTGTTTTTGATGTAGGCTCTTTGAATCCCGTGTCACTTTGGGACCATTCATGGATCACCTCGTCATGCTGGTAGCAACATTGCTTCCTTCAAACTAATGAAAACGTTATCCGAGAATCAGGCTCCTCGCTTCCTTTGGTCACCGGGTTAGATATTCATCACAGGCTGGCTTGTTTTGTAGAGCTTATAATATCGAAAAGGGATATATGAAAGGCTCGGCGGGGGTGCTTAGGGTTTAATGTCAGGGTTCACAAGATTTTAGCTATGTGGTGCTGCACCTAGGTGCTTCGTCATTCCTGATAGTAGTGTATCCGTTCATAATCTTAGTTACTTTTAGCTGGTCTAAGAATAAATGTACAACTTATCTCCTTCGGTCGGAGTTATGTCGTTTTACCTTATCTTTGAGTTTGGCCTCACCGGAGTCGTGTGTAAATGACACGCTCGTGTGTTCATGGTTTTACCACTGAAGACACTCTCGCGAGATTATCACTTAGAGACTTGTTCACACGTTTCAACGGAAGATGAAAGATGACGAACCTAAACTTAGATTACCCCGGTATTGATTTGGGGTTTATGACAATAATTTAGCAGTTGTGACTTTGAACCACTTTGTGAGTTGTTAGGATGTTTTGGGATAAGTTGTGGTGCTTGACAAGGCATGTTCAACCTTTCAGAAACAAGAGACAAGTCGTTTTGTTCCATTGTCAGAAATTGATTATTTCGTGATCATTTTTCTTGAAAAGCATGAATGCTCATCATTTTTTTGTTTTTAAATGAATGAATGAAAAATGGTTTGTACAGAAATTGTGAAAATTGAACTATGATTTTATATAATGAATGTAAAGATAACATTGAAAATTACAATCTCGGAAACTTCCTAAAATGATAAAAGAAACTAACTACTACAAACGTTGGAAAAAACTAAAAAAACGTCTAATCAAGAGAAGAAATCAGAGAAAACACTTGAAAATAGCAATTTTGTAATGATGCTCAGGCATAGGTGCTCTGCATATTTTGCCACATTCTGAGAATCGAAGCCCTTGATTGTTGAGATCTTGAATTTTGTGCTTCAATTTTCTATAGTTGTCGGTGTCGTGACCTGGTAGTTGATGGTACTGCCAAAACTGATCCACTTGTTTTTCGACCTTTGAGAACCCCAGACAAAGCAATAAAGGTTGCAACAAATTACACTCTCGAAGATCCTTGAACACGTGGCCTAAAGGTTGATCGATTTTTGTGAACCAATCCAAGGTTTCAAATTGTCTGGTTAGGGATAGAGTGTTGGTGATTTGCCTTGAATTCCTGGGCTGTCATACCACACATGTTGGAGCTACTACTTCTGTCGTGGCTGCCTCTTCATTAGAAAACTTGATGCTCACACCCTGGGCCTTGGGTTGTTCAAACCTTAATCCATATTCGTGATTTTATGGCTCTAACAACATCGACCTTGCAAGGATGCTGATTTCTAGTCATGCCCCCAAGGAAAAGTTGGAACTGCCTACCCACTAATTCATCCTGATCTTGACGTTCGGCCTCAAGGGAAATGGCTTTTGCTTTCAACTCTTTGATAATGGCGATGTAGTTGGATTCCATGGTGTGCATAGCGGCACTATATCTCTACTCCATGGCAACCATCATGGCTTCTAGTTCAGCCTAGTTATTTTCCTTTGCACTTGTGGCTTTCTTTGGGACATGAAAGTCTGCTTCCTGAGAGGTGACCTTGTCTTTCAATCCTTCGAAAACCTTGGCCATGTATCTTTGTTTAAGCTCTAACTCTAACATTCTATCTACCCTCACTGACCTTCCTCTTCTTGCCATGCTTGTGATGGTAGTTTACTTGTTTCCAAAATGTCGTTCATTAGAAAACAAAAGGGATGGACTAAAATTATGGGTTGAGAAGGAGTACGTGATTTTGAATAAAGTGGCGTTCTAAGTTAGAATGTGTTTGGGCTGCAAGAAAAGCACATGGACTGAAATGCTTTGAGGATTGTGGGTAAGCATTAGGGCTGAGTGAATCGGAAGAGAGGCCTATGGGTTGGAAAGACTGATGAGCTG
Organism: Limonium bicolor; assembly: GCA_023374045.1. NCBI lineage: Eukaryota > Viridiplantae > Streptophyta > Magnoliopsida > Caryophyllales > Plumbaginaceae > Limonium > Limonium bicolor. The sequence continues at coordinate 441,396,467 of CM041777.1, forward strand.
TGAACTGGCACCTGGGTCGTCATGTTTTGTGAAATACCCCAAACCTTAGTTACACTAATTAATTAAAAGAAAAGATTTAATCAAGGGATAACTAAGAAGGATGAACCTTAATTCATTAAGGAGTTTATAACCTATAATAACATACATGAGATTGTAAATCTGCCATCTGGAGTTGGATCCACTCAATCTAAGCCCAAGTGGCAAAACGGTAAGTTCAATATTCGCAAAATATGTCCAAATCCAACAATAAAGCCAAGTGACATCAACAAAAAGAAAATTTTGACTCTTGATGGAAAGGACAGCAGAAATACGTTAATCTTCCTCCCACTAAGATTTGTGGTTACTACGGGAGCCTTGGACATAGGGACAATTCTTGTGATAAATTGAATAAAGATCTTTCGTTCAATCTCAAATGAGTCAGATTGATTCTTGAAGCTAGAGAAGAGTTAAAAAAATCTGGCTCGAAAAAGGAACCCAAGTACATCTGGGTTCCCAAGTCTAACAAATGATCTTATGTTTTGTAGGTGAAGGCGAATGAAGACTGCTGGTACTTAGATAGTGGATGCTCTTATCATATGACTGGAGATCCAAATCAATTCAATTCACTTTCATCCTACAAAGGAGGTAAGGTTACTTTTGGAAACAACAACCAAGGTGAAATCGTGGGAGTTGGCTCTATAGGTAACCCCTCTAGATTTAAAGTTGATGGAGTCCATCTAGTCACTGGACTTCAACATAGTTTGTTAAGTATTTCTCAAATTTGTGATAGATTCAATTTGGTACTTTTCTCTTCTTTAGATTGTAAGGTTTTTGATGAGCGTACATGTTCTTTAAAAGCTATTGGACGTAGAGAAGGAAATCTCTACAAAATGTGCTTAAACTCAATCAATCCAGATGACCAAGTCTGTCTAAATGTGCATTCCAAAAATTCATTGTTGTGGCACTCCAGACTTGGTCACGCAAATCACCGGCTGCTGAATAAACTCAAGAGTAAGGATTTGGTGATTGGTTTACCCGATACAAACTTTGACACAGACTCCGTCTATGAAGCGTGCATGAAAGGTAAACACATCCGGTCATCCTTCAAAAGTAAGTTAACTCTCTCTACTAGCTCTCCGTTGGAATTGCTTCACATGGATCTTGTTGGCCCCATGCGTACTCAAAGTAGAAGTGGTAAGAGGTATATTCTGGTCATAGTCGATAATTATTCTAGGTGGACTTGGGTCATCTTTTTGAGAACAGATCAGGGCACTGAATTTTGCAACAAGTAGTTTGATGAGTTTTGCAGGGATAACGGAGTCGATCACCAAGTTTCATCCGCACGCACTCCAGAGCAGAACGGAGTCGTTGAACGAAAGAATAGGACCTTGGTTGAAATGGCACGTACCATGCTTATTGATAGTCAACTAACCCCATCATACTGGGCAAAAACTATTAATACCACATGCTATGTGTTAAATTGTGCCTTGATCCACCCATTTCTTCACAAGACACCCTACGAACTTCTCCGTCAATGCAAACCAAATCTCATTCATCTCAGGGTTTTTCGGGTGTAAGTGCTATATACATAATAATGGTAAGGACAACTTGGGTAAGTTCTCTCCCAAGAGTGATGAAGACATATTTCTTGGCTACTCTTCTAAAAGTAAAGCTTACCGTGTTATCAATCTAAGAACTCAATGTTTAGAAGAGAGTCCCCATGTCAGGTTCGATGAGTCTTTCAACGTTGGTTCATCTTTTGATCAACTTGACTTTGCTCCAGACGATTTCCTCACTGATCCACACTTCATCACCATCCCTATAAGTAGACTCCAAGACTCCCAGTCCATCACACCTAATGACTCCCTAGGAAAGAAAAGCAGTACATCAGACTCCACTGACTCCGACAATAACTCCGAAACATCCCTACCTCAAAACTTGAACTTTGACTCTTCTAACAAAGACACACCTCCTCCTGCTTCACATCAATAGTTCCAACAAAAATCAGCTCACCCCCCCTAAAAACATAATATCCGACCCAAATTCAGGTGTTCAAACACGCTTTCAAGCTATGCAAAACTTATGTGCCTTTGGTGCCTTCCTTTCCAGCACTGAACCGCGAAATGTCAAAGAGGCTCTTCTAGATAGTGATTGGGTCACTGCTATGCAGGAGGAACTAAATTCCCTCCAAAGACATGTCGTCTGGGAGTTAGTCCCTCGACCCACGCATCAACAAACCATTGGTACTCGTTAGGTCTCTCGTAATAAACTTGATGATGCAGGACAAGTTTTCAGGAATAAAGCTCGTTTGGTTGTTCAGGGATACAATCAAGAAGAAGGGATTGATTATGATGAAACCTTCGCACACGTAGCCTGTCTTGAAGCAATTCGCATGTTAATAGCGTTTGCTGCATTCAAAGGTTTTACATTATATCAAATGGACGTCAAGACGACCTTCCTTCATGGCTATATTGATAGAGAAGTCTATGTCGAGTAACCCCCAGGGTTCACAGACTCCGTCCATCCTGACTACGTCTACAAGCTTTGTAAGACCCTTTACAGACTGAAACAGGCTCCGCGACTTGGTATGAAAGACTCTCTACATATTTCTTGCAAAATGGTTTCTCCAGGGGTAACATAGATAAAACATTATTCATTCTTTATTCATCACATGACTTACTTCTAGTACAGATTTATGATGATGATATTATTTATGGTTCTGCCAGTAACACCCTCTGTGAACATTTTGCTAACCTTATAAAGCAAGAGTTTTCCATGAATGAGTTAGATGAGCTAAAGTTCTTCTTAGGACTTCAAGTTCAACAGGAAAGGAAGGGATTAAAATCCACCAAAAAAAGTACATCAAGGAACTCCTTGACAAGTACAATCTCACAAATGTCAAGAGCATGTCCACTCTCAGCTGCACATCTGCTAAACTTCATCTTGATGATGACGGAGTCGTTGTCAATGCCACAGAATATAGAGGAATGATAGGGTCCCTCCTGTATCTGACTACCAGTCGTCTTGATATTCTCCACACAGTCTGTCTTTGCGCCCGCTTTCAGGCAGCACCAAAGCAGTCTCACCTCAAAGTAGTCAAACGTATCTTTCGATACCTCAAAGGTACAAGTACACTCTATCTATGGTATCCTCAATCTCCTACTTTTACCTTATCTGGCTATAGTGACTCTGATTGGGCTGGTTCCCTCCAAGATCGAAAGAGTACTTTAGGTAATGCACAGTTCTTGGGCTTTGTCTTGTTTCATGGTCCTCCAAAAAACAAAACTCTGTCGCACTCTCTACAGCGGAGGCACAGTATGTCTCTGCTGCAGCCTGTTGCTCCCAACTTCTTTGGATGAAACAACAACTCCAAGACTATCATGTTACCCAAGAACAAAACCCAATCTTTTGTGATAACAAAAGCACAATCAAAATATCCAAAAACCCAGTCCAACATTCAAGAACCAAACACATTGAAATCCGTTTTCATTTCTTGAAGGACTGTGTCGAGAAAAAGCTAATTCAACTTGACTCTGTCCCAACAGAAGATCAACTTGCATATATTTTCACTATACCTCTGTCCACAGCACGATTTGAAGCACTTTGATCAGCAATTGGATTGACTCCGTCAACCTAGATGGTCGCATCTCCTTGCCCCTACCATAATCGTCAGTAGGTATACCCTTATGTCTCACTGAGTCTGTCTTTGTTTGTGATTGAATCTGTGAACTGTGTTTGCTTGAATAACTCTATGTACCTATCGCTACACTCACACGTCACCTATCCACACCCGTCCGCACAATCCCCGCCCTTGATCTCACAACCCCTGATTTTTCTCGCCTGACACACGTAAACTCTGCAACTTCCGCTTCTTCCTTTCTGTCTTTATATCACCTACACTCTCCTCAGCCTCACTCACTCACAATCCCTTCTCACACCACACTAAAACTTCCTAACAATGGCGGGAATTAACTTTAATGGAATCAACATCCCAGCTGACATTTTCCAAGGCCCGCTTCGCCTTCAAGTTTATCTCCAGTCTCTGCTGGCAACCCCCAATCCATCCCAACTCACTACCACCACTCACTCGCCAACAAAAACCACGACCACCTCGTCTCCCACACACTCCGCTACACCACCGCATTCCACCCACAACACCTTCCAACAACCAACACCTCCATCTGCTGCCAAGACTGACATTCTTGAAACGGATGTCGAAGAACTCACCCCACTCCAAACAAAACCACCGTGCCCACCACCTCATCAACCAAACCCTATATCCGAAGAACCAGCCCATCAACCACCACAAACTCAACCCATAAAAATCTTTAATACCCACTCCCAACAATCTCATGAAAAGTCTGCAACCCCAACTCCTCCACCATCTCCAAAACCAAAACCTCGAAAACGAAAGGCGACCACAATCCGCCCCACTGCCAAACGTGTCCTACGCTCATCAGTCAAGGCCCAACCAGCCTCCTCAGGTTCTGGTGAGTCTTCCCCGATCCAAGAACTACCAACCAACAGTCACGAAACCTCTACCGGTGCCACCTCCACAAGAACACAGAAGCCACCCAAGCCGCAGCGCCGCAGTGCAAAGATCGACCCCTTCACACAACGTTATATGCTTTCTGATCCTGCTGTAGAGAGAAACATTGTCAAGGGTAAGTTTCTTGACTTCTCTTGGGCTCTGTCTACTAATCTGGGGGAGTTGGTCAAGATGTTAGAAATTCAGGGGTGGACACACTATTTTCTGAGGTCTCTGAGTGGTATCCGCAAGAGTCTCTCAACTTTTATCAAAACCTTGTCATTAGAAACGGTACGGCACAGTCCTTCGTAAACTTCAGTCCTGTCTTTTTTGATCTTGAGAAATTGTCTAAAGTTCTCGGAGTCCCTCATAACGGTCTAAAATTCTATGAAAAAGGAGTCATTCCTGAAATTCCCGGGGTCCCACACACCAAAATCTACCATTTTTTCTCTTCCAAAAGAAAGGGGGTTCCTCAATCCCCCAAGGTGATCTTTCGATACTCCACCAACTCCTCCACATCCTTGTCATCAAAACATTGTTCCAAGAAATGAGGGAAATCAAATGGTCAACTGTTTAGACCTAGCTATTATGTACTGCATTATCAACCGTCACCCTCTCAATCTGGCCCACTTAATTCTACATCATCTGGCCTAGTCTGTCGATACCCTAAAGCACTCCCTCGGTTATATGTTCTAGCTGCCCCGCATCTTCAAATTCTTTCAGGTACCTCTGACGACGTCCATGCCAGAGTCTATCGGGGAGGTAGACACCATCAACCTCTGATATCTGAACCGGCTCACTTCAACCGACAAATCCAAGTTGTTGTCTCCACTGTCAACTTCATCGACGGCCGGTCCTTCGACTTCCCTGGAGATAGTCCCTCAAGAAACTCTTCTTCAAATCTTGGAGAAGGTCGAGCGACTTCTCACACAGGCGGCAGAGCTAACTCAGAGTAACTCTCGGATGCTGGACATACTCACTAGAATTGAGACGGCTGTGACGGCCATGCAGGACACCCTCCTTAACATTCAAGCTACTATTAACCCCATCCCCGAGCCCTAGCCTATGGTGTGTGTGGGGTGTTTGAACTTAGGTTGTTTTAAAGTTATAAACACTGTTTGTTGGTTTGTTTGTGAATATTTTGACTGACTTCGTGTGACTAATAGAGCTTCCCTCTGATGAAAGCAAAAGGGGGAAGCGGTGAATCCCGTCTGGTGTACGGGCATTTCTGTTGCTGTTTTTTGGATTGCTTCTGAATTCTTGCTGCTGGATTGTGTGGACTAGTGATTAAACTGCCTACTCTATTATGCCCTTTAAATGCCTACTTATTATCTGCTATGTTATTTTCCTGGAGTCTCTCAGCGATTAAGGGGGAATCACAATGGAGTCTCTGGACTCCAATGCTGCTATTAAGGGGGAACTTCGACAGGGTCGGTTCCCCTAGTTCTTTGTGTTTTTATTCTTTTTCAGGATTGACTCAATCGGGATTCATGGAGTTTGCTATCATCAGTAACAAGGGGGAAATTGTTGAGACATAAAAGTGTTACAGAGATAGTCAATCACCTCGATGGAGTTACTCGTCCTCGACAAAACACAAAGAACGAGTTATGCACCAAACTACAAGAGAGTCCGTGCAACTGGAGAACTCACGGACTCTTCCATGCCGTTGCGAATATTAAGGAACTGATTCATCAACACTACAACGCTCCAATGGTCATGTCACCATCCCAGTCGCATCCGAAGTTCGCGGCCCAAGTCAGACTAGAACTACCTGAAGACGCTGTCCACTAAGTTAGTTCCGACAATTTCGGAACTAACTCCTTCGAGCCGTTGCTCCTAGAACTAGTATAAATAAGTCATGTAATAGCTAGTCTCCAATCACCCTTTCATAGAGAAATATTTTTGAGGTTAGAGAGAGAATTGCCATTGTAAACCAGAGAGAGAATTCGTACTAAATCATTTAGTGCATCTAGATAGACTCTACCTAGGAAGATCTTAGTTTTGCTACACTTACCATTGAGATGATTAGAAAGTGTATTGGGTGAGTGAGTGAAAAACCACGAAGTAGATCTCTTCTACTTAGTGGGCATTTGTAAGTTATTTTGTTTTGACCAGAGAATAAAATAGCGTATTTGTGTATCTTGCTGAGCTCCACAGAATCTGTCTATCTTTCTAAGCATTAATCCGTTTAATTCCTTTAAGTCTTCCGTGCACTCAGTTCAACCAATTCGATTAAGTGTTTCTTTTTCTCAAGGGTTCTTACATACAAAGGTTGATTGATTCAAACCATCTCACAGACTCACACCTTGACTTGGTTTGAGTTAGCCATCCAATCCTACAACATCCACTAAGGATTTAATTAACTTGTGTTGATTTCGGATGAAAAACTATGAATATGGGCATGATAATGTACTAGAGAGGCTATGACAAAATTTGAGTAGAAACCAATTATTTTTAGATGTAGTTGTCAGTGTTTATGACCTAGGTTGTACTAGGAATCATTAAAGGAGATTTTGGTATAAATGCCTAAACTAAAGTGTTCTTGAGGATTAGGATGACTTAGAGTTGATTAAGAGGAAATTGGAGGTTTAGTGGGTGTAATAAACACACCAAAATCATGGTATGAGGAATGTTAAGACTTGTGCAAAAACCTGTGGGAAATGATGTATAATGTCTTGGGATGATTTAGGTATGAACTAGTGTGTATAACCTTGATGGTAATGAGAGGACTTGGATGAGGAAGATGAAAATTTTAGAGGAATTTAGAATGGTCAAGATGAAGGGGAAAATATGTAAGGTGTTAAGAGAATGATTAGAGATGCATCGATATGTACAAGTTTGGGAATGATGAGTAGAAAATGTAAAGGAGAGGAAATTGTGCATGGAGATGCAATATAACCTTGAGAATTTTGTGTAGTTTGGGTAAAGGAGATAAAATGGCTATAATGCAAAATGTTGGGAAGTGAGGAAACACTTTGGTTAGTTAAGGCTATAGGCAAAATCTTGGAAGTGTAAGAAACTAAGTTGCAAGTGTTTAGTAATTTAGTAGGCATTTGAGTAAATGATCAAGGAATTTAGTATGAGTTTGTAGATTAATTAGGAGGATTTTAAAGTGCCAAAATGGGGTTAAAACATGCTAGAATACATGTGGGAAGATTGAGGAAGAGATAGGCAAGAGAGTGGGGTTGAAAGGAGGTCAAAAACTGTAAAATATAACTGATCTAGCATTGTCCGGTTTGTAAACTGGTACACCAAACCCGGAACACACTAAAAACATAGTCGAGAGTGATTCAGTGCATTGGGTCCGGGTTTACATTCCGGTACACAACCCGGGAACCCGGACCAGTCCTAAAACTAGGCAGAAACTTATCCGATGAGGTGGTCCGGGTTTACAACCTCGGACACAAACCCGGACCAACCTAAAATTACTCCAGAAAGTTGAAAATTGGGGTTTTAAGATGAGGAAGTGTTTGGTAATGATATTATAAGATTGTTAGGACTTGATTAATGATATTTAAGGGTCATTAGAGGCATAAACAAGCTTAAGAAATAATGAGAAGTAAATGACTTATGAGATTAAGATTAAACTACATTGACTTAGCGTTTATTAATCGAAAATCATTAGTGATTAGGTAAGTTAGGTTAATTAAACTTAATTAACCACCCGATTGGATGAATGTTATAAGATTTGAGTGTTTGGACTCCGGAAGAGAATAGAAAGCCGACGACAACAGTGAACGGTATGGTTTTCTTGTAGCTTGCTTGCTAACGAGGTGTCCCTCGGCTTGTGTGCTATTTGTTTATATGTTCCCACTAAACAAGATAAAACATGTAACCGGTTTATTGTATTTGTTGTGTGTTGTATGAAACTATCACAACTTACCTTGAGAACTGACTATCTATGTTTCGTAAACAACTGTATGAGAACATACACACACCTAATATTGGTTGGTTAATATCCAGAAGAGGTTTGACTAACACCTTCGTCTTTGAGACTTCTACTAACTGGAACTTGGGAGGAGTGAGGAATCCGGAATGGTTCGGTCATGCATGTAGTAGAAGGTCGGTTACCTTTCATTATTGTCGATCTGCATTGGGCTTGTCTTCGGACTTGTCGCCTAGGGTCGACAAACAGACCTGACCACCTTGAATTACAGTTCGAGGTGAGAGGCCAGTTTAAGATGGTGTGGTGGGATCTACCTAAATCCCAACTAATTTGAGAATTATTGTTTATTCTACCAGCGCAGTTCTCGGCCGCTGGCTTGGGTTACTGTTGACCCGACATAAATAAACAATGGACTAAGTATAACAAAATCTATTTAAAGAACGGTTTCCGTATTTGAGATATGAGGAAATATGAGAATTAAATGTTTCTCAGCTTAAGGAGTTAAAAGCTAACTCACTTACTTAAGGAACGCTTATTAAGTAGTTCAATATATTTGAGTTGTGATTGTTCACATGATTGTGTTGTGTTTATTTATACATCTTATTATTGTTGTATGAATAATCAATCGCATGTATACGACAAAATAGTCGTGTGTAGCCCCGTTAGCTCGGGGGTCACATGTTAACCGTACCAGCAAAGTGTGAGCCCCTCGGGGCATCCATATTATTTTACAGTTAAACGACAGAAGACGACTGTCCTGAGAGTAGGAGCGGGTAGACGTCTTCGGGTTTTCCTTTTTGTTACACGAGTTGTGCATGTACACTCATTTAGTAGAGGATATAACTTGTAGTATGATGTATTAGGATATGAGATACTTTGTACTGAGAATATGTATTTGGTAAAGATTTAGTATACACTTATGGTCGGTATATTCGGGTCCATCAGACCGTAGCAAGATCTTGGATATTTAGTACGCCTAGTTAGTCACGTGGGTGACTAACGGCGGTGACACCAACGTTTGTAGAGAATTTCCGCTCCAATGTTAATATGAGTAATTGGAGATTAATGAGATGATTATGGTTTTATGAGTTGGGGTGTTACAAAAAGTGGTATCAAAGAGTAGTTATGCTCTGAAGACTAGATTTATGGAACTTGGAGAATACCGAGTTAGAGTTTGAGTTATGGGTAAAGGGTTGAGAGATAGAGCGAGAGGTACGTTAGTTAGGACTTCCCGGTGTTTACCGAATACCTACAATACATAAACCCGCCCTCCACTTCCCTAGCTTTAAAATATGAGGAACTAACGCCAGAGAGAAGAAAGCCTTCTCTTACTTAGGAAAACCCGATCTGACAGTTAGTTAACATTAACCAATATAAGGAACACCTCGTTATACAACAGTTTGCGAAAACTTGAAGATCTTAGTTGGAGCATAACATTGAAACAGACGCTGTCAACGGAATCTTACCAATAAGAGAATGGTAATTACCGGCAACATGGGTCGACTTGCTACGCAGTCGAGATACCCCGCCATACCAGTAGAAAGGAAGCACTACGAGTGCAGTGGAGAGGAAAAAGGGAATCGACAGGAATGTCGGACAGCGTTCTGAAGGAACATAACAGCGGGATAAGGCCGCGCTTGAGAAAAAGACTACCTAAAAGTCCATTATGAACGGGGAACTCCAAACCCTATACAACCTGAAAGGTTACAAAACCTTGACCGACACAGCGCAGATGACTATGAAAATGCATACAAATGGTATACCGAAATAGGACTATGATGTAGTTCCTAAGGAGAGTCAATACTTAGTAACCATGACAAATGCGTGGGAATGAGAGCGAGGATCGAGGCATAAGCAAATAACGAGGGGTTCCCTCAGAAAGATGAACACCCTGATAAGTGAATACACTGTCAAGACAATCCGGAAACTGCCGAGATAATCAGCTATCCAAAACTAAGAGGGCAAGGGAAGAGTCAACAAGACTACCAATTCCATGGAGATTAAGAGAAAGTACCATTACTGACGTATACAGTATCGATAGCCCATCTTGCATGGCGCACTCGCCATAGCAAGTGCTACCACGATGAAGCTATACGGGAAGCCATCATGGCAAGATAGTAGAATGCTACAGCTATAACGCTTATTAATACCGGATTACAACCCTTGAGGATTGAAGAATGAGACCTTGGAAAGGCCTGATGCCTGACCATGACGAACTAAGTTGACACACTAGTCAGTAGGGAGCTGGACTTGGTCCGAACACTAAATGATGTATACATCAGCAATGGTAATACCTACTCCAACAACAAACGGCCGACACCACAGGTATGAACACCAATCCCGAACCTCGAAGAAAAGACTAATGAGATCGCTCAACAATTCGGGCAAAACCCTACGTAAGTAATAACCTACAAGGAATGTATTACGAAATACAACGGAGACAGTCGACGCAACAACTTTCAACAAGAACGTGATAGAATTCCTAGGATGACCACTAAGAATACCAGTAACAACATTCTTCATTGAAGTTGTTGGTAAACCCCAAAAACGGAATTAGAGGAGATGAATTTAAGCAATGACCTACCTAGGATCAAGATATACTATCCCGAAAGAGGAGATTTCAAAGGACTACACCACAGAGTTGGTATAGTTGAGCCAAATGAAACCCATAAACGATGGTTAGTATAGTTTGCCTAAGTGACTAACACCCAAGTATGATTAATCATTGACAGGTGGCGTAGTCAACAAAAGTTGAACGAAGTATTGAAACAGAAGCATAAGATAACCAGGATAAATATCCAACTTAGACACTGTAAGGCAGATGCCTAATACGAACCAACCCTGATTGCTAAAAGACACAAGTCTATGAAAGCGACGGTAGCGCCACAAACACTGATTTACCTCAGACTACCTAACCGAACTTCTATAGTAGGAAGTAGGGTGCAGAACTACCATGAAATCCAACACTACATCTGAAATAAAACCTAACAGTGGATAGAGTTCAAAGAACCAGAAGCTTATAAGAGTAACCAATAGATGAGTAAGAGTACAGCAGTGCATCGAGCACCAGCTTTCACTTAAGAAAATTAAACGCTGAGATCCTATGAGCCAAGAATGTTAACCACATCAGAGCCCGAGGCGCAAAAAGGCATAAGAGGGCTTATTTAAGCCATGAACGAACTACAATTCGTAGATATGAACGGTTACAAAACCTATAATTTAATTGTGAACGGAATTGCTAGAGTGGAACCAATGAGAATATTGAGATAATACTATAGACGGGGTGGAGAACAAACCACTCCTTTTAGAGTGGGGATACCTCTCCTTGTTGTGAGGCCCTTGAGTGGGAATAACCCCTCAAAATGAGCTTTCACTTATTAGATAATAGAACCTGTAAAACCTTGAAATTTCCTTGGAACATTCCAGTTACATATATAATAAGGAAGACTACATAGACATACCTTATATCCTATGCTCGGAATTCAAAAAGCAGTAATCGTCAGAGATAAACACTGTGAGTGCACAATATGGCACATTAAGTGACCAACACTCAGAAGAGCTTGTGACATCAGTGGATCACTTCTTCTTTAGCCAGTTAAATTACTTGGTAAGCAACAACATTAATGATGAAAGAACACGAGGCAGACTAACCTGCACATGAACCCGAATTTGAAGCAAAACATCTTCATATTACAAGATAACGGTCTTACGGCATGATATGGCAACCGCTATACACCCTAACTTAGAGAACTCCCAGTGTGGTTACACAAAAGGATTGAATATGAGATGAGACATTAAAGTAAACGAGTGAGGAATTGCACCACAAATGGGCAATAGAATAAAGGTAAACTACCATATTGGCAGAGGCTGTGAAGACAATACCTGAATAAATGGATTAAGTTACGGTGCGCAGTAAAGCGACCATCATATATAAACCGTCGAATATGGGCATGAAGACAGTTAGATCTATGAGTTAAATCTGATGCCAGTAGTCTAGACCATGCGATGAAAGATTTCACAGGAAGCACACTGTCCACTCCTTAAGGAACTGGAAGTGCATTCCTAGTAGATCAAACATGAAAAACAGGATAATAGACTCTAAGGAAAGAGACCTCAGTTACTAAACGATCAAGTTCGTACTAAATGCAGGAAGAAAGTAGAATATATTTAAGAACATAGTAGATGGGTTTTCCCTTGATTAAGTTCAAGAAGAACAATAAGTGTTATCATGGAACGATGAAAGAGGAGATTGACAACAGAATACTTCATAATTAGCAATAGCTAAATGTGTGACAGACACAACGAGTATACTAAAATGAGATATGGGACGACTGCACTCCACAGGGGCTTGCAGGCCTGACAGACTCATTTATGAGTTAGTCAGGTAAGTAGTAATGTACCAGTAAGGCACCTCATGCATGTAAACGAGTAGTGTAAGGAACACGGGAAGTGGTCGACTCCGTACCACGGTCAACAACACAAGATCAGACTAGAGTAGCTACTAGCACAAATAGTTGAAGAGAAGGAACACAGTTAAGCCAATGACACAATAGAATCAGAGAACTCAATTCAGGCAGAAAATAATTAAGAATTATGAAGTGCGATGAGCACGGATTATTAAGTACAGACATCTGACATGTCTATAAACTTTAGAGAAAACTGTAAAGGGCAATAAGCACTAAACAGTAATTTCAGATTAAGTATCATCCTTAGACCAAAGATTAGTTGGAAAGAACAATTTAGACACTTGAGAGAACACGAGTATGAACATTAGACCTCAGAGAGAATGAGATAGACTAGCTACAACTCATTAAGGCCGTGTATAAATAAAGATAACACGTGTCCATTGAGAGACCTTTATTTCTTATTTATAAGGATGCAAGAGAATGTACAATACATTAAAAGGATAAAAACGGGCAAGCTAAGCCCTAAGGTAATCAGAGTCACGCAGCAGAAGGTATTAGACCGATATCTTAAAGGTTGGATATACCTAATGAACGGGAAAGGAATGATGTACCACACATCTTCTAGTTGAATAAATACATGGCTCATCTGCCAAATGTCTTAGAGCCTGGAAGGATAGATCGAACCAAGTTGAGAAAATGGTATAAATACCGTTAAGAATCCTAGATATAGAGACTAAGCCATTAACATGGTTAAGACCCTCTGATCGGATGGTAATGTGAGATAGACAACATGGAAGCCAGAATGCTTCGTGAGAACTAAACATCTTGAACCTAAGTTCAAGGATGATATAATGTTGATTACGTGGGCGTAATCCATTTTAAGGGGGTAGAGCAAAAAATCGCTTAGCGTATGAACTAAGATGTCCATAGCATACAAGAATTGTTTTAATACATATGTATACATTCTGCGATTAATTATGGTCATTGCGCACAGAAGATGCGAATACCATACATAATACATACCTACCTTGTTAACTCTGGTGTGAGATACAAGTAAAAGAAGTAGAGAAACTCTAGGGGAATTAGAATCCCTACGGTATATATTTAAATGAGACCGGATAAGGTAATATATGAGATATGAATAAGGTAATATATGAGATATGAATCGGTATGATTATGAGGTAAGAATCAGTGTGAAACCGGTGTATAACCTAGTAGGAATTAAATTACCCGGGTAATTGTTGAGAGGTGAATTGAGAATGATTGATGGATTGCGTCCACATTTTGGGAGATGTATTGATTATGACAAGAATGACTAAAAGATAGAAAATTGGACATGAGTGAATTATTTGGTTGTTTGAAAATGACGTGGGAGGTGGAACTTGATTTCCTAGGGATCAAAGGAACTAAACACAAATTGGGGTAGAAGGATAGTTCAACACTGATGTTGATCACATCAGGGACGGATGATTCCTAAAAAACTCTCCTACAAGTGGTCACAATTAATCACGTTAAGAATAGATGCATTTAGCATAAAAGTGGAATTGGAGTTGAATGTATTTTCAATTAGAGGAATTATTCCTTACTTGACCTCGTAAAAAGGATTTCCTTTTTACTGAGTCTCACCCATGAAGTCGAGGATGTATGTGCCTTTGTCTTTGGACCAATGACATGGGGGAACAAAGTGGTTGTGTATTTTCAGCCCATGAAGGCGAGGACGAATGTGCCTTAGTCTTCGGACGGTGACATGGGGGGAATACAACAAAAGTATGTGGTTGTTTTAATCTTCCAAAGACCGCGAATCAGAGAGCGTAAGCGTCCAATAGTCGGTACCTGTGGGTGATATCTTGCATTACTCGTTCATAAAGCCGAAGATGTGTGAGCCTTCGTCTTCTGACCGGTGACATGAGGAGGATGCAACAAAGGGAATTTTGAGTGCTATACTTGCTAAGACATGTTGTGTGATATGTGTTTTATACATATGTGACACACCATATGAGTCTGAAGGTTATATATATGAACATGATCTATATTATCAACGGTATTAAGTTACCGTGTATTCTAATGATATAAGATGCATGAGAACTTTGGGGACAAAGTTCATTTGAGGGGGGTAGAATGAAATACCCCAAACCTAAATATGGTAATTAAACATCAAGTTATGATGTATAAGTCTAAAACGTGCCTAAAAACATTGGTAGACAATATAAACCATAGAAAACACAAGAAATCACCATAAAGGCAAACTATGCAATTACTTTCTCTAGACCTTGTGTAACTTTGGTTAGGATCCAAAGGTCATTCTTAGACCTTATTAACATGATAATGAACATTTTAAATCAATTACCAAGAAAAACAAGCTCAAAAACAAGTTAAAACACAAATTGTGCTTTAAGACTCCTTAAAGCATGTTTTTGAAAAATTGTCTTGAAAATGAGTTTTGAGTGGCTAAATGACCAAGTTTATACCTTAATCAACATTTGTAAGACTTAGTATCACATTAGGAAGCCTAAATCAATGAGAAACCAAAAATTTTATAAATTTGTGCACCAATTATGAATAGTGCCTAAATAGTAACAATTTAAGTAATGAATCTTCTTTGGTTGGTCAATGGTCAAATGACCATCCCTAATTGACTAAAGGGCCGGTTTTTTAAGGGGTGAGTCACCACTTAAGGTGCCAACACTTGCTAGGAAAGAAGAGGGAAAAGTAAAAAATGACTATTCACCTTTTTGACAAATATCTTCATTATACCTCTCTTCTCTCTCTTCTATTCTCATTTCACTTTCACTTTCCCCCACGGTTTCTTCTTCTCATCCTCCCACGAAAACGTTGAGCTGCTCTTCCATGGCTCATCAACTCAATTGCTTGCCAAATGCAACTCTAAGCTCCAAATCCAAAACAAAATACATATTTGTGCTAGTTGAGTCAAGGCCTTCCATCCTCTCTTTTCAAAACTCCAAAACCAGAATTTGGACTCCATTGAAGGAGCTCCATTTGAAGAGGAAAGCTCATGTTCTAGAGCTAGTTTAAGCTCCCTTTGATTCAAGGAAAGAAAGGCTTAAGAAAAATCAAGTTTCCATCCACTTTCATTAGTGCCGCCGAAATTTGGCTTCTTAAGAATGGCTTATTTTATCCTTGTTATAAGCCTTAATTTATTCTCCAAAAATGAATATAGGAGGTTGTCTTGCCTTGACTCTATATCAAAGTCCATTCCAAATTCTTAAGGTAAACACTCATTTTAATGCACTAAGCATTCCTTTGTGACCTAGGAATGATTCCATGAGTCTAGGTATATTACTTAGCACTCATTATATCTATTTGAACATTGATTAGAAGATTAGCAAGGGAACAAAACTCCTTGGCCGATTTTCAGTCAAGGAAATCAAGAGGAAGAGAGAGAAAAAGGCTTGAAACATAAGGTAAATGACTTACCTTGATGTAGTTAAGTGTCTTAAGGAATGGTGTTTAGATAGATACCAAATGTAGCCTAGAGCTTACATTACAATATGGTTTATATAACCTAGGAAAAGAATATGAACAAGCTTATGAACTTGTGACTAAAGAGCCAATGATAAATGAGTTAGAAAAATAGTCCTAAGGTGAATTACAAGAGCATATGGGATTGATGTTGTGTTATACAGGTTTATTGCTCTATATGATGGAAATTCAGTGTTTATTTATGTCATTTAAGGGCCTAAGAGCCATGTCATTTAAGGGCCTAAAGAGACATGTCATTTAAGAGCCTTAGTGATATGCAATTTAAGGTAAATGCAATGTGTTGTGGATTGATGTATTTGAGTGCAATTGGTGTTGAGAACATCCTAAGGATTTCTAATTGATTTGGTTGAACTTGCTGATGCAATATGCATAAGGCATGTAATACTAGAGAGGCTATGGCAAAATTTGAGTAGAACCAATTGTTTTTATATGTAGTTGTGAATGTTTATGACCTAGGTTGTACTAGGAATCATTAAAGGAAATTTTGGTATAAATGACTAAACTATAGTGTTCTTGAGGATTAGGATGACTTAGAGTTGATTAGGAGGAAATTGGAGGTTCAGTGGGTGTATTAAACACACCAAAATCATGGTATGAGGAATGTTAAGACTTGTGCAAAAAAATCTGTGGGAAATGATGTATAATGTCTTGGGATGATTTAGGTGTGAACTAGTGTGTATTACCTTGATGGTAATGAGAGGACTCGGATGAGGAAGATGAAAATGTTTAGAGGAATTTAGAATGGTCAAGATGAAGGAGAAAATATGTAAGGTGTAAGAGAATGACTAGAGATGCATAGATATGTACAAGTTTGGGATGATGAGTAGAAAATGTAAAGGAGAGGAAATTGTACATGGAGATGCAATATAACATTGAGAATTTTGTGTAGCTTTGGTAAAAGAGATAAAGATGGCTAATAATGCATTAGGTGTGGACAAAATGGTTGTGAGGAAACACTTTGGTTAGTTAGGCTATAGGCAAAATCTTGGAAGTGTTAGAAACTAAGTTGCAAGTGTTAGTAATTTAGTAGGCATTTGAGTAAATGATCAAGGAATTTAGCATGAGTTTGGTGGATTAATTATGAGGATTTTAAAGTGCCAAAATGGTGTTAAAACATGCTAGAATACTTGTGGGAAGATTGAGGAAGAGATGGGCAAGAGAGTGGGGTTGAAAGGAGGTCAAAAATTGTAAAATTTAACTGATCTAGCATTGGTCCGGGTTTGTAAACTGGTACACAAACCCAGACCACACTAAAAACATGGACGACAGTGATTCGGTGGATTGGTCTGGGTTTACATTCCGGTACACAAACCCGGACCAGTCCTAAAACTAGGCAGAAACTTATCCAATGAGTTGGTCCGAGTTTACAACCTCGGACACAAACCCGGACCAACCTAAAATTACTCAAGAAAGTTGAAAATTGGGGGTTTTAAGATGAGGAAGTGTTTGGTAATGATATTATAAGATTGTTAGGACTTGATTAATGATATTTAGGGTCATTAGAGGCATAAACAGGCTTATGAAATAATGAGAAGTAAATGTCTTATGAGATTAAGATTAAACTACATTGACTTAGCGTTTGTTAATCGAAAATCATTAGTGATTAGGTAAGTTAGGTTAATTAAACTTAATTAACCACCCGATTGGATGAATGTTATAAGATTTGAGTGTTTGGACTCCAGTAGAGAATAGAAAACCGACGACAACGGTGAACGGTATGGTTTTTCTTGTAGCTTGCTTGCTAACAAGGTGTCCCTCGGCTTGTGTGCTATTTGTTTATATGTTTCGACTAAACAAGATAAAGCATGTAACAGGTTTATTGTATTTGTTGTGTGTTGTATGAAACTAACACAACACTTGTGATTTAATGTGTTAAGTTCCAACAATGGGACTTCTAACAAGTGTTAACTGGGAGTGAGGAGTTGGTCGTTCCGGCCATGCGTGTATGTACGGGGGTCGATATCTATATCAGGTTCGTCTCTCTCTGTATGTTATGGTTGTTTTCCTTCTTGGTCTACGATCACCCTCAAGCTTAACCAAGGCTATTTATTTGACTAATGTTCGGACTAGGGGGAATTTAATGTACGGTGTGCTTGGATCACTATATCTGACGCCTTGGGGTTAAGTTATTCGTTCATCCAACAGAACGGTAACAAGTTATGTAATGAGCTTAACATGAGTTTGGCATCATTCTCTAAGCTCCCAAGTTGACTAACTATGTTCGGTTCGGTTCCTAAAGAGAACCGTTCCCTATTATGTTATGTGTTGATGTTTGTGATGCAATACTTATTGCTATGTTATGTAAGTTGTATGTTAAAATCAATGCCATGTTATCATGATAATTGGTTGCGTGTATCCCGGTAGCCGACGGGCTGCACGTTAGCCATACCAGCCATGGGTTGCTGAGCCCCTTTGGGGCACCATATTTTATTTTGCGGGATGAGGATCGAGGAAGCGGAGTGGCTCTAGATCCTAGGTGTTATGAAGTACTTTTGTTAGTTTTTGGATGTTGGACCCGGGATGCGCCTGTGCTCCTGTGGTGATATATTTTGGAATGCCAGTTGTACAGTGATGGTTGTAAATATTAATACTCGGTATAGTTGGTTGTATTTATGGTTTTAGTACTATGCTCGGGAGTCTGTGCATCAGACCGATACGATTATATGTATTCTGCCTTGTTAGCCACGTGGGTCGCTAACGGTGTGTAACACCAACTCGATCAGTTATCATTTAAGTTATATATTTTCCGCTGCAGTTTCAGCTTATCGTTAAGTTTACAGTAGGGGTGTTACAGTTTTCAAAAACTATTTTGAAATAAAATCCATGAAAAATGTTGTTCCAAAATTTGTTTATGTAAAGTAGGTTTTCTTGAAATCTATTTGTGAAAATAGTTTTTGAAACTACATTTTTGAAAAACGTTTTTTAAGAAATCTATTCTTTGCAAACCATTTGACAGAGTTTATTTTCTAGAAGACTTTGATTGAAATCGTTTTTGAAAATTGTTTTGGAAATAACAATTTCGAAAATCATTATTTTTTGAAATCATTTGAGATGGATGACTTTGAAGATATTTCATTAGAGTGTTGGACATGATTCATTTTCTGATTTTTGCTAAATTTCAAAAATGTGATCACGCATAGATGTAAAACGCAAAATGAAAATCGTGGCTGATTTTATGTGGAGCTGAGTGTGAATGATTGGGATAATCACCTTCTAGGTTAATCAATTCTTCCATACAACCTCGTTCCTTCACTGTTCATCTCTCGGGATTTATATCTGTTATGCCTTGTGGGGCACGTCATTAAGAAAGTCTGGAGTGCTTAAGTTCAAAAGGTCAGGATACCCGAAGTGTTACAGTCACATGAGCCACGGTCGGGGATTGTCACAACATACTCACTTTTGGGAAACTTAGGGAAGTACTGCATGAGAACGGGTCTCTCATCGTCTGCACGATAAGGTGTGACTAAAGTCCAAATTATTCGCTGACTACGCTATGTCATGTATGAGTATCCATAAATACGGGATCCGCTATGAATTTGTTGCGCGACATTGGGCTTTAAAGACACCCGTGGTGCAGAGGAATCATGGAGAACTGAGCCCATGCAATCTTCAGGGTAAGACAGAAGGGTGGTCGGACAGGTGGCATACAAGGGGGTGATTACCCATAAAACCCGTCCTAGACACTGGATCAGGCAGATGGACACTGAAGGCTCAAAGGTCACTATATGATGGTTTTGGACTCAAGGAGGGAAAGTATCCTTGGATCATGAGTCTTCAAGGTGTGGGTCTTGGACCGTACCACCTAGTGGGTTTACTCCTTCTAGGAACGACCCAACTCATGGAGAATCAACCGTGGATCGGTTGGGATCTCATGACATGTGGATGAAGCGGGTGATATAGAGGAATGCATGTCCTAAGCTACCCGATGCAGCAATGGGTTGACTCCTTCTAGGAAGGCCCCATTTACAAAAGCAGTATATAAGCAATAACAATTAAAATATTATATCAAGCATGAAGAGCAATAAACATAAGACAGTAAACACACAACAGTAAACAAAAGTGAAGCATGCAAATATCAAAGCACACATGTGGCACTCAAGGCCAATATCGAACTCTGAACTCTCGTCCTAACTATCCTCTCAGAGCACACTCTAAGTGTGGAGTAGAGCAGTTCTAGTGACGACATCCTAACAATCTTGATTGGAGTTCAGTCTTCCTTGAGTTTGAAAAAAAAAACTTACTCAAGTTTTCCCCAGCAAAGTCGCCATTCTGTGGAGGGTAATTTTTCGGTATGAGAGGGGTCTATCTAAATATGGTTCTTGACTGAAAAGCCTAGATCCTAAAATGTCATTCTGTGGAGGGTGAAAACCCGTTATTCTGACATCCCTCAAATACCTACTAAATCATCCGTCTTTCCCAGAAAGCATAAAGGGGAGTGCAAGTGAACACTACACCCGCTCTCAATGGGTTCCACGTGGACTTATGCCCTAAGGGCAGAAATTGACTAGAGTCGCCACCTAGTTTGACCTAAGGAACTAGGAAGGAAAGGGAAGGAGGGTTCTAAGAACTGTTGATTGACTTTGAAATTGTTGCCTGCGAATATGACTTATCAGGTCATTTGCAGAGATTCTATTGTGGGTTCGCACTGGGTTACACCCCTTAGAAGTGGCAACGAACGCGACTTCGGATTGGTGCCCGAAGAAACCTCGATCTCCAATTATCGGGATTACCTTCTTTCAAAACCTTATTAGAGGGATTCATTTAAAAGCCAAGGATATGATCAGGACGAGAAGAGAGAAAGAAAGTGGATGAGGCGAGCTTTTCTGCCAAGCTAATGCCAAATGAAAATGAGTTATGAGTTGCTTAAATGTAGAGTGGAATATTTGGGAAATGTGTAGGGATTGAGCGGATGATGAATACCTAAAGTCTAAAGGTTTAAGGGTTCCACATGAGTTGGAAGAGATTTGAATGCTTTAGGAAGTGTGAGTGTCGCCTTATAGTGGGAAAAAGGTTTTTTTATTGGAATGGGGTCGCACCCTAAATGGGCTGCCTACGTACTCAACTCCTTGTCGAGATCAGACCTTACGTAGTTCACAGTTTTTGGGTTTTGGAAGTTAGATGTTTATGGAGTTTGAAGATATTTGAGGTGTTTGAGATTTAAAAAGGTTTGAAGTATCAAGAAGTTTCGGGTTTGGGATGCTAGCCTGTGAGACGCTCGGGTCTGTGAGACGTTTGAAACCTTGAGATGCCAAAGTCTGTGAGACGCTCGGATCTGTGAGACGCTCGGGTCTATGAGATACTTAGGTCTGTGAGACATTCAAATCATTGGAATGACAAAGTCTGTGAGACGCTCAGGTCTATGAGACATTTAAAGTGTAGGAGAAATTGGAATAGAATTGAAATTGAATTGAAATCGAAGTTGAATCGGAGTTGAATGAATATTGATTTGAATTGGAATTGAAATGAATTTGGAATTGAATGGAATTTGGAATTGAATTGAATTTGAATTGAATTTGAATGAGTTTGGAATTGAATTAAATTTGGATTTTAATGAGTTTGGAATTGAATTGAATTTCAATGTGGAATTGAAATGGAATTGGATATGATTTGGAAATTGAGTTGATTTGGATTTGAATTTGATTTGGGCTGAATTGAATTGATTTGGACCGAATTGAGATTGGAATTGGGCCCGTATCGGGTTTGGGGCTGGGCAAGGGTCTTGGGTCGGGTATATATTTGGAATTGGGTTTCTTCTTGGGCTTGGGACCTTGGTTTTTTGGGGCTTGGGCAGGTTTTTGTGAAGATGGGCCAAATTATGTGGAAATGGGCCAAATTATGTGGAGATAGACCGGGTTTTATGGCGTTGGGCCAGATTATGTGAAGATGAGCCAAATTATGTGGGCCTTGTTCCTTAAGGGGGAAATGGGTTTCATTTTAATTTTTTTGAATTTGACGGAAAGTAGAGTTGAAACTATGTCTAAGTAAAAATTGTTTGACTTTGTTTTTGGATTGGATTTCTGTTGCTTGTGCATTTTATTCTGACCTTAAAGAGATTATTTGGAAAATTTTTAGGAAAGCTAGTATTCCTCACATGGGTCGTCTAGGACCCGTCATTCATGGAGGATACCCTAATCTAAAGCTTTTCTACAGGGGGTGACCTATGAGCTATCTAGGGCTTCCTCTATTTTGGACCTCTATATTGGGCTAGGCCCAACAATTGCCAAACCAATATATACAATATGTAGCACATGGTAGCAAATAATCATAAAATGAGACTGAAAATAAGCAACCAAACAAACGTATCATGAACTTACACTACAAAATCTTGGGCATATACATCTGTTTCTCTTTGAAAAGGTTATTAACCTAATATCAACAGTCACCTAACCCCTCACTACTCTTCACGTAGCCCTATTTTTACTTACTGCTGACCTAATCTTCTACGAACAGAACTAGAGTAAACATAGATGACGAATGCATTAATTAACGCAGCAAGAACATTTGCGCCAAAGAAAAACAAGCGGAGTAAATATGCCGTTTAGAAATAGACTTGGAAGCATAATTGACAGCAAATATCATTCTTTCCAAACAGATTCATAAACACATCATTTGGCCAAACAGAACTGAGGGATTTAAATTAGAATTAAATACCACCAGCAGAAGTACGTCGATTTTTCAAAATCAACTTCTGCAGAGAGTGCCTTGTCTGGACAGGACCAGATCCACTTCTGTTTCTTGGAGAGCATATTTTGTGACCGAGATGAGGAATTAACCAACTCCTGCAAGGAACTGGATGAACCTTCAAGCCTACCCAGAACGGGTTTGTTTGGTCCAGGATCAAACCATCAGAAAAAAACAAGATGACGTGAAGTAGATAGCAAAGAAATGCCAAGATTACAACTAGAAAATTCTTGTTCGAATCTGACCCCTACTGGACTAAACCAGTATATAAGACACGAAAGTCTAAGCCATCAGGAACCAAAGCAATAATAAACAGATTCGTGAAGGTTTGGTCATTGGCAAGCTTAAAGGTATTCATGTGGTGAATCTAGAAAACAAAGAGTGCCATCGGTAGTACAAACATCACATTATCCATACTTGGCAAACAGAAAACCGTATGTATACACAAGAGATGAAACACATTTGGAACAAAGCCATCATATATGCAGTTAATCAATGAGTCAAAAACCGATTTGAATTTGAGATTCATACCAGAGGCAGAGTAAAGCTTCATGTGATAGTCTGAAGTTCAGATCTGCTACTAAATTGCAAACATGATACAGAGGCTGATAGTCTCCCTTCGTTTCTTTTGACAAAACGAGAACAAAACCGATTAATGAACAAACATATGAAGATAGAATGGCTGTAGAGGGAAAAACAAACACTACATTTTTGCACAGGCCGATAGACTCCTGCAACATTAAATTGGCACTGCACTTCTCCAATGAAACCGAAACAGCCCAAACCATCACTGTTTCAGGCTTGCTTGTCGAAACACAGAAGCAAATAACAAATTGAAATTAATTGTGGGAACGTTTTACCAGAGGAACACGAATAGATGTTGTGCTCAAACGAGATTATCATACAATGGAAACTCAAGTGTTTAAAGCTTAAAAAAATCATACGAAAGTCAATAAGAAAAGAGGAGGAACAAAACCAACAAACCCATCTATGATGGAAAAATTCCCGTACACGGTTATTGTCCCTCCTCTATTCCCCGTTATATTTCATAGCAATTCCCGAAAATGAGTTTTTTTTTAAAAAATTTGTACAGAAGCCGATAATCCCATTATCGGCTTCTGTACAAATCGAAAAGTAACCATTGAACGGTTTGTACAGAAGCCGATAATGACATTATTGGCTTCTGTACAAACCATCCAACGCTTAAATTTTATAAAAACACAGGTAATAGTACATAAACAACAATATGAATCTAAAAAAAATTACAAAATAATACAACAACATTAGTTAAATTGGTAATTAATTAATTATTTTAATTTACAAGTTGGAC
The DNA here is from genome assembly GCA_023374045.1 of Limonium bicolor. Classification (NCBI taxonomy): domain Eukaryota; kingdom Viridiplantae; phylum Streptophyta; class Magnoliopsida; order Caryophyllales; family Plumbaginaceae; genus Limonium; species Limonium bicolor. The sequence continues at coordinate 441,420,778 of CM041777.1, forward strand.
AATCACCAATTTGGTGGTTATATGTTTTAATTTATTATGCTAATGTTGTTACATTATTTTACAATTTTTTTACATTTATATTGTTGTTTAATTTGAGTTAAATTCGTAATTAATTAATTATTTTAATTTACAAGTTGCACAATCACCAAATTGGTGGTTATATGCCTTAATTTATTATGCTAATGTTGTTGTATTATTTTGCAATTTTTTTACATTCATATTGTTGTTTAATTTGAGATAAATTCGTAATTAATTAATTGAATTAATTTAAAAGTTGCACAATTAATTTATTATACTTGTTGTATTATTTTGCAATTTTTTTTGTATTCATATTGTTGTTTATTTGCTATTACTTGTGTTTTTATTGAATTTAACCGATTGACAGTTTGTACAGAAGCCGATAATGTGTACATATCAAAAAGTAACCATTGATCGGTTGTACAGAAGCCAATAATGGGCCATTATCGGCTTCTGTACAATTTTTTTAAAAAATAAAACTCGTTTTGGGGAATTGTTGTGAAATGTAACCGGTATTGGGAATAGAGGAGGGAAAATAACCGTGTTGGGGAATTTTTCCCTATGATAAAAACCGAAACGAACAGATTGGACTTCGAATTATTGTCCCAAAAAAACACCACTGATTCCCATAATACTTGTGTCGCCTTAGTCGCCTGGGGTTGCAAACTACTTCTGTGAAGAGAATGAAGATGACGCGGAGCGTGAATGTTCCTTGTCGCCAGTTAGGTTGCAAAAATTACCGTCATTGAAGAAATGAAACAGGCGCAGAGCTTGACTTCCTCCTTGGTCGCCAGTTAGGTTGCAAAAATTACCGTTGATGAAGAAATGAAACAGGCGCAGAGCTTGACTCCTAGGTCGCCAGTTAGGTTTCGAAAATTACCGCCGGTGAAGGAATGAAACAGGCGCAGAGCTTGACTCCTTGGTCGCCAATTAGGTTGCGAAAATTACCGCCGGTAAAGGAATGAAACAGGCGCAGGGCACATACCTCCTTGGTCGCCAGTTAGGCTGCAAAAATTACCGCCGGTGAAGAAATGAAACAGGCACAGGGCACGTACCTCCTTGGTCGCCAGTTCGGGTAGCAAAATACCGTGAGTTTTGTTTTTGGTTTTATAGCAGTATGGAGAGGGGTAGTCGCTGGGTAGGGAGTGAGGGAGTGATTGTTGTTCTTTATTCTGTGCGAAAGGAATGAAGAAGAAGGTCCTCTTTGTTTTTTTTAAATGGAAGAGAATGATCGATGTACACAGTGATGGAGATGAAGTTGGTAGAGCAGGCAGGTCTCTTGACTGCCAGTTTGGCTTGCAAATTTTGTAAAAGAATGAAGAGGGAGTTGTTTGCTTCTTGTATGCAGGTTGGTTGCAAAACAAAAACGTGGGTGAAGAGATGAAGAAAGGGCTGAGCATGTATGTTCTTGCTTTTGCCAGTTTGATGGCAAAATTACCGTAAGAAAATGCTGAAAGGGCTGAGCAGCAGTATGCTTCTAGTCACCAACCATGTGAAGAGAATGAACAGAGGGGAAGTAGATTTGTCCCTTGTTCAGCAATTGAGTTTTGCAAAAATGAAGAGAATGAGCAGGGCAGGCATGTTTATTGTTCGACAACAGTGTAAAAAGAACGAAGAAAGGTGGAGGATGATCGATAGAGTGGATAGAAAGGAATGTATTGGTGGCGGCTTCTCCCTTGTTTTCAGGGTTGAAAATGGAGTGTGGGCTATGGTTGTTGTATTTTTCTTTTATATGGAAAGGAACAGGGTTTTAGGGCCTGAATTGTGAGTATGAATCAACAGTCAGGATGAATCGAGGTACATCAATAGTCAAGAGTAAGCCAACGTAGATATTTTTTTTTGGTGTGAATGGAACACGAGAAGCATTAAAAAAATTTAACCAACTAGCAACTCTAGATTCGAACACTTGACCTCCAAGCTATTCAACACCCACAATTAACCAACTAAGCTACAAAGCAATTCATTATAGCAATGCTGGAAATAACAAATGAGCTCTAATGCGAGCTAAACATGGAATAAAACACCCTATGCTCCTCCCGTGTTTCAAAACCCATCATCATTAGGTTCCTCAATGTATATGCTAACCGGTTATGCTAACAATAAAACTCACTGTACAAATATGGGAAAGAATGTCATTTTGAATTGAATAAATGTATAAAATAATAAATTGATATAAGAATAAGTACATAAGATAATGAAATTGTACTAGCATGATGATGAAAATATAAACAACGTAATAAAAATGGACACTGAATTAGATACATGCAATTAGTGATAAATGAGATAAATTAATGATAATAATAATAACACGAACATGAAGTACCGATAACACTAATAATAATGATAATATGTACATAAAATGATGAAAATGATTAATAAAGAAAATACAAGTAGAAGTATCAATGACATGAAATGAGATAAAGTAAGCAAGTATAAAAATAGCATGAACCAAAATAAAACGAATAGGCAACTAAATAAACGAATAAATATAATCAACTAGCATGAAATAAATTGACAATAAAGTGGTGAAATAAGTAAATTAAAAAAGGGACGGATTTGAAAACGGATGCTTTGAAAATTGATTTAAAAAGTTTTACCATAAAATGACAGTTTCTGGTATGCACATGAACAAGTTTTGAAAAAAGAAAGGCGACAACTCTCTTATTTTATTTATCTTTTGGATTTTTCTTTATAGGGTGAGAATTTTTGATGTCTACACTTTGTACTGAGAGTATTTATTTGGTAAAGATTTAGTATACACTTATGTTAGGTATATTCGGGTCTATCAGACCGTAGCAAGATCTTAGAGATTTTAGTATGCCTAGTTAGTCACGTGGGTGACTAACTGCGGTGACACCAACGTTTGTAGTGAATTTCCGCTGGAATGTTTGTATGAGTAATTGGAGGTTTATGAGATGAATATGGTTTTATGAGTTGGGGTGTAACTAACTGCTCACCTTGGATGATCTTTCTTTCCTAGGGCACGATACAGATGATCATCATGTCTCTCAGGAGCCCAACTCCCTTGCGTGACTTGCTCGTTCAGCTCATCCTAGTAAATTAAATGTATAAAAAATCTTACAACTAACTTGTGAAAGTAAAATTGAAGACAATTAAAAAGTTGAGATAACTTACAATCTTGTCAACAACTTTCTTCCTCTTCTCGAAAGGATACATGTGTTCTCTAGTTTTGGGGTCTTTTTTTGTGCATGTGAGCTTCCAAATGGTAGCCTAGAGCTGGTGTGTATCCATAGTAGACCTATCAGAGGAAAACCCTTCAGCCTCCTATTCTGTCATTCTTCTAGCAACCCCTATAGCACCAAGTATGCGATGATACTCATTCTTCTTTACATTCACACCTTCTAGACCACAATATTTCTGTTATCAACTCAACATTTAGTGCACAATTTATTATACAATAATATGTATACATACAATAATTATTTATTTGTATTTGATAGCTATATAATATCTCACTAGCCATCTTCTTGTCATAGTACTTCTTCAACTTCTCCTCAAGTATTTGGTGTGTAGATCTCCCATGGTTATCGTGTGTCACCATCGGGCCTTTTCGACTTCTTGGTTATAAACCACTCGACGAGATCATGCTTGTGATCTCGAAATTTCTTGCTCATCACTACAACAATACATAACATTGGAGGCAACTTGTATAATGTCAATGGAAGCAACACAAAATTTGCCTCCATACAGTAATCAAAGGAGGCAAGAAGTAAGGTTGCCTCTGTCTGTCTTATCAATGGAGGCAAGCTATTGTGTTGCCTCTGTTGATGTGATCAATAGAGGCAAGCATTGTCTGTTGCCTCCTTTTTACATTATTAAGAACGATTAATAGAGGCAATATACACTGGTTGCCTCGGTTGTGTTGTATATATTTAGAGGCAAATATTAGGTCGCCTCTAATGATTGACTTACCGAGGCCTCACGTTTGTATTGTACATATTCAGAGGCGAGTAAGCAGTCGCCTCCATTGACTTACGGAGGCGAGAATTATTAGCTCGCCTCGGTTGTGTTATTATAGATTCCAAACGGACTTTCCTTCACTTAAACAAACACTGATGTTGCCACGCAAAGTCGAGTTCATCTCAATCTCGGTAGTTCCCCAACTCCATTTTCCCTCCATCTCCATCTACTATTGTTCCAAATTGATGAAATTGGGTTCTATTTTCCTTGAAACCATTTTCACTCACGGTAATTTTACAGTTCTCACCAACAAGAACATACATACTCTTCCCCTCTTTTCAACTCCATTTCCCCTCCATCTCCATCTACTCCTGCTCTGCGCCATCCTCATTCACGGTAATTATACAAACTTAACTTACAGGATTTTGCAATCCTAACTACCAAACATTGCACATTGCTCACGGTAATTTTACAATCCTGACTGGCGAAGGAACTTCATGCTCTGTGCGATTACAATTCTAATTTTTCCATCTTCATTCACGGTAATTCTACAACCCTAACTGGCGTTTTGCCATCTTCATTGACGGTAACTCTACAACCCTAACTGGCGATTACAGTCCTAAGTTTTCCATCTTCATTCACGTCAATTCAACAACCCTAACTGGCGATTACAGTTCATGTTGTATGTGCTTCCGTTGTTTTGTTTTCACTCACGGTAATTTTGTAATCCTAACTGGCGAACAGGAATACTGACGAAGCAAGGCTTCTTCACTTACGGTAATTCTGCTACCCTAACTTGCGCATACTAGATCATACTTGCTCCGCGGCTCTTTTTGTTTCATTTCCACTCTCTGTAATTTTGCAATTTCAACTGCCGTACAAGGAACTCTGTCTGCACTCTCACGGCAATTTTGCAATCCTGACACGCATAGAAGGAATTTCACGTATGTGCCATCTTTACTCACTATAATTTTGCTACCCTAACTTGTGATTACATGATTATACTTGCTATGCGCCTCCTTTGTTTGATTTTCACTCCCGGTAATTTTGCCATTGCAACTGGCGTTGTATAGATTGGAAAAGATCCATCGATCCAACTCTGTTAGGGTTTGGCGTTGTATAGATTATAGGCAAAATTAGTACGTAACATATAGAGAAACTACTAAAAATGGATAATATATAGAGAATCGCACACCACCACATATGATAATTAAGATCCATTTTAATTATGTACATCGAGGCGAAGGGATACATCCGTACTGATCTATTTTGAGGCAAGTGTCTACAACCGAGAAGAGAACAACAGAACCAACAGATATGGACATCAAAATAATCTCACCCTACAGTGTAAATTACTAGTTTGTATCTGTATCTAGCTACTTATTGTTCTTTTTAGTGTTCTTTCTATCTGAATGAGCATATACAATAGGATAACATGTTTATGTTTGTGACTTTCTATTAATGGTAATGTGTTTTTTTTTTCAAAATATTATTAACAGTAATGTATTATTAATTACAATAGCTATCTAGCTAGCTCATAGCATTAACCATTGCTGATTGTCTGAAGTTTAAAGGAAAGTGAACTTGGACCATTGCTCATTGTGGGTATCTTCCTATTCTTCTCATATGAAATTGTTGATGCCCATATTTTTTTTAATTCTTTCCCTGAGATGATATACTCAGCATCCATTGCCACAGTTAACGTCATTACTTGTCATAAAATGCCATTCAGGTTGCTTTGTAATTCAAGGGAGACCAGTTCATAATGCTTTAGTGCTCAAATGCTCACTACGGGTATATATAATCTTACAAATGAAAGAAGCTAACTATCTCTTATATAAGTGATATATCTGATTGATAAACAAAGTTTAGGATTACAATTCCATTTGCTTTGGCTTTTTGGTTTCAGTAGCAAAATAGCACTGCATAAGTATATCGTGAGTTTGAGGAGATTGTCTCAGTTCCAAGGTTTGTTTTTGGGTTTCTTAAACAGGTAAGCAAGACAAAATTGGAACTTATCTTGATTCTACCAAGGTCTGAGGCTGAGGTTTGTGTTCTTATGATCTGGTAAATCTTCTGAAGGATTGTGTACGTCCAGGTGTATGTACATACAGAGTTGTTTTATGCGTATATGTCAATTTATTTGAACTATTTTATTGAGGTGGCAACGACTACTCCCAATTCCATGTGAGATTAATTGATGGTTTCGAGGCTGGAATAAAAAATAGCAGTGACAGGCAATCATGGTAATTGAGGTGTCCGACAAGGTGCACAATTAAACAGCTTATATACTATATATGCAATATAAGCAGGTTATATAGGCAATAGCAGCAGGTTATATAGACAATATAACAACAACTTACATATGCAATTGCGGCAGGTTATATGCATTTTTAGTGTTGTTATACACTAATATGTACTAACTTACTCATTTTGCCTCAAGTGTGTGGATGTGTGTGACTTGTAATTTGTCATCCATATTATATTATATACTTCTTCTATATGCAGAGCACACATGTATAAGATGTAGATCTTCAGAGAGGGCAACAACTTATACTACTATTTCTGGTAGTAATTATTTGTACAACTTATACTACTAATTCTAGTAGTGGTCTCTGCTGCTCCTTCATGCCTTCTTTATAAGTACATGAAGATCTGGATTTTTCACTTTAGTTATTCTATCCATGTAGAAATTTGTGAAGTATCTCTGGTTTACATGTTAAAAGATATGATATGTAGTCTGACTTTATTTTGGTTGAGCACTAGCACTTTGTTTCTATAAAGTATGTTATTGAGGACATTGTATAATGTTATCATATTATCAGACATCAGTTAATAGTATGTTTCAGAAAGGGCTCAAGACAAGAATATTTGAAGAAAAGGGAGCAAAAGAAAGTCGAATAACTCAGGTAGACTAAATTTTTTTATCATTATTTTTAGCCAGACACAACTGGTAATTAAAGTTTGAAAGTAAAGTCTAAGGTTCTTTTTTTTCCACTAAGGCTTTGTTAGTTACTTTGTGGTTTTTGTTTTTTGGTTTATTTTGATACTCTTGATCTCAAGGTGAGATAATTGTTGAGGTACATGAATCTACGGGACTGGCGTTTAGCACTTATTACAAGGTGAATAATGTTGTAATCATTTTGACATTCTAGTGTCAACCCTCCTGTTTATTTGTGTTGGATCATTTTTATTTTGTATTTGAAGAGTTTGATCTTTATGGTGATTCTATTATTATATGTAAGCTATTGATGATGAGACCTCAGATACTGCCCTTGATGGCTGAAACAAATATTGAGGTTAGATGCCTTCAAATTTTCTTTTTGAAACTCTGTTTCATAATGCTCCCAGCCACATGAAGATCCTTGATTTCTATGCTTTTGGTTTGATTTTGCTCAGATTTCTTGCCATCCTTGGTTATAATTTGTGTTTTGTTAAAATTATGTTTTTGGATGGATGTACCAAAGTTCATTATCGTGAAATCTCTTTATCTGATAGTATGATGTGTGTTCTTACACTCTCTCAGAAGTGAAGGGAAGCAGATATTTGAATGTGTTACCAGCCCAGAGATGGTAATTTGATTTTACTTCTGATTAATATGCAATTGATTTGAGCCTATTTTACATAGTATTGCAATTATCTAATATCCGGCTCATTACCAGCCTTTTGACCAAATCAATGTTGAAATTGTGCCCCTGTTTAGTCTAAGTCGCTTAAGTAATTTATGTTGCTTTTTTTATGTTTTTCCATTTTACCATCTGTTCATGAATGTCATTATGGATGAAACCAGTTCTGATGAGATATTTGATACTACTACGTTGTACATACAGAGTATAGCTGGGGCCATCGTGATTGGGATTATTCTCCATGTTGGAAATCATCTGGCTTGTGATTTTGTGAGACTGGAAGAGTCATCCACAGAAACGTACTCACTCTACCTTGCTGACGACTTTCATGTGCCCAAACCCACTTATGGTGATTTCGTGAGTACCTCCATGTTTACTTCCTTGAGTATATTAATTGATCTTTGGTATACTTCAATTCTGTTGCACTAGTCACTTAGAAAAGATCTAGTTGTTGAACTAAAACTTGTATTTGTGCTCTCAGATGCCTGGCTTGTCTGCAACTACTATTCGGTGGTGTTTAAAGGAAGATGAGGGGTAGCAAACAATTTGTTTGAAATAAGCAGTTTTAGTCATACAACTTCCATGCTGGGATATAATATAACACTTTTCTAGTAGAATTTGCTTATAAACTATTATTTGATATTGTCTCTCTAGTGTTGTATTGTATAATAGGATTATATCTGTTGACTCTAATTACTTTTGATCTGGTCACACCATTCAATCTTGTTTTCTGCTAGAAGATAAAGGTGGAGCAATTGTTGAGTTGCATTTGACGTGTTATGCTAATTTCATACTTGGGTTTTGGGTGACTAAGTTTGGTAGAAGAAGCTGAGCTTTGGTGGTTGGAATGAAGGGAGAAGCACATTTGAACATTATTGAAATTGGCTGGACCGGTGAAGGAGATGAATGTACTGAAATAATGCAATTATTACGATTGGGAGCATAGAAGCGGATCAGCTGGCACTATTTATTTTTTTTTTTTGAAAAAATAATGTCAATGGGGGCAACTTTTGTCGCCTCAATTGTCTTTCAAAGGAGGCGAGAGAAAACAGTTGCTTCTGTAGTTTGGTATCAACGGGGGCGACAAAAAAAAAGTTGCCTCTGTAATACAGTACCACGGTGGCCCAGTAGAAGATGAAGGGAGGCAACGTGCTATAGTTGCCTCTGTTGAGTGTAAGCAATGGGGGCGAGTATTATTTGCCTCATTTGACACTGATCAATGGAGGCTAGAAATGTTGCCTCCAAAGGGTGAATCATTAGAGGCAGGGTATTTGGTCGCCTCTGTATTCAACCGAGACAAATCTTTAGAGGCAAGATAGAGGCAACTAAAAAGTCGCCTCTAATACCCTATTGAGGCAAGTTTTTGATCAACAGAGGCCATAATAGTTGCCTCTATAGATCTTATATGTAGTAGTGCATCTTCCCTTTTACCAATTTGTAGTATTTTTCTTCATCCGATATTTGATACCACCATAAATCACAAAACTATTAAATAATGTATATGTTGTATCTTAAACACTTGATAATTAATAAAAAAATTAATAGTGTTTGAACACTTACCTGAACAATCCCAAAAAGTTGTCTCACTATAATGTCAACCTCGGTACTGAAATTTGTAGCCGAATCGCTAACTGGTTACATATATGCATTGAATTGCAACAGTTTTAATTGCACCTTGTTAGCCTTGAGAGCTTTCGCAAGACCTCGAGGTGATACATTTTTCATCTTTTGTGTTTGTGATCTAGACGGTTTTGCTTGTTTACCATCAACCGGCTCATTGGACACAATGATATCATCGAGACTCTGCACACTATGGCCCCGTGACTTGCGACCTTTCCCACCACGAGTCTGCTTCTTCTGTGGCCTGGAAGTACCAGTTAGAAGCTCGCCTATCGGGTTCCATTTCCATTTACTCATGTAAATAAGCAATAAAATATCAATAATGATACAACAAATTATGCCCCTGTAAAATAAACATATTATGTAAAACACTATTTTATACATGAATACACATTAAAATATTTCCATGATCTACAACACGAGTGGATACAAAAAGATTATGCGCTTGTGGATATATTTTGAGGTTAGATAATACGATAAGTTCATATTTATAAAGTATTATATCACACGGATTAAAAAAGGTTTCCACGATTTACCACACTTGTAACTAGTTTTTATATGATGATTTTGCCTTAAAAGGTAAATACACATCAATAACTCTATAGAAATAATGCAAAACTATCAAAAACACCACATAAATTCTCTATCGCGCATTTGATCAAACACATTGTTGTCATGTGTTATAATTTTTGAATTTTACCGATACCCGTAATTTTAAGCATCCCAAATCATTCAAATCACTTGTAAACACAAAATCACATAATACACAAACAATAACAACAATTTAACACCAATTCTAATATAAAACCGCAAAATTCGAAAAGGAACATACCTTATTCGAATGGAGTAGAGATGCTGCTACTATGGTGTCGCAATGGGCGGGCCGGGGACGAGGAGACAACGACCGAGGGGGGGGGGGGGGGGGGGTATGGTTGGGGAAGCGACAACATGGATAGATGAATGTGGTGTCACTGTGGTTCGAAAACTCAGTCAAGAGAATTTGTGTTGGAGAAGTTAGAGATTGGACATATAATGATGAATGAAGCAGCGTAGGGGTGATATATGATGATCTTTTTTGGCAGTTTCTAAGACAAAGCCTCTAAAAGGAGTTAATTTTTTTTTTAGAAAGTCATTTTCGGCGGTTGTGATAGAGGAATCGCTGAAAACATTGTTCATTTTTTGGCGGTTATGGCTCAGAAACCGCCAAAAGTTACTTTCTTTAACTCATTCTTGACGGTTCTTTCTTAGAAACTGCTAAAAAGCGTTCTCTTTAGTTTGTCGGACACCACTTTTCGGTAATTTATTTAAAACCGTCAAAAAAGGGTCACCGAAAATGTCCTGTTTTGTACTAGCGAGTCTTGCGGTGTATATATGCAATGAAATACCCCTAAGGTTTGTAAATATAGGGTTTAAGTGGGGAATCACAAAGGCTAACGAGCCCTAAGATGATTATAGGAATTATATGACCTCCAAATATATTTATTAAATATATATAGTCCAAAAAGGTTATTAAACCTTACATAAATGTAGGACTAAAGTGGGAGAAAATCAACTGAAAATCAATAATTAATTAATTAAATGAAAGTGTTTAATGAAGAGTAAATGTCCTAAATAATCAAGAGTTTGGTGAAGCACGTGTGACTGGTTGGGTATTCCCACTAACAGGAGTAGCCTCCATAGATGCTCAGCTGGATCAACCCGATATTGCACACTAGTACAAAACGACCTACCGCAGCGGTTGTTTTAGGTCTATAGAACCGCTGCGACGAGGTGCGTTGTGATAGGGTATCGATCTACCTCAGCGGTTATTGAACCGCTGCAGTAGGCAACCTATGGCAGCGGTTCCTGGCTAACAACCGCTGCCATAGGTGGGTTTCAGGACAAAAAACATACCTATTGCAGCGGTTGTTAGCTAGGAACCGCTGCCATAGGTATTTTTTAAAAAAAAAGTTGTTTCATCTCTTCTTCCTCGCGCAGCATTCGCGAGTTCACGGTCGAGTTCTCTTCTCAGATTCAGCAAAACGTGTTCCTTGTTTGCCAGATGAAGTTGTAAAATTACCGTGAGTATATAGTGGCCGGAAGAGGCACACAACATGTTCCTTGTTCACCAAATCTGTTGCAAAATTACCGTGAGAAGAGACAAAGGCGCAACCTTTGTTCCTTGTTCACCAATCAGAGTTGCAAAATTACAGAGAAAGAGGCGCAGATATGAGAAGAGAAAGAGGCACGCAACATATATGTTCTTGTTCGCCAGTTTGGGTTGCAACATTACCGCTTGAGATGGAGGCGCAGAGCATCTGGTTTGCCAGTTAGGGTTGCAAAATTACCGAAGTAATAAAGATAAGTTCAAGAATATTACCATGAGGGAAGAGAAGAATTAATGAGTGCAAGAAGAAGAGAGCGCAGAGCATGCGTACCTTGTTCACCATTGACAGTGAGTGAAGAGAAGAAGAGAGCGCAGAGTCGTCCTGCTAGCTTGTTCGCCGCGACCAGTTAGGGTTGCAAAATTATCAGAGGAGAAACTTTATATTAAAACAAATAGTCTATTGCAGCGGTTCCTAGTAACAACCGCTGCAATAGGCTAAAAAAACCGAGAAAGTGAAATTTTTAAAAAGAATAACCGGGAAAATTAGTTTACTGCAGCGGTTGTTATAGGAACCGCTGCGATAGATTGCTTTTTTTTTTGAAAAAATTGACCTACCTACCGCAGCGGTTCCTAGCTAACAACCGTTGCGGTAGGTGATCCGAAAATTTTAAAACGTCCTATTGCAGCGGTTCCTCTTACAACCGCTGCAATAGGGGCACCGCAGTAGGTCTGTTTTGTACTAGTGGCAGGAGACAGCGCCCAATTGACTTAGTGAAGAGAGCGGCTGTCGCTAACGTTGTCTACCATCTCTGGATTGAAAGGTGCAAACGAGCCATGGCCAACCGAGCTAGAGACCCCTCTCTCATACTTTCTGACATCAAAGCGGCCATGAAAGCTATCATATGGACGAAGATGAATACAGTCAGTATAGATTTTGATTGGCTTGATAGATAGGTCCTTTGCTCTTAGGAGCTATTTGTGTGTTGAAATCCCTTTTTGTATTTCCCTATTTGTATTTTGGTTGTTGGCCTTGGAATTTCTAGTCAACGTACAGCTGTTTTTGTCTAGTGCTTAGGAGGCTTTTAAATCCACCCTCCTTTAAGCTGCGAAGGCCCTTTTTGTTCTCAGATACATAGAGCTTCTATGTACCTAACTATCTTGTAACTCTTACCATTTATAACACATCATTTATTTCAAAAAAAAAAAAAAGAGCAGACATACTCTACGCCTTTCTTCGTTCTTTCTGCTGTCTGATTCAACATCTTCATATCCTCTTTACGGTAATATTACAACCCTAAACAGCAAACAAGGTACATTCAACTTCTATTTCCTTCCTAACTCACGGTTGTCTGCAACACTGGAACACAATTTTCTGTTTTCATTCTTCACTCTCACGGTAATGCTGCGCAGGAAACCGGTGTTGCTCTAGTTGTGTTGCCTTCTGCTGTGGTCTGTTCACTTTACTCACGGTATTCTCATTCTACTCACATATGCAACTGTTTGGGAAACAAGGAACATACGTCTGTTTCTCGGCTTGTGTCTGCACCTGTGAAATGATAAACTTTGAACTGGTTGCTCACAAACTAGGCTCAAGCGGGGCTGAAAAACATTTCATTCCAGAACCGTGCCGAATTAGATCACTGGGACTACTATGTTCGCACGCCAGACTGATGAAGGAGTGGGGCTGGAAATGATTAATTATGCAACCGGTAATATACTCTGAACTTATCTTCTCCTTTGGTGATTATTATTTAGAAGCTATTATTATTTCTATTGCTGAAACAATCGATAAACATAATGAGCGTAGCCTCGGTTTTCCAAATCTAGAGACCAACCATAACTTGTGTTTTCTGGTTTGAACTTTTCTTATGAATTCATTGAGTTGCAAACTACTGATACGAGGTTTGAAGAAATGTGGGTACAATTGATAAGAAAGGAATCGTAAGTTCTTATAGTAAGTTTAGGATTTTTGATCTTCAAGAGTTTATATTAATCTGGTAATTGGTTTTAATGATAATCTGGTTTAAAATTTAGTAGTAAGCTGGTGTTGCCTTGTTAATTTTGATAAGTTTGGTGCTGGTAAATTAAAGGTTGAAACGACCTATATTGGGATTATGTTCTAATTTGACAGATTGGTGTTAAGTTGGCTTACAGTAGTTTGAAATTAGTTCTATTTTAAGGTTAATTATGAATATAAAAATAAAGTTGACTGAAAAGAATAAGCTTAATAGGAGCAGAGTTAGGGCTAATTTGATAAATTAAATGCTAACCTGACATGAGTAGTATATGTGAGAGAAAAGAATAATAATAATAATAATAATAATAATAATAATAATAATAATAATAATAATAATAATAATAATAATGTATATAAATATATGGCATTACAATTAAGATACATATAAGTGGCAAACCAATAACTACTAGTACGAGGTTTATTTAAATTTAAATGAGTGGTAAATTAATATGTAATAAATACATATTTGGTTTTTAATTGTGATATGCTGGTAAATATTAAACATATAAGAGTGGTGAATAAAGTGTTAATATGTGGGTAAGTTGATAAGCTGATTTACTAGATTTTAGCAATTTGTTCAATGAATCAATATTAGCCTGATAAGAGTGGAGATTAAATGATTTAGTAGATTAATTGATAAATTGGAAAGTTAAATAAGTGAGTGATATAACTGTATATCAGGTTACATGGTTGTATATGCATTATATGATATTGGTATCATATATCTGAATATTTGAGTATAGAACGCTAATAAAATGGACACTCGAGTAGTTAAACAAACAAATGAATATGTGACAAATTTAGTTATGATACACTCACAAAGCATTAAAGTGTTAAGTGAATACAAAGGAATTAATAGGTTAATAATCATGGATGCTGTATTTTGTTGGTGAAGAAATGGTTAGTTAAGATTTTTAAGTTCTTATTTGCTGTTTTAACAAAAAAAATTGATTAATAAAGAAATAGTAAAAGGGAAGAATGAAATAGTAAACAAATAGTTAGTTAAGATTTTTAAGTTCTTATTTACCGTTCTAAAAAAAATTGATTAATGAAATAAATTGTAAAAGAGAATAATGAAATAGTATTTGTCTAAAGTTAATCAATTTTCTTCTCCTCACTGTAATATTGAAACTGATAAGAACATACATGTTCTTTCCATTTTCTTCACGGTAAATATCCAAGTATATATATATACACACACATCTGTACAACATTATCTTCATGGTAGTTTTGAAACCTAAGCTGAAACAAACTCTGTCAGCCTTCTTATTCCTCACGGTTAGGGGTGACAATTCGGGTTATGGGTCGGGTTGAAGCTCACCCATACCCAACCCAATTAAAATTGTATGGACCTATACCTGACCCAAAAATAATCGATTTACAAACTTTCAACCCATACCCAACCCATATAAAATCATTGAACCCAAACCCTGCCCGTTTAACCCATTTAAATACAAATACTCTTGTTTTTTCTATAGAATGATCAGTTATCCATAAAAGCATGCACATGACGATCATTTATTTCGAAGCACTGTGTGCTGTTTTTTCAAATATCAATATTTTGTTAAATGGGACAATAATCTTAACTCATAGCCGTTACTTGTACGGATGAAATAGTGTGAACGGTGGAGTTTGTAGGACTAATGATTGACATAGTATTTAGATTTTCAAACAAAGAGTGAATGGTGGACATAGATGGCCAAGAGAATGTATTTGGATTTATAAAATAATTATTTGTGCGGGCCTAAAGAAGTGATAGTATTTTTGTTTACTATTATACTAATGGTTATAGATTTAATACATATCCAAGTAAAATATATACATATTTATTTATTTATTTATTCATTATTCATTTATTATAAAATTATGTAAGCGGGTCGAGTTGAATTCGGATTAGGACCCTTAACCCATACCAACCCATACGTTAGGTAGGTAACCCATACCCGACTCTAAAATTAAATGGGTCAATAATATTAAACTCATACCTGCTATTTACGGGTTGGGTTTGGGTCGGGTTATCGGGTTGGGTAAAAATTGTCACCCCTACTCACGGTAATGCTACAAATCAAACAAAAATATATATACAAGTTTTCTCGTTTAAAAATGACAAATGGAACAAATCTCGGTTAATCTTTAATTATACATATACACATGTAATTGCACTAAATTGAATATAAACCCATATATATATATATATGTGCCCATGTTACGTTAAGTATATATATATTCTTATATACATATATGTATGTAGTTGGTAAAAAACATTAAGAGGAATGCTATAAAAAGGACAAATGTTATAGTATAAAGAGTTAAAAAATGATGGAATTATATAATTCAAGGAATTATATTAGGGGTTATATAATAGTGTTGACTTGTATATTTTGACCAAGTCAACCAAAGTGACCAAAGAGGGTTAAGTTGACCAACTCACAAATTAAGTGGGAATTTAAATGCCAAAGGATAATAATACTTAGAGGTCAATTATATTAAATGACATGTAGTAACAATAACTATATGAATATGTATATATATAAATATATATACTCATGGATAAAAGAGATTACATATGAGAAGTAAATACTAAGTTGTAGTATAATACAACATGTTAGTTACTAACATAACTGAAAATTAAATAACTAATTCCGAACTTGTTTAATAACCCAAGAACCGATGATTGATTAATCACGGGGTTAAATACTAAGGAGATTAGTAATTACTCGGAATACCAAATCATTTGTATTTAGTGAATTAACACTTAGTAGTATATTCCAGAGCTGGGTACTTAGAGGACGACGTGTGCTAGGACGTATGCTTGCCTCTTCGTCAATGAACGATATTTTATTGTGTGGTCCGAATGTTCCTAAGGATTTCCTTGGGTTTGGACATTTGTGTGAATCCATGATAAGAGTGATATGTATACTTTGATATTGATATGTTGATATGATTTTAATTGCCCGACTATCTCACGATATTAATTGTGCGCGAACGTGCAGACGTTATAAAGTGGGTGGTTAAACTGGTGTAAAATTAAAAGAAAAGAAATTAAAAACTCAAAATAAACGTCGGGCTGCAAACAAATCCCGGTCGTGGTAGTATAGTGAATTGTAAGCGACCGGATGTCGAACCGTGGGACTAATATACATATTATAGTACCTAAGCGTGTCATAGGAGGGGGGATTAATTGACTTGTAAAATAAATAAAAAGAAAAGATAAAATAAACTAAGTTGACAGATAAATTAAATGGAACTCTGGGTCAGGTTATTATAATCTGCATAATTAAGCTATCTCTACTAGTTTAATAATTTGGCAAGGTTCCTGTTATTTTCTTAAGGTCTAAGTCATAGACTCAAAAGAACTCTTTTACCTGAAAATGCAAGGTTCTAATCAAGGTTCAAGCAAAATGCCTGTAAACGGCAGAGGAGTATTGAGGAATTACATTTGCAACTGAATACTAACTTATTAAATCATAACAAGTTTCCTCCAGTTTTACGTCTTAATTAACCTATCTATTTATCACCGGTCTGATCAAAATAGACTTAAGAAAGCAATTTAATAAACTCATGACATTTATTAAAAAGGTGCGAGATAACCTTTAAAACGTAACAAACTGTATTTAAATAAACCAGTAAAAATAATGCATAATTAATACAAACACATAATAACCATTCCCCGAGTATAAATATTCTAGCCTAACATATTAAATAGATAAACAGAAACAAGAGTAATAGAAATCATCTGTAATCACTCCAGCTCGCTCTGCTATTTTGTATACGTAGGACTAGAGGTGAATATGGTGGAAAGTAAAATAAAAATGGAGAAGGCGGGAGGAGAGAAATGAGATGAACGTGTGATGAGTGGTGAAGTGGTACGGTGATGGATTGTATGGGTGGTGGCTGATTGATGGATCGTGGATCTGTGGGTGGACGTGTGTTTATATAGGGAAAGGAAGAAAAGCAGAGAAGATAGACAGACGCGTGAGGTTTTGAGGAATGGATTGAAGCGGTCGAAAAGAGCTGGCAGATTGATTGATTGCTTCATTGATTGCAGGGGACAGAGTTCAGGAAAATAAGGTGTCGACGGGCGAAGTAGATGGATATGGCAGAAACAAGTCGACGGGCGAAGTCGACGCGAAGAAGAAAACTGGCGCGACTGACTAACTGCTGCTGTCCGCTTCCATGTCCGCCTGATAACAGGCGGTTGCAAATGCTGGTGTCCGCCAATATAGAGGCGGTAGCCTCTCTACCTTGTCCGCCTGTAGTCAGGCGGTTGCATATATCTCTCGTCCGCCTGCTTAGGGGCGGTTGCTCACACTCACGTCTGCCTGCTTTCAAGCGGTTGAAGCTGTCTCATGTCCGCCTGCTTAGGGGCGGTTACACCTTGTCTCTTGTCCGCCTGTTTTCACGACGTACAGGCTTATTTCTTCTACGAATTTTGACCGGCTCTAGATTCTTCGTTTGGACTCCGTTTTCTGAGCCGTTTGCGTCTATGTGTTCGTCTCTTCGTCTACTTTACTTCCAGCTTGGTTTTCCTCATGTTAAAACAATAAATTTGTGAGATAAACAATAAAACATAAACTAGAGGAAAACTAACCGAAGTGGAGAAATGAGCAAGAAAAGTGCTAATAATATATATGAAATACACCTATAAAACATGCTCATTTGGACACTTATCACACCCCCCACACTTATCTTTTGCTTGTCCTCAAGCAAAATCACGTACCCAAGTAAGTAAGGAATGCTCAATACTAACAAATATTATTATGAAGGGTAGGACAAACATGATCTTTTTAACTTATTGAGGAGTGTGAAAAATTAACTGCTGGTGGCATAGGTGTGCTCAGGGTGAAAATAAAATATAGAGTTTCGGGGTATGATCTAAGGTACTTCAATGTTTCTTTTTAGGTGACTCTGAGAACTTTTACCATGGCCAACTTCTCTCAAGAATGGGCATTTAGGAGAAAACAAAAGGAAAAATAGATTTATGCATTTGTTTCACTTTTGCATAAGGGATGAGAAAATGTAGGCATTACGCCTTTGTATTTAAGAACACTACTCTCTTTGTTGGTTACCAATGGTGTCTCGCAAGTCCCTTATTATTTTGTATTTTTTTCTTTTTTCTTTTTTTAACAGTGAAGCACCCCTTAGCAATCCCTAAGAGAGAAAACAGAATGAAACCCTGAGCAATAAAATCCAACCATTTGCAGATTATTTGGTCACACCGCATATAAAATGCTCCTCAAAAGTAATCAAAATTTTAAAATTTGTACCATTTATCCTACAATTCATAATAATATTTATTCTTAAAGAGAACAACCCATATATAAAGGGTCCATAATATTTGAATTGGACAAACGCATGATAAGCAGAGAGATTAAACATTTAAGCACAAAATGTCACCGAAAAGGGCACACTCCCCCACACTTAAATTGAACAATGTCCTCATTGTTCACCAGAAAAAACAAGGGAAAGTTTCAGAAGACCTTTTCGGTAAGTAGATAAAATAGAGATAACACAAAGGTCACAAATAAACATTTAAGCACATAAACGCTCCTCTGCAGATTTTATTTAAATAAAAGCAAAATTAAAGAAACTGGTACCCCTGATTATTTTGCTAGTTGTTAAAGGAGTTCCCCACACTTGAGCTTTAGCCTCAAGTAGCGTAGCTTGGTTGCGGTGTAGATATGAAGGTGCACCTGCATAAGACACCAGAAGCAACCATACTATAAACGGGGTTAAAAGTTTAGCAAAAATAAAATTTAAAGAGAACCTGAAAATTAAAAGAACATAAAAGCAAATAAAATAAAAGTACATCCGGGTTGCCTCCCGGGAAGCTACCCTTCTTTAACGTCTTTGGCTAGACGCCTACTTCGTTATCCTGGATCAAAACAAAACGTTACCTCGGCATATAAATTAAGAAAATTAATACTCCACAAAATCTGGTGTTTGAGGAGGTATTGCCGGGAACGTAGTTCTAACAGAAGACCTGATGATGATTTTTCTTCCTCAAATTGGAGGATGTAAACATCCTCCTCTTGTAGGTGAGGCCTGTAGAAAGAACGCTGATTGATATCATCTTCAGAGAAAGTTAATTCTTCGAAGGTGATAGTGGCGTTCTGTTTGGATATATTGGTGGGAGGTGATGACAATTCCTTCTCTTCATTTTCGAGGATGTAAATATCCTCATCTTCTGGATAGAGAACAGAGAAGGATGGAAACTGGCGGTAGGCGACCGTAGAGGGAAGAGAGTAACTTACATCCGTAGTGGGGTGTTCTACCTCATGAATTATTTCGCTCTTTGGTTGATGTTCTCGTTGAGCGATTCTCTCCAGGTAGTCTGGTTGATCTTCTAACCAGAGTTGTTCTTGTAATATGAGACAATCCTCATAATCATGAGCTCCCCCACATACGGAGCAGTATAAATACTGTGAATAGCAAAACTCTTGCTCGAACACCTGCTCCATTTCCATTTTTTTTGTGTGTTTTTGTATATAAAACAAAACTACTGAAACAGATTAGAAAATAAAATAATTAGAAACAAACATAATAATAATATAAACAAAATATAAAAGATAATTAATATAAACAACAAACAAAAATAATATAGACAAAATATTCTAATATAACAAGTGAATAATCCGGGGCTTAGGGACTAGAATAAAACTAGTCCCGGCAACGGCGCCATTTTGCAGACGTTATAAAGTGAGTGGTTAAACTGGTGTAAAATTTAAAGAAAAGAAATTAAAAACTCAAAATAAACGTCGGGCTGCAAACAAATCCCGGTCGTGGTAGTATAGTGAATTGTAAGCGACCGGATGTCGAACCGTGGGACTAATATACATATTATAGTACCTAAGCGTGTCACAGGAGGGGGGATTAATTGACTTGTAAAATAAATAAAAAGAAAAGATAAAATAAACTAAGTTGACAGATAAATTAAATGGAACTCTGGGTCAGGTTATTATAATCTGCATAATTAAGCTATCTCTACTGGTTTAATAATTTGGCAAGGTTCCTGTTATTTTCTTAAGGTCTAAGTCATAGACTCAAAAGAACTCGTTTACCTGAAAATGCAAGGTTCTAATCAAGGTTCAAGCAAAATGCCTGTAAACGGCAGAGGAGTATTGAGGAATTACATTTGCAACTGAATACTAACTTATTAAATCATAACAAGTTTCCTCCAGTTTTACGTCTTAATTAACCTATCTATTTATCACCGGTCTTATCAAAATAGACTTAAGAAAGCAATTTAATAAACTCATGACATTTATTAAAAAGGTGCGAGATAACCTTTAAAACGTAACAAACTGTATTTAAAAAACCAGTAAAAATAATGCATAATTAATACAACACATAATAACCATTCCCCGAGTATAAATATTCTAGCCTAACATATTAAATAGATAAACAGAAACAAGAGTAATAGAAATCATCTGTAATCACTCCAGCTCGCTCTGCTATTTTGTATACGTAGGACTAGAGGTGAATATGGTGGAAAGTAAAATAAAAATGGAGAAGGCGGGAGAGAAATGAGATGAACGTGTGATGAGTGGTGAAGTGGTACGGTGATGGATTGTATGGGTGGTGGCTGAGTGATGGATCGTGGATCTGTGGGTGGACGTGTGTTTATATAGGGAAAGGAAGAAACAGCAGAGAAGATAGACAGACGCGTGAGGTTTTGAGGAATGGATTGAACCGGTGGAAAAGAGCTGGCAGATTGATTGATTGCTTCATTGATTGCAGGGGACAGAGTTCAGGAAAATAAGGTGTCGACGGGCGAAGTAGATGGATAGGGCAGAAACAAGTCGACGGGCGAAGTCGACGCGAAGAGAGAAAACTGGCGCGACTGACTAACTGCTGCTGTCCGCTTCCATGTCCGCCTGATAACAGGCGGTTGCAAATGCTGGTGTCCGCCAATATAGAGGCGGTAGCCTCTCTATCTTGTCCGCCTCGAATCGGGCGGTAGCCTCTTGTCTCGCCTCTCTACCTTGTCCGCCTGTAGTCAGGCGGTTGCATATATCCTCGTCCGCCTGCTTAGGGGCGGTTGCTCACACTCACGTCCGCCTGCTTTCAAGCGGTTGAAGCTGTTCATGTCCGCCTGCTTAGGGGCGGTTACACCTTGTCTCTTGTCCGCCTGTGTTCACGACGTAGGCTTATTTCTTCTACGAATTTTGACCGGCTCTAGATTCTCGTTTGGACTCCGTTTTCTGAGCCGTTTCGTCTATGTGTTCGTCTCTCGTCTACTTTACTTCCAGCTTGGTTTTCCTCATGTTAAAACAATAAATTTGTGAGATAAACAATAAAACATAAACTAGAGGAAAACTAACCGAAGTGGAGAAATGAGCAAGAAAAGTGCTAATAATATATATGAAATACACCTATAAAACATGCTCATTTGGACACTTATCAGAACGTCTTTCCTACTAAGGCAATATTAAATACGAACTTGAATCGAGTTACGATTATCGGTTATGGAAATACGGCTCACAAACAATTAACGAGATACATCATAATATCCTTACCCATTCTAAGAACAATCATGCTTGGCTACAAGTATATGTAGCTATCTTTGGCTATATTCAAAATAGTATAGTTTGTATGATGTAAAATTACATGTTTTGTAAGCTTATTGTACAGTTTAAGAAGTTTGTATGTACATCTAGTAGAATTTCAGTAATATCACAATTCAATGTATAACTTTACATATACAACTGGACAGTTTTTCTACTAACTGTATAGTTTTTATAGAACAAATTTACATGTATGTAGTCATCAATAGCTACATTTGGATGTAGCCAATAAATTACCTTCTAAGTAATTAACTTAGTTAGAGAATCAGTAATACCATTCTCACGAGCACATATATTCAAATATGAAAATGACCTAGGTGACTTCTAGGTAGTGTGTAAGACCTAAAAGATAACTATATCGACAATGTATTCACCATAACCTAAAAGAAGATCTTAGGTAACATGATTAAGTAAATTTAATCACACGGTGGAAAGGAATGGTTATGAGGGGAAATCCAGGGGAATCACTTATTACCTGGCTGCGCATAGCGACCAGTAGATAGGATTACCAAACCGGGTCCACTCGTAATGGAAATCTAGCGAGCCACAATTGATCATTGGTCAGAGAGCACTGCTGTTAGTGCATGTGATAGCCCAGCCTAATAAGCCCATATGTGTGATATTGTCCGCTTTGGCACGCAAGCCGCACATATTTGTTCTTGGGGTTTCCTAGCCCCAAAACGTGTCACACAAGGAAGAGGTATCCATGCACCTATAAGGCACACTTCGTTCTCCTCTCCAACCGATGTGGGAGGAACACCACACCAGGTGTTACACTCTGCCCCCCTTAGGGAGCCCAGTGCCCTCACGGGCTCACTGGCACACCGACCTGGGTCTGGCTCTGATACCATCTGTGAGAGCCCATGACTCCGACCGTTAAAGACGCCTTTCCGAAGGCGAAAAGAAAATCTAGAGATCTTCGGATCGTTGGTCAGGCTCGGACGGCACTACGGTTGGTGCACTGGCCACTGCCCTAATAAACAAGGAGTATGGGGTATATAAACACGCCGTCTCAACACGACGCCTGTCAAGAGTTACTGAATTAAATAAATGAGTAAACACACACTGGTACAAGTTAGTGCAAGACGTCAATAACGCTCGTAAATATGTATAACGGGTGAAAGGGGCCTTGAAGGCCGAATAAACTAGAACCTTCAAAAGAAACAACCCTCATATCATTATCTTACGCACTCGAGCTCGTTATTACTTTGCGTGTATGCAGGATTATATGTGGAACTGTTGGATGTTTATTTATTGCATAACAGTTGTTATTATATATTTGTAAAAGGGAAAAGCATGCCGCATGATAACTCAGCTAATTAACTTAAGGAGTTTAAGGGTTCTTTAAGATAATATAGTAGCATATTCAGTGGTTATGATGAGCCTTTATGGAAACATATTAAGGTCTATGATCGAAGACCGAAGCTGAAGTGCGGGATTTTTGGGTTGTTAGCCTTTTTTAGATAATTTGGGCACATAGCCATTATACTGAATGAAAAATCCTGATAAACAGGCGGACCGGTACAACGGGCCTCATTAAAACCTTCACAAGTAAAACCTAGTGGGAAAAAACTTTAGGAGGAAAAAGAGTACCCACCATGTCCAATTACAATCATAATCGTCCAAATAGAGAAGATCGCAAAAATCCTAAACAACCTTGAATCAACGAAATCAAAAATCCCAACACATAAAAGCCTTAGAAATCTAAACATAATCCTTCAAGGACACCGTGCCTATGAAAGCATTACAAGATAAGGGGAAGTCCTTCCACCAAACCTTCATCCAACTCCAAACATTCAACTTGATTCTTGTACCTAATCGGTTGACATTTAGATGTTCACCCCTAAAAACCACATCATTACGATGCATCCAAATGTTATACACCCCGTAGCAACAGGTAGACCGCCACATTCTCCTTGTCTTAGCTGACAACGGAAGAGAGAACAAATCTTGAAAAATATCAACCATCGTATCTTTAAAGACAAACCGCACATTCCACCTTGTTACCATCCCTCCCCTTCACTTCCTTGACTAGAGCTGAATTTGATTAATGATATTAACCTTGGATAGGCTAGGGTTTGGCACCTTGCACCCTAATTGCTTCAAGAGATTAATACACTCCTCAGCTTCCTTTGATAATTTTGTCTTGTTCATTTCTGGCCGGAGTTCCTTCTTTTGACCGAGTTGATGGAAGGGTATCGTGAAAGAGCTCAACAAACAAGCTAATACCCTCCTTATCTCTGCTGCACATGTAACGGGTGACTTGTCTGCACTTTTTGGATGACTCCCAATAATTATCTTATTTGAGCGCTCCCTTGTCACAAGTTCCTCTTCTACTGACTCTACTACTGTAGCGCAGTCGTTTTGCCTACTTGAGATATGCTCCTGGTCTACATTGTTAGGGACTAACAAACTCTGCATGTGAACCGACTGTAACATAGTCTCGCAGACATTCCTGTCTCACCTCCACGATTGCATCCCACTCTCAGATACTGCTACAGACCCAAGTTCCTTTCCCGAATTATACTGTTGCGCATGAGCTATATTAGTAGTATTCTCACGTCGTTCCAACTGATCCGTTAAAGTTACTTTATCTCTGCAAAAACGGTGGAGAAGAAAGGCTCACGTGGATTCGTGTACTGAAAAAACGGTGGATTATGTGCCTTTCTCACGTCGTTCCAACTGATGAAGTTACTTTATTTGATGAAGACGATGTTAAAAACGGTGGATTCATGAACTGGTTAGAATGATGTTGTACCGGACATAGAAGAGAACGTGGCAGAGCCACTAAGGAGATCCACAAGGGACCGTGCCACTCCCACACGTTTATCTGATTATGCTTAATTTCAATTAGTGATTAGATAGTGGGCTGAAGTAGTGGGCAGTTATCAGTTACTTAGGATTTACTTTAATTATTATTTAACTTCCCTAAAAGCGTACCTGTATAAATAGAACGCTTAACAGCAATTAGAATCATCAATCAAATATAATTCTCATTACTTATCAGTTAACAGCAAGAGCCTTACGTCTCATTGGTGCTTTCAACGTCTCGGACTCATGGCCGACGGCACCAGACTCAAAACGCTTGAGGAAAGCCAACGCAAAACTAATGAGCAACTGCAAAACCTCGCCACACAATTCCACCACCTCCAAACTGCCCTCGCTGGCCAGATCACCGAGCTCACCAAACAAGTCACCACCACACCGCCACCCCGCACCCGCCCACCATCCAGAACCCCCAAGCTTGAAATCTCCCTTTTCAATGGCGACAACGCCATCCCTTGGATGTTTCAAGTGGAGCGTTTTTTTGACTACCACCAGACGCCGCCTGTGAAATACCCCAAACTTAGATATGGTGTTTAAGTGATAAACTAAGGTATAAGAAGGCTAAATAATGCCTTAGAAACATTAAGAAACCATTTTAATCAAAGAAAACATAAGGAAACACCAAAAGAGCAGTTTAAGCAAAAACGTGCTCTAAGCTTGGAGAGACTTGGGTGAGCACCCAAATATCATTCTTAGACCTTATTAATATCCTAATGGTCATTTTAAACCAATTACTAAAGAAAACCAAGCTTGAAACAAGTTAAAACACAAAATGTGCTTTAAGGAGTCTTAAAGCACATTTTTGAAAAATTGTCTTGTAAATGGGTTTTGAGTGGCTAAATGTCCATCATTACTCTTTAATTAACATGTGTGATAATTAGTATCACATTAGGAAGTCTAAATCAATGGGAATCAAAATTTCACAATTATGTGCCTTGTTTAGTGAATAGTAACCAAATAGTGCAAGTTTAAGACATTAGTCAAAGTAAGTCAATTAAATGGCCAACAAAGACCACAACCTACCTTATTTGACCAAGGGGACCGGTTTTTAAGTGTGACTCACCACACTTATCTAGCTAAGTAAAGAGAAAGCAAAAGTAAGTAAGTTAACTATTCACCTTTTTAACATAATATCTCACCTTAGTAGTCCTCTCTCCTCCTCTCTTCATTCTTCATCTTCTCCATCGGTTTCCCTTGCTCTCTTTCCTCTCTTTCACGTAAGAAGACAACTCCATGCTAGCTCCATCTTCTTTTGCCCACATCTTGCTCATTTAAGCTCTAAAATCAAAACCAAGTACATATATCTCTTAGTTAGCTCAAGCTCTTCCTTTCTATCTTTCAAAACTTCAAGAGCCTCATTTGGAGCCAAGGCAAATCGCCATTAGAGGAGGAAATCCAAGTTGGAGAGTTCATTGGCTTCTCTATTCTCTTAAGGTAAAGAATATGTAAGAAAATCTAGGTTTCCATCATTTCTTTCCCTTGTCCGAAATTAGTACTCATGGGACTCCTTGTTATGCCTTTTTATAGCTTGTTTTCTACTCCTAAAGGGATAAAGGATGTCCTACTTTACTAATATCCAAGCTTGTCTTGAGAAACTAAGGTAAAACAATCAATTTAATACCTTAAAGCACATTTTGTACCTAGGGTTTGTTCCTTAAGGTAAATGTATTATCTAGCACTCATTGGAGTCATTGAATATTGGTTAGAACATTGGCAAGGAAAACTTGGTTAGAGACCGAGATTGATCAAGGAAAAAGTCTAAGGAGGAAAGTTTGTGAGCTTGTAAAAGAATAATGTAAATTACTTACCTTAAGGTGTTTTATTGTTTAAGGGAATGGATTTAGATTTGTGATGAGTTTAGTGTAGAGTTTACATTAGAAAAGGGCTATATAAACCTAGGAGAAAACAATGACTATGTTTGAGAACTTGTGACTAAGGAGCCAATGAGAAAAAGAGATAGTCAAACAATGTTGAGATGAATTACAAGAAGCATTTTATTTCAATGGGAGTCTTGTTGTGTGTATTTGCAGGTTAAGGCAAATATATGTGCAAATTCAGTGGTTAAGATTATTGTCATTTAAGGGCTAAGTGCCAAGCATTTTAAGTTTATACACTATATGATGATGTGGTGTAGTTTTGGCGTAAATTGTGTGTTAAGATGTTGTAATGAGAATTCGAGTGATCTTGGTTGTTTGATGGTGAAAAACCAAGTGTTTGGGTGTAACAATATACTAGAGAACCCATGGCAAAATTTAGTGAAGAACCTAAGTGTTTAAGATGTTTGATAAGTGTCTAAATGAGCATGTTTTATAGGTGTATATATATATTAATTAGCACTTTTCTTGCTCATTTCTCCACTTCGGTTAGTTTTCCTCTAGTTTATGTTTTATTGTTATCTCACAAATTATTGGTTTAACATGAGGAAAACCAAGCTGGGAGTGAAGTAGACGAAGAGACAAACGCATAGACGCAAACGGCTCAGAAAACGGGGTCCAAACGAAGAATCTAGAGCCGGTCAAAGTTTGAAGGAAAATAGGTCAAGCTCACAACCGCCTAGGCAACCGCCTAGATGCAGGCGGACTCCACACAACCGCCTACTCCAAGGCGGACTCCAAGGCGGACACACACAAAGAACCGCCTCTATTGGGGCGGAAGCCTAGGCGGACAAGGCTCAAGACCGCCTGGCTTTGGGCGGTTGCTTAGCGGACGTGACTAAAATCAGTCACGAAACAGTTTTCTTCTTCGCGCCGACTCTGCAACTCCGCCTACCTTAATTTGCTCACGCGTTTCGGCCTGTCCCCTGCAATAAATGAAGCAATCAGTGAAGCAATCAACTGTAATCAATTCCTCTGCTCCAGACTACTCTTCCCTTCCTCTATAAATATTCAGTTTCTGCAACCTTGTACGAGTGCACGGAGTAAACCAGAAAATCAACTCACACTCACCTCATCTCATTCTCTTCCAGTAAATTACTCTCGTACATCACCACGCACCATTCAGTCCACAGAACTCAAACTCTCCAATTCACCCATTCCACATACAATAACCTACGTACATGTTCCACTCTTCGTTCTCTTCATTTCTCCATTCACTATTCACGCCTCCGTGTTATTATTACGTCCAACCTCTGTCTGACTTATTACCAGTTAATATGTCTGGCTAAGGAGGATTTGCTCCGGGCAAAGGTTTTAATTATGGTTTTTTTAATTATGTAATCAATATTTCTACCGGTTAAAATAAATACAGGTTGTTACGCTTAAAAGTTTCTCTCTCCATTTTAATAAATTACATGAATTTAAAAAATGCTTTCCTAAGTCTATTTTGTAAATCTGGAGAAAGCTTATTATGATTTAATAGGTTAGATTTTCAGATGCAATTATAATTCCTCGAATTTAACGTCCGTTTACATAGTATTGCTCGAACCTTGATTAGACCGAGCATTTTCTGGTAAACGAGTTCTTAAGGTCTATGACTTAGTCCTTAGGATAATAACAGGAATTTTGCCAAACTAATTATAAACCGGTAGAGATAGCATAATTAATCAGTATATAAAACCTAAAACCCGGAGTTCCATTTATTCATCTGCACTAAGTTTTTTAATCTGCTTAATATTTTCTCTAAAACAAGTCAATTACTTCCCCCTTTTGTGACAAGCTTATGAACTATTTTATCTCGCTATAAGTCCCACGGTTTGACCCCGGCCGCTTTTGTCTTCTATACTACTGCGACCGGGTTTTATTTGCAGCCCGACGGATATTTTGAGTATTAATTCTTTCTTTTATCAATTTCACCAGTGCTAATAACTCACGATAAATCCACTCTGCAATGTTCTAAGGAGATTTCATGACTAAGGAAGTACTAGGAAGTTTTAGAGGTTTGCCTTGATGAAAAAGGGTGAGTTTAAGGTGCTTTAATGAGTTATAATGACTTAGGCATCACCATGGAGGATTTGAATCAAAAGAATGTACTAGTGTATTTAGGACTTAGGCAAACATTGGTAACAAGTAGGAGAAATAATGTGTTGAGGAAGGTGTCATAAACTTGTGTAGAAACTTTAAGTAATTGCAAAGGAGTTTTAGGTGGTGAAAGATGCTTGGGAGATGATGTTATAGTGGTGAGGAGCATTTGGCATAGTGGTGATATTAGGTATGAACCACCACCTAGAAACCTAGAGAAAAACATTACAAGTGTTGGCATAATTACAAGGAAAATGCATAATGACTAAGGTGGATGTTGGTGAGTGACCTAAGGTGTTTATTGGAAGGCTTAAGGTGTATTTGAGGTGCCCAAATGAGGTTAGAACATACTAGGATGTAAGAGGAGAAGTTTGGAGTCAAATGGGAACTTAGAAACAAGGTTCTGGAGCTGACCGACCTTAGGGACCGGACCTGCAAGGTCGGTCGAGCTCAGTTTACACTACCAGAAAGAGTTTCTGGAACCGACCGAACTTGGGGACCGGACTTACAAGTTCGGTCGGGCTTGTATTTTTTGTACAAATTAAGTCTCTGGAATAGACCGACCTTGGGACCGGACTTACAAGGTCAGTCACGCCTAGAATTTTGTACTGGAATTGGTCTCTGGAATCGACTGAACTTGGGACCGGACTTGGCAAGTTCGGTCGAGCTTAAATTTCCCACGGGGGAAAACTCTCGGGAATGGACCGACCTTGGGGACCAGACTTGCAAGGTCGGTCGGGGTAGAATTTTCAAACGGTAATGCGTCCTGGAATGGACCGACCTTTGGTAAGGAAGGTCGGTAAGTTCGGTCGAGCCAAAAACACAAAAAAAAAAAAGAATTTTAGATTCTAAGGATGTTTAATTGGTAATAAGGTATGCCTTTGGGAGGGTAGTAATGATTAGGAACCCAAGAACCTAAGGAATTAAGTTAAGTTAAGTATAAACCTTAACGTTTAAAGTTAAGTTTATAAGGTTAAGTGGCAAAGACTTAAGGGGTATTGAATGGGAATCTTTAGGGACAAAGTGAGTTAAGTAAGGTGCGAATAACTAATGGCCTAAAAATGAATCACTGTTTTAGGTTTGTGAATTGGGACTTTAATACCCCGGATCTAAAAATGGTGATTAAATTACTCAATAAAATTATTAAGGGCCTAATGGTGCCTAAAGAGCATTGGTAAAAAGAATAAAACCAAAAGAAAAGAGAAAACGCTTGAAAAGCGAAAAACGCTAAAATGTGCGTTAAATGAGTATAAGAGATATATGATCTCGAGAGGGTCCGAGATGGATTCCTAGGGCTTAGTTAGGCCTAATTAGTATACGGGAATGATTCCCGAAGAAAAACGGATCCAAATAATGGATTAAAACGCTAATTAAGCATAAAAGCACGTTTTTCGAGAAAACCCGAAAACGTGACTTTAAGTGGTCAAATGGACCCGTAAAAATTATAGTTGAAATAACTATAATTAAGTATTAATGGAAGCTTAATAGCCATTAAAAAAAAGAAACAAGAAAAATCCGAAAACGGGCCCGGTTAGTGAATAGTGCTAAACCGGGTAAATTATCGAGCGTTTCCTGTAAAAAAAATGAAAAACGCTACCGGTTAGTATTTTGTGTGGGGCCGGTTTTAATTGGTACTCATACATGCCTTTAAATAAACAAGCTAGTTTATTTAGTCACAAAAGGACAAAATATTAAAGTAAAGGGGTGAATAGTTAAAAGTAATATAAGTACTCTCTCTCCCCTCTTTTATTTTCATTCACGTTCTTTCTTTTTCCCCCACCAGAGCCTCTTCTTCTTCATCCTCTGTAATGGCGATTCCCATACGTGAGCAACAGCCCACCTTCAACCTCTCCTCACTTGCTCATTTCTTCACCGAATCGCACAAAAACTGTACCGTTAGATTCGTATCGGCGAGGGCTACGTTTTCCACCCCTCAAAACCTTGGTTCCTCCACCTTCACTTCCATGGATGTTGGAGCTTTTGAAGCTTTAAGAGCTGATTTTAACTCTCCTCCACCTCCTTAATGTCTTAAGGTAAAATAAGTAAGAGTTTTGGCCATTTCAAGCTTGTTCTTGTAATTTGGGAAAAATTCCCTCACGTTGAATTTTTCCCCATGTTAGCCGTGAGCATCTTGCTCTTGTGGAGGGATGGAAACTCTTCCAATGGATTGCCAAGCTCTCCATTTGGTTATTCTAAGGTAACCTAAGCTAAACCTTGAAAACTAGCTACTTGGAATATTAGGTTATGTGGAAAATATTGAAACTTACTTGTTCATGTGTGGTGGGGATATGATTGTAGTTGGCAATCTATGCCCCTTGGTATGTTGTGAAAACAAGAAGAGAAAGAGGGAACAAGATAAGAGGAAGAAGAGGAGTGAAAACCGAAAGTAAACAAGGTAAAGAGCTTACCTTGTGCTTGTTTTATTTTCTTTGTGAAACCTATGTTGGTGTGGTGTAAATAACCTTGAGCTTGTGTAGTCTTGGTACTACAATATTCATAGCTGAAAGATAATGTTTTAATGTGTGGGAGTGTGTAAATAAACCTTGAAGTTAGGTTAGTGCACTTATGTGAGCAAATGGGACTTTAATGTGATTGTTGATGTCTAAACCAAACAGGTGGGAAGAAGTGCTTGTGAGTTGATTTTAGTGTGGGAAAATGCTTAGTAAAGCAAGTAAGTGCTGTCAAAATTACCTAGGAATGGAAAGTCTTGAGTGTTCTATGAGGGAAGAGACTAGGTGTGCTTAAGAGGTTTAAGTGAGTGGTAATGGGTTGCAAAAATCAAGCTAAGGAGAAAGGTGTATTAGGAGTAAAGATAATGTCATTTGAGTGCTAAGAATGACATTGGTGAGGGAAGTTTGAATGGTATGATGCAACCAGAATCTGTTACAAGAGTTGAACAAAACAAGAAAAAACTAGTTATGGAATATAAGTGATGTTGAGTAAGAATTTGGGTAAGGTTTGAGCCTATGATTTGAAGAGTTTTAGAGCATGTTCTAAGGTGATTAAATGTGTGGAAAACTTGTCGAAAGTTTATGGAAAGATTAAGGGTGGGTTAAGGATTGATTTGGAGTGGAAAAATCAAGTTTGGAGCAGGTTTTAGCAGGGTCCGGGACTTGGTCCTTGGACAAGTCCCGGACCACACCTAAATTAAGGCCGAGAGTGCAAGTGCTATGTTGGTCCGGGACTATACTCAGGACAAAGTCCCGGACCAGGTGTTGTTTTCACCCGAGAGTTATTTAATGAATTGGTCCGGGACTTAGGGTAAGGACCAAGTCCCGGACCACCCCCAGAAACCTACAGAGAGTATTTTAAAGGTTGTAAATGATGGGGGTTTGAATGTTAATGATGTTATAAGATGTTAAGGCCTTGTTTGGTGACATGTAAAGGCCCTAGGAAGTGTAAGAAAGTATTAGAAGAGTGAGAAATGAGAACTCAAATTAACAAGTGTAAAACCGAGATAACGGGATGAACGGGGTTAAGTACGGGAGTATTAGTTTTATACACCGTAATGCTTTGATGTTAATAAACATTTGAATGTTTCAGTGGATCGTGTGTGAACCAAGCATGGTGAGATGACACGGTAAAAGTAAAAACCCCGGTGAAAGGTATGATTTTCTCATGCCCCGTATGCTAACCGAGTTACTCTGATTTGTGTTTTTGTGCCGGCTTAATCAAGATTAAAGCATGAAAATAATCCTTGTTTGATTATGCATGCATTGTTGTATGTTGAATGAGCTAACATACTTGTATGCCGGTGTGGTCTAACTTAGTGCATAGACCGACTCTTAGTGAGTACTGATTGACTAGAAACCCGTTGAACGGGAAGTCACATAACCAATGGTATTATGCAAACACACAAGCTATCGATTGAAGTTTAACGATAACACAAACATATGAACTCCCTAAAATGCGAGGAGATGTACGGGTTGAGTATATACCCGATAACGGTTAGAGAACCTTATTGAAACAATCCACGAAATAATATGAGTGGAGAGATAAATGAACCTCCATCGAGAGGATTGAAGTTAGTCCAATGGAGTGAAATATAAGAAAGGTAAAAGAGACCTAAGGGACTATGTGGTTCCCTTGAGACACGGTCGACCTCCTATATGAGGATTTTACCCGGTATAAGAAAATATCCTAAAGTATAAGCATATGATTGTGAGGTAACCTTAAACCTAAGATTACCCGAATTTAAGTAAAATTCCCAAAGTCATTAGAAACATCGAGATGATGCTTCTAAACTAATATATATGATATTATTATGATAACTCCGAGAGAGGAGTGTATGGGAATGAGAGTAGTCCGAGAGCAGTCGGACTAAGTAAAAGAGATAGGAACTAAGAGAGAGTTCCGTGAGCTAGTTGAACCTTCCCACCATGCTAGACCCAGAGTAGGGTCGAAACCGGGGAAGTAAGACTATGCTAGAAAGCCATGAGTTTTGGCTTAAGTATGTATAAGAGTAACAAGCGTGACGTAGGAGACCTGTAGTGTCTCGAGAATCTACAAGAGCTTGAGTATGAATGACCCAAGAGTGTGGGTGAGATAATGAGTATAAATAACCCGAGAGGAAGGGGTGAGTATATGAATGTGTAACCCGAGAGAATGGGTAAGTATGAGAATGAGTAGCCCAAGAGAATGGGTGTGTACACGAATAAGTAACCCGAGAGAGCGGGTGAGGTATCGAATAAGTAAACAAGGCATAGTGAGGAATAACCCTCAATGCCTAGGATTAACCAGTTATCACTAACAACATTGTTATGTTAGTTAGGAATCGTGTTCCGTGATTGGATGTAGATTCCTTGTGTGATATACATATATTGTATTGCCGTGATGCATGTTGTTTGATTAAAATGAACTCCATGTATATCCGACCCAAAGTAGTCGGCGTACCGCGGTTAGCACGCGGTATATGCGAATTTCATGCGCAGCGTAAGCTGACCCCCTAGGGGGAACGTTTTAGTGTGCAGGTACTTGAAGCTGACCACCGTTCGAGAGAGTAGGACGGGGACAGTTATGAAGCGTGGGTAGTTAGATCTTAATTACTTATGCATTTGAATGAGGTGTAAGTCCGAGTATGTTATCGGCATCCGTATATTGTAGACTCGGTATAGTAGAGATATGAGTTGAGTATTGAATTTGTATGTAGTACTCGGTTGTTCCAGTCCATCAGACCGTTACTGTTTGTGAGTCAGGCCTGGTTAGCCACGAGGGTGGCTAACGGCGTTGTATCACCCTCTGTTGTATTTGAATTCCGCTGCGAGCTTAATGGTAAATTGTAACAGTTTAAGAGGTAATGATGAGATTAGCAGTTGGGGTGTTACAGGGGACCCCAGAGAAGGTTAAACAAACGACAGGCGACGGTGAACGGTACAATCTTTCTTGTGACCTGCTTGCTAACGAGGTGTCCCTCGGCTTGTGTGCTATCTGTTTAATTGCTATGACTAAGACAAGATAAAGCTGCAACCGGTTATATTTGTTCTCGTTGTGAATGTGTTTTCTTTACACTAACCCACGAGACTTGAGATTGTTACTAACTAAGTTTAGTACTTACTGAGTTAGGGATAAGAGTTAAGTATTGGTAACTGTTGGTTAATACCCATTAAGGTTTAACTAACACATTGTGTGTAAGATTTTTCTAACTGGAACTTTGAGGAAACCCGGGACTGACTCCGGTCATGCATGCTAAGGAAAGGGGACGGTATCTGAATCAGATCCGCCCTCCGCTTAAGGACTTGTCTTCGGACTTGTTGCCTAGGGTCGGTTGCCGGCTCAGCTACACTGGACTCCCGTCCAAGGTAGGTGGCATTAAGATGGTGCGGTAGGATCACCTAAATCCTAGGTTTGAGATTAAGCTACAACCATTTCCATTCTAGGAACGGTTTGTATACTGAGATTAAGATAAGGTCAAGACTGAGGTAAGATAAGGAACTGAGGTTAAGGAAATCAGGACTAAGGAGGGGGTTACTAACCCGCTTGATAAGGGAACGCTTGTGTCGTTCATTGTGTGTGAACTATGTATGTTCATCTGTGGATTATTGTTTATAGCACTTCATATCATGCTTGTGTACCTAATCAATTTCCATGCTATCGACAATTAGTCGTCGTAGCCCTGTTAGCTTGGGGGCCACGAGAGGGAGTACCAGCATTCGTGCTGACCCCCTTTGGGGGCTGTTTTTACACTTGCAGGTAAGAGCCCCACGAAGTCACTCCACGAGAGTAGGAGCGGTTAGACTTAGGATGGTTGTTTATTTTGAGTACGGGTTGCGCTTGTGCTCCCGTCTGTTTATATTGAAACTGATGTAAGTTTGTGGCTATGACTTAGATACTTAAACTCGGTTGGTTGGTGGTATTTTGGATGGTGATGTTTTGGTCGGTTGTTTAATTTGGATAAGTGTTGTAAGTTGATAAGGCCGGTATATTCTAACGATCAGACCGTGGCAAGGTCCCGGCGTTTGTTATTTCCGCTGCGACAAATTCGATTAAGTATTAAGTTTTGCGATAACCACGATTGGCTTTGGACGGGGTGTTACAAAAAGTGGTATCAGAGCGTAGTTACGCTCTGATCAAGAAATACCAGACATAAGAAACCACCGAGTTAGGATATAAGTTAAGAAATAAGTGACGGGTTAAGGGTGTGAGCTGTTAGTGTGAGTAGATTCAGATGACCACTAATAAGTATGGATCGTCTCTACCATCTACGGACGTTATAAATTCGTTAACCGAAACAGTGGTGGATACGAATCTAATGTGAGTTATGATTGTTCAGATGTCAGGAAGGAGAGGCCGAGGCCGGGGTCGAGGCGACGAGACTGAGATACCGGAAGGGCAGACGATCGCAGAGATCGTAGCTGCCGCATTAGGGCACATGGGCTATCAGCCTGGTGTGGGTGCACCACCTCCACCGCCACAACCTCGGGAACCAAATTGGGTGAAGAGTCTTGCAGACCTTCGACCCGCACACTTTAAGGGGGAGACCGATCCCGCCAAGCTCGAGGCGTACATCTCCGAGCTGGAGACCGCCTTTGAGACCCTTGACGTCCCTGCTGGGATCAAGGTGCGTCTAGCTGCGTTCTACCTGAAGGGGGCAGCAGGCGATTGGTGGAAGCTGGTGAGGGCCGAGCATGTGGCCAATCCAGAGTTCGGCTGGGAGCAGTACACCGCATTGCTACGAGCAAAG
Organism: Limonium bicolor; assembly: GCA_023374045.1. Classification (NCBI taxonomy): domain Eukaryota; kingdom Viridiplantae; phylum Streptophyta; class Magnoliopsida; order Caryophyllales; family Plumbaginaceae; genus Limonium; species Limonium bicolor. The sequence goes on from CM041777.1 coordinate 441,456,595, forward strand.
TACTACCCCGCCCATGTCCAGACGAAGAAGCGCTTGCAGTTGGATGCGCTTAAGCAGACCGACAAGATGACGGTGGACGAGTATTACTCAGAGTTCACCGCCTTGCTCCGTCTTCTGCCAGGTCTTGGATATTCACACCAGATACTGGTGGACCACTTCTATGGCGGGCTTAGCCATCGACTCCGCTACGGCATGGGGCCGACGAGTTATACTACCTTGCAGGTAATGAGAATGGTTGAGATATGAGTAAGTAAATGAGTAAGATTTAGATTATGAAAAATAAGAGTGACTAATACTGTGGAAAGCAGGAGTGCTATCATGCCGCTGCTAAGGTTGAGATAACCGTCCAGCTGAGGGACGAGGACAACGCCAAGAGAAAGAATGCTGGGAAGAGTACAGAACACCAAGGGCAAGGTGGGTACAAGAAACAGAAGTACCAGCCTCAGGCCCAGAAAAATCAGAACCAAAAAGGGAAGGAGGAAAAGGAGAAGGCTCCGGAAGAGCCACTGAAGTTGACGTATGCATACGCAGCTACACCCCTGCGCTCTAGGGCGCCCAGGATCTGAGACTGAGAAGGGAGCCGGTGGTGGCTACTAGCGATGCTACATCTCTCGGTGGTGTCACAAGGACCACCCCGGGCTTGATTGCAAGGGGAACAAGGTGGAGTGCAATTATTGTGGGGTATACGGACACCGAGCATACGAGTGTTTCCGGAACCCCGCTAGCAGAGCCTATAGGCCCAGACTAGGGGCAAGGGCAGACTGATCAGGGAGCTGGATCTGATAGTCAGAAGAGAGTGCAGCAAGCTGTAGACAAGAACCCACGGGTAGCCCAGAAGTCGGGACCCACACTACACTTGGTGGACCGGGACGATGAGCCTGAACCCTCATCGAGGCCAGGTACCGCTATGACCATTTAGTAATAAAATTACCTGCTTACCGCATTATCATGCATGTTTGGTGAATAATTGAGTTAAGTAAGATGAGATGAGATTAGAACTTAAGTAAGATATAACCTACTACCACTTAGGAAGCTTCAACATCTGCTATCCAATGCCTTCTACACCTAACCCGGAGTACACCGACATCGAAACCATAGGCTTTCCAACCGAACAATGTCAGGTTATCCGCCCAGGTATGATTTTATTAACGGGATACCTGACACCCGAAGCGCAAATAGCCATCATCAGGAAATGCAATCAACTAGGAATGGGACCGGGAGGTTTTTATACACCGGAGTACCCAGGGGGAGCAAGGATGAAATTAAATGATGAGCTTAGGCAAGGATTGGAATCCGTATGCCAAGACCTACCAAACCACGAGGATACAAGATGGAGTCTCACTACCGGGGATACCCGAAGAGTTCCATCCGGTTATTACACAAGTCGTGGAGATCGCTCAGCAGTTGGAAGCTGAACCGATTCCAGACATACAAGCAGATATTTGCATTGTGAACTTCTACGAGAAAGATGGCGACTTGGACTACACCAGGACAAGGACGAGACAACGGAGTCTCTCGAACGAGGGATACCGTAGTGTCTTGGTCCATAGGAGATGACGCTGAATTTTTGTACGGCGAGCAGAAGTGCGGACCGTGCTAATAAGTTAATACTTAAGTCAGGGGATGTATTAGTTATGGGAGGAGAGTCAAGGATGTTATACCATGGGATTAAGAGAATCAAGCTGAATACAGCACCGTCAGCAGTGATTAATGCGACGCATATGAAACCAGGACGGTTAAACCTAACCTTTAGACAATATTAGCATGTAATGTTTTAGTATGGATAAGAATGAGATGTAAGATCAAGCACATGTTGTAAACAGGATGGTTATGAATAAAATAACAGTGTTGTTCATACAAATTGTTACGACTCTTGTTATACCATCAATACTCATGAAGCTTATGAATACAATTAGGTCATGGACTCGGTACGGAAGGTGCGCTAAGCATACTTACAGAGGCACAGGCCGACGCCAGCGGTACTATCCTCACTGGCACCTTTCCGATTAATGGATTGAGGCATCAGTTCTCTTCGACTCAGGGGCCTCGCATACCTTTGTCTCGGCATCTTTCGCGAGAAGGTTGGGGCTAGACGCTGATGAGCTACCCGACTTCACGGTTACTCTCCCGTCTAAGGAGAAGGTTCGTTGCACTCGCTACTACCGAGGAGCCATTGTCAGAATTAAGGGGGAAGACTTTCCAGTCAGTTTTATTGAGTTCAGGGAGTTGGGATTTGATGTTATCTTCGGGATGAACTGGTTGGAGCGGCACAAGGGTCGTATCCTCTGCGCCGAGCATAGATTGCTGCTCAGGAGCCCGTCTGGGGTAACAATATCATACCGCCAGAGGCCCAGAGAGCCTTCGACTAAGATCATCACCGCCATGGCAATGTATAAGGAGTTGAGGAGAAAGGAAGAAGTGTACCTCTGCTATGTACAGGACATAGAGAGAGACCCCGAGTTCGACCCCGACTTACCGGTAGTGTCGGAGTTCCCCGATCTATTTCCACGGGAACTGCCCGGCATGCCACCCACTCGGGAGGTAGAGTTCACCATCGAGCTGCTACCTGGTACCGGACCGATAGCCAAGGCACCATACCGTATGGCTCCGGCAGAAATGAATGAGTTAAAACAGTTGAAAGATTGTTAGATAAGGGATTTAGACCAAGTGTATCACCATGGGGAGCGCCAGTTCTCTTCGTGAAGAAGAAGGATGGTAGTCTCCGCCTCTGCATCGACTACAGAGAGTTGAATGCAGTGACAGTGAAGAATAAGTACCCACTACCCCGCATTGACGATCTGTTCGATCAGTTGAAGGGAGCATCTGTGTTTTCTAAGATTGATCTCAGATCGGGGTATCATCAGATAGCCATTAAGGAGGGAGATATTGAGAAGACGGCATTCCGGACACGATACGGCCACTATGAGTTTACAAGTGATGCCGTTCGGTTTGTCGAACGCACCGGGAAGTTTTGGATCTGATGAACCGCTTGTTTCCGGGAGCAGCTGGACAAGTCGGTTGTGGTGTTTATTGACGATATTCTGATATATTCGAAATCGAAGACTGAGCATGAGGAACACTTGAGGAGAGTATTGGAGATATTGAGGGAGAACCAGCTATATGCTAAGTTCTCCAAGTGTGAGTTTTGGCTTGACCAGGTCTCTTTCCTAGGTCATGTCATCTCAGATGCTGGGATCTCAGTGGATCCAGCAAAGGTTGATGTCGTGCGTACTTGGCCAAGACCGAAGACTGTTACCGACATCCGGAGCTTTCTCGGTCTGGCAGGTTATTACCGGAGGTTTGTTAGGGATTTCAGCAAGGTCGTGAAACCGATGACCAGTCTGATGAAGAAGATGCACCGTTCTTATGGACGGCTGAATGTGAGAGATCATTCAGAGTTTGAAAGACTCACTGACCACTGCACCAGTTCTGACTAGTCCAGACGGTACAGAGGGTTTTGAGGTTTACTGTGATGCATCCGGCAGAGGGCTGGGTTGCGTGCTCATGCAACATGGCAAGGTGGTGGCATATGCCTCACGCCAGTTGAAGAAACATGAGGAGAACTACCCCACACATGATTTAGAGCTGGGAGCTGTAGTCTTTGCTTTGAAGATATGGCGCCATTACTTATACGGGGTTAGTGTGACGATCTACACCGACCATAAGAGCTTAAGATACATATTTACTCAGAAGGAGTTGAATCTCAGACAGAGGAGATGGTTAGAATTCTTGAAAGACTATGACATTGACCTCCAATACAAAGAGGGCAAGGCCAATGTTGTAGCGGACGCCTTGAGCCGTCGAGCACACTCACTCCATTCGCTAGTTTCTTTCTCCAGCATAGTTGATGAGGTGCGAGAGGCTCAGAGGACAGATGAGTATATAGAGAGTCAGACAGAAGCTGACAGATGGTACTTTGAGGGTCAGAAATATGACTTCAGACTTCACGACGATGATCTGATCAGACTTAAGGGCCGGTTATGCATACTACGGGGCAACACGGATCTGAAAGACCGTATACTTAGGGAATCACACTGTTCTTCAGTTTCCATCCATCCGGGAGCCTCTAAGATATATAAAGACATGAAGAGATACTTCTGGTGGTCGGGGATGAAGACAGATGTTACCGAGTTCGTCTTGAGGTGTCTCACTTGCCAGAAGGTGAAATTCGAGCACCGACGACCGGGCAGAATGGTACAGTCGATGCCAGTTCCGGAGTGGAAGTTCCATGATATCTCTATGGACTTTGTAGTTGGACTCCCACCTGCTAGGGGAGGTCTCAACATGATATGGGTAGTGGTGGATCGCCTTACCAAAGTAGCCCGATTCATACTGATGAAGGATACTTGGAAGGTGACCAAATTAGCTGAGTTGTTCGAGAAAGAAATAATGAGACATCACGGGATACCAAAGACCATAGTATCAGATAGAGATACCAGATTCCTTTCGAGGTACTGGAGAGCTACCAGAGAAGCGTTGGGTACAGAACTCAAGCTGAGTACCACGTTCCATCCTCAGACAGATGGTCAGACTGAGCGTACTATTCAACACTCGAGGACATGCTGAGAGCATGTGCCTTAGACTTCCAGGGCAGTTGGATTGACAAATTGCATCTGATCGAGTTTTCATACAACAACGGCTATCACGCTTCGATCAAGATGGCACCTTTTCAAGCGTTGTACGGTAGACCATGTCGTACATCACTCTGCTGGGGTGAGTCGAGTGAGACGGTCATCATAGGACCAGAGTACTTAGAACAGGTTAAGGCTGAAGTTCAGCAAATCAGGGAGAACATGAAAGCTGCTCAAGATAGGCAGAAGTCGTATGCTGATGTTCGACGATGAGACCTGGAGTTCGTAGTGGGCGACCGGGTATTTCTGCGAGTTTCACCAATGAAGGGTGTATTCAGGTTTGGGCAGAAGGGCAAATTAAGCCCGAAGTTTGTTGGTCCTTATGAGATTACGGAGCGGGTGGGCCCGGTTGCTTACAGGTTGAATTTACCTGCTGAACTGGGTAAAGTGCATGATGTTTTTCATGTTTCACAGCTAAAGAAATACATGCACCACCCCTCCCATGTGTTAGAACCTGAGAGATTGACTTTAGAACCGAATATGAGATCTGTGGAGACTCCTCAGAGAATCTTGGACAGTAAGACTAGGGACACTCGCCACAAGTCAGTGCGACTGGTGAAGGTTCTCTGGTCTAACCAGGATGTCGAAGAGGCCACGTGGGAATTAGAGGATAAGATGAGGGCGAAGTACCCTTCTTTGTTTACCGACTAGATCGTCTGTATAGGGTACGGGGCGTACCCCTTTTTAAGGGGGGTAGAGCTTCCTCGCTTTTGAGTTAGGAAACGAGCATGTTTGTCGTTTGTTTGGTTGTTTAAGATGTGATTTTGTGTAAGTTGCTACACTTGGTGATAAGTTTGAGTTATGTATAATACTTATGTATTGTATTTGTGTGAATGAGAATATAAGATGTGGTGTTATGGTTAAGAGAATTGAGTACAGTGAATGGTTAAGCATATATGTGAACTTTGGGGACAAAGTTCTTTTAAGGGGGGTAGATTGAAATACCCCAAACTTAGATATGGTGTTTAAGTGATAAACTAAGGTATAAGAAGGCTAAATAATGCCTTAGAAACATTAAGAAACCATTTTAATCAAAGAAAACATAAGGAAACACCAAAAGAGCAGTTTAAGCAAAAACATGCTCTAAGCTTGGAGAGACTTGGGTGAGCACCCAAATATCATTCTTAGACCTTAGTAATATCCTAATGGTCATTTTAAACCAATTACTAAAGAAACCCAAGCTTGAAAACAAGTTAAAACACAAAATGTGCTTTAAGGAGTCTTAAAGCACATTTTTGAAAAATTGTCTTGTAAATGGGTTTTGAGTGGCTAAATGTCCATCATTACTCTTTAATTAACATGTGTGCTAATTAGTATCACATTAGGAAGTCTAAATCAATGGGAAATCAAAAATTCACAATTATGTGCCTTGTTTAGTGAATAGTAACCAAATAGTGCAAGTTTAAGACATTAGTCAAAGTAAGTTAATTAAATGGTCAACAACGACCACAACCTACCTTATTTGACCAAGGGGGCCGGTTTTAAGTGTGACTCACCACACTTATCTAGCTAAGTAAAGAGAAAGCAAAAGTAAGTAAGTTAACTATTCACCTTTTTAACATAATATCTCACCTTTAGTAGTCCTCTCTCATCCTCTCTTCATTCTTCATTTTCTCCATCGGTTTCCCTTGCTCTCTTTCCTCTCTTTCACGTAAGAAGACAACTCCATGCTAGCTCCATCTTCTTTTGCCCACATCTTGCTCATTTAAGCTCCAAAATCAAAACCAAGTACATATATCTCTTAGTTAGCTCAAGCTCTTCCTTTCTATCTTTTCAAAACTTCAAGAGCCTCATTTTGGAGCCAAGGAAAATCGCCATTAGAGAGGAAATCCAAGTTTGGAGAGTTCATTGGCTTCTCCATTCTCTTAAGGTAATATGTAAGAAAATCTAGGTTTCCATCATTTCTTCCCTTGTCCGAAAATTAGTACTCATGGGACTCCTTGTTTATGCCTTGTTCTAGCTTGTTTTCTACTCTTCAAGGGATAATGGAGGTCCTACTTTACTCATATCCAAGCTTGTCTTGAGAAACCAAGGTAAAACAATCAATTCAATACCTTAAAGCACATTTTGTACCTAGGGTTTGTTCCTTAAGGTAAATGTATTATCTAGCACTCATTGGAGTCATTGAATATTGGTTAGAACATTGGCAAGGAAAACTTGGTTGGAGACCGAGATTGATCAAGGAAAAAGTCTAAGGAGGAAAGTTTGTGAGCTTGTAAAAGAACAAGGTAAATTACTTACCTTAAGGTGTTTTATTGTTTTAGGGAATGGGATTTAGATTTGTGATGAGTTTAGTGTAGAGTTTACATTAGAAAAGGGCTATATATAACCTAGGAGAAACAATGACTATGTTTGAGAACTTGTGACTAAGGAGCCAGTGAGAAAAGAGATAGTCAAACAATGTTGAGATGAATTACAAGAAACATTTTATTTCAATGGGAGTCTTGTTGTGTGTATTTGTAGGTTAAAGGCAAATATATGTGGAAATTCAGTGGTTAAGATTATTGTCATTTTAGGGCCTAAGTGCCAAGCATTTTAAGTTTATACACTATATGATGATGTGGTGTAGTTTTGGCGTAAATTGTGTGTTAAGATTTTGTAATGAGAATTCAAGTGATCTTGGTTGTTTGATGGTGAAAAACCAAGTGTTTGGGTGTAACAATATACTAGAGAACCCATGGCAAAATTTAGTGAAGAACCTAAGTGTTTAAGATGTTCTAAGGAGATTTCATGACTAAGGAAGTACTAGGAAGTTTTAGAGGTTGTCTTGATGAAAAGGGTGAGTTTAAGGTGCTTTAATGAGTTATAATGACTTAGGCATCACCATGGAGGATTTAGGAATCAAAAGAATGTACTAGTGTATTTAGGACTTAGGCAAACATTGGTAAACAAGTAGGAGAAATAATGTGTTGGAGGAAGGTGTCATAAACTTGTGTAGAAACTTTAAGTAGTTGCATAAAGGAGTTTTAGGTGGTGAAAGATGCTTGGGAGATGATGTTATAGTGGTGAGGAAGCATTTGGCATAGTGGTGATATTAGGTATGAACCACCACCTAGAACCCTAGAGAAAAGCATTACAAGTGTTGGCATAATTACAAGGAAAATGCATAATGACTAAGGTGGATGTTGGTGAGTGACCTAAGGTGTTTATTGGAAGGCTTAAGGTGTATTTGAGGTGCCCAAATGAGGTTAGAACATACTAGGATGTAAGAGGAGAAGTTTGGAGTCAAATGGGAACTTAGAAACAAGGTTCTGGAGTCGACCGACCTTAGGGACCGGACCTGCAAGGTCGGTCGAGCTCAGTTTACACTACCAGAAAGAGTTTCTGGAACCGACCGAACTTAAGGACCGGACTTACAAGTTCGGTCGGGCTTGTATTTTGTGTACGATTTAAGTCTCTGGAATAGACCGACCTTGGGACCGGACTTACAAGGTCGGTCACGCCTAGAATTTTGTACTGGAATTGGTCTCTGGAATCGACCGAACTTGGGACCGGACTTGGCAAGTTCGGTCGAGCTTAAATTTCCCACGGGGGAAAACTCTCGGGAATGGACCGACCTTGGGGACCGGACTTGCAAGGTCGGTCGGGGTAGAATTTTCAAACGGTAATGCTTCCTGGAATGGACCGACCTTGGGTAAGGTCGGTCAGTAAGTTCGGTCGAGCCAAAAACACAAAAAAAATTTTAGATTCTAAGGATGTTAATTGGTAATAAGGTATGCCTTTGGGAGGGTAGTAATGATTAGGAACCCAAGAACCTAAGGAATTAAGTTAAGTTAAGTATAAACCTTAATGTTTAAAGTTAAGTTTATAAGGTTAAGTGGCAAAGACTTAATAGGGTATTGAATGGGAATCTTTAGGGACTAAGTGAGTTTATGAATTAGGACCCCGGAGAAGGTTAAACAAACGACAGGCGACGGTGAACGGTACAATCTTTCTTGTGACCTGCTTGCTAACGAGGTGTCCCTCGGCTTGTGTGCTATCTGTTTAATTGCTATGACTAAGACAAGATAAAGCATGCAACCGGTTATATTTGTTCTCGTTGTGAATGTGTTTTCTTTACACTAACCCACGAGACTTGAGATTGTTACTAACTAAGTTTAGTACTTACTGAGTTAAGGATAAGAGTTAAGTATTGGTAACTGTTGGTTAATACCCGTTAAGGTTTAACTAACACATTGTGTGTAAGATTTTTACTAACTAGAACTTGAGTGAGGAAACCCGGGATTGACTCCGGTCATGCATGCTAAGGAAAGGGGGACGGTATCTGAATCAGATCCGCCCTCCGCTTAAGGACTTGTCTTCGGACTTGTTGCCTAGGGTCGGTTGCCGGCTCAGCTACACTGGACTCCCGTCCAAGGTAGGTGGCATTAAGATGGTGCGGTAGGATCACCTAAATCCTAGGTTTGAGATTAAGCTACAACCATTTCCATTCTAGGAACGGTTTGTATACTGAGATTAAGATAAGGTTAAGACTGAGGTAAGATAAGGAACTGATGTTAAGGAAATCAGGACTAAGGAGGGGGTTACTAACCCGCTTGATAAGGGAACGCTTGTGTCGTTCATTGTGTGTGAACTATGTATGTTCATCTGTGGATTATTGTTTATAGCACTTCATATCATGCTTGTGTACCTAATCAATTTCCATGCTATCGACAATTAGTCGTCGTAGCCCCGTTAGCTTGGGGGCCACGAGAGGGAGTACCAGCATTCCTGCTGACCCCCTTTGGGGGCTGCTTTTACACTTGCAGGTAAGAGCCCCACGAAGTCACTCCACGAGAGTAGGAGCGGTTAGACTTAGGATGGGTTGTTTATTTTGAGTACGGGTTGCGCTTGTGCTCCCGTCTGTTTATATTGAAACTGATGTAAGTTTGTGGCTATGACTTAGATACTTAAACTCGGTTGGTTGGTGGTATTTTGGATGGTGATGTTTTGGTCGGTTGTTTAATTTGGATAAGTGTTGTAAATTGATAAGGCTGGTATATTCTAACGATCAGACCGTGGCAAGGTCCCGGCGTTTGTTATTTCCGCTGCGACGAATTCGATTAAGTGTTAAGTTTTGCGATAACCACGATTGGCTTTGGACGGGGTGTTACAGCCTGAGCAACGCCTCCATCTCGCCTCCCTCTACATGGCCGGCCCGGCATTAGTCTGGTTTTCCGTCCAGCACCACCACCAACCCTTCACGGCATGGCCGGCCTTCAAAGCCGCTCTGGAGGAACGATTCGGGCCCTCTAAATTTGACAACGCCGAAGGGCTCCTCTATAAACTCACGCAGACTTCAACAGTTCGCACCTACCTCGAGGCGTTTGAACAACTGCGCGCACAAGTTCCTCACTTGACTGATGACAGCGTCAAACACTGTTTCCTCTCCGGCCTGCGAGACGATATCCGCCGCGAAGTTCTCATCCTGCACCCGGCTACGATCAATGAGGCCGCTAGCCTTGCCCGTTCCATCGAGGATAAGATCGCCGCTTGCACTAGGCCCCCTCAACGCCCCTACCCTCCCCGACCTACCCTGGCCGCGCTTCCCTTGCCGTCTCCCACACCTCGACCGCAGTCTACACCGCCGCCGGCCACATGACCCGCCTTCAAACGACTCACCCCGGCTGAGGCTCTCATCCGCCGCGAGAAAGGGTTATGTTACAATTGTGACGACAAATTCGTCCTGGGGCATCGCTGCAAGTCCTCGCCTATGATGTGCTTCATCTCGGATGATCTCGTTTCTGACCCCGAAGAGTTCTACGATACCGTGGATGACCTGTCCCAGGAGGCACATCGCACCACCAGCAGACCATGCCATCCCCACCGTCTCCCTCCACGCACTCCAAGGGCACTCCGCGCCGTCCACAATTCGCGTTCTCGCGCACATTGGCGGCCGCCCACTCATGTGCTTGATCGACTCCGGCTCCTCGCACAATTTTATACAGAGTCGATGGGCCGCCCACCTCAACCTGCCGGTCAAACCCGCCCGCCACCTACGCGTAACAGTGGGCAACGGTGAAACCATGGCTACAACGGGCCTCTGCCGTGACACCCTCTTCCACCTCGGTGCTGAACCCTTTCATGCCGACCTCTACCTCCTTCCGGTCCACGGCGCAGATATGATCTTAGGTTGTGCATGGCTTTCAGCATTGGGCCCCTTCATCGCCGATTACACAGCCCTCGTCCTTCAAATCCGACGGGCCGGCCAGTGGTATACCATCCAGGGCATCCATGATCCTCAGCCCCGGCCCATTACTTATGCGCACCTCCAGACCCATCAACGACAGAATGCCGTGGCCCACTACTATGCTATCTCCATTGCCCCACTAGCCACCCCCACAGAACCCACCCCCCGCCCGCACCCCCGGAGGAGATCCAAACCCTGCTCGGCCGTTACTCACACCTCTTTGAACCACCCCATGGTCTACCACCGCGCAGACCTCATGATCCCCATATTCCACTACTTCCCAATACATCTCCGGTTCAAGTACGGCCCTACCGGTATCCTCACCACCACAAAACCGAGATCGAGAAGCTTGTCAAGGACATGCTCGCCGAGGGAACCATCCGCCCCAGCACTAGCCCTTTTTCTTCACCGGTCTTACTCATCCGCAAGAAGGATGGTACTTGGAGATTCTGTGTGGACTATCGTGCCCTCAACGCGGTCACCATCAAGGATCGTTTTCCCATTCCAATTGTTGACGAACTTTTGGATGAGCTACATGGCGCCACCATCTTCTCGAAGCTCGACCTACGTGCCGGTTACCACCAAATCCGTCTAGCGGACCCGGATGTCCACAAGACTGCATTCAGAACCCATGACGGTCACTACGAATTTTTGGTCATGCCATTCGGCCTCACAAATGCCCCATCCACATTTCAATCCGCTATGAATGAGCTCTTTCGACCGGTGCTACGCCGCTTTGTCTTGGTCTTTTTTGACGATATACTAATCTACAGTCCCGACCTTGCATCCCATCTCCAACACCTGGATCACGTGCTACAACTCCTCCAAACCCACGCCTATTATGCCAAAGGTTCCAAGTGTGCTTTCGGCACCTCCACCATGGCGTATTTAGGCCACATCATCACCCCCAATGGGGTCGCCCCAGATCCAGCTAAGATCCAGGCAATCCAAGCATGGCCGCGACCCTCTTCCCTTCGCCAACTACGAGGATTTCTCGGTCTCGCCGGCTATTATCGCCGTTTTGTCGCTAACTTCACTTCGATTGCCGGGCCTCTCACTCAGTTGCTATGCAAAGACTCCTTCCACTGGGCCGATGACACTACCAAAGCTTTTGAGACCTTGAAGCATGCGTTGGCCACCACACCCATTCTCGCCCTCCCGGACTTCTCAAAGCCATTTCAAGTCCAAACCGATGCTTCCGGGATGGGCATAGGAGCTGTACTCACTCAAGACGGCCACCCCATCGCATACTTCAGCCAAGCTCTGTGCAATCGCATGAAAACCGCCTCGGCATATTCACGTGAAATGTTGGCCATCACAACTGCGGTCAAGAAGTGGCGCCTGTATCTCTTAGGTAACCACTTTACCATAGTTACAGATCATCAAAGTCTCCGTTCCCTCTCCTCCCAAATCATACAAACACCAGAGCAACAAAAATGGTGTCTAAATTACTAGGATTTGACTACACAATCATCTACCGACCCGGTAAAGACAATATACCCGCCGATGCTCTCTCTCGTCTTCACGGTGGCCACCTCTCCTCCATCCAAGCTATATCCCGACCCGTCGTTGCGCTACTCTCTGCGCTGCGCACACACATCACCACAAAATGCACCGACTTCCTCCTTGACCTCCACAACCATCCAGCAAACTATCCCCACTACCACACTCGCGGCGACTTGATCTTCTACCATAACCGGATCTTTGTCCCGGAGTCCGCGGCCCTCCGCCACTTGCTGATCAAAGAATTTCACTATGCACCCACCGGCGGTCACGTGGGTATTGCTCGGACACTAGCCAAAGTAACTATTGCTTTCAACTGGTCGGGAATCCGTCAGGATGTCAAAGACGTGGTCTCCACATGTTCTATCTGTCAAGAAATCAAGGCCGACAACCAGGCGCCAAAGGGTCTACTGCAACCCTTGCCAATTCCGACTAAGATTTGGGATGAGTTGTCGATGGACTTCATCACACACCTCCCACCATCGCATGGAAAAACCACCATCCTGGTGGTCATTGATCGGCTGTCCAAGGCGGGACATTTCCTAGCCCTCGGTTCACACTATACCGCCGCTACTGTTGCTGACATCTTCTCCAAGGAAATTTGCAGATTACATGGTATGCCTTCATCCATAATTTCTGACCGTGACCCATTATTTGTTAGTCAGTTCTGGCAGGAATTATTCCGGTTACAAGGCACAACACTTTCAATGTCAAGTGCATACCATCCGCAAACCGACGGACAAACAGAAATTGTCAATCGTCTCCTCGAGGATTACTTACGCTGCTATGTCGCTGATTGCCCCACCAATTGGACCACCTATTTACATTGGGCGGAATGGTCATATAACACGAGCTCACACTCCTCTACCGGTACTACGCCTTTCGAGGCTGTTTATGGCAGACCGCCACCATCCCTCTTGGACTACCTACCCGCCTTCACGGATATAGCAGCGGTGGATACAACCCTCACCGATCGCATGATCATCTTGCAACAGCTGCGCCAACGGATCGCACAAGCTCGCATGCGCATGAAAGCTAAGGCGGACCGCCACCGCCGGGACTACTCCTTCACTGTGGGAGATCGTGTCTATCTCAAGCTTCAACCGTATCGCCAAATCACCGTGGCCAACCGTGCCTCATTCAAGCTCTCTAAGCGCTTCTTTGGCCCTTTCACGGTGCTAGAAAAAGCCGGGTGTCGCATACAAGATCGAGCTCCCACCCGCCGCAAAGATCCACAATGTGTTCCATATTTCGCTCCTTAAACCCGCCGTCGGGACACAACCACTCTTCCACCAGAGTTCACAAACGGCCACCCGTTAGTGACTCCTCACCGCGCCCTCCGCTTCAGACAGCAGCTCGTCCATGGAAAATTTGTACCTCACGTTCTCATTGCTTGGACAGGCCCATCGGAAGACGACGCATCTTGGGAACCTGTGGATGACATCAAACGGGACTTTCCCGATTTTCGCCTTGAGGACAAGGCGGATTCCGAAGGGGTGGGCAATGTACCGGACATAGAGGAGAACGTGGCAGAGCCACTAAGGAGATCCACAAGGGACCGTGCCACTCCCGCACATTTATCTGATTATGCTTAATTTCAATTAGTAATTAGATAGTGGGCTGAAGTAGTGGGCAGTTATCAGCTACTTAGGATTTACTTTAATTATTATTTAACTTCCCTAAAAACGTACCTGTATAAATAGAACGCTTAACAGCAATTAGAATCATCAATCAAATATAATTCTCATTACTTATCAGTTAACAGCAAGAGCCTTACGTCTCAGATGTTGTGCCTTCGCTGTATCTCTGCCTGTTTTTACGGTTCTGTGCATTCTCATTGTCGAACCTTGCGAACCCACACACCTCGTCTTACTTATTATTATTTTTTTGGCGAATTCGGTTATAATAATGTAGGATTTTTGTTTCTTTTTTCGATCCTTGTAATTTCATCTCCGCCTCTGTATATTCTCCTCTTGTATAATTATGTGCCTTTGCAGAGATAAACTGCTGGAACCACTGCTTCACTGAGCTGTGTTGACTGTCGGTGCTGAAATCAATTCACTTTATACCAAGTAATATGCACGAACTCAATTTCTTCTCACTAACAACCCATTTTTTTTTTTTTTAATTATTGCCTTTCTCACGTAGTTCCAACTGATGAAGATATTGTATTTGATGAAGACGATGTTAAAAACGGTGGATTCGTGAACTGGTTAGATGTTGTGCCTCTGTTGTAAAAAAAATGGGTTGTTAGTGAGAAGAAATTGAGTTCATGCATATTACTTGGTATCAAGTGAACTAATTTCAGCACCGACAGTGAACACAACTCAGTGAAGCAGTGATTCCAGCAGTTTATCTCTGCAAAGACACATAATTAAACAAGAGGAGAATAAACAGAGGCGGAGATGAAATTGCAAGGATCGACGAAAGAAACACAAATCCTACATTATTAAATCCGAATTCGCAAAAAAAAAGTAAGACGAGGTGTGTGGGTTCGCAAGGTGCGACAATGAGAATGTACAGAACCGCAGACACAGGCAGAGATTCAACGGAGGCACAACATCATTCTAACTAGTTCACGAATCCACCGTTTTTAACATCGTCTTCAATTGCTCTTACTTCATTCAACACTACAAAACCGCACACAAGCTGCGGAGGTGCAGTGAGTATATGTTCGTTGTTTATCGGGTTAAGGTTTATTGACAATGGAGTGGGGCGCAACGATAAAAGGTAATCTTTGTTCGTCGAGGTCGCTGTAGAAGCAAAGTTGTGTCACGAGAGAAGAACAACCATGAGGACTAAGTTCTTCTCGTGTGGTTTGGTATTTTGTTAAAAGGCGCTTGAATAGATACTATCAATAAAATCCCATAAAATATGGTACAAATTAGTCTTTATTTGATAATTAGTATAAGATGAAATCTGAACCCTCTATTTATTTCGTCTAATCTAATGGCTATTAATGGACCGAGAACCACTCATGGACATGTTTAGTCCATAATATTATTTATATTCCTATGTAAGATTAATAGGATGATATTCACCTTAATTTTAGGAGGGTGTGGGTGAAAAACATAGTTATGAATTTGAACTTACTTCTTTTATGTCGAGTACATCTAAAAAAATTTGTACCAGATGATAGTGATTATCAAAGAACCTAAATCTGGGTTCTTAGCACTCTCTTTCTTATTTCTCTCACTGACACAGTTAAGAACTATATCTATTTTTTACCAACATCAGAGACCTCATTCTTTGATTTATAATTCTCTCTAATTGCCATGTCCTTTTACTTTTTACTTATTACTCCCTCCGTCCTGAATTGATTGTCCTGTTTGCTTTATGACACGTTTTTCCACTTCAATATTAAACATATAAGATAAAACAATTTTATAAAAATAAATTTTGTAATATATAGTTTAACATGTAAGGAATCATATGCAAAACTTAAATTTTAAAAATTATTTTATCTTACATGTTAAAAATTGAAGTCAAACGACATGTCCAAATAGTAAACAAGACGGTCAATTTAGGACAGAGGGAGTAGTTATTATGAATATACAAAAATTAATTTTTAATTGCTATTACTATTACTATTATTTTCAATAATACACAAACAACCCTAACTTAATATTTTATTAATGATTAAAGTTTATTATATTTTTGAAACAAAAATAAAATAAAATTATTCATATATATTATTAATGTAATTTTTTTATTATTTGTCACTCGAAAATATTATGTAATTACTATTATTAACAAATATATATATTATAAATATGAAAAACATAGTAAATATGGATCTCATTTTGTAGAGATTGAGATTTTAAGAATTTTGATATATTTAGTTTATTTATATTATTATTAGTTTTTAAAATATTAAGATTTTAAAATGTATAAAGTTTAACCATTTATATTAACATATTATAATTAGAAAAACAAATGGTGGGTCCCATTTTTGGGTTCTTAAGAAGTTCTTCCCGAAAAACTTAAAACTAGAGTTCTTCTCTCTCTCCCTTCCACCTCATATTTTTCTATTTATTTTTTTAGCTAAGAACCTCTAAGAACCATTGATAATCATGGTCTAAGAAGTTCTGGACTTCTGACTGAGAGTTGGGAACCAGCACAAATAGAACTGAGTTAGAGAAGAACATCGACATTAAAAATAACGCGATTTCGAACCTGGCGCTGGTGCCAGGTTCTAATATGGAGATGATACATGTGTCGTGTTGTGGTTGGAGGAAAAATAAATAAAGGAAAAAAAAGTAGAAGAAAAATATGCATGTCTTATGTTGTGGTTGGAGGGAAAAAATGAAGAAAAAAAATTGAAAAAAAATACGCTACTCACGGGAGTCTCACGGAAGTTTGGGAGGGGGGTTAGGAGAGAGAAATATTTTTTTCAAAATCTTATAACTTACAAAATAAAAGTGCAAAAATAAAATAAATTATAGCATTGTTCATCATTTTTTATGCTCTTCAAAATAAGACCAAACATGGGTATGTTTTGATAATTTTTTTTTTCATTTTTTGTATGTACATATTTTTTAAGATTCATTGTGAATCTTAAGTTTAAGAAAAGTGAATCAAAGGGTGTTACAAAGTGAATCAAAGGTTGTTGACAAATGAATCAGATAGTTGCTTAAAAGTGAATAAGAGGTTTAAAAAAGTGAATCACATAAAGAGAGATTGTTTAACTAAAGTGATTCTGATTGTTTGACTAGTGTGAATCAAAGATTTTAGAAAAGTGAATCAAAGGTTGTAAAAAAGTGAATCACAAGTTGTTACAAAGTGAATCAGAGTAATCAGAGTGAATCTTGTAAGCGTAGATTAAGAGGTTTAAGAAATGTGAATCAGAGGTTTTTATAAAGTGAATCATGCGTTTAAGCAAAGTGAATCAAATGTTTAAGAAAAGTGATTCTTGTAAATAGAGATTTTTTTAACTAAAGTGGAGAAGAGGTTTAACAAAAGTGAATCAGAGGTTTAAGAAAAGTGAATCAAAAGTCTTTTAAAGGTGAATCAAAGGTTTAAGAAAAGTGAATATTTTGTTTAATACTAGTAAAAGTTAATCATACCAAAACTTATGCAAGGGTGGTTTTTAGGGTGTTTTGGGGGGAGATAGGGTAATCTTTTTGGCATTAGTTCTACACTTTATATTGTCGTCACTACTCGACAGTTTTTTAGGGTTTGTGGTTTAGGGTTTAGGGTCGACCCTAAACCCTGCACTACAAACCATAAAAATGCCTTCGACGTTTTTAGCATTCCTAGGGTGGTTTTGAGGGTGTTTGGGGGGTAGGGTAATCTTTTTGGCAATAGTTCTACACTTTATATTGTCGTCACTGACTCGACAGTTTTTTAGGGTTTGTGGTTTAGGGTTTAGGGTCGTTAGACCCTAAACCCTACACTACAAACCATAAAAATGCCTTCGACGTTTTTAACTTTACTATGGTGGTTTTTAGAGTGTTTGAGGTAAGGTTCATTTTGTTAATGAATAAGGTTCATTTTATTATTAAGGAAGATTCATTTTGCTAATGAATAAGATTCACTTTAAAAATACCTAATATATACTCATTCTAAAAATATAAAATTTTATGTTTATCAAAACATATCCATGATACATTTTGTTTTGAAGAGCACGAAAAATGATGAATAATGATATAATTTTTTTTATTTTTACACTTATATTTTGTGAGTTATAACATTTTGAAAAAAAAATTCTCTCTCCAACACTCCCCCTTGCACGCGTGCGTCTACGCACATCTTTTCCATTTTTTCATTCTTTTTTTCTGGAACGCAGCATTATACCAAAAATCTCTATTTATTTTTTTCCACCCAACTACTATGCACGGATGCGTTTATTTTTTCCATTTTTTTCTCCCAACCATATGCTTACACGTGGATCGATGCCACCTTCTACCCTGGCTCCTTCGTCATGGTCTCCGTTCTCTAAAAATAAAAGAAAGAGTCAAAAAAAGGAAACCAACCAAATGGGCACACAAGCGCAACTAAAGCCAAAATTAAGAAAGAGTGCTTGGATTGGGAAATTTGTCGGCTCGTTTCTTGCTTTAAAAGTATACGAGTTGAAAACCTAGTTTAATATCATAATCTTATCAGGGAGCAACTTTCACAATTGAACATATAATATACAACTTTTGTTTTTTACCAATAAGACGATACTTGTTATCTTACACCTTGCTAAATATAATCAATACATAGAATATTCTTTTAGGAAAAAAGAACTCATCTCTATATAAAGATAACTTTAATATGTGATATATTTATGGATGGCCATGTGGTAAGAAAAGCTGGTAAGTTAAACTTCGTTTTTAACCAGAACATCAAAGGGACTTAAATATATATTGTCGTAAAATCGTGCGGTACTTAATTGGCACCACCCCCTCCAAATCCACCACCTAGTCCAACACCCACCCCAATTCCTACTCCTCCTCCAAAGCCACCACCATGCCCAGAACCACTTCCAAGACCGTCTCCACCTCCTGCACCACCACCACCACCTAAACCTCCTCCACTACCACCTCCTGCTCCTCCCCCGACACCAAATCCTCCCCTACGACCTGACCCTCCACCAATACCACTACCTCCCCCTCCACCAGCACCACCGCCACCACCAAGTCCTCCTCCTGAACCACCTCCGACTCCTCCACCAATTCCAAAGCCACCACCATGACCGCCTCCAATTCCTCCCCCTCCCCCTCCACCAGCACCACCTCCACCTCCGATCCCTCCGCTCGAGCCACCTCCAGCTCCAAACCCACCACCATGGCCACCTTCAATTCCACCACCTCCCCCTCCACCAGCACCACCTCCACCACCAAGCCCCCCTCCTGAACCACCTCCTACTCCTCCCCCAGCTCCAAACCCACCACCATGACCACCTCCAATTCCTCCCCCTCCACCAGCACCACCTCCACCTCCGAGCCCTCCTCCCGCACCACCTCCAGCTCCGAGCCCTCCTCCCGAACCACCTCCAGCTCCAAACCCACCCCCATGACCGCCTCCAATTCCACCACCACCACCACCTTCCCCTCTACCGGAACCACCTCCACCACCGAGCCCTCCTCCCGAGCCACCTCCTAGTCCTCCACCAGCTCCAAACCCACCGTCATGACCACCACCAATTCCAGCACCTCCACCTGCTCCACCACCTCCACCTACACCACCGCCTCCACTAAGCCCCCACCTGCTCCGCCACCACCCCCTAGACCTCATCCAGCTCCTCCACCTCCTCCAAAACCTCCACCGGAACCACCTCCTACACCACCCCCATGACCAATACCACCACCTCCACCAAGTCCACCACCGGCACCTCCTCCCAACCCTCCACCTGCACCACCACCACCTCCTAGACCTCCTCCTCTAACTCCTCCACCAAATCCATGACCACCGAGGCCAATACCCCCACCAAAGCCTCTTCTCTTCATCCCACCCCTACGGCAACCAAACCTTCCAAAGCATGGACGTCGACTATCGTGGAAAGTCCCATAATCATTGCCATCATAGTCACCAAGAGCACTTACACAGAGCTGGAAGACGATGCAGAAAAGCAGCAAGGTTGCAAGAGGCCATGCGTGACTTCGCGATATAAGACCCATGACGAGCTGATTAATAGTATATATTACTCTGAGAGACGATGTATGTGAGCTCAGTAGAGTATACGAACTGGATGTGAATTGCCTTTTAAAACCTGCCATGCATTCACCTTTTATACGAGCTCATACGATGAATTGGAATGCAATCTTGCAGCATTTAATGAGAAATCACATTTCTGCACATACGCGTTTGGAGGCCGTTAGGGATTGGCCGGACATTAAATTTTGATAGCGAGGAAAGTCTTCTGCTTCTTGTGATAAAGCCTTGCATGGAAGTATGCGGATAAAGCTGTACGTGGGGCATGGGTTAAAAGTTTTAGGGAATTTTTCAAACCAAATATGCCCCGAGTTGGGTTTTCACAAAAATACCCTTCGCCTTTTCAGATTGATATGAGATACCTCGAGGTTACATTTTTAATATCAAATGCCCTTCCGTCTATTGTCCCACTTGACGTCCGTTAACATTCACTGTTTCTTGTTCTGCCCGTTTTAACCCTTTTTAACCCCCCGTTCTAATAACTTACCCTCGTCTAAACCCTAAACCGGAAAAAAACCCAAATTGACCATGTTCTTTCCCTGTGCGCGTCTTCTCCCTCTGTGAATCCATCGCTAGCAAATCATTTGCTTAATCTTCTCCAGCGTGCTCTATCGCTAGCTAATACAGAGAGGAGCGACGCCTTCTCTCCCATTTTCTTCTCCCAGCGCATTCCCCATCTGTGCATGTTCTTGTTCTCCCACACAAAAAAAAGCCGATACACCACAATCGTACACCACTTTGGGGTTTTGGATGCCAGTTTGATTTAAGGTGTGATACAGAGCCATCCTAACAAGGTATATGCGGTAATCTCCCTATTTCAAGCCAGTGCCACTTTGGGATTTTGGATGTCGTTTCTGATTTTCTTCTGGTAGCGGTAGATTTAGCATATTGCGGTTTTTTTTTACATTTTCAGCAGCAATAATACATAGAACATGCATATATTACTCCTACCCTCATCCCCCATTGAATTTGCATCTTCAAGTCCTTCACTTCCTCCTTGATCTTCATCAGCTCATGCTTAATTACCTCTAAGCTTTGCTGGTTGGGAATGTGAAGCTGCTGCTGGCTGGGAATATGATTCTTGTGTTGCTGGATTTTGTTGAATCAGTTGTGGTTTTGCCCAATCTATCCATCTGTTGCAATGTAAACATTTATAATACATTCTTCTGATGAAGTGTTTTTCTGAAACTAGCACTTCAGCTTCTCTTCCACATCTGCATTTTCTACCTTCAACAGCTACAGTGACTGAATAGCTAGATTGTGAGGAAGACATATTGTGAATCTGTGAATGAAATGCCAACCAATGTGTTGATTTCTTCTGAATTTATAGGCCAGAAACTAGCCGTTGTCAATGACAGGGGCATCTGGTAAGGGCATAAAACTATCTGTTATAAAAGCGCAGGGGAAGAAATAACTAGCCGTTACAATATTGCAGGGGCATTTCATAGAACTATCCGTTGTAAATGCGCAAGGGTATCACATAAAAACTATGGGCCAGGGTAAATCGGGCAGAAACAGTGAATGTTAACGGACGTCAAGTGGGAAAATAGACGGAAGGGCATTTGATATTGAAAATGTAACCTCAAGGGTATCTGATATCAATTCTGAAAAGGCAAGGGTATTTTGAAAACCGGCTAAACCTCAGGGGCATTTGGTGAAAATTCCCAAAGTTTTATTAAATTGATGTCAGACCAGGACAGCTTCCACTGACTAGGTCAAATTGCGCCTTGCATACTCGATTACTTACAGCAAAAACTCTAAACCATAAAATCTCCCTTTATACCAATAACTATAATTAG
Source organism: Limonium bicolor (assembly GCA_023374045.1). Taxonomy (NCBI): domain Eukaryota; kingdom Viridiplantae; phylum Streptophyta; class Magnoliopsida; order Caryophyllales; family Plumbaginaceae; genus Limonium; species Limonium bicolor. The sequence goes on from CM041777.1 coordinate 441,478,335, forward strand.
TACTGAAACCCTCTCTCAAAAAAGAATAATGTATAGTGTAACCCTACGACAACTAATTGTATCAGTATCCCCGCGGCAATAACGTCAACGTGGGTGGTTGAATGATATAAATAGACACAGTGAAACAACAGAACTGCACTTCCTCCCTCATAAAAGGCGTAGCACTATAAATCAGGAAACGTGAGGAGGCGTAGCTAGGCGAGTCGGCTCTGGCATGGCATCGTTTTTAAATCCAACCTGTACAGTATGGATATGATGGCGGGACAAGACCCTACAACTCTAAATGTGCTTGGATCTAATAATAAAATCAGTATGAATCAGAAAACTTGTAGAGTCATAGCTAGAGTGTAGTAATTGTTGTGATAATTATTGTTATTTTTATAGTTATTGTTTCTTTTATTTTCTTTTTTTTTTACTTTTTTTGAGCTAAATTGAAACTTCATATTTAACCAAAATCATATTGGAATTACAAACTTATTCCCGAACTATGTGAGAGTAGTTTTTTTTTGGTCGTAATGTGAGAGTAGTTTGAAAGAATGGAAACACACTCCCATTTTTAACTTCAAATAAGTCCAACATACGGTAATTCATAGATTCACCGGTGCTAATAAGAAAGTAGAAAAACATAAATACATACTTGAAACAAACAATTCTCCAACTAACTATAGATCTTCCAGTGATAGTAGTAGCCTTCATCCAGATCATCCCTTTGTGTGTCGTGTCATCAGAAAGAGTCTTTCTGCTACATTCAAACACTAGTACATAATACATGCTATGGCTACCCATCAACAAGGTAAGCTCCAAAGCAGTTTTTCGTATTATGGAACTAGTAAAATGCACATTGATGTGCTGAAAACAAGACTGTTAAACTTCAACCAAGGAACCTCGAGCACCTAAGAGAAACCCATATCGAGATAGAAGACTTTCCAAAAGATCTGAACCTTGCATATGTCCAAATTGAAGATCACCAGATCAACTAAAGTAACTAATAGAGGAATATGTTGTAACCCATAGTACCAACAGAAATACAGCTTCTGACCAGCCTGGATCATACTAGATTTGACAATTGTATAATCTGGAAAATGAAGAGGATCTAACAACAGGGAATAAATCTGTAATCCAAAAACCCAGCAGAAAAATCTTCTCCACAAAAGAATTAAGACGACATGCGTACACCTGCTCCATTCAACATTCCTATCTTGATAATTGGGAAACATAGTTGACTTGAAATTTCTATCAGTCCAGCTTGACCAGCAACTACCCATCAAAGAGCAAGGTAACCAGGATCACAAAATTTAACGAGCACTCCTTAAACCCACCTGACCTGGATAATTCAGCAAAAACCCCAAACAACTCTGATCACCTAAATCCCAATTCAACACAACATACCAAGAACCTAGTAAATAACAACTTGCTCCTTCAACTCCTGACAAAGCCACCAAAAAAAACTTGGCCGGTGAAATCGGGAGCCAATTAGCCTCCTTCTTCCCCAATTCTTACCACATGCAGCAAAGATCTTCAATACCAGTGAACCACAATCCAGATTGAAAACTCAAAATCCAAAGCACCATAGAGGAGGGGACAACCACGACAAGATAAACTGGCCTAAAATACGAGACGACATGTGGAACCAGTCACTACCGGCAGAACCAGCTAGAGGTCGGGGCACCACAAACTAACTCTGATTTGTAAACCCGAGGAGTATAAAACCTAGAACTGGTCACAACCGAGAAACTTCAATCAACCACAGATGGGAGCAGCCCCTGTAACCTGAACTAACCAAGAGATTTTCCAGTGCCGGAGGAAGAAAAACTCCAAAGGAATTGAATCTCTCTGCAACACAGAAGTTAACAGGAGAGAGCGACAAATTGCCTTTGAAATTGTCCCTATTTGGGAGCGATATGTCCTACGCACGAATAAAATCCTAGTGAGTGAATAATTAGGTAGGATTTTCATTTTTTTTACTGAAACTTGGTGCTTACTATTATATATATAACAAACATTCAAAAGGGACTAAGGAGGATCAATCATCCAAGTTACAAGCCCTAACTAACTTTAGAGGAATATTTTTACCCACCCAGGATTTTTTTTTTTTGATAAGTGGCTACCCACCAAGGATTTAAACTTGCTAGTACTATTATACATCATAGACACTAACTTGACAGGGAAGTTTAATGCTGAAGTGTCATAAAAAGAGTTTATGCTATTAAAAAGAGATGACATAGTAGCAATTTGTTCCCAAATCTTATCTTGATACCCATTTCCTTGATCAGGGTACTCTTTGTTCATGAACCGAAGCAGCTCTTGTTCTCTGAAGTCAACTTCCACCTTCTTGTATCCTTCTTCGAAAGCCCACTTCATCCAAAAAACAACACCTTGTATCTTAACTCCCAACAGGGAACAATTTAATTTCATGAGTTTGTTGAAAGCCATCAACATGTTTTGAACTGAACCTGCCAGGATCATTGCCTGGCCTATCCTTTTGAACGTCTCACAGTTGATTTTAACTAGCTCAAAGTTGAAGGGAGCAGATATATTCAACCTGAAAATCATCATTAGAAGAAATCCTCTTTCAATGATATTCAGAGAAGGCAATATTAGAATCAAGCACTACAAGCCATGAGATCTGTTGATCATGTCTAGCACTATTTTTCACATCATAGATGCTCCACATGTAGTTTACAACTTTTTCTAGTTTTTCTGTTCTCCAGTTATGAATATCAGAGTATAACCAGTTTTGTATGTTATTATCTTCAATGTAATGATTATGATCAACTCTATAATGCTCTCCCATCTATTCCTGACTAATATGCAGTTAAAACCAGATGGAACATAGTGTCAATGCTTTCACATAGAAATCATTTAGGAGAGACCCTGACTTCTGGAAAGGTTACACTAGTAGAAAAAATATTATATAACACGCATTTTATAACACGGTTATAACATAATGGTGGTATAAAATGTTTTACAACTCGGTTATGTAATATAACCGTGTTAAAATATGTGAAGAAAGTATTGTGTCATTAAAAAATAGGTTTTTTAACACGGTTATATCTAACCCGTGTTATAAGTTATTAGCATATAACACGGTTATTAAGAACTGTGTTATAAACACGCTTTTTATAACAGTATAACATCTTTTATAACACGGTTACTTATAACACCCATTTTATAATCCTCTTTAATTTCCGCCAAATATTTCTCCCCCCTCAAACCTGCCATATCGTCAGCTCATTTTTGCCTTGCCCTTTCCCGACTTCGCCAAAATCATCATCGCATTCACACCCACGTCGGCACATCACCGCCACCACATTCACCTTCGACGTCACTGCCACTACCGCCACCAACATCTTCTTGTAGTTTCTCTTGTAAATCATGGTTATGACCTACAAATCGCATCAAAAACCGGTTCAGCCTTGAGCTACAACACGATGGCTTCTGGGCTGAAAATCACCACCAACAAACACCGACCACCTCCGACAACTGCTTCTTGGCAGCATCATACGTGGCTGAGACCTACGAATCACCTGGCTGCTTCTGAGTTGTCTATTAGGTACAATTAGCAAATTTTATGAAATCACCGTGGCTGCGACTACTACTGCGACAACTTCTTTATTCTCCTCTTTGCATTTGTGCCAAACTGCTGCTCTTCAGAAGTGAAATACCCCGAACTTAAATATAATGATTAAGATTATTCTAATCCTTATTTAAGAGCCTAATAATGCTTAAGTAATATTGGTGAGGAAAAATAAATCCAAAAGAAATGAAGAAATGCTTAAAAAGCGAAAAAAGCTAAATAAGCGTTAAATAACCATAGGAGGTATGAGACCTAGGTTAGAGTATTATATGAATTCTTAAGGCTTAATAATGTCTAAATAATATAAGGGAACAAATCCCGAAGAGAAACGGATCCTTAAAATGGATTAAAAGCATAAATGAACCTTAAAGCGCGTTTTTTTAGGAAACCCGGAAAACGCGACTTTAAGCGGGTCAAATAGACTCGTAACAATTTTGGTCAACCAAATACTCATTAATAAACATTAATGAAGGTCTAGAACCAATAAAATCAATTAAACGAGAAAATAGTGAAAACTGTAAAAAACGGGAAGTTGTGGGGTGAGAGTGTAAATAAACTAAACTAGTGTGTCCACTTTTGGAAATAAAAATTAAAAAGGTGAGTGTGTGTGCAGTGTGAGCCGATTGACTCCCCCACCCTCACTCTCTTAATTCTCCCTCTTTGACAAAAGGCAAAAGTAAACTAAAATCAAAAAGTAAAATTTTACTTTTACTCTCTCACCTCTACTCCCCCTCCCTCTCACACAGTTTCCCTCCTTCTCTCCCAGCCGATTCTCTATCTTCTCCCTCCTCTGTTGGGTGATTTTGGAGCTCTCAAGAGAACAACAATGGCTTCTCCACTTTACCTCCATGCTCCATCTTCATTTGAACTCCAAATGCTAAAATAAGTACATAATCTTACTCTCCTAACCATCCTCTACACTTCTCTCTTTTCAAAATCCAAAAATGAGGAAGTTCATCTCCATGGGTTTTCCCCATTCAAAGAGAAAATAGCATCAATGGGTAGCTTGGAGTCTTCTCTCTCCATTAAGGTAAAAATCTACATGAAAAACTTATGTTTTATCCATCTTTCTTTACAACTGATTTCTACCCCTTTGTAATGCCTTGTTTTCTCTCTCTCTCTTTTGAGCATAATTACAACCTTGAAATGGTGGTGGAATCACCTTCTTGAACCAAGGGCTAAAACCCCTCCTAAAACACTCCAACGGTAAACCCTAGAAATCTTGTTTTAAGTATTTCAATGAACTAGCATTAATCTAAGGGTTAGTATGTTAATTTCACTTGTTTTGTGTGCTTTGGGTGATGGGAATGGAGTTTGGCAACTCCATTCCCCATATGGCCGAATTGTGCAAGAAAGAGAGAAGAAGGAAATTGGAAAAGAAAGAAGGAAATCAAGAGCTTAAGGTAAGAGCTCCTTCTTGATGCTAAGTTCTAATGCATTAGAGTAATGGGAATGGGTAAACCAACTTAAAGAACCCAAAACATTGTATTAGTATTGTAGTTATGGAAGTTTGAGTATTTGTGAATTAGTATTTGAATGGTAAGCCTTAGAGCCAAATAAATTGTGTAAGTGTATTGGTATTGTATTTGAGGAAGTATTGGTGTATTGAGATTGTTTGATTGCTGGTAGGACCCTTGTAAGGGTGTGGCTAGATTAGGAAATTATATTGGTGAGAGTGGATATGTGTGGACAAGTGAGAATTGTAGGTGAACTATGGAAAAACTTTGGTAGGAAGTGTGCATTTATGGATGACTTGGTGAATGGGAGAACCAAGGTGTATTGGGACTTAGTAGAGGTATTTAGTAACCATGGATTGGTAGTGGTAGTATGAGAATAAAATGATGAAAAATCTATAGCAGGAGATATTGAAATGTGTTGGAGAAACAAGGGAGAATTAGTGTGTAGAACTTAGTAAGATGAGTATTGTACTAGTAAGACTTGGGTTAAGTATAATGCAAATGAGGCAATGAAAGTGCCATAGTACTGGTGGAAATAAGAAAGGAAAAATCTGTAGCATTTGTGGAAGGAGAAAAACTGTAACAGTGGAGGAAATATTGACAGTGGAATGCATTATGTAACAGATTTCTATAGTGGTGGATTAGGCTAGTTTAAAGTGCTTAATCAATGCTAAAACATGCTAGATTATATGTAGGAATATTGGGGAAGAAGTTGGTAGAAGTTTGGAGTTGAAACAAGTTCAAAAACAAACTCATTTTTCATTACTACAACTGGTCCGGGTTTGTAAACAAGTACATGAACCCGGACCAGTCAAAAAACTCGGCAGATTGCATTGTAGAAGGAGTGGTCCAGGTTTGCAAACCAGGACCTAAACCCGGACCACCCCAAATTTATACCCAAGAGAATTGCCAATGAATGGTCCGGGTTTGCAAACCAACCCCTAAACCTGGACCACCCAAAATTTGTACCCGAGAGAATTACAAGCGCATGGTCCGGGTTTGTAAACCCTGCCCTAAACCCGGACCACACACAAAATACACCCGAGAACTGGCCAAAAGCATTGGTCCGGGTTTGTATCCCCGGACCACCCTAAAAAGTGCCCAGAAATCATTTTTAAGCCATTCCAAGGTAGAGGCTTGATGGGTAATGATGGTATAAGTTAATTAAGACTTAATTGATGATGTTTAAAGGTCATTAAGGCCATGAACAAGTATGATAAGTAATTAAGAAAATTGTAAGTTTATGAACATTAAGTTAAACCGAAATAACGGGACAACTGGGTAAGGACATGAGTAGTAATTAAGTATGCATTGTAATACTTAGAATTAATTGAACCATTTGGCATGTAGCCGGAGGTTCAAGAATGAGACTCGAGGAATTAGAGTGAACCAAGGGAACAAGGGAACACCCGGTGAAGTAAATTCTGGAAAAATGTATGATTTCTTCATGCCCTGTATCCTAACCTGGTTACCCCGATTTGTGTGCTTATTTGATCACCTAAATAAGATAAATGCATGAATCGGACTATATTGCACTTACTTGTGCTTGATTTATGTTGTTCTTGATATTTATTGTCTTGAACACTAGTTTGTATAATTCATGAAATATATGGATGAAGATGAAGTGTATTTGTACCTTGTAGTGTACTTGTGTATTGTATTGTATTTCGTATGGATGTATATATGAGCAATGTATTTGTGTATTTGGCTTGAAAGTGAATGACATCTACTAATTCCTAACTACCTAACTCCTAACGTAAGTATTGAGTAAATTGGAATGAGTAGAAGTGCGATATAGTTTCGGCCACGCGTGAGGATGAGGAGACACAAGAGGTTGGATCCGATTCTTGGTTCTTTAACTGGTCCACGGCCCAAACCCCTTAAATGGGTAGCATCCTGGATTGGTGAACCAAGTAAATCCCGGTGGTGGGACAGAGTAGTCCCCGGGCCGGAGGTCCCGACGACTTGACTTGAGTAAGTAGTAAGTAAAGTAAGTATTGTATGTGTAATGGTCTTGGCTGGTGTAAGTCATTGACCCCGAGTAAAAGATTAATCTCCACCCGATTAACCCGGGTGGACAAATGAAGCTAACAAGTATTTGGTATTGTGTATGTATTGAGTATGGAATGTGTATGTATTGTGTATGCGTGTGACAGGAAAGGTAAGTATGTATCAATTGGCTTGTATGGTTTACCTTGTATGTATTGAAGTGTATGTATGTATTCCTTGCGTAAAGTATTGTAGTATTATGTATGAAAGCATGTATGCATGTATGTATGAATAAAATGAATTGCATGTATTCAACCAAGTGGTCGGCGTACCCTCTCTAGTACGCGGGGTATGCGGTTATCATATTCAGCGTAAGCTGAGCCCCTTGGGGCACCATTTTTAGTGTGCAGGTACCCGAAGCGGATGTGGTCGAGGTAAGAGACCGGTGGCTACACTTAGATAGCTAGAATCTGAATGTAGATAGTAGAGATTAGTATAAGGGTTGTAGCCTTCGATGCAGAAGTGTACCAAGTGGTACACCCCTTAGTAATTAGAAAGAAATTAGCTTGTGAGGAATGGGTAGTTGGTAGACTCTTAGTGAGTAAGTATGAACTTGAAGGAATTGTTGTATTTGTATTTGTATATGGATCTTAGTAAACTCGGTGTATTGTAAAGTAATGTATTTTGGAGTATTGTATTGAATGGGAAGTTTTAGTACCCGGTTATAACTGTAGTAAGGATTGATTTTGTGTAGCACTCAGATATTCCGGTCCATCAAACCGATGTTGTATGTAGTAGTAGCCTTGTTAGTCACGTGGGTGGCTAACGACAATGTACCACCCACCGTTGTGTAAGGATGTATCCGCTGTGTGAGTATGGATGTATAAGGAGATTGGACGGTAATGACGGTATTAGCGGTAGGGGTGTTACAAGAAGGGTTGATTTTTGGAGTCTGGAACTGCTTATCTCTCACTGCATATCAAAACCTGAAACCGGTGGCGGTAATTCTTGACCTTATCTTCTATAATTTTAGTTTTTGGCGATTGGAAGTTTATATATCACTGTGGACTGAGTTGGCCGTTTGAGTGTGAACCTGAGAGATGACATGGTAAAGACTGGAAAGATAGGTCTTGTAAACTAGAATATAACTATGTCAAACGAGACAGATTCTGGGTCTAGAAATCGGCATAGATGAGTCGAGGAACAAGGAAACTTTATTCAGGTGCAATTAGAAAGTAACAGAGAGGGAGCACGCTCATATCACAGAGGGGGTGAGCTCTTATGAAAGTGTTGTTTCCTATCTGTACAGAATGTGATTATATATGCGCCCTGTTACACACCTAGCTACTAGACGTAACAGAGACATATATTATATCTGGTTACAGGATATACAAGATATGTATGTAACCAGACTATACAACTACTAGTAACAGTCCTAATAAACTATACTAACACTGATTCTATACAAGTTTATAATATGGATAAAAAAATTTACCTCTAATGAAATTTATACCATTCCATCAAAAGAAACATTAGCTTATTATGGAGAACGCACCAGCGGTAACTAAACTGGGATTTTTGCTGAATTTTACCACTGTTGTCGCTGCTTATGAACAAGTTTGATCTGGATTCTGGCTTGGCTTTTATGCCTAGCTAACGTGGTGATTAAACCCGCGAAATTATGCTTTTTAGTACCTAATTTTCACTGCTATTAATAGGCTTTTCTCAGCAGTTTTTCCAATTAAGAGTGACGCAATATCTGCTTCAGTTTTTGCCCCTGATTATGAGTCTTAATAGGACGTGAGTGAATGTGATTTTTCTTGGCTTGGTTAAGCCTTGTTTAGCTCTATTTTCAGCACTTTGTCTCTGCATTATTGAGCTGTTACATAGCCCACTTAGAGGTTTCTTTATCCACTGCTCTCAGTTGCTAAAGCGTATCAAAAATGCATAATCTGATTGACAACCAACATGATATAGTACCGCTTACTCTTTATGTTGTATAGACCTCTTTGACAATAATTTTTACACTGTTGAAACTTCTGTGATTTGGATCTGCTGGCATGAAATAGTCGATAGTTTTTTTATGGTTTTGTTAACAGTGAGGAATGCCGATCGCTCATTTCTAACTTCATCATTTATAATGCTTGTAGTGCGATGATCCGATGTATTCTTTATTCGGTAGTTGTATTGTTTTGGTTGGTTAGATAATAGCTGAGCAGAATGAAACTTTGAAAAGCTTTATCTATGCAGAGACCAGTTTGCATCAGAAGTATCAAATCTGGCTCAGAAGAAAAATTATTTACCAAAGGTTTGGAGTCTCTATGAAGTGGGCTTTACGTGTTCAGTTTACCATGTTAAGTTCCACATGCCGCTTTCAAAGATTTACTGAATTCTGAAAAATTTCACCTTTCTCAATAATTTTACTGTCTCAATAACTTCAATAATGGGAAAGATTCCACGATGATGAAATATAGTCGTTCTTTGAGATTCTAAGTATGGAAAATTTAAGATTGTCTTTTTCCTCGTTCTAACTGTTCTTTTCTTCATATGAAGCTCATCAGTGGGGAGCACGTGGGTGCTTTAACAATGAGTGAACCAAATGGTACGCTTCTGAACCTCATTTTATATGAGAAATCATGTTGTTAGGACACAAGTTTCACTCAATCATTGTAAATTCTCATTCTTTTGGCTTTTAAAATATCCAATGGGTCGACAATGAAAGTAGACCTCTGCATAATCTGAGATGTACATTTTCTTTCTACTAAATTGTATCAGTAAAATTTAAATCATACCCTGTACCAACATCGTTCATAACTATCCACTTTACCACACTCAAATGCTTTTCTCCAAACACTGCATACCAACTATAAGATCAGCTTTCTGTTATAATTTATGGTCCTTGGCATGTTTAGTTGTATACTAATTATTGTTTGCTGCTCTTGTTTTTCTCCAGCTGGTTCAGATGTTGTGAGCATGAAATGCAAAGCTAGCCGAGCTGAAGGAGGTTATGTTCTAAATGGGAACAAGATGTGGTGTATCAATGGTCCTATTGCTCAAATACTGGTATCTCTAAGATGATTGAGCTTTGAAATAAATATTTGCTTTTTCTGATGTATTATGATGCTTGGTGAAATATTAAGATAATGGAAATATACAAGCAAATTCGGCTGTTGTATGCTAAGAAATCTACTTTAGGCTTTCCTACAACAATTCAAGATATACAAGAGTATGCAGATAGAATTTCTCAAAGTTGAAGAGATTAGATCAAAATTTATTATTATTAAAAATATAGTTTGTTACTCTAGTTATAAATGTTATTATTAGATTACAATTTCTTGGGAAAATCTCATAAAACCTCTTTGATGTTCTGCAAAATTATACAATATCATTCTGTGCTTCCCATGTATCCTTTTTGTCATAGTTTATTTTTGTCAAACCTAAGTGGATTGGTTTTAACCTTTTTCTTTTCCATGAAGAATATGTTAACTTGACGATTAGGAGTGACTAAGTATGATATTTTTGGAAAAGATATGTATTTCCAGACCTGAATCATGTCCAACCTAATTAATTGAGACATATCAGCCCAAAATTGGTTCTATGTGTAAATCAGAAAAGGATTGGTGTGATCTCTCGTCTTTTTTCTTCGTTTCCCTTCTTTCATATACCTCTTAATCTTTTACCTGATTATTATCTGCTCTTCTTTTCTCTTTTTCCTGTTCACCACTTCAATTACTATCTAAATGCAATTTACTTGTACAGAAGCTCATAATTTGTTCAGATCAAAGCTAACATAAATGAGACATATGTGAGTAGATAAGCCCCTGAATTGGTTCAGAGTTGGTTCTCTGCAGTGTGTGTTTGCTACGGAAGAGCGAAGTGCGGAGTCTATTGAAATCAGGCTGCTGCAGGAGGAAACCTGCGGTAAGAGTTCTATTATCATGGCACAATGAAACATCAAAACTACACTTTTTCCCTTCTATATCTTTTTTTTTGGTTATGGCAGTCATGAAAATGCAATTTGATATCCTTCTTTGCGTTGTTTATTAGTAAACGTTATTCTCCAATAAGCATCTATGAGCTGATTTTAACCATTCTGTATATAAACATTGTTATCACTAAAAAAAATTGCTACGGGTGTTTTTTGAATTAGAATACCACTTGTTTGGGTTCCGATTGAGTATCACATGCTTTTTTATCTGATCGGTGTGTTTAATTATTTGGTGTGGATTTTCAAACTGCAGCCTTGTTCGTGGGGAGTTTCCCATTACCGGAATTGAGTGCATCCCTCAAACTGCAACAGTATTAGTGGCTAACAGCTGGTTTCACTGCCAAAAATACATTATACATGTAGCTCTGTTTTAACTCGGCTAACAGTTGGTTTAGGAGTACTGATTCTTAAACCTAAATCAAGAAAGAAAGTGATCAAGTCTTACAGATGTTAGAGGAGCTAATTAACTTGATGACGGATTTCGTGCATTTTTATTTCCTCACATGTCATTGTCCAACTTCCAAAATGTTTTCATTAATTATGATATTGATTTCAGAAAGTGATTCATGTAAAGTGAAACCAATGTACTGTATAAAGGATGATCATATCTTCAAGATGTTTATAGTAGAGAGAAGGAAACAGTTAGGAAGTTCTTGTTTGGTTGCTTATGCTAGACCTGTTTTGAATACAATTTAGTATCACTTTGAAGGGTCATCTTTAACCAGGTTTTAAGCTTCTTTATTTCTGTAGGGAAATTCTTTGTTCACTGATTTGTTTTCAAAATGTGAGTGCAGGTGTTTACAACAAACCTGGTCAGCCCACCGCAAATAGAAACAAGTTGGAATCGAAGATGAAAGCTCTAAGATTCAAACCTAATTGCATGTCTTCAAATACTTCTCTTGTAAGAATATTTGCTTATACTTCTCAATTTATAAATCTACTTTGCATGTATTAAAGTATGTTTTTCGTTTAATTAAACTGTCGTTAAAATGCATTAATTGAACAAAACTGAGCAATCTATGCGCTGCAATAGTGCTTATCATTGCTCTCTTTCTACACTACTATTTTGATTAGATTACAAGCATATTTTCGACACTCTTATAGATTGTGGTCATTTTTCCCTTCAAAAGTGAATTGCTCTCCTACTCTGCACTGCTACTGCATTATCACTCTAAAATAAGCATTAAACTGATATTATCACACTGAAATTAAGTGAATATGATTTTGCTTGGCTTTGTTAAGCCTTGTTTAGTTCTATTTCTGAGCAGAAAATGTGGGATGGTAAACTAGTTCAATTGTTTCTGACTTTTGCTCCAAGTTACAACAGTTTGATCTCATGGATAATTCTCCTTCTTTATCAGTTTTTACTGCTGCCTAGGTGCTGCATTCAGGGTGCTTTGTCTCTGGTTTTTGCACTGCAATGTGCACTTCACACTTGTTATTTTGCACTTTATTCTAGCGCGTAGGTCAGTAAAGTGCATTATTATGTTAGTTGCTTTCTTGAACACTTCTTAATTGTATTTTGTACTTGTTGTTATATTTCTATTGGTTTCAATATCAGGTGTATGAATTCCTTTCTATGTTGTGGATAGCTACACCATGAAGGAAGTCGACCTTATAAGAGAAGAGATGACTCAGTATTTTATTCACACTTCTTGTGTTTGTATATGATACTTTTGGAATGCTCACAGTCATGTAATTATACAGTAGTTTCTGTTTTTGTAAAGGCATACATGTGCATAAGAATTGTGGGATTGTTGTTGAATTTATGCTACATAACAAAGAATATATGACAATGAATTCGAACACTTCTTGGAAGTTGGTGTGACTGCACATTTAATGTATGATGTGTAATAGGCATGAATTGATAGCTACTGTACAGGGGAAACTGGAAAAATTATTAATGAGTTTTATAACACGGTTGATGAGAATAAGTGTGTTATAAAAGAGATAATAGATGGTGGGATTGACGGTTTTATAACACGGTTGCACTAAGGAACCGTGTTATAAAACAGTTAGAATTTGGCAGGCACAACATTTTATAACATGGCTCCTTAGTATAACTGTGTTATAAAACTAGTTTCGCTTCAAAATTAACATAGTGGTAATCCATTTTATAATACGGTTATAGTTAAAACAACCGTGTTATAAAAAGTTTTATAACACGGTTTGGAACAGTGTTATAAAATACAATACTTTATACGACTGCAATATATAACACCCCTTATAACCGTGTTATATAAGGTAAAACAACCGTGTTATAAACTCTTTTTTCTACTAGTGTTAGCCATACATGGAATCAAATTGTTTAGAAATTTCCACTGTAATAGCTTAGCTTTGGGACTGCACTTAAGCTTGTTGATTTTCATTTTGTAGATAGAATCCTTAGAACTACCAGAAGCTAGATGTTGAGACTGTAATTTGAAAGCTAACAGATCGGAAGATTTCACTGTAAAAACTCCATCTTTAGAAGGATGCCACACCCAAGAGTCTTTTTCATTCAAGTTGAAATTAGTCTTGATGATGTCCTGGAAATCAGTATTCCAGACTTTCTAATTAAGGAGAAGGGTATTCCATCTGTTTTCTTCTGGGATCAGAATGGTAGAAATTGTAGCATTCTCATCATCAGGAGGATATAGGAAGATAACAGACCGAGAGAAGAATTCCTACGAACCCAAAAGACTTCCAAAACAGAGAATCTTTCTCACATCTCCTATCTTTGTTGTAATGCCCTTTTCATAAGGTTAATAGCAGAAAGGATAGAGCTCCATATAGGCTATCATGCTTTCCCTTATTGGCTTGAAAAAAGTTCTAGTTCGGGAAGTACAAACCTTTCAGAGTTTGAGCTATCAGGGAGGATTCAGATTGTAACAGATCCAAGCCAGTTTATTTAACATAGCTTTGGTGAAGAACTCAACGGATACCTCTTTCATCTTGGGGTATACCGACATTACTCCACTTAACCCAGTGAAGACGACATCTTTTATCAGTCGCTCCCCACCAGAAAGCAGCTAGGATAGAATTAATTTGGTTCGGGATATTTTTTGGCAGAAGGTATAAGGACATATAATATGTAGGTAAGGTTTGAAGCACACTAGAAATTAAAACTGTCCTAGCTGCCTGAGACATCAGTTTACCCCCAGCTAGAAACTTTCTTTCTGATCATATCAACAATATAACTGAAGAACCGAGTTTTGCTTTTTCTCATACCGATAGGGTGACCTAAGTACTTGCTGAAACCTTTGGATTCAGGATAACCCAGAGTATTACGATAGGTAGTTTGATTTGAGGATTAGGCTTCTTGCTAAATATAACTTCATATTTTTGAGCATTTATCTTGTGGCCATAATGCTCTAAGAAAGAAGTAAGGGTGTTTTTTAGGAAGTTTGTATTATCACAAGAAGCTTCTCCATAAAACAGAATATCATCAATAAAAGATAAATAAGAAATTCTAGGGCCTTCTTTAGACAGTTTTAACCCTTTATAGGATCCCCTTGCCTTATTCCTCTAGATGGTTTAAAAAAACTGCCCCGCAACTCCATTAACCAGAACATCACAATTTATAGAAGAAACATAGTTCATGACTGGTTTATCTAGTTCTGAGGGAAACTCATCCTATCCTTTTTTTGTAGCTTGACTCCTACACAGACAATGAGAGACTTCTTCAGCAATTATGATATTATCTATTATGTTACTGCCCTTTACAAACCCAGATTGTGTAGAAGAGATGATGTCAATTTGCCATTATAACCATCAAGACCAAGAAACTTATCACTTCCAAGATGTTTAATAGCATCAATAATTTCTTGACTGGAGTAAGGACAGTTCAAACTGCAGATGTGATTTTGGGTCAATCGGTTTCTTACTGTAACCCTCATACGGGTAACTAACTGTCCAACAACCTAGCTCTCAAGCCATTCAGGCTTGAAAACTAGCCACTTTAGGCCCTCAATCCTCACTTGGGCTTAAAATTGGAAAGTCTGTTATTGCAGTCAACCCATATGTATCCTTATAAACCATTCACATTACTTCTCATATCCCGATGTGGGATGGGGGTATTACACTTACGAATCTAGGAAAACCTGATCAATATTGGGCCTCAATGTAGTGAACATTTTTTCAAAATAGGATCTCGAGATCTTCTCCAACTCTGTCCACCATGGTGGGAAGCACCACTGTCTACCGAATCTTCCGGCGAACGGGGGTGTAGAATGGTGGCATCCGCCTAGGAAGGTGACGAGGGGGGGGGGGGGTGGTGGCGTGGGGGTGGGTGGTGGTGGTGGCGAGAGCGTTAGGATACAGGTGGCGGAAGACGGGACAGGCAGCAAGGACGTGGCCGACTTCCAGACACCATTTGCATTTGTCGAGGAATGGGCGAGGGTGCTCGCACCATGGTTGATGGATTTGGGGTGACCAGTGGTAGGGTTGTGTAAGGAGGTGCACATCCAGGCGTTCCACGGCTGGGTTTGGGCAATCAGGGTCATGGCAGGTGCGAGCGGGGGAGGGGAGCGGTGGCGTGGGCGAGTTCTAGTTCATGGTAATGGAGCTTGTTGTGCAGATCTACAATTTGGATGGTCGAGTCCCGGGCTTTGATAGCATCGATGATAGCAGCATAATTTTCTTGAGCCTGTGAAGGATGTGGAGACTAGGTCGTCTGCATCGACCAGTTTGCCAAGCTTGGCGAGGAAGTCAGCAGTGGCGACCATTGTTTGGAGGTATTCCGAGATGGTTTGGGAACCTTGGGCGATAGACCGGAGTTTGTCCTTGAGTTGGTTAACCCGCCCTTTCGATAGGTTAGTGTAGGTGTTGGTGAGGATATTCTACGCCTGTTTGGTGGTGGTGGCATGAGTAATCATAGGGGCAACCGTAGGTGTGAGAGTGCCGACGAGTGCGCCGAACAACAAGTGGTCTTGGTGCATCCAAGCTATGTACGCTGGATTCGGGGCACTGGTGGTGGCAGCGGTAAGATGCTAGGGCGACGCTGGATGAGACCCACCAACGAACTTGAGGAGATAATAGCCGGTGAGGATCACTTGAAGTTGGATCTTCCAGGTTATATAATTCAGCGGTGTGAGTTTGATGACATTGGCAAAATTCATGATGATGAACAATTAATCAGCATTGTTAGGGTTTGTGATGGTGGTCGACAGCTGTGTCATAGTGGTGAGCGGAATTCAACACGACAGAAGGAGAAGAAAGGATCAACAAAATTGATACCATGTAATAATATTAGAATTGACTTGATTTTCAATTAGCAACATCTGTGAATATATACAACACTAACAACAGATATACTATTAACTTAAGATCCTATAAGGGGTTATTGAAGTAGTAGGGAGTTTGTTAGCTTAATTACTGAACTAGTTTATTTAAATATAGATAACTAATACCTAAATCACAAAAAAAATTACAAGGAGACCACTCACACCGGACACTGAACCTAGCCTATGGGAAAATAGCAAAGAGTCTACAATACAACTGGAAGCAGATGTAGTGTGCTTCCGATCTAATGTGGTTATGGTATTTATTTTCTATTTTGTTTTTTAAATTATGTAAAATAAATCATTTTCACTTTCCCACTAATTTAGAAAATATTTCAACAATTTATGATTTTAAAAGATTCTTCTCTCTTAAATATCTACAAACACTGTTCATGTCGTAGTTATCATTGTTTTTCTTCTCTTTCTTTCTCTCGAATCCCAGTTAGTTCAAATTAAACTCAAAATCGGAACAAAAGTTTTGCAACTGGCATCGATGAATAAATCAACGGAATTGAATGAT
Organism: Limonium bicolor; assembly: GCA_023374045.1. Taxonomy (NCBI): domain Eukaryota; kingdom Viridiplantae; phylum Streptophyta; class Magnoliopsida; order Caryophyllales; family Plumbaginaceae; genus Limonium; species Limonium bicolor. The sequence continues at coordinate 441,495,127 of CM041777.1, forward strand.
GAAGAACCAGAAAAACTTCTCGATGTCGTAACCACATGTAAGTTAAATAAAAATCGATCTTTTCATTTTTACATGTATACAATAGAATTTATCTATCTCACATTGCTTCCATCTTTAACCAATTTCACACCGTCATTACTTTCTTTGTTTCTCCCTACAGCTCTGTTAAAAAATGTTAACACAATCTTTTTTAAAATGGATTTAAAAAACTTACAAATTTGCATTCAGATTTATGGTACTAGTTTTTCTTTGAAACAAACATCTAAAACTTTCAAGTTTACGTTCAGATTGACAGTACTTGTTTAATTTTTAACACACTTTGTTCAAAATTTACTTGATGAATTTTTCGTTTTTTTAGAGTTTACATTCGGGTTTAGAAATATAAAATTAGTTGTTCAATTTTTTGAACCATATGTTCAGCTATTGTTTATAAACTGTTCACAAATTTGGTACTAGTTGTTCATCAGAAATTTTATAATTAAACAATGTCAATATAATTATAACATTTCTATTTGTGGCATTTTTTAAACAGCATGTTCATATAAGTGATACAATTTGTTCGACTTTTTAAACCATTTATTCAAAATTTATTTCATATTGTTCCTAAATTTTGTTCGGATTGAAATTTGAGACTAGGTTTTCATCGACAATTATTTAATAAAAGAATGTTAGTACAATTTACCATTTTAAAAACATTCAAGTTTGTGTTCAGGTACACGATAGTACTTGTTCATTTCATGATACACTTTTTTTCAAAATTTCCGACATAATGTTCCTTTTTTTAAGTTCACGCTTTAAAAAATATAAATTTAGTTGTTCAATTTTTTAGACCATATGTTCAACTATTGTCTATATTGTTCTGGTTGTTCATCAGAAATCTTATAGTAAATAATGTTATAATATACTATTTTTATTGGTTTGTTGTTCATTATACATCAAGTTTATGTTCATATAAATGCTACTTGTTGTTGAACTTTTTAAACCCTTTGTTCAAAAATTATTTCATTACTTTTATTGTTAGAAATATTTGTTTTTAACCTCCATATTTTTCTCTAAAACTGAGAGATTTTTTACTTAACAGTTACTATATTTACATTTAGTTAATTAAAATTTTATTTTTAAAATTAAAAAAAAAACATTTTATTAGTTTTAGTTCATTATACATCAAGTTTGTGTTCATATAATGTTACTTGTACAAAATTTATTTCATATATTATTAATGCTAGAATTATTAAAAAAAAAATTCATATTATTAATGGTAGAATTTATTTTTAGTTCCAGATTTTTCTAAAACTAAAAGATTCTTTAAGTTAACGATTACTAGATTTACTTAACTAAAAATAAATTTCTTAATTTTAAAAACAAAAATATAAAAATTTAGATATATTTGTTTTTAACTTCTAGATTTTCCTCTAACATTGAAAGATTCTTTTATTTACGGTTACTAGATCGATTTAATTAAAATTGGGAAATTTTATAAAATGCCACTATATTTTTGACAAATTCATGAAATGTCCCAAAAAAAGAAAGTCACAAAATGCCGCTACATATTTGTAAAAGTCCATGAAATGTCACTATGTCATTGGATAGAAAAAAACAGAATATCCCTACTAGTTAACAAGGTAATTTTAAAGTTCACAATATGCCCCTAAGTGTTAAAAATTTACTAAAATTACAAAAAAGAATACTATAAAAATATAGATAACTAAAACATATTTAAAATATTATAAAAATTGAAAAATAAAATCAAATATATATTAAAAATTGATAAAATATTGAAAACAGTAATTATTTCTTAGTTTTTCTAAAATTATTAAGTATCATAAAAAGAATAAAGTTTACTAAACACATAATTTATACCAATTTTTTGACCAATGTATACCAATAAAGTAGTTAGCTTACATATTTGGATTATAGTTTGACAAATATTAATTATTTAATCAAAATCAATTTTTTAAAATTTTTGACTAATATTTAGAGAATTTATCTATTTCACATTTATAGTCTATTTTACGGACAGCTTTATGGCATAATATTTTTTGTTCTATAAAATATTAATTAAAAATATAAAATAATTGATTTTGAATTGATAATCTATATAGGTAACAAAATCTAAAAAATGTAAGGTAAAAATTATGGTATTTTATTGTATACATTATGGTACTTAATAGGTATAAATTTTTAGAAAAATTGGTATAAATTATGTATTTATATTACTAATTCTTTTTTAAAGCACTAAATTAAAAAAATTTAATCTTAGAAATTTTTTTTCAATATTTTATGGTATTTTATTATGTTTTTTTTATGTTTCAATTTTTATTAATTTTTCATAATATTTAGATATTTTAAAAGTTACCTAATTTTTATTGTATTTTGAATTTTTTGTGAATTTTTGTGAATTTTCTTGCACTAGGGGAAATTGTGAACTTTAAAATTACCTTGTTAACTAGTAGGGGTATTTTTGTCTTTTTTATTTCTGGTTAATGACATAGTGGCATTTCATTAATTTTTACAAAAATGTAGTGGCATTTTGTGAATTTCTTTTTTTAGTATTTCATGAATTTACCAAAAATAAAATGACATTTCATTAAATTTCCCTTTTTTGGTATTTTATGAATTTGCCTAAAATATAGTGGCATTTCATGAAATTTCCCATTAAAATTCTATTTTTAAATATATAAAATCCACATTCATGACATTTTTTCCACTTCTATACCGGAAAACAAACGAGTAATAGACTGACAGAGAAATTTTATCTGACTGGAGAACAACGGAGATTGCCCTGACCAGCCGAGCTTCCCCACCCCAAGAACAACACGTTGACAGAAAAGAAACCGAAGGAACTCTCGGCAAAAGAATCACCAAAATAGGCACCAAACCAGGCGAGCACTTAGTAACGGGGAAGGAGGACTCACACAGAAACACTGACAAGAGAGGAAGCTCTCAAAATGCCACAAACGAGGACGATGCAACGGGACGGACTCGCTCTCAAAATCTTTCCCAAATCGATTCTTTGAAATGGGAGAAGATTGAGATACAGAGGACTTGTTGAACCCTAGCCCCTAATTTTGTTATTTGATGACCTTGACAACCAGCAAAAACTACTACATATAGAGTTAGAGAGGATCGTATTTAGACAATAGGAAATAGTACTGTTTCATTGATGATTTGTAATGCAGAGTTACATATGTATTTGTAGGCTAGGATCAGTTGTAACAGAATAGTTCTAGAATATACTGAAATAGACTTTAATTGTAATTACAAAACTTTGGGCTTCTGTATACTAGCAGTGGGCTGTGGGCTGTGGGCTGTGGGCTGTGGGCCATTACTGCCAATACCCTCCTACGTTCCCATTGTGTCACTGGTCAATGACATTTGGGAACGGAACATGAGAAAAGAGGGGCGGGTCAAGGGTTTTGTGTAGGCGTCGGCAAGCTGAGAATCGGTGGGGATGAAGGCGATGTTGAGACTACAGTTGCGCACCCACGCATGCACGAAGAAAAAATCAACCTCGACGTGTTTAGCCCTGTTGTGCAAGACTGGTTTTTGAGCGAGGTAAGCTGCTCCCATATTATCACAGAACAAGGTCGTAGCTTTTTTTTACTGATAACAAAAAAGGTCATAGCTTTTTGTAGTTTAATACCAAGTTCGACCAATAACTTTTGTATCCATAGAGACTCGGAGGAGGCTGTGGCGAGATCTTTGAACTCCACATCTGTACTGGATCTGGCCACCATCTTCTGCTTTTGAGAACTCCAAGAGACGAGCTTGTCGCCGAGATAGATGGAAAACCCTGTTGTGGAGCAGCGATTGAGGCGGTTTCCAGCCCAATCGGTGTCACTGTACACATGAAAGGAGCCTAGAGGAGTTGCGGGGAAGAACAACCCTAGATCTGAGGTATGTCTAAGATAACGCATCAATCTCTTGATTGTTTTCCAATTATTTTCTTTGGGTGCATGCATGAATTGACTGATGCGCTTGATTTCAATGTTGATATCTGACCGAGTGAAGGCTAGATATTGTAAACTCCCAACTAGACTTTGAAACTGTGAAGGGTTTGAATATATAGGACTAGTGGTGTCATCTAGGGTTTTAGTGTCTGTCATAGGAGTAAAACAAGGCTTAGTAGTGGACATCTTATGGCGGGAGAATGTGGGTTTGGGAAAGTTTTAGACAAGAGGTGTTTCGAGTGATAGTGAGGCCAAGGAAGTGATGTGGAGGACCTAGGTCTTTAATGGGAAACTCTGAGGCCAGGGCAAAGATAAGAGAGGAAATTTGGGCTTTGGAACTTCCAGTGATGAGTATATCGTCTACATAGACTAGGATATACACTTTGGAATTGTAGTGGCTGTAAGTGAACAAGGAAGAATCTACTTGTGAGGGCTGGAACCCAATATGGATAAGGTAAGTGCTTAGTTTGGAAAACCATGTCCTGGGTGATTGTTTTAGGCCGTAGAGAGATCTTTTGAGTCTACAAACATGGCTAGGGAGTGATTTGTCAATAAAACCACTAGGTTGTTTCATAAAAACTTCTTCCTCCAAATCCCCATGGAAGAAGGCATTATCAAAATCCACTTGGTGTATTAGCCAATTTAGGGAGGTAGCAATAGCAATAACCAGTCTGATGGTTGTAACTTTAACCATTGGATTGTATGTTTCAAAGTAGTCAATTCTTAGAGCTCGGTTGAATCCTTGCGCAACTACTCTTGCCTTTTGCCTTTCGAATGTTCCATCTGCACGTTTTTTTTGCTCTTAGTATCCATTTGCACCCTAAAACATTCATGTTTGGTATGTAAGGGACAAGCTCCCAAGTTTTGTTTTCTTTTAAAGCATCAAACTCTTTCTAAATGGCCTGCCTCCATTCAGGAAATTTCATTGTAGTGGTAAAGAAAGACTATTCTAGTATAGGAGTAGTAATGGTAGTGTTGAGCCAAAGAATAGTGCCATCAGTATAGAATTTTGGCTTTAGACTGTAAGTTTGGGCACGGGTAACCATGTGATTGGTAAGTAAGGGAGGAGGATTGGTAGGAGAAGGATTGGGAAGAGGAGAGGAGGTAGATGTTGGATTTGTAGTAGGCGAAGAGTCTGTAGTAGAAGATGAGTCATTAGGGATATGAGAAGTTGAGTCATGAGTGTTTGAGTTGATAGAAGGTTTTTTGGCAGTTGGAGGGATAGATGGTGTAAAGGTTGGGATAAGAGCATTTGTGGAGATGGTGTGGGTGTCTGGTTGGGTAGATTTTGTGAGAGAGGTCATGTGTTGAAAGGGAAAATGAGTTTCTAGAAAGGAAGCATCTCTAGAGATGTATAGTCTGTGAGTGTGAGGATCATAGCATAGGTAGCCAGTAGTATTTAAGGAGTAGCCGAGGAAAACACACTCCTTAGATCGAGGGGAGAGTTTGTGTTTGTTGTATGGTCGTAGGTTGGGCCAACAACTGTAACCAAAGACTTTCAGGTGAGATATAGAGAGGGGGTGATGGTATATTTGCTCAAAAGGTGTAGTATGGTTTAGAGTTTTTGTGGGAAAACGATTGGAAAGATAGAAAGTGGTAGAAACAACATAGGGCCAGAAATGTAAAGGCATGTGTGCTTGGGGTAGTAAACATAGGGCTCAACAATATGCCTTATTCTAGTATCGACAAAGCCATTTTAAGGGTGGGAATGTGGGCAGGTAAATCTGTGGTTAATTCCATGTGTAGTAACAAATTGCTTAAAAGCTTTGAATACCCCACCCCCATCTGTTTGTATTATAGTAATGTGTTTTTTGAATTGATTTAAGATAAAAATTATGAAAGTGAGTGAAAAACATAAGAGTATTTGATTTTTGTTATAGGGGAAAAGCCAAACGTAACAAAAGAAATCATCAACAATAAGTAGAAAGTTGTAACACCCCATCCAACATTAACATACTTACAACAAACTGCAGCGGAAGAACAACCTCACATTACTTAACTTGTTGGTGTTACACGCCGTTAGCCACCCACGTGGCTAACAAGGCTATTACATACACAATGTACCGGTCTGATGGGCTAAATTCCCGAGCAACTATACATTAATATCCCTTTCCATTAACAACAGCAACAATATACACCTTAACAACTATACCGAGTATTTATAAACTGATGCCGACAACAATATCGGTCTTACTACACCTACTGTATACATACACTTAAATGAATACCCATGTACAATGACTACCCGTCCTACTCTCGAACGGCTTCCAGCACTTCGTACCTGAAATAGGAAAGAAGAGAAAGGGGTGGCCCCAAGGGGCTCAGCACCTTTGCTGGTATGGTAATCCCGCAGCCCACATGCTACCGGGCCACGCACAACTAATTGTCGTCTTAGCATGCAGTTGATTATATTTAAATCATGCATGTGACAATAAACACACATCACATAACATTTCGCCTCAATGGGCTCAACAACGGATAATATATCCTTACTTAATAAGTCACTCCTGGTATTCATCATGCCTAGAGTATTCCTCCTCTGATGGAGCTACTTCCTTAATAGGCGACACATACCCTTAAATCGGGTTATCCTTAAACGCCTCTTATCACAAACTGGGAATCATATCCATGATCCACACTACACCATTATACAACACACTTCACGTTATACAACACACTTCACATTATACAACCTACAACATACACTACATACAACACTTAACAATACTTTGCACGTTACTACGTACACAACAATAATACCACAATGAATACTGCATCATAACAAAACACATAACATAACGGGAAGGGTTCTCTTAGGAACCGACCCAAACATTGTTTACACACTGGTGAGCCTAGAGAATGTTGCCAGTCTCATGATAAGCTCGTTATACAATAACAACAACACTCATTACCGTCCTAATAGTTGGACGAGTAACTTAAGTTAAGGCGGTTCGGGTTTGGAGGCCCGAACACACCACACAAACACAGGTTCCCACTAAACCGATCATAAGTCAGAATAGGTAAGCTTTGGAGTAAGCTAATGGGAGATCATAACCCGTGAGGGAAACAACCATAACAAAGAGAAGGGTAAGGCTAGGAAGGATACCCTCTCCCAAACAACGCGCGACCGGCCAAACCGGATTCCTCACTACTGTTAGTACATACTTACTTAGACAATACTTAGAACCCCACTATGGAGCTTGTCACAACAACTCAAACAGTATTACAACTGGGTTAAACATACAAGGGAGATCCCTACATTCACATACACATATCACACAATTAACGCACGCATAGCCGTGGTTAGTACGTCCCATGGTACGGGTCGTTTACTCCGAATACCGAACTCTCAAGTGATCCTAGACTCAGTTAACTAAGGTTAACACTGCCGAGGTTAAATGGTATCGGAGTTGAACACGCCACATATATGAATTACTGTAAACTCATTACATGTTTTATCTTACAACGTGGCAAACATACAGAAAAACACATTGGCATACAAGCCGGTGTAATCCGGTAGGACGCAGGTTGCAAGAAAACCATACCTGTCACCGGAGTCCACTTATCCTGTCCATATATGTTCCTCGAGCAATTCTCGAACAACTGTTAACATCACACGTGTTTTCATTAACATCGGGGTTTGCTTGATCATTTAATGTCAATGCTTAATTTTTCCCCGTTAACTTAGTTACATAACTTAACATTCTTAACTTGTTTTACTCTCACATTTTAATACAACTTTTAACCCACTTAGGTGTCGTTAAAACCCCCTAACATGTCCTTAACATCCTTATAACATCATTACCTACCAATCCCCATCATCACATATCATTTCATAACCTTAAACCATGTTTTTGGTCCGACCGACCCACCGACCGACCCACAACTGGGTCGGTCCATTACAGACCCCTTTTACTTCCTTACAAACATGACCGTCCGCCCACGTCCGACCCACCATTCTGGGTCGGTCCATGTGCGAACATTTTCCCTCCTTTGAAACTTGACCGACCGACCCATGTCCGACCCAACCTTCTGGGTCGGTCCATTACCGAACATTTTCTTAACATTTTACAGAGGCTCGACCGACCCACAAACTGGGCGGCCCCTGGGTCGGTCGCCTCCTAAACTTACCCAAACTTTGTCAAATCTTCACCAAACTTCTCCTAAGGCTCAAGCCTCTTAATGTGTTCTAACATCATTTGGCACTTCAAACACACCCTTAAGATATTCTTAACACTCACAAAATTATTTTTCCTAATTCCTTAAACCTTTACTTATATCTCCACAAAATCCTAAACACTTACAATGTTTTTCTCCTTATGATTTCTAGGTGGCATTTCACCTATAATGACCAAGTACCAAGGTGTATCCTCTACACCTTATCATCATCCCTCAACTTCTTTTCTTACTAACTATATCTCCTTTTTTTTTTTTTACATCATACCTAAACATCATTTGCTCCTGAACACCAACCTTACCTAAACCTTAACAACTCCTCCAAGACTTTATACATTCACCAAACCACTTGAATTCCTAGAACTTCAAAGACAACAACCTAAATCCTTGCATCATCATCTCTAAATCACTTTAATACATGTTTTTTCTTCTCTAGTAATCATTCATTCACCTTTAACACTTCCTAGTTCACCAAAACTCACTTAAAAACTTAGAACTTCTTACACATCTTCCCAAATTTGGCCATAGCTTCTCTAGCATTTACTCACATCCACCAACTTAGGTTTTTACCTTATTTCATTCAAAACCCTAAAATCCATCAAACACACTTTATACACAACCTTCACACATTAAGCACTACATCACAATATAGTGCATAACTTAAATTGCTTGGCACTTAGGCCCTTAAATGCATGGCTCTTAGGCCCTTAAATTGGCATAAACCTTAAACACTGAATTTCCCACATAATAAGCCTTTGACCTGCAAAGACACACCAACAATACATATTCCTTTAATAAACTCCTTGAGAGCATTTTCTAGGTCACTTGCCATTGGCTCCTTAGGTATTTTAATAAGCACTTATAAGCTCATTTTTCTTAAGGCATTAAAACTACATTGAGATAGTTTGTTTACCTCTTTTTTTTCCTCACAAATTTCTTTCTGTTCCTTGTAAAACGGTGGGGTACTTGATCCCTTTTCAACTATTAAACATTATACAAACAATAGAATAGTATTCAAGCATTATCTTCCCTCATTGTAAACCCTAGTTACACATATTTTTTTTAAACACCATTAAGGTAATTGTTTTACCTTGGAATTGGAAGAGAACTTGAATAAGTATCAAGAGAGGACTCCTCCTAGCCCTTGGAAGATTCAAATGAAGCTAAACAAGCAAGATAAATACCACATGGTGAGGTGAATTTTCGGACAACACCAAACATGAAGGAAACTTGATTTTTCTTTGAGTTTTCCTTACCTTGAAGCAAAGGAGAAACAAGAATATGTGAAAGATGAGCTCAAGCTCCTCCCATGGTGGTTTCTCTTGGCACCGAAATGGAGGGTTTGAAGTTTTGAAGAGACAAGATTGTAGAGCTTGGCTTAACTAAGAGAATGGTGGTGTTTGTTTTTGATTTGGTTAAGTAGCTAGGTTTACAAGTGTTCAAAGAACTTCCATGGTGGTGGTGATATATTACCGAAGAGAACAAGAAGAAGAGAGGAAGAAGGAGTTGAAACCGTGTGAAATGGAGGAAAGGAAGGGAGAATGAAGATAGAACTTACTTTGAGATTATTATATCTTAAAGCAAATAGTAACTATGAGTCACATTTATTTACTTAACAAGTTAACATACTTGGTGACTCCTCACTACAAAAACAGGCCACCATTATGCCTAGGAGGGTTTTTGGTCTTTGTTGACCAATTTAATCACTTATACATTATATGTTACAAACTAGTTTATAAAAGTCACTATTCACCTATAACAAGGCACATAGAAGTGAAATTTTTGATTCCCACTATATGGCCACCCAAATGTGATACTATATAGTACACAGTTAATTAAAGAGTAATGACGGACATTTAGCCATTCAAAACTCTTTACAAGACAATTTTTCAAAACGTGCTTTAAGACTCCTTAAAGCACATTTTGTGTTTTAACTTGTTTTCAAGCTTGGTGGTTTCTTTAGTAATTGATTTAATATGTTCATTAACATATAAATAAGGTATAGGTAGACCATTAGGTCTTTTACACACATTTATCCCAAGCTTAGAGCACATTTTTGCTCATATTGACTTAAGGTATTACCTTGTGTTTTGTTTGGTTTCATTGTCTACCAAAGTTTCCTAAGGACTTGTTTAGCCTTATTAAATCATAATTAAATGTTATCAAGTCTTGGTAGGCTCTTTGGGTCCTAACCAAGTTCACCTATAGCTTAGAGCATGTTTTTGCTCAAACTGTGTCTTAGTGCTTTATTGCACTTTACTATGTTTTAAATTGTCCACTGATGTTACTAAGGCACTTTTTAGCCTTTACATACCATAATTTGATATTTAAACCACATATCAAGGTTGGGGTATTTCAATCTACCCCCCCTTAAAAGAGCTTCGTCCTCGAAGTTCACACTTTTCACATATCATTCAATTTGAACACAGGAATCACTTGCAAATAAACTTCTATAACCAAACACACTTTACATCACAACACCTCGGACTTGATGGTCCGGGCAACACATTCACATCCACACATAACATAACATATCCAAATGATAACCTCGGACTCTATGGTCCGGGTATCTTAACAACATTTACACATACATAACAACCCCTTGGACTCACTGGTCTTGGGTAATATCACAACATTTGGACACATAGGTCCCGATAACATAACAGTCTTTAGACACGTAGGTCTATTTAACACCACACATTTAGACTCATAGGCCTTGATAGTATACACTTTAGGAAATCCAAGTCAAAACAATCATTCGTTACACATACCACACAACATGTCAGAGCATGTATAGCAATCAAAAATATCCTTGATATACACTGTGATCCCGCAGAACACGGTCGCGATGGACACCTTCCGTCCCCGTGCCTTTAGGAGATTAAAACATCACATAAGTTTAAAATTTCCTTGTGAGGTTAGTAAGAGAACTTTAATTATGTAAAGTATCCATCAACGTTTTATAAATACCAATTTAAAATCCTTTTGAAAACACACACAACTCCAAGTCCAACTTAAGCTCTTGCTTCTTTTATTAGCGTGGTTATTCGTGACCACTTATAGGGAGTTTCAAGAGTCATCCAACCCTGATGTGATCAGCATCAGTGTTGAACTATCCTTCCACTCCAATTTGTGTTCGGCTTCCCTTGATCACATGCAAATCAAGTTCCACCTCCCACTTCATTTTCAAGCATCAAGTAAGTCACTCATTTCCAATTTTCTATCTTTCGAATCATTCTAGTCATGATCACAACATCTCCAAAGGATAGAACTCCGTCTATCAGTTACCTCCATTCACTTTAATCACGTTGCCTAGGGAATCTTATTCTCACTAGTTCTATGTCGGTATCATGCCCTTTCATGCATCACTATTAAGTATACATATATATATACATATATTTTATCAAAATACAACACACCTGATTTTACATTTATACACTGTCGGGGCTCTTATTCCCCGGAGTTTATCTACTCCCCACACTTGTACAATCACACACACTGTTAACAACACACACACTTATCACAATGGTATTCGCATCATCTGTGCGCAATTACCACAATTAATCCATGAATGAATGTGTATGTTTACGTAACACACACACCAATCATCAAAACAAATATTTTGTGCTATGCACAACATAAGTCACGTACACTTGTACGGTAATACACACTAAGTGGTTTTGCGCTCTACCCCCCTTAAAAGGATTACGCCCACGTAATCAGTCACTAAACATTGGCTTAAATGTTCTGCCGTCGTGAAGTGTTTTAACTTCCACGCGGTCCATTACACAATGGATTCTGATTAGAGGATCTTAACCATATTAGCGGTTTAGTTCCTAAACCAAGAATTCTCATTGGAGTTCGTTTAACTCATAATCGGTTTCGGTTCTGGCCTGTGAGGCTTTTAGGCGTTAATAATTAGCCATTCACTCATGTTCATTATTTACGTTGTACATTTGAATCACTGGTTCACTAGTTCCTGCTGCGAAACTTTAATAACTGTAGAGCTTAATTACTCCCCTTTTTTTTTATTCTTACTGTATTGTACATCCCCAATTGTCACCTTCATCTTGGTAACAATGGTTTCTCGACCGACGCACGGTATCTTTTACCCTGAGCGGATTCGGTGAGTTTCACAATTTTCATAACAATTTATTGTGTATACCACTATGTATTTCACAATGATTGACTTGTTCGCTTCCGACTTACTGTCGGTTGAGTTTGAGCTACTACCTAGTGTGTAGTGCTCTCTCAACTATTTACAACCTTCATGGTATATTCCATACCGCTATTTGGCAGTTAGTGCTACTGTAGTCACTTACTGTTAATCATGTCTCCACATTTGGTTTTGTACAAGTACTTTTTATTGATGTGGCCTTGCATTTCCTATGCATCGGCCTTTATAACATTATTTGTCCACCATCAACATGTTTTCAATTCCTAGCTATCTCATTCGATCATTACTGCGCAAGTGCAATACCAAAACACTCAGTCATACAGAGTGCAGAGGCGTAAACTCTTGACAGTAAATCCCTTATGCGATCGCCATGGAATTCACTCTGAGTTCCTCATCACACAGTACCAACCACTGGCTTATTGCCCAGTCTGTTTAACATCACTTATCTTGCATCTCCACTGAGTTTAACTCATAACTGATCTTATCTGTTACGTTTTCGTTTAACAACATTTATACAACGGTCGCTTGTTGCGCACCGTGCTCCTACTTATTGTATAACACTAACTCACATAGTATTTACTGTCACATTAACTTCCACACATAATTTACATTATTCACATTATGGTTCATCCCTCATTTGGATGACCATCGATCATTCCAGTCACAAGCCGGCATTATTCAGCCCGGTGCGTCACTTTATACACATACTACTAAGCTAACTGCTCTTTCAATAACAACATGGTCAATTCTTAACATATTTCTTGAACTTGATTCACATAATTACCGCTCCTGCGGTGTCACAATATCAAGAGGTATCCCCACTCTTAATGCAGTGGTTCGTTTACCACTCTATTCACTTGTACCATCAATCGAATTCATATAACATATCTTGCTTATGGCTTATATGCCTTATTTGCCTTGAGCTGGGCTCATTGTAGGCTGTCCACACACATGTACTCCTCTGTACAACATTATATGGTTTGGATATTATACTGAGCTCCATGACAAGGCCGTTGCATCACGTTTCCTTTCATGGGATGCCCCTTAGGTTTGTCAGTCCGTCTCCTGACAACTTATGTCTAAACTGTGTGTTAGTTTCAACCCTTGTGCTTCTGTCATGCATTTCATTCAACGATTGTTGATGTGAACACCCTTCAAGGATTGCTCCTGGGTGTTGTTAGGTTATGCCTTTACATCAAGTTCACACTTATTGGTACATTCCGCTAGCTACGCCTTTCGCGTTCTTTACTGGTTATTATCTTCTTCTGTGAAGATTAACATTTCCTGGTAGTGTAGGTACTCATTCTAGGAATTTATCCGTTCATTGCACATTAATGTGTCCACATTAGGCATCTGTTTGCCATGTACAGGCTGGGTCACCATTCCAGCTATAATGTTTATCCCTAAGGATCCTTAAGACATATGTGGTGTCTTTACATAACAGTTTGTGCCCTTCGCACTTGCTAACTCTTAAACATTTCCTTGAAAGGAATTTATTGATCCTTTTAGTCTTGCTAACTTAACTGAATTCCTTAACTTCAACTATTCCTTGTAATCCTTAGCTCTCGTTTGATTTACACTGCTGACCGTAGACGGAGTCGACTACTTCTCGTGTTTCGGACTCTACTCGTATACATATATGGGGTATCTTACTGATACATTGCTACTTACCCAACTAACCCATAAGTAGGTCTGTCAGGCCCACATGCTCCTATCGGAGTGCGGTCGTCCCAAAACACAGTTGGTACACTTGTAGTGTCCGTCACACGCCTAGGTGAAGTATTCTGTTGTCAACTCCCTTATATTGTCCCGTGACAATATTCATTCCCTGCTTCCCGAACTTAATCGAGGGAAAGTTTATCCATTGTTGTATCCTTGTCAACTGTCCTTGGTTTTACTGGTTTGGTTTAAAAGAAGGTTGGAAAGAAGTGTTGGTTTGAAAGAAAATCTGGTTTTGAAAAGAAAAGGGTTTGAATAAATCTGGGTTGAAAGAAAAATTTTCATGGTTTCACAACATCTTCTTACCTTATCCAAGTCTAGCTTCTTGCTGACTGGTGTACTTACAATCACAGAGGTTAGGCTATTAAGCCCTTCCATGGTCATAGTGGTCTCGTTTAACTTTATGGTACTTTACTAAGTACTTTGTAGTGATTATAAATTTCCCCGAATAGCCCTGTTATAGCAGCACTTGCTATTGGCAAGTGCGCCATGCTAACTGGCTATCAGTTTAACACATACCGGTTGTGGCATTGTTTCAACCCATATTGTCATCAGTGGCCTTGTTGGCCCTCACTGATCTTACTGCCTTGATAAATACTCCTCTAGGTAATTTCTTACTGTTTTCACATGATATCCATTAACTAGGGTGTTTCCCATTCTGGGAGACCCCTTTTTCCTTAGTATTGTATTCTCTTTATAGCCCGTTCCACGCACTTGTCGTGGTTACTGAGACTTGTCTCTTGTTTGGGCACTACGTTGCAGTTCCTTTATCGGTTGGTATACCGTTGGTGTATTATTTATCAACTGTGGTTCCGTAGACACTCGTCTCGGGTTTTACTAATCCATTTCTTGCCTGTTGCACGGTAGGTGCGTTGCAAGTTGGTTATTCTCGACTGCTTAGCATGTCGACCCAGGTTGCCGGAAATTCTATTCCTCGATACACAAGATCTTTCATTCATTGCTATGAAATGCGGTTAACATTATTCAGATGGAGACCGTCTCCGGGATTCCCAGTTTTCGGGATCTACCGTATGACAGGTTCTCCGTACCTTTAGAGGTACTCAATAACAGCCAGATCGGGTATTCCCGGGTAAGAGAGGACTTCCATCTCTCTGGCGTTCTTTCCCAAGTTATATACAGGGATTGTGGAGGGTGGGAAGGATATTGTAGGTTTCCAGTAGTCACTGGTAGTTCCTATCTAGCGTATCTCTCACGCTATCACTCAACCCTTAACCCAAAGTACTTAAATCCTAACTCGGTACTTCCTAAGCTCGGTAGTTCAGTCATCAGAGCGATACTTCGCTCTGATACCCACTTTTTGTAACACCCCATCCAACATTAACATACTTACAACAAACTGCAGCGGAAGAACAACCTCATCACATTACTTAACTTGTTGGTGTTACACGCCGTTAGCCACCCACGTGGCTAACAAGGCTATTACATACACAATGTACCGGTCTGATGGGCTAAATTCCCGAGCAACTATACATTAATATCCCTTTCCATTAACAACAGCAACAATATACACCTTAACAACTATACCGAGTATTTATAAACTGATGCCGACAACATATCGGTCTTACTACACCTACTGTATACATACACTTAAATGAATACCCATGTACAATGACTACCCGTCCTACTCTCGAACGGCTTCCAGCACTTCGTACCTGAAATAGGAAAGAAGAGAAAGGGGTGGCCCCAAGGGGCTCAGCACCTTTGCTGGTATGGTAATCCCGCAGCCCACATGCTACCGGGCCACGCACAACTAATTGTCGTCTTAGCATGCAGTTGATTATATTTAAATCATGCATGTGACAATAAACACATCACATAACATTTCGCCTCAATGGGCTCAACAACGGATAATATATCCTTACTTAATAAGTCACTCCTGGTATTCATCATGCCTAGAGTATTCCTCCTCTGATGGAGCTACTTCCTTAATAGGCGACACATACCCTTAAATCGGGTTATCCTTAAACGCCTCTTATCACAAACTGGGAATCATATCCATGATCCACACACTACACATTATACAACACACACTTCACGTTATACAACACACTTCACATTATACAACCTACAACATACACTACATACAACACTTAACAATACTTTGCACGTTACTACGTACACAACAATAATACCACAATGAATACTGCATCATAACAAAACACATAACATAACGGGAAGGGTTCTCTTAGGAACCGACCCAAACATTGTTTACACACTGGTGAGCCTAGAGAATGTTGCCAGTCTCATGATAAGCTCGTTATACAATAACAACAACACTCATTACCGTCCTAATAGTTGGACGAGTAACTTAAGTTAAGGCGGTTCGGGTTTGGAGGCCCTAACACACCACACAAACACAGGTTCCCACTAAACCGATCATAAGTCAGAATAGGTAAGCTTTGGAGTAAGCTAATGGGAGATCATAACCCGTGAGGGAAACAACCATAACAAAGAGAAGGGTAAGGCTAGGAAGGATACCCTCTCCCAAACAACGCGCGACCGGCCAAACCGGATTCCTCACTACTGTTAGTACATACTTACTTAGACAATACTTAGAACCCCACTATGGAGCTTGTCACATAACAACTCAACAGTATTACAACTGGGTTAAACATACAAGGGAGATCCCTACATTCACATACACATATCACACAAAACGCACGCATAGCCGTGGTTAGTACGTCCCATGGTACGGGTCGTTTACTCCGAATACCGAACTCTCAAGTGATCCTAGACTCAGTTAACTAAGGTTAACACTGCCGAGGTTAAATGGTATCGGAGTTGAACACGCCACATATATGAATTACTGTAAACTCATTACATGTTTTATCTTACAACGTGGCAAACATACAGAAAAACACATTGGCATACAAGCCGGTGTAATCCGGTAGGACGCAGGTTGCAAGAAAACCATACCTG
This sequence comes from Limonium bicolor, assembly GCA_023374045.1. NCBI lineage: Eukaryota > Viridiplantae > Streptophyta > Magnoliopsida > Caryophyllales > Plumbaginaceae > Limonium > Limonium bicolor. The sequence goes on from CM041777.1 coordinate 441,512,089, forward strand.
TCACCGGAGTCCACTTATCCTGTCCATATATGTTCCTCGAGCAATTCTCGAACAACTGTTAACATCACACGTGTTTTCATTAACATCGGGGTTTGCTTGATCATTTAATGTCAATGCTTAATTTTTCCCCGTTAACTTAGTTACATAACTTAACATTCTTAACTTGTTTTACTCTCACATTTTAATACAACTTTTAACCCACTTAGGTGTCGTTAAAACTCCCCTAACATGTCCTTAACATCCTTATAACATCATTACCTACCAATCCCCATCATCACATATCATTTCATAACCTTAAACCATGTTTTTGGTCCGACCGACCCCCGACCGACCCACAACTGGGTCGGTCCATTACAGACCCCTTTTACTTCCTTACAAACATGACCGTCCGACCCACGTCCGACCCACCATTCTGGGTCGGTCCATGTGCGAACATTTTCCCTCCTTTGAAACTTGACCGACCGACCCATGTCCGACCCAACCTTCTGGGTCGGTCCATTACCGAACATTTTCTTAACATTTTACAGAGGCTCGACCGACCCACAAACTGGGTCGGCCCCTGGGTCGGTCGCCTCCTAAACTTACCCAAACTTTGTCAAATCTTCACCAAACTTCTCCTAAGGCCTCTTAATGTGTTCTAACATCATTTGGCACTTCAAACACACCCTTAAGATATTCTTAAACACTCACAAAATTATTTTTCCTAATTCCTTAAACCTTTACTTATATCTCCACAAAAATCCTAACACTTACAATGTTTTCTCCTTATGATTTCTAGGTGGCATTTCACCTATAATGACCAAGATACCAAGGTGTATCCTCTACACCTTATCATCATCCCTCAACTTCTTTTCTTACTAACTAAATCTCCTTTTTTTTTTTTACATCATACCTAAACATCATTTGCTCCTTGAACACCAACCTTACCTAAACCTTTAACAACTCCTCCAAGACTTTAATACATTCACCAAACACACATTGAATTCCTAGAACTTCAAAGACAACACCTAAATCCTTGCATCACTCTAAATCACTTTAATACATGTTTTCTTCTCTAGTAATCATTCATTCACCTTTAACACTTCCTAGTTCACCAAAACTCACTTAAAACACTTAGAACTTCTTACACATCTTCCCAAATTTGGCCATAGCTTCTCTAGCATTTACTCACATCCAACCACTTAGGTTTTTACCTTATTTCATTCAAAACACCTAAAATCCATCAAACACACTTTATACACAACCTTCACACATTAAGCACTACATCACAATATAGTGCATAACTTAAATTGCTTGGCACTTAGGCCCTTAAATGCATGGCTCTTAGGCCCTTAAATTGCATAAACCTTAAACACTGAATTTCCCACATAATAAAGCCTTTGACCTGCAAATACACCCAACAATACATATTCCTTTAATAAACTCCTTGAGAGCATTTTACTAGGTCACTTGCCATTGGCTCCTTAGGTATTTTAATAAGCACTTATAAGCTCATTTTTCTTAAGGCATTAAAACTACATTGAGATAGTTTGTTTACCTCTTTTTTCCTCACAAATTTCTTTCTTGTTCCTTGTAAAACCGGTGGGGTACTTGATCCCTTTTCAACTATTAAACATTATACAAACAATAGAATGAGTATTCAAGCATTATGCTTCTCCTCATTGTAAACCCTAGTTACACATATTGTTTTAACACATTAAGGTAATTGTTTTACCTTGGAATTGGAAGAGAACTTGAATAAGTATCAAGAGAGGACTCCTCCTAGCCCTTGGAAGATTCAAATGAAGCTAAAACAAGCAAGATAAATACACCATGGTGAGGTGAATTTTCGGACAACACCAAACATGAAGGAAACTTGATTTTTCTTTGAGTTTCCTTACCTTGAAGCAAAGGAGAACAAGAATATGTGAAAAGATGAGCTCAAGCTCCTCCCATGGTGGTTTCTCTTGGCACCGAAATGGAGGGTTTGAAGTTTTGAAGAGACAAGATTGTAGAGCTTGGCTTAACTAAGAGAATGGTGGTGTTTGTTTTTGATTTGGTTAAGTGAGCTAGGTTTTACAAGTGTTCAAAGATGAACTTCCATGGTGGTGGTGATATATTACCGAGAGAGAACAAGAAGAAGAGAGGAAGAGGAGTTGGAACCGTGTGAAATGGAGGAAAGGAAGGGAGAATGAAGATAGAACTTACTTTTGAGATATTTATATCTTAAAGCAAATAGTAACTATGAGTCACATTTATTTACTTAACAAGTTAACATACTTGGTGACTCCTCACTACAAAAACCGGCCACCATTATGCCTAGGAGGGTGTTTTGGTCTTTGTTGACCAATTTAATCACTTATAACATTATATGTTACAAACTAGTTATAAAAGTCACTATTCACCTATAACAAGGCACATAGAAGTGAAATTTTTGATTTCCCACTAATATGGCCACCCAAATGTGATACTATATAGTACACATGTTAATTAAAGAGTAATGACGGACATTTAGCCATTCAAAACTCATTTACAAGACAATTTTTCAAAAACGTGCTTTAAGACTCCTTAAAGCACATTTTGTGTTTTAACTTGTTTTCAAGCTTGGTTTTCTTTAGTAATTGATTTAATATGTTCATTAACATATAAATAAGGTATAGGTATGACCATTAGGTCTTTTACACATTTATCCCAAGCTTAGAGCACATTTTTGCTCATATTGACTTTAAGGTATTACCTTGTGTTTTGTTTGGTTTCATTGTCTACCAAAGTTTCCTAAGGACTTGTTTAGCCTTATTAAATCATAATTAAATGTTATCAAGTCTTGGTAGGCTCTTTGGGTCCTAACCAAGTTCACTCATAGCTTAGAGCATGTTTTTGCTCAAACTGTGTCTTAGTGCTTTATTGCACTTTACTATGTTTTAAATTGTCCACTGATGTTACTAAGGCACTTTTTAGCCTTTACATACCATAATTTGATATTTAAACCACATATCAAGGTTTGGGGTATTTCAAAAGTACTTATAGCTAGTAGGGGAAATAGAATGGGTAAAAACCCATAGATGTAGGAATAACAATTCAAAATTTTCCTTAGATCTAGATCCACTAGAAAAATGAGGTAGGGCATGCATCTTACCTTGAGAATAGTCTGACAGAGTTCTTGTTTTACATGCTTAGGAACTGTAACATGAAACTTATTTAATGTGTAAGTAGTAGTAGCAAAACTGAGATGTCCAAGTCTCTGGTGCCAAACTGGACTAGGAGTAGCGGTAGTATAGTGCAAGGTAGGTGAGGGAGTTATGGCAGGGAAACAGATAAACACCATCCTTAGAAATTCCTCTGAGTAGAATCTTCTGGGTAGTGAGGTCCTTCACAAGAAAGAAATCAGAGTAGAATTTCAAAAACACCTTGTTATCTGAGCAAAATTTGCTAAGAGAAATCAAATGTTTATTGAGACTATGAGAATAGATAATGTTTTTGAGGGAGAAAGTGTGAGGAGAAGTGGTGAGGCTGCCATGTCCTTGAGCTTGAATAGGAAGAGCCTGTAACACCCCTACCGCTAATTCAGTCATTATCTCCTAAACCATCTCAATTTACCAATATCAAGCAGTGGAATTCTTCCTCCAAACGGTGGGTGATACAATGCCCTTAGTCACCCACGTGACTAACCAGGCCAAATCCAAACAAAACAAAACAATATCGGTCTGATGAATGAGTATACCGAGTATTCAAGCAATACTATTACATTACCTTTCATTCCTTATCCATTCCAAATACATATACAAACCTCCAATCAATTCTATACCGAGTTTCTACAATCATCAAGTTTACCAATACGATTCGGACTTACAAATCAATCTTTACAATATACAAATGTTCCTAATCGACTACCCATGTTCAACCGCCATCCCCGTCCTACACTCAAACAGTACTCGGCTTCAAGTACCTGTAGAAATAAAAACAACGTCCCTAGGGGCTCAGCAAATTGTTGGCATGAAATTCGCATACCCCGCGTGCTAACGGGGGTACGCCGACTACTTTGTCGAGAGCATGGGATTCATTTTAATTCAATCAACATGCAAGATAGCAATACATTATGTATGTACACTAGCGCAAGTATTCGACAATCAAACATGGAATACAATTCCTAACTAACACGTCAAGGTTGTTAGTTATAATACTTACTCTTAGGCCTTGAGGCTTCTACCTCACTAATTCCTTAATCACTTATTCGTTGTCTTACCCATTCTCTTGGGTACTCTTACTCAAGCTCTCTCAATCTCAATCTCAAACTCAATTTCTACACTTCTTAACGAAATTCTCAAATCTTGACTCCCAAGCTCAATTCTCAAATTTCTCAAGTTTCAACTCGATTCTTAATTCTCAATTTCAGCTCAAATTCTCAAATCTCAATATCAAGTTCTCAAATCTCAAATCAAATTCTCAAGTGATATCTTTTAAGTCATTACCCATGACCTCCGGGCAGAGTCATACACAAGACTCACCACCGGGCTTTCAAATACAAGTCTTACTTCCCCAGTTTCGACCCTACTCTGGGTCTAGCATGGTGGGAAGGTTCGACTATCAAACGGAACTCATACTTAGCTCCTCAAATTCTCAATTGTCCGTTTCTCTACCGGACTACTCAAATTCCCAAAACTCCTCTCTCGAAGTTATTTCATAATCTCATAGATTAGCCTAGAAGTATCTCTCTCAATATCATCTAATAGCTTAGGGAATTTCTCAATGTCTAGTATTCTCAGATTTAAGGTTTTACCCAACTTATCGAATACTTTTATGTTCGGGACATTTTCTCAAATTAGGTCGGATCCTCATATTGTGGATCAACTATTTTTCTAAGGGAGTTTGATGGTCCCTTGTCATTCTTTTACTTCTCTCAAAATTTCATATCTTGAATTATCATCAATCTCTTATTAGAGGCTTCATCACTTCTTTCCACTATGGATTATTTCGTGGATTATTCTTTTCGGTTCTCTAACTGTTATTGGGAATTCACTAATCCGGTACAACTCTCTCACATTCTAGTGAGTTCATAAGTTTGTGTTATCGTTATTTTTAAATCGATAGTGTTTGTGTGTTTCCACTTTTTTTCTATTTGAGGAACGACTCTTTCTACGAGTCTCTAATCAACAACACTCATCTATGAGTCAGTCTATAACACTCATTTAGACCATGCAATCATTCAAGAATGGTTAGTTCATTCATCATGCATCAAGACACACATATCAACTGTAATAAATCATTTTCATGCTTTTATCTTGATTATGTCACACACAATCACACAACACACAAATCAGTGTAACTCCGTTAGCATATAGGGCATGGGAAAATCATACCTTTCACCATGGTTTCACTTTACCAGGTCACCTCGCGTTGCTTGGTTTACTCTCATACATTCCAAATGTTCTTATTAACATGGAGGTGTTACGGTATGTAAATAACTACTACTACTACTCCTTACTACTCCCCTTACACCACCGCACCCCCGTTGGTCCAAAAAAAAAAAAAAAAAAAAAAAAAAAAATCGTTATCCTAGTTTACTCTTGTCAATTTATGTTCTTACTTCTCACTCATTTCCAACACTTGTTTAAGCTTCTTAGGACCTTAATTATCACCAAACAAGGCCTTAACAACATCTAAAACCATTACCAATCAATCCCCCACCTTCTAATTCCTTAAAACCACTTTCAGTCACATTCTGGGGGTGGTCCAGGACTTGGTTCCTACCTTAAGTCCCGGACCAATTGAAACCTAACTTTCGGCTAAAAAAACATGAGGTCTGGGACCTTGTACCTAGGCTAAGTTCCGGACCAAGTGTGGTTTTGTACTCTCTGCCTTATTTTGGGTGTGGTCCGGGACTTTGTCCAAGGACCAAGTCCCGGACCCAGCTAAAACCTGTTACTTATGTAATTTTTCAACTCCAATTCAACCCTTAATCCACACCTAATCATTTCTTAATCTTTCCACATGTTTTATACATATTTAAACACCCTAAAACACTCCTTAAAACTCCTTAAATCATTGGTCTAATCCTTGATCAACTTCTTGCTCAAATCCAACAAAATTCCATTCTCACTTTTACATTTTGCACACTTCTGCATTCCTAACTTCTTCTTGATAGTTACAACCTTCTACCAACCTTACTAAATCACTTATTGACCATAACCACTCAATCCTAGACAGTTTCATTTCTTTACTCAAGTTCAAAATTTCATTTTCAAAGTCATCCACCCTAAGTTTTTTCTAGAAATTCAAGACACCACAACATGTATTTCGCTACAGATTTTTGCTCACTTAAATCCCATCCTCCAACTACCATTTCAAGGTGGTCAATCAAACCAACTCTACCCCATAAACACCTATGTCCTCCAATTTACAAAGTCACCAAAAGCACCTATTTTCTACAAAAATTTTGCCATAACTTCCCCATAAATCTAGCATATCCAAACTCTTCAATTCTCACCTAAATCACCTCAAGACTAGCCACATCCATGAAGGGTCCTACCAGCACATAAGTTCAATAAAAAATTCACCAAACAACAACATAAACATGAATCTCAAATCTATTGGCTCCAAGGCCCTTAAATCACAATTCAATCAATAAGTTCACAAATTCTCTCTAACTTTCACCAAACACATTTCGCACATATTTTTGGTTCATTATTTAAGTTAACCCATACCAAATCCTAAAACACATAGGATAACATTAAGGTAAGTTTCTTACCTTGAATTCTCAAATTCCCTTTTTAATTCTTCTCTTCTCCTCTTCTCCACTTCTCTTCACTCCAAATTCGTTCAAGGGCAAATCATTTGCCCAATCCTCTAGACCACATTCAACAAATAAATGGGACTAAGCAAAGATACTTAGGTACATTAATTATTCTAGAACAAGGAAAGGTGCTTAAAGCACTAATTTAGGGATTGCCTCTTGAAACCATAGAATTGGTTTTTGCTCATGAATCAAAGGAGGGTTCCAATCCACCATTTGAGGCTTGGAGAATAGCTAAAAACAATAAAAGAACAAGGCATAAGAATGGGTAAAAATTGGCCAAGCTAGAAGGATGAAGAAAAATGAATTTTTCTTGGAATTTTTTACCTTAGAAGAAAGAGGTAAAAAATTCCAAGAAAAATTCATTTTTCTTCATCCTTCTAGCTTGGCCGATTTTTACCCATTCTTTCAAGAAAAGGTAGCTTTCTCTTCAAATGGGATACACCCATGGAGATGAACTTCACCATTTTTGGATTTTGAAAAGAGATAAGTGTAGAACTTGGTGAGGGGAGCAAGAATATGTAATTTATTTGCCATTTAAAGCATGAAGTTGGCTAGAGCAAGCAAGAGAAGGAGGAGAAGCCATGGATGGGCTTCAATGTCGTTCAGAACCAGAGAGGGGAGGAAGAAGACAGTTGGGAGGAAAAGAAATGGGAGAGAGAAGAGGGAAAAGTGAAATGAGAGGAGAGTGAGGGAAAAGGTATATTAGTACCTTTTTGTTTTTGACTTATTCAACTCTCTTCCTTTAACTAGCTAGTTTACTTGTGAGAGGAGTGCTGATTAACTAAAAAAATAGGCCCCCACTATACACATAAGCTGGGGCGTTTTTCGTCTTTTACAGAAAACACTCGTTAATTTACCCGGTTTTAGCACTATTCACTAACCGGGCCCGTTTTCTGGATTTTTCTTGTTTCTTTAATTTTAATGGTTCTTATGCTTCCATTAATGTTTAGTTATAGTTATTTAGTCAACCATAAATTTTACAGGTCTGTTTGACCACTCAAAGTCACGTTTACGGGTTTTCTTGAAAACTGTGCGCTAAAGCTTTATTAGCATTTTTAATTCATTTTATGGATCAGTTTCCTTTGGGAATCGTTCCCTCATATTATTTAGGCATTATTGAGCCTTGAAATCCATCTAAGACCCTTTTAAAGGTCGTATTCCTCCTATGGTCATGTAATGCTCATTTTTGTGTTTTTCGCTTTTTAAGCGTTTTCTCTTTTATTTTGGATTTTTTTTCTTCACCAAAGTTCTTTAGGCACTATTAGACCCTCAAATACCATATTAGAATAATTTAATCACCATAATTAAGTTCAGGGTATTTCAATTACCCCCCTTAAAGAACTTTGCACTCAAAGTTGGTGAATCTAATATTGTTACTCACATAGGTATTCTATGCTAAGGTTATAACCTCTATATAACCTCACAGACTCCAACGTCTGACTCGATGTATACCACACATCCAAACAACATGTCACTGCATGAATAACAATAAAAAATATTATTTTTCCAATCTCTCCATGGGGGTCCATCCGAAGACAATTAGGCACTCAGTCCTCCCCCATATTGAGTGATCCCTCAGGTACCGGTCATGTTTGAACACTTATGCTTACTGGTTCACGGTCGTCATGACTTTGGGCACTTACGCTCTCTGGCCCTACGGTCCTTTGGCTCTGATCAAATTCATTTGCACATCTAGATATCCTCAGGCCCTCTGGATACTCTCCCAACACAGGACTACTCATATCCTGCTGCCCTTGGAAAAATATAAAACACATGCCCACCGTTCAATTGGTCATTAAGACTTAAGGCCGCAGCAACGGCGGGTGACAGCGTTTCAAAACTAATCATCACTCCCACCGACTCACACACTAGCCTTACTTCCCCAGTTTCAACCCGATACCGGTCTAGCATGGTGGGAAGGTTCAGCTATCGCCTAGGGGAGCGGTTTAAAAACCGGTACTCATTCTCAATTTTGAAAAAAGATCATTTTGTCAAAATCAGTTAGAAATTCATTTTGAAAAATCCATACAACTCCAAATTCCAATTTGTGATAATTGCACCTATTACTAGTGTTATTACTCGTGACCACTTATAGGGAGCTTCAAGAGTCATTCAACCTCAATGTGATCAGCATCGGTGTTGAACTATCCATCCACCCTAGACCTGGCAATTTTGAACCAACCCGAAACCCAACCCGAACCCAACCCATACTTTTGCGGGTTAGGGTCTTGATTATTGACCCATTTAATTTTTGGGTTGGGTTAGGGTAATAAGCTAATTTTGTGGGTTGGGTTAGGGTAGAGATCTTAACCCATGACCCAACCCGAAACCCGAAAATATATTTGTAATAAAATTTTTAATTCACATGTATATATATTATTTTTAGATCAAATTATACCTTAGCCAAGCCCAAGTGTAGTTGGACTATCAGACCTTTAATGATATCACATAATCTTAACTAAACAAACAGCCCAACCAGCTGCATATCAAACATAAGGCCCAACCTGGCCTTAACATAATGTTGAAAACCCAAATGCTCTCGTCTTGCAGACTCACATCCATTTTTCTTCTCTATGTCGTTGTTCATGTCTATGTTGCTCTTCATCGCTGCCCAAGGTTTTTTTTTCTTATTCTCTCTACCATTACGTTCTTGAGAACATAGGTATGTTTATATTATCAAGAACGGTGAACAAAAGTAGGTGATATATATTTTTTGTAAGTAGGATCTTGATTATAGACCTCTTAGTTAATTCTGAAGCCAACAATGCGGATAGTGTGCTCCATAAAAGTTCCTCAACTATTGGTAACGATTAAGTGATTGTCATTCTACTTTTCTTAGGCATGAGCTCTCAGTTTAAGTGTAATTATTTCAAAAGTATCAGTCATAGTTTGAGGCATTGAGCTCTCAGTTTATTAATTATTTCTAACTTTAGAAGATTTGTCTTTAGTATATTTCTCTAATGCATAATGAAGATTTTCATTTTCGATCCCCTTTTTATTAAGTGCACTAGGATTATGTGCATATCTAGATCAGATTCCTCCACAACAGTGGTAGAGCTTTAGGCTCAGATTGATAAATATAAACTTATGGAAAGATTATGTGTTATTTTGTTCATGGGAAATTGGTGCAATACTTTTACATTCTTCGCATAACATGGAATTCATTTAAAGTTGGGTTGATCAAGCAAGATTACTTCTCTTCCTTTTGTTTCATCCTAATTAGTGTGTCAGCTAGCACTGGATGTTTTTGGATGTTTTTATTAATATCTACTCCTAATCCATTCAAATTATTGTATGCTTAAAAAATGGGTTGGGTGGGTTGGGTTAGGGTTGAAGGATTTTAACGGGTTGGGTTAGGGTCATGATTTTCTGACCCATTCATTTTGGGTTGGGTTTGGGTTGATGATATTTAAATGGGTTGGTTAGGGTTGATATCAACCCGACCCATCGACCCAAATTGCCAGGTCTAATCCACCCCAATTTGTGTTCGGATCCCTTGATCGCTAGCAAATCAAGTTCCACCTCCCACTTCAATTCAAACAATCAAGTAGTCAAGCGTTACTCTGTTTTCTATCTTTTAATCTTTTTAGTCATAATCACAAAGACATACATTTTTCAGTTTATAGAATTCTATTCCTTACTTATTACTCATCTCATTAATTATTACTCCATTCATCTCTTAAATACTTACCTAAGAATTTCAACAACACGGCTCAAATTAATTCTCTATCCTCCAATCATTCACAAATCAAATCAAATCAAGTCACCTAGGGAACTCAATTCCCACTAGGTTCAACATCTGTTTCATACCGATTTATTCTCAACATATCTCCCAACATACTCATCACTCAACACCGGTTTCATACCGGCTCATATCTCGTACTATTACCAATCGAGGTTCTCATTCCCCTAGATTTTCTCTACTCCTTTCCACTTGTAATCTCACAAATAACCAAAATTTACACAATGAGTGAGTACAAATGTTTATGTAACATAAGTGCCAAACATCAGAATAAATTCTTTTACGCTATGCGCATTGTAGTTTACGCGTTTATTACGTAAAACATACATTTTTGCGGTTTTCACTCTACCCCCCTTAAAAAGGGATTACATCCACGTAATCTACCATGTGTCAACATTGGACATTGGTCTAAGGCGTTCAGCCGTCATGGAGTGTTTTAGTTTCCATGCGGTCTATTATACAATGTTCCTTGATCAAAGGGTCTTAATCGTATTGCTGGTTAGTCCCTACATCAAGAATTTTTGTTGGAGTTTGTTCAACTCTTAACCGGGTTTGGTTCTAGCCTAAGAGGCTTTAAGGCATTGATGATTAGCCATTCATTCACTAGGTTTATTTAAACCTTAGAATTTTGGGCCCACTAGCTTCTACTGCGCAACCTTGATAACTTGGGGTTTGTTCGCCCTTCTCGTTATGTTAATGTGTTATACATCACCCTCTTTTTCCCTTTTTATCTTGGGAATAAGGTTTCTCTATCAGGCATGATATTTCTTACCGTACACGAACTCAATGAGCTTCAGATTTTCTATCCCGCTCTTTGGAAGTTTATTATACATACTATTGTGTATTCTAGTGATCATTCACTTGATTCTTCCGACATGTTGTCGGTTGTGGTTGAGCCACTACTTAGCATGTAGTGCTTCCTCTGTTTTTAGTGGCTTCTGAATTATGCCCACTTTACTGGTTATGTGCAAGTGTTCTTTTATTTGTACGACCTTGCATTTTCTATGCATCGGTCCTTAATTGGCCTTAGGCCGCACGGTTCATTGGTGTGTTCCTCACCCTTTGTGCTTCTTTGGCCTTAGGCAGCACGGTTCATTTCTAAGCTCTCGCTTAATTGGCTTGTGCCATGTTCGTTGTAGTGTTTACAACACTTTCGTATCCAGTACGGTTGATTATCTATCAATTGGGTATTCTTGTCCCGAAGTGTATTACTTCACTTATCAATTTGATTCATCTAGGATTTTCTTCCATTTCCTTATGCAATTGCAGTAGGAATGAACATTGCTTCCTCTGTGGGGTATTTCATCACTTGATGCAGACTTCTGGCTTGTTGCCCGTTTGTCTACCATCTCTTATTTAGCGTCTCCATATCATTTTGTGATTATTCACATACATTGGTCGCTTGTTGCGCACCATGTTCGTGTTTGTTTATGACTTTGGTTTCCATGGCATCCGCTATTACCTTAGCTTCTGCTCATGTATTTCTACCATTTATACAATGGTTAGCCATTTATTTGGCTGATTACCGAATGTGTTATTCTTTTTGTTTCTGAGCTCCTTGAGCGTTATTGACTTTACACTTTACGTTATACACCTACGGTGTTTCTTCTTAACCGATTACTCCTCGGTTTCCAATAATTGCTATAACAGCTTATTTCCACATTGCTTGGCAGTAATTATATGCTCCAGCTTCACTACATTAGTAGCTCTGAAAGAGATGTATTTTCTGACATCTACTGCCGACATCCTCTTCTTGGAGTCTATGCGTTCACCGCTCTCGCGTTCTCACATTAACGAGGGGGTATCCCTGCACGTTGGTTATTAAGCAACCTTTACTGGTGCCATTACCGACAATTCTTCTTATGGTTCTCATTAGATTTTGCAACCGTTGTATCTCCGTGTTGTAGCGGGTCCATGGCTAACTAGCCACGTTGCCTATAGCTCTGCTCATCTTAGGTTGTTCACATATTTTCTATTTTTCCGTACACCATCAATTGGTTTGGAGGTAATATTGGGCTCCATGATAAAGTCATTGCATCACACTTCAGTTCGTTGGAGGCCCTTTAAGTATCTTGGTATTGATCGGTACCATTTATTAATTTAGGTATCCCCTGGTAAGTGGGATCCTTTCGGTGTTCTAACCGAGTGTTCGTTCTAATTCTTGTGTTTTTATCATGACATTTAGTTCGACACCCTTCAAGGATTGCTCCTGGGTGTTATCAAGTTATGCCATTACCTTTGGCTAACTTATGAGTAAGTTCAGTTTACTCTGTATTACGGTTTTGGATTTCAAATTGTCTCGTTTAGGGTTACAACGTCTCCTGTTCTTAGGGTAGACCATGGGTACTCTTCTTATGTTTTTGACCAGTTTGATATCCTCTTCGGTGATCAATAGTATTCTCCGGTACCTTATATGATCACTCTCGGTATTTTACCTTGTCCATTGAACATTGGCGTGTTCATGCTAGGCATTTGCCTTACCGGGTTTAGACCAAGTATTCATTCCGGCTATTCCATGCATTAACTATAAGATTCTTGAGACATATCCAATGTCTTTACTCAATTGCTAGTGCTTCTCGCACTTCCTAACTCTTAATCATTCTCCTGGAGTGAGTTGTTAACTCCCTTAGCTTCGTGAGCTTATCTGAGTTCCTTTGATCGTCCGAGGTATTCAACTATTCTGGTTTGAATTTACTTTATGGTCCGTATTGGTACATTACCACTTCCTTGACTAACTCACAAAAGGGTCTGTCAGGCCCGCAAGCTCCTTCGGAGTGCGGTCATCCCACATCCCGTGTTTAGCACACTCGTAGTGCTCATCACACGCCTAGGTGAAGTATTCTGTTGTCAACTCCTCTTGTATCATTCTATTATAGCTTACCGTGATTTTCTAGTTTGGTTTTAAAAATTAAGGTTTAAAAGCAAAGTATGTATTTGAACGAAAAACTTGGGTTTGAAAGAAAATTTTCAAGGTGTTGTCATGTCTGAGGTTTTGACCAAGTCTAGCTTCTCGCCGACTGGTATGTTCTTAATACAATGATTAGGCCGTTAGGCCTTTCCAAGGTTTTGTTGTTTCAAATTCTTAGGATTGGTGATCCTATATTTGCTTCATTCGTCATAGCGGTACTTTAGTAAGTACTTGTCAGTCGTTGAAAGTCTTCCAACTATCTTGTTGTTGCTGCACTTGCCCTGGCAAGTGCGCGGGTAGGCCGGTTTTTCGGTTAGCTTATACTGGTTATGGTATTATTTCCATCCGTATTTGGTGGTTTTATTGGATCTTCTTTGATCTTTTGATCTTAGTGATCAGTCTCCTGAGTAGCTTCTCAGTGTTCTTGACATGGTTGCCATCAATCCGGGTGTTCCTCCATCCTTGAAGATTCCCGTTACTTAGTTCTGCGTCTTTCCTCTTTGCTCGTTCCCATAGCCTTACTGTGATTACTGAGGTTTTACTAACCCTTGGGAGCTACGTTGTAGTCCTGTTGGTGCAAGTTTCATAAATACTCTCATAGTTGTCTGAACTATGTTATTCGGGTATTACTGCCTTTTGGCATTGTAGGTTTGAAGTTATCCAACCTTGACTAATTCCTTAGTCGGTTGTATACCGTGGATGGTATTATCTAGCGTTTGCAGTCCGTAGACTCTCTTGTCTCGGGTTTATTACTCCGCCTTTTTGCTTCATTGCGCGGTTATGCCTTCCTTCTTGCTGGCTACACATGATTCTCGCGACTGCGAAGCACGTAGCCCTATGGGGCCACAAATTTCATTATCCTACGGTTGGGATTTTCAATCTTTCTCCATTTAGTGCAGTTATTGTCATTCAAATGGGAACCGTCTTCGGGATTTCCAGTTCTTGGAATCTACCGTATGACTGGTTCTTCTTCTTATAAGGTTTATCTAATAACTGCCAGATCGGGTTTTCCCGAGTGTGAGTGGTCTTTCCATCTCTTTAGCGTTCTTGTCCCAACTTTATAACGTGGGTTGCGGGGGGCGGGTATGGTTATGTAGGTATCCAGATCACACTGGAAGTTCCTAACTACCGTACCTCACACGCTAACACTCAACCCTTAGCCCTAAGTCTCAAATTCCTAACTCGGTATTTCAACCATCAGGGCGATGCTTCGCTCTGATACCACTTTTTGTAACACCCCTACCGTTAATCCAGTCATTATCTCCTAAACCGTCTCAATTTACCAATATCAAGCAGCGGAATTCTTCCTCCAAACGGTGGGTGATACAATGTTGTTAGTCACCCATGTGACTAACTAGGCCAAATCCAAACAAAACAATATAATATCGGCCTAATGAATGAGTATACCCAGTATTCAAGCAATACTATTACATTACCTTTCATTCCTTATCCATTCCAAATACATATACAAACCTCCAATCAATTCTATACCGAGTTTCTACAATCATCAAGTTTACCAATACAATTCGGACTTACAAATCAATCTTTACAATATACAAATGTTCCTAATCGACTACCCATGTTCAACTGTCATCCCCGTCCTACACTCGAACGGTACTCGGCTTCAAGTACCTATAGAAATAAAAACAGCCCCCCTAGGGGCTAAGCAAATTGTTGGCATGAAATTCGCATACCCCGCATGCTAATGGGGTACGCCGACTACTTTGTCGAGAGCATGGGATTCATTTTAATTCAATCAACATGCAAGATAGCAATACATTATATATGTACACTAGCGCAAGTATTCGATAATCAAACATGGAATACAATTCATTTTAATTCAATCACTAATGCCGTAATCACTTATTCGTTGTATTACCCATTCTCTTGGGTTACTCTTACTCAAGCTCTCTCAATCACAATCTCAAACTCAATTTCTACACTTCTTAACGAAATTCTCAAATCTTGTAACACCCCTACAACGCACTTACCATCTACTGAAATCGCAGCGGAAATAGACATCCTAACAATAACTAAACGCTTTGGTGCTACAACGCCGTTAACCACCCACGTGGCTAACTAGGCAGAATAAATACAAGTGTATCGGTCTGATGATCAGACTCCCGAGCATAGGTCCTAACATCCATACATAAACATAACCAAACCATACCGAGTATTTATTTTACATACCAACTGTAACCTTAAACACCTGTCACTGTAAACAACAGTACCAACATAACAACACTACGGGAGCACAGGCGCATCCCGGGTTTATCTTACAAGATCCAAAAGTATTTCAACAACCTAGAATCTAGAGCCACTCCGCTTCTTCGATCCTCATCCTGCAGTAAAAATATGGAGCCCCCAGAGGGGGTCAGCAACCTTTTGCTGGTATGGTTAACGCGCAGCCCATCGGCTACCGGGATACGCGCAACCAATTGTCATGATAACGTGGCATTCATTTTAAACATCCAACATATATATATCATAGCTTAGCAAGGGAAATTGCGTAGCACAACAATAATACATAACACCATAAATCGGTTCACACAAGAACCTTCCACCATAATTAGTATACATAGTGAGCCTAGAGACTATTGCCAATCTCATGCTAAGCTCGTTACCAACCTCGTTACCGTCCAGTTATATCGAACGGTTAACTTAAACCCAAGGCGTGTCGGATATAGTAATCCCAAGCACACCGAAACAACATTTGTATGCCCCTGTGGCCCGACGTGAGTCAGTAAACTAGCTTTGGATAAGCTAAGGGAAAGTTGAAACCAAATTGGAATACAACCTGTACATACACCAAGAGAGTCGAACCGGATAGACATCGACTCCCATCCATCACACGCGTGGCCGGAACATGACCGGACTCCTCACTTCCCCGGTTACGTTGTTAGTGATCATACAAATAACTTGTTAAGTCACACACACACAAGTGTTTAGGTCTTGTTAGACACACCCAGAGAAGGAGTCACAACAATACAACATCATATAATACAACTGTACTCTCTTCATTCTTAATCTTTAAGGGTCGTAACACACAGAAAAGCAAACAACACCCCGGTGTAAACCGGTAGGCAACAGACTGCAAGAAACCATACTTGGTCCTTGCTCTCGACTGGTTCCCACCTTGAGAGATCCTAAACACATTTAGTAACGTCGGTCATTAAGTACTAGTTCACTGTTAACATTACTACTTCCATTTCTAGTTATCTCATTTCCTCATTTTGTTTTAACTTCTCATCTTTTAATTGTCACAATAACACTCCTAACATGTCTTATATAACCTTACCATATCATTACTAACTTATACCTATCATTAGACACCATTTAAATACCTAAAAACCATGTTTTATAACGGTCCGGGACCTTGTCCCCATCTAAGACCCGGACCATATGCTAAGTGTACTCTCGGTTATTTAACATGGGGTGGTCCGGTCCTTGTTCGAACCAAGTCCCGGACCTATACAATATGAAACACTCGGTTGATTTTAAGGGGTTGGTCCGGGTCCTTGCAAGACCCAAGTCCCGGACCTACTCTATGTACAACTCACGGCTTAATTTGATATATGGTCCGGGATGTCATCCAGACCCTAAGTCCCGGACCGACTACTGAATGACGTACTCGCATTTTTCGTCCTGCTGCGTAAGTTATTTACACCCATCAAATGTATAGCTTCCCAATGATTTTACGTACACTCTTATACTCAAAACTTCATCATTACACCACATAACAACATAGTGCACTAAATTGCAAGCATTACTCTTAAATGCATAAATCTTAAACACTGAATTTCCACAATATATTTGCCTTTCACCTGCAAATACAAACAGCAGTACGTATGTCCCTTACTAGTCTCTTTGAGAACATTTTCTAAGTCATTTACCTTTGGCTCTTTAGGTAGTTTCAACAGACAACGTAAGTTTATTTTCCAAAGGAATTTTAAGCTACCTTTGGTTAACATAAAACATGGAGGAAACACCATTTTTTTTTGAGTTTCCTTACCTTGAAGCAAAGGAGAATAATAATACGTGAAAAGATGAACTCAAGCTCTTCCATGGAGATTCCTCTTGGCACCAAATGGAGCTCTTGAAGATTTGAAGGACTAAGTCGAAGAGCTTGATGAAACTAAGAGATCGGTGGTCTCGGTTTTAGATTTGGACAAGTGAGCAAGAAGTTACAAGGATTTGAAGTTGTATGTTGTGGTGGTGCTGTTCGATCGTGAAGGAGAGCAGCGAAGGGGATGGCTACGTGAGATAGTAAGGAAATGAGAGAATGAATGATTGTAGTTGCTTTTAGAGATATTTAATTATGTAAAGCAAATAGTGCTTTTTCAATTAATACTTATCTACTCAATTAGCTAGTACGGGTGGTGATTCACCACATGCAAACCGACCCCCATTTTACAAAGGGGTTAATTAGTCTTTATTGCTCAATTAATTTACATATGTTAACATATATTACAAACTAGCTTATTTTAGTTACTATTCATAAACAAGGCACTTTGAAGCGAAATTCTGATTTCTTATTAATTTAAACTTCCAAATGTGATACTAAATAGTACACATATTAATTAAAGAGTAAGATGGACATTTAGCCATTCAAAACTCATTTACAAGACAATTTTTCATTTTAGGCAATTAATTGTATTTACTATTTATTAAATTGTTTACTAATATTTCTAAGACTCTTTTTAGTCTTATTAATTTATTATTTAATATTTAAACCACTTATTAAGGTTTGGGGTATTTCAATCTACCCCCCTTAAAAGAACTTTGTCCCCAAAGTTCATACTTCCCACATATCTTATATTCTAAACATGGGAATCACTTATGAAACAATACTTCCATAACAACATCAAACATACCTACACAACATGGAACTCAAGGTCCCAAACCCATAATACCATTCAGACTCTAAGGTCTGTAACATAACATAGACATGTATATAATACATGTCGAATACATCCATAACCGAAACGGCTCTACCCCCCTTTAAAAGGGGTACGCCCCGTACCCTACATACAAACTCTAAGAAGTAAACAACGGGTACTTCGCCTTCATCTTATCTTCCAGCTCCCAAGTGGCCTCCTCGACGTCCTGGTTAGACCAGAGGACCTTCACCAGTCGTACAGACTTATGGCGAGTGTCTCGAGTCTTAGTATCCAGAATCCGTACGGGAGTCTCCACTGATCGCATGGTCGGCTCTAAGGTTAGCCTCTCAGGCTGAAGTACATGAGACGGATGAGACATATATTTCTTTAGCTGGGACACATGGAACACATCATGTACCTTGCCCAGCTCAGCAGGTAAATCAAGTCTATAAGCTACTGGTCCTATCCGCTCCGTCACAACATAAGGCCCCACATATTTTGGGCTCAACTTGCCTTTCTGGCCAAAGCGAAACACTCCCTTCATGGGGGATACCCTAAGAAATACCTGATCGCCTACGGCGAACTCCAGGTCACGTCTGCGCACATCAGCGTACGACTTCTGTCTATCCTGAGCTGCTTCATGTTAGCCCGGATCTGGCGAACTTCTGCCTGAACCTGTTCCAGATACTCTGGTCCTATAATGACCGTCTCACTCGACTCATCCCAGCATAAAGGCGTGCGGCATGGTCTACCGTACAATGCCTGGAAGGGAGACATCTTGATCGAAGCATGGTAACTGTTGTTGTAACTAAACTCGATCAGATGTAACTTATCAATCCAGCTGGTCTGAAAGTCAAGTGCACATGCACGTAACATATCCTCAAGTGTCTGGATGGTGCGCTCACTCTGACCATCTGTCTGTGGGTGAAACGCTGTACTC
Source organism: Limonium bicolor (assembly GCA_023374045.1). NCBI lineage: Eukaryota > Viridiplantae > Streptophyta > Magnoliopsida > Caryophyllales > Plumbaginaceae > Limonium > Limonium bicolor. The sequence goes on from CM041777.1 coordinate 441,531,331, forward strand.
AATTTCAGTTCTGTACCCAGTGCTTCTCGTGTGACCTCCAATACCTCGATAAGAATCTGGTATCTCTGTCCGATACAATCGTCTTTGGTACACCATGATGTCTAACAATCTCTCTGTCAAGAGCTCTGCAAGCTTAGCCACTTTCCAGGTGTCCTTCATCGGTATGAATCGAGCCACCTTGGTCAGTCGGTCTACAACAACCCAAATCATATTCAGACCTCCCCTTGTAGGCGGAAGCCCTACTACAAAGTCCATAGAAATGTCATGGAACTTCCACTCAGGCACTGGCATTGGCTGCACCATACCACCAGGCCTCGGTGCTCAAACTTGACCTTCTGACAAGTGAGACACCTCAACACATAATCATTTACATCCTTTTTCATTCCAGCCCACCAAAAATAACGTTTCATACCCTTATACATCTTTGAAGCTCCAGGGTGAATCGAAGTCGTAGAACTATGGGATTCACTGAGTATGCGCTCCTTCAGCTCAGCGCTACTCCTCGGTATACACAGTCGGCCATTAAGCCTAATCAGGTCATCATCGTGGAGTCTGAAGTCGTACTTCTGACCCTCGAATGTGCCATCAATAAGCTTCTGTCTAATCTCCACCATATACTGATCCGTCATCTGAGCACTCCGCACCTCTTCAACCAAGCTAGTATGAGAGACTAGCGAATGGAGAGAGTGTGCTCGGCGACTCAATGCGTCAGCTACCACATTCGCCTTACCCTCCTTATACTGTAAATTGATATCATAATCATTTAAGAATCACCCACCTTCTTTGCCTCATGTTCAACTCTTTCTGAGTGAACAAGTATTTCAAACTCTTGTGGTCAGAATAAATTGTCACGCTTACCCCATACAAATGATGTCGCCATATCTTTAATGCGAAGACAATGGCACCCAATTCTAGATCGTGGGTAGGGTAGTTCTCTTCATGCTTCTTCAGCTGTCGGGAGGCGTATGCTACGACCTTCCCGTGTTGCATCAACACACAACCCATACCTCTGCCTGATGCGTCGCAATAAACCTCAAAACCATCTGGACCGTCTGGTATAGTCAGGACTGGTGCAGATGTCAGAGCATCCTTAGCTTCTGAAAGAAATCTCACAGTCTGTCCACTCGAATGGTGCATCCTTTTTCATCAAGGAAGTCATCGGCTTCGAGACACTGGAGAAGTCCCTCACAAATCTCCTATAATAACCTGCCAGACCGAGGAAGCTCCTATATCGGTAACTGTCTTCGGCCTAGGCCAGGTGCGCACTGCATCTATCTTTGCCGGATCCACAGCGATCCCAGCCTCAGAAATCACATGGCCAAGAAAGAAACTTGGTCCAACCAAAATTCACACTTAGAAAATTTTGCATACAACTGATTCTTCCTCAGTATCTGTAACACATTTCTCAGGTGGCTTTCATGCTCACCTCTCGATTTCGAATACACAAGTATGTCATCAATGAAGACTACCACTGATTTGTCCAACTGATCTTGGAACAAACGGTTCATCAGGTCCATGAACTTAGCTGGTGCATTGGATAAACCAAACGGCATAACCGTAAACTCATAATGTCCATATCTGGTTCTGAACGCTGTTTTCTCAATATCACTGTCCTTAACTGCAATCTGATGATAACCGGATCGTAAATCTATCTTGGAGAACACTGATGCTCCTCTCAACTGATCAAATAAGTCGTCGATGCGTGGTAAAGGATAACGGTTCTTCACCGTAACTGCATTCAGCTCTCGATAGTCAATACAAAGGCGGAGGCTACCGTCCTTCTTCTTCACGAAGAGGACCGGCGCTCCCCATGGTGAAACACTAGGGCGGATAAAGCCCTTGTCAAGTAGGTCTCTCAGCTGCTCCTTGAGCTCTGTCATCTCTGCTGGAGCCATACGATAAGGTGCCTTCGCAATAGGTCCGGTGCCTGGAATCAAATCAATCTCAAACTCAACCTCCCGTGCTGGCGGCATGCCCGGCAGTTCCTTAGGAAATACATCAGGAAACTCCGAGACTACCGGCACATCTGGGCTAAACTCAGGGTCTCTCTCTATGTCCTGGACATAGCAGAGGTATACATCATTCCCTCGTCGTAACTCACGATACATGGCCATGGCGGTGATGATCTGTGTCGAAGGCTCCCTGGGCCTCTGGCGGTATGATATAGTAACCCCAGATGGACTCCGAAGAAGCAGACGATGCTCGGCACATAGGATTCTGCCCTTGTACCGCTCCAACCAGTTCATCCCGATAATCACATCAAAACCAAGTCCGTCGAACTCTATCAAGTCGATCGGAAACTCTTCCTCCCTGATACGTATAACAACATCTCGGTAGTAGCGGGTACACCTGATCCGCTCTTTCGACGGGAGAGTGACCACAAAGTCTGGCATCTCTTCACCGTCTAACCCCAGCCTCTTCGCAAATGATAGCGAAATAAATGTGTGTGAGGCTCCAGAGTCGAACAAGATCGATGCATCCACGCCATTCACTGGAAAGGTACCGGTGAGGATTGTGCCGCTCTTGCTGGCTTCTGCCTTATTGCAGACACTCAGCATACCTCCCGTTCCGTGTGCACAGCCTAATTCATTTGCAAACTCATAAGTATACAGTAGTATCACGTTGACACTCAAACAACAACTCTTTATTCATAACACACTCCTTACACCATAAGTTGGTTTACATTGTAGACATGGTTAAACATAGCTTCCTTAGCATACAACTGGCTTAATACGTTACATGATTACACAAGGCTAAAACTGCCTGAAAGTCAAATTCAAACGTCCGGGTTTCAGATGTGTGGCATTACCACTGCTGATGGTGCGGTATTCAGTTTGATCTTCTTGATACCGTGGTATAACATCCTTGATTGTCCACCCATAATTAACACATCTCCTGATTTCAACAACACCCCACTTAACTTCCTGCGAGGGCACCACGCTTTGCTCGCCATATATAAACACTGCGTATCACCAATGGACCAAGAACCACGGGTACTCCCTACTTAGAGACTCGGGTGACTCGTCCTTATCTTGGTGTAATCCCAACCGTCCACCCTTCTGGTAGAAGTTCACAATACAAAGATCTGCCTTAACGTTCGGAATCGGTTCCGATTCAACTTGTTGAGCAATTCCCACGGCGTGGTTAACGACCGCAAGGAACTCCTCAGGTATACCTGGTACAGTTGCTTCATCTTCAGCTCGCACCTCTTGATATGACTTGGTGTAAGGATTCCAGTCCTTACCCATGCACATCATCTTCAGCTTCATCTTCGAACCCCTCGGGTATTCGGGTGTGTAGAAACTTCCTGGTGCTGCTCCAAGTTCGTTGCATCGCCTGATGATGTGGATTTGTGCTTCCGGTGTCAGGTATCCATTTAAGAGTATCATACCTGGCTGGATAACCTGACATTGCTCCAGTGGAAATTCGGTGATGCTGACGGCTGTCTCTTCAGGGTCCGGTGTGGGCGGGATTGGATAACAGATATTGAAGGTTCCTAAGTTTTCATTTCACATTATTCTTTAATTCACTACTTAGGTGATTGTACATTAGACTCACTAATACAACACTCATGCACGAAATGCGGTAAGCAGTCACTTTTCACTTAACAGTTTAGGTGGTACCTGGTCTAGAAGAGGGTCCTGGTGCCTCAGACCGGTCCACTACATTCAGGGCGGCCTTGCCGGTCCCCGTTCCTTTCCCCTTCTGGGATTCAGTGTACTTCTTGTCAGAGGGCTGCTGCATGATCGCCTTCGGGCTTTCGGTGGTCGCGGTAGTCTTACCCTTCCACTGCCCCTTTGGCTTATAGTTCCTACCATTGGGGTTCTGCCAGCACTCAAATTCGCGGTGCCCCATCTTCTGGCAGTAACGACACTGCACGTCGTTCCCCTTGCAGTCTTTGCCGGGGTGGTCTCCGTTACACCACTTACAGTAAAAGTGGCGCTCCGGTCCAGAGCCCGCGCTATCTGCTATAACAATGCACAATCAATACTCACTTCACATCTTAACAACATATATTTCAACTTGACACCCTTGGTTAAATAATTACCCTTTGGCGGGTAGGAGCGTAGAGGCTTTGCTGCATACGCATATGTGAGCTTCAGTGGCTCATCAGCTGTGGTGGTCTGGGCTTGGCCCTTGTCACCCTGGTACTGACTCTTCTGGGGCTGAGGGTAGTGTTTCTTTTTCTTTCCTCCCCCATACCCTTGCTGACTCTGGCCCTCATTCGTGACCTTGCGCTTGTGCGCATTCTCCTCGTCCCTCAGACGGACGGTAATCTCAACCTTAGCAGCGGCATGATAGCACTCCTGAATTTAGGATGTCAGCCATGCCCCGCAAAACAAAACTCACCAACTCACATCAACATTCACTTAAGGTATAAACTGATTCACAACACGGTATTTTAATTACCTGCAAGGTAGTATACTCAACTGGCCCCATCCCGTAGCGGAGACGGTGGCTAAGACCATTGTAGAACCGGTTCACCAGCACCCGGTTCGAGTATCCAAGGTCCGGTAACAGGTGGATAAGGTCGGTGAATGCAGTGTAGTAGTCATCAACCGACATCTTATCCCCCTGCCTCAGACTATCCAGCTCGAGGCGCTTAGCCTCTTGCACATGCACAGGGTAATACTTGGCTCGCAGCAGAGCTGTGTACTCCCTCCAACCAAACGCAGGATCAGCTATCCTGTCCTCCCTCACAAGCTTCCACCAACTCTGTGCCGAACCCTTCAGGTAGTAAGCGGCAAGACGGACCTTAGCTTCAGCAGGTACTGCCAAGGTCTCGTAGGCGGTCTCCAGCTCGGAGATGTACGCCTCCAGTTTACTAGGGTCGGTCTCCCCATTGAATGATGGCGGTCTCAAGTCAGCCAACGCCTTGACCCAATTGGTCTCTCGTGGCGGTGGTGGTGGCTGAACTCCGGGCTGTTGCCCCTGCTGCATCGCAGTAACCAACTGTGGGACCATCTGGGTAACGGCGGCCGCAATAGCGTCGGCCATAACTTGCGCCGTAGGGTTCTCTCCCAGGTCCCCAGTTTCATCAGTACCGCGTCCGCGGCCTCTACCACGTGGTCTACCTGCCATCTGAATTCACACGAACATTTATTAGCAATATGCTTACACACTTATCGGTCCAACGGTTGTAACATCTTCCCAACAACAAGCTAATTCCACACTTAGTTAGTGGTTAACCTTCCCAACCTGTTCACCTAGATAGCTAGGGTTGGGTTCCCTAACTCGGTATGTTTCTAGCTCGGTATTCTAGTCATCAGAGCGATACTTCGCTCTGATACCACTTTTTGTAACACCCCTACAACGCACTTACCATCTACTGAAATCGCAGCGGAAATAGACATCCTAACAATAACTAAACGCTTTGGTGCTACAACGCCGTTAACCACCCACGTGGCTAACTAGGCAGAATAAATACAAGTGTATCGGTCTGATGATCAGACTCCCGAGCATAGGTCCTAACATCCATACATAAACATAACCAAACCATACCGAGTATTTATTTTACATACCAACTGTAACCTTAAACACCTGTCACTGTAAACAACAGTACCAACATAACAACACTACGGGAGCACAGGCGCATCCCGGGTTTATCTTACAAGATCCAAAAGTATTTCAACAACCTAGAATCTAGAGCCACTCCGCTTCTTCGATCCTCATCCTGCAGTAAAAATATGGAGCCCCCAGAGGGGGTCAGCAACCTTTTGCTGGTATGGTTAACGCGCAGCCCATCGGCTACCGGGATACGCGCAACCAATTGTCATGATAACGTGGCATTCATTTAAACATCCAACATATATATATCATAGCTTAGCAAGGGAAATTGCGTAGCACAACAATAATACATAACACCATAAATCGGTTCACACAAGGAACCTTCCACCATAATTAGTATACATAGTGAGCCTAGAGACTATTGCCAATCTCATGCTAAGCTCGTTACCAACCTCGTTACCGTCCAGTTATATCGAACGGTTAACTTAAACCCAAGGCGTGTCGGATATAGTAATCCCAAGCACACCGAAACAACATTTGTATGCCCCTGTGGCCCGACGTGAGTCAGTAAACTAGCTTTGGATAAGCTAAGGGAAAGTTGAAACCAAATTGGAATACAACCTGTACATACACCAAGAGAGTCGAACCGGATAGACATCGACTCCCATCCATCACACGCGTGGCCGGAACATGACCGGACTCCTCACTTCCCCGGTTAGCACTTGTTAGTGATCATACAAATAAACTTGTTAAGTCACACACGAACAAGTGTTTAGGTCTTGTTAGACACACCCAGAGAAAGGAGTCACAACAATACAACATCATAATAAATAACAACTGTAAACTCTCTTCATGCCTTAATCTTATAAGGTCGTAACACACAGAAAAGCAAACAACACCCAAGCCGGTGTAAACCGGTAGGCAACAGACTGCAAGAAAACCATACCTTGGTCCTTGCTTCGACTCGTTTCCACCTTGAGAGAATCCTAAACACATTTAGTAACGTCGGTCAATTAACGTACTAGTTCACTGTTAACATTACTACTTCACATTTCTAGTTATCTCATTTCCTCATTTTGTTTTAACTTCTCATCTTTTAATTGTCACAATAACACTCCTAACATGTCTTATTTAACCTTACCATATCATTACTAACTTATACCTATCATTAGACACCATTTAAATACCTAAAAACCATGTTTTATAACGGTCCGGGACCTTGTCCCCATCCTAAGACCCGGACCATATGCTAAGTGTACTCTCGGTTATTTAACATGGGGTGGTCCGGGTCCTTGTTCAAGAACCAAGTCCCGGACCTATAACAATATGAAACACTCGGTTGATTTTAAGGAGTTGGTCCGGGTCCTTGTACAAGACCCAAGTCCCGGACCTATCTCTATGTACAACTCACGGCCTTATTTGATATATGGTCCGGGATGTCATTCACACCCCAAGTCCCGGACCGAAACTACTGAACCGACGTACTCGCATTTTTTCCAAGTCTGCTGCGTAAGTTGTTTACGCCCATCACAAGTATAACTTCCCGAATGATTTTACGTACACTCTTATACTCAAAACTTCATCAAATATACACCACATAACAACATAGTGCACAATCTAAATTGCATAGCACTTAGGCTCTTAAAATGCATAAATCTTAAACACTGAATTTCCACAATATATTTGCCTTTCACCTGCAAATACAAACTGCAGTACGTATGTCCCTTACTAGTCTCTTTGAGAACATTTTCTAAGTCATTTACCTTTGGCTCTTTAGGTAGTTTCAACAGACAACGTAAGTTCATTTTCCAAAGGAATTTTAAGCTACCTTTGGTTAACATAAAACATGGAGGAAACACCATTTTCTTTGAGTTTCCTTACCTTGAAGCAAAGGAGAATAATAATACGTGAAAAGATGGACTCAAGCTCCTTCCATGGGGATTCCTCTTGGCACCAAAATGGAGCTCTTGAAGATTTGAATGGACTAAATCGAAGAGCTTGATGAAACTAAGAGATCGGTGGTCTCGGTTTTAGATTTGGACAAGTGAGCTAGAAGTTACAAAGATTTGAAGTTGTATGTTGGTGGTGGTGCTGTTCGATCGTGAAGGAGAGCAGCGAAGGGGATGGCTACGTGAGATAGTAAGGAAATGAGAGAATGAATGATTGTAGTTGCTTTTAGAGATATTTAATTATGTAAAGCAAATAGTGCTTTTTCAATTAATACTTATCTACTCAATTAGCCAGTACGGGTGGTGATTCACCACATGCAAACCGACCCCCATTTTACAAGAGGGGTTAATTAGTCTTTATTGCACAATTAATTTACATATGTTAACATATATTACAAACTAGCTTATTTTAGTTACTATTCATAACAACAAGGCACTTTGAAGCGAAATTCCTGATTTCTTATTAATTTAAACTTCCAAATGTGATACTAAATAGTACACATATTAATTAAAGAGTAACGATGGACATTTAGCCATTCAAAACTCATTTACAAGACAATTTTTCATTTTAGGCAATTAATTGTATTTACTATTTATTAAATGGTTTACTAATATTTCTAAGACTCTTTTTAGTCTTATTAATTTATTATTTAATATTTAAACCACTTATTAAGGTTTGGGGTATTTCAAATCTTGACTCTCAAGCTCGATTCTCAAATTTCTCAAGTTTCAACTCAATTCTTAATTCTCAATTTCAACTCAAATTCTCAAATCTCAATATCAAGTTCAAATCTCAAATCAAATTCTCAAGGGATATCTTAATTTACCCAGTTTTAGCACTATTCACTAACCGGGCCCGATTTCTAGATTTTTCTCGTTTCTTTAATTTTAATAGTTCTTATGCTTCCATTGATGTTTAATTATAGTTATTTAGTCCACCATAATTTTTACGGGTCTGCTTGACCACTCAAAGTCACGTTTTCGGGTTTTCTCAAAAATGTGCGCTAAAGCTTTATTAGTGTTTTAAATTCATTTTATGGATCTGTTTCCTTCGGGATTGTTCCCGTATATTATTTAGGCATTATTAAGCCTTGAAATCCATCTAAGACCCTTGTCGAGGTCGTATTCCTCCTATGGTCACGTAACGCTCATTTTTGCGTTTTTCGCTTTTTATGTGTTTTCTCTTTTATTTTGGATTTTTTTCTTCACCAAAGTTCTTTAGGCACTATTAGGCCCTCAAATACCATATTAGAATAATTTAATCACCATAATTAAGTTCGGGGTATTTTAGAGCCGGTCTATCTTCAAGAGTGATGGTCTTTGTACCATTTTAGTCAGAGCTTGAGAGGCTTAGTTTTTGCAAAGTTGCCTAAAAAATGGTGTGAGGCAACAGTATCTGCAAGCCAGTCAGGGGTAGTGATATAAGTAGTGGCGTTAGCAGAAAAATTTGAAGGGGTCGTGGTTGGTAGCTCTGCTTGAAACGATGGTAGCAAATGAAAGCTTCATGTCCTCATTTTCCACAGATCTGGCAATAAGGACGAGTATCATTGTGACCAGCAAAGGTAGTATTAGGGCCATATTTGGTGGTTTGTGTAACCATGTGTGTGGATCTACCTCTTCCTTGTTGAGAGGAATTTCTCCCTCTATTATCAGTGGCTCTATTGTTGTAGATCTGTTTTGCTTTGTTGTTTTGTGTGTTTGAGGTTGTCTGTGTGGAGTTAAGGGTGATATCAGATGAATCAGATTTTTGTTGGGACAACCATGCTTTAGTAGATAACATGAAGCCATAGATCTGGCTAAGGTGCAAGAGGTGGATCTGGTAAGCATGGTGGAAACCAGAGGGAAATAATCTGAAATACCCCAAACCTTAGTATGTTGTTCAAACACTTAAATATGGTATATTAAGACTAAAAAGAGTCTTAGAAGCATTAGTAAACAAATCTAAACGATAGAAAACACAAAATGTGCTTTAAGGTCAATAAGAGCCAAAATGTGCTCTAAGCTTGGGATAAGCTTGGTTAAGACCTAATGAACTTACCAAGACCTTATTTATATTACTAATGAACATATTAAACCAGTTAGCAAAGAAAACCAAGCTTGAAAACAAGTTAAAACACAAAATGTGCTTTAATGAGTCTTGAAGCACATTTTTGAAAAATTGTCTTGTAAATGAGTTTTGAATGGCTAAATGTCCATCATTACTCTTTAATTAACATGTGTACTATATAGTATCACATTTGGAAGTCTATATCATTGGGAAATCAAAAATTTCACTTCTATGTGCCTTGTTTTTATAAATAGTGACTTTTATAAGCTAGTTTGTAACATATGCTATATTAAGTAATTAATGAGTCAATAAAGACTAAAACCCCTTATATCATAATGGGGGCCGGTTTCTTAAGTGGTGAGTCACCACTCTTGCTAGCCTATTAAGTAATAAACAAGTAATAAAGCAAGTACTATTTACTTTAAGCTAAAATATCTTACAAAAGCAAGACTTATCTCATTTGCTTCATTCTTTCTTGCATTCCCACCGTCTCCAACACTTCAACTTCTCCATTTTCTTGCTCTCTCTCACGGTAATACACCACCTCCATCAAAACTCCATCTTTGATCTCTTGTTATTTCTAGCTCACTTAACCAAATCAAAAACAAACACCACCATTCTCTTAGTCTCATCAAGCTCTTCATTCCTATCTTCTCAAAACTTCAAGACCACCATTTCGGTGCCATGGAGTTCCACCATTGAAGGAGCTTGAGCTTATATTTCTACATATTATTGATCTCCTTTGCTTCTAGGTAAGGAATCTCAAATAAAAACTTCATTTCCTCCATGTTTTGTAGTTGACCAAAAATGCCCATTGAAGGTGCTCTTTATATGGCTTTGTTTTAGCTTTATTCCAACCTTTCAAGGACTTGGTGGAGTCCTCTCTTGATAGATATTCAAACTCTCTTCAAAGACCAAGGTAAAATAACTATCTTAATGTTTCGAAACAATGTAAAAACTAGGGTTTACAACGAGATTAAGCTTGAAGCTTGAATGCTCATTATGTTGTTTGTATAATGTATAGAAGTTGACAAGCTACCAAATATCCTTACCGGTTTTATAAGGAAACAAGAAAGAAGTTGTGAGGAAAAGAGGTAAATATACTAACCTAATGCAGTTTAATGCCTTAGGAGAAATGAGCTTATAATGCTTGTTAAAACTACCTAAAGAGCAAATGGTAAATGACTTAGTGAAATGTTCTCAAAGAGATTAGTAAAAGGACATATGTGTTGTTGTATGTATTTGTAGGTCAAAGGCATATATATTGTGGAAATTCAATGTTTAAGAGTTATGCATTTTAAGGGCCTAAGTGCCATGCAATTTAAATTATGCACTATATTGTGATGTAGTGTAAATTTGGTGAAATTTTGTGTGTGAGAGTGTTCTTGGTGAATTTAGGTGTTCTTGTGTGTTTAATGGAGAAAACAAAGTGTTTTGGCTTAGTAATGTTTTAGGAGAATCCATGTCAAAATTTAGGTAAGAAGCAAGAAGTTCTAAGTGTTTACATAAGGTTTGGTGAACTAGAAATGTTGGAAATGCTTAAGTATTTTACAAGAGGAGAAATAATGTCTTAAGGTGTTCTAGGCAAACAAAGGGACTTAGACATCAACTAGGGTTTAAGTGGTAAGAAATGATGCTTGGGAGATGATGTTAAAATGAGGAGAAAGCATTTTGGGATAGTAGTTATCATAGGTATGAAACACCACTTGGAAAACTAAGGAGGAAATAACATAAGTATTAGGAATTTCGGTATGAAATGAGTAAGTGTTTAAGGTGATAGATAATGAGTTTCATGGATGTTGTATGTGGATATAATTGTACCAAATGATGTTAGAAAACATTAGGAGGCCTTAGGAGAAGTTTGGAGTTGAATGGGCAATGGAAAATAAGGGTCTGGAGCAGACCGACCTTGCGACCGAACTTGCCAAGGTCGGTCGAGCCTAGTTTACCCTGCGAGAATTGGTTTCTGGAATGGACCGACCTTGGGGACCGGACTTGCAAGGTCGGTCGGGCTTGTATTTTGTGTACGAATTAAGTTTCTGGAATCGACCGAACATGGGACCGGACTTGGCAAGTTCGGTCGGGCCTGAATTTTCAAAGGAAGAAACTCTCGGGAATGGACCGAACATGCGACCGAACTTACAAGGTCGATCGGAGTAGAAAATTTTGACGGTAATGTGTTCTGGAATGGACCAAACTTGGGTAAGTTCGGTCGGTAAGGTCGGCCGGACCTAAACTTGTAAAAAAAAACAGAAAAGAATGGCTTAAGTAATAAACCCTAGGGGGGTATAATGTAGGTAATCAAATATAAGTTAAGACATTAAAACATGTCATATAATCATGTTAAACATTTAGTAAATTTGAAGTTAAATAAATTAATTAACCGACGTTATTAATCATGTATAGGAGTGACCTACGGTGAAACAAATCGAGGCAAGGACCAAGGTATGGTTTTCTTGCAGTCTGTTGCCTACAGTTTACACCGGCTTGTGTGTTGTTTGTTTTTTTCTTGTGTGTTTATGACTTTGTAAGATTAAACCATGTAAAGAGTTTACAGTTGTTAAATATTATTATGTTGTTAAGTATGACACTCTCTTCCCTTGTGTATGTCTAACAAGACTTGACCTATTATTGTGTATTGAGTTCAATAATGAACTGCTAACAAGTGCTAACGGGGGAAGTGAGGAGTCCGGTCTGTTCCGGCCACGCGTGTGAGTATGGGAGTCGATATCATAACCGGTTCGATTCTCTCGTATGTTATGGTTGTTCTCCAATTTGGTTTCCAACCTTCCCTTTAGCTTAACCAAGGCTATTTTACTGACTCACGTCGGGCCACAGGGGCATACTATGTGTTGTTCGGTGTGCTTGGATCACTATATCCGAGGTACCTTGTGTTAAGTTATCCGTTCAATCTAACATGACGGTAACGAGTTATGTAACGAGCTTAGCATGAGCATTGCAACATTCTCTAGGCTCTCTATGGGAACTAACTGTGTTGGTTCTCTTCCTAAAAGGAAATGTTATTGTGTGATGTGTGTCATGTTGTGTACAATACCTACGTTATGATAATTGTATATGTTGTGTGTTTTAAAAATGAATGCCATGTCATCATGACAATTAGTTGCGCGTATCCCGGTAGCCGATGGGCTGCGCGTTAACCATACCAGCCAAGGGTTGCTGACCCCCTCGGGGGCTCCATATTTCTTTTACTGCAGGATGAGGATCGAAGAAGCGGAATGGCTTTAGATTCTAGGATGCAGGTTTACTTTTGATTACTTTTGGATGTTGGCCCGGGATGCGCCTGTGCTCCCGTGGCGTTATATATTTTGGTTGTGAACAGTTTACAGTGATGGTTTACAGTGAAGGATGTAAGTAAACACTCGGTATTATGTTAATGTAAATGTGGTTATTAGTTCTATGCTCGGGAGTCTGATCATCAGACCGATACACTTGTATTTATTCAGCCTTGTTAACCACGTGGGTGGTTGACGGCGTTGTAGCACCAATCGTTTAGATATTGTTTAGTTGCTTAATTTCCGCTGCGATTTCAAGTAATGTTATGTGCGTAGTAGGGGTGTTACATAATCAGTAGTTAGGCCTTTTTTAAGATGTATGTTTGAAATTCCTTGTCAGTGACATTGTGTCCGGTGATAGAAAGAGAATCCACAAGGGACTTAGTGCGGTTGAAGTAAGTAATGATAGTTTCAGAGGGAGTTTTGTGAATAGATGTCGGTTGTAGGTGTAACTAGCCTACTTGAGCATTGGTGGTGGCTTCAAAAGAGTCATGTAAGTATGTCCACACCTGAGCCGAGGAAAAGAAATTAACTACTTGACCAAGGATCCCTTCACTGAGAGAATTGAATAGCACGGTGAGAACTAGCTGATCCCGCTGAATCCAGAGTGTAGCAGCAGGATTAATGGAGTCATTCTCCATTAGATCTGGACAGGGTCAGCTTTCATCCACAAACTTATGTAGATCTATTCCTTTTAGGAAAGGGAGTAAAACTAATTTCCAGAAGTTGGATCCATTGAATTTGATTAGATTTGCAATTGTGGATAAAATTGATTGTGTAACAGGTTTTAAAAGTTTTTCTGCTTGACTATTTGTCAAAAAGTTAGTGAATGTAGTAGAATTGTCATTGATGGATTCAAAAGAGGATGAACCATAAGGAAGAAGAGAAAAAAATGAGAGATCTGATTGACGCCATGAAGAGTAGCTCTGATACCACATAGAGCTAGAGAGGATCATATTTAGAAAATAAGAAATAGTACTATTTCACTGATGATTTGTAATGTAGAGTTACATATGTATTTATAGGCTAGGATCAATTGTAACAGAACAGTTCTAGAATATACTGAAATGGACTTTAATTCTGAAGTATACTAGCAGTGCTGTGGGCCATTACTATCCTATACTAGGTAGCCCTAAATTGGAAACGGAGGAAATCCACTCGATATGAGCGGCGGGCGGAGATAGAGAATCAGTAACATGTATGTCTTCACCTTCAAATCGCCTATTGATGTTTCCGCTATTTGAATCGATATTTCCTCACTTCTTACAACAGATACACCATCAGACATTCGCCACCCTTTACCAACATCTACATAAACTCTGCAGATCAGGCCCGGCTCTCACCATGTGCAACCTGTGCAGTCGCACAGGGCCCCCTAATTTTTAGGGCCCCGATTTTTTTTATGTCTGCTAGTGTGTATAATAAAAAACGTAGAATATTTATAGTCTAACTATCATTATTACTTTGTACTCATAAGTACTGATTCGTCTGAAAAGTAGCTACTCATCTCTTTTTCTTTATACAAAAATTTTATTAGTATCCGTTGGAATCATTAAGAAACTGCTAGAAAAAGCTTTTCAGTTTCCAATAAGATAATGAATCGTCAGACGTTCTGCACTCTTTTACCTATATATACACATTACTCTCAAAAAGAACTGTCAATTCAAACTCATATCTATACTCTAGTCTCTACTCTCTACTCTACAGTGTTGTTGGCTTGTCGGTTGCTTCCGTAATCGGTAGAAACTAGAAAAGTATTTTACTCTCACTATCTCACAACTCACAAGTCACACCGTCACAATCAATCATCAGAAATTTCAATTTAGTCTTCATTGAATCATTGTGTGTGGAAGTGGAACAGTCCGAACAGAGCGCAATTACTGGTATTACAGCGGCAGGTACATACATCTTTTATTCTTTTTCTTTTCACTTTCTAGTTTCTAGCATCTAGTTATCCAGTAGAGTTATTCTCTCGTCACTCTGTTAATAACTCATATCATCATATGTTAATTCAATTATTTGTAAATTGTAATATATATACATCGTATAGGAATGGTAAAAAAAATTCCCACGATTCTCGTACTTGTTAACGGCTGAAATGTTAGTTTAATTATTTATAAATTATAATATACAACATAGTCCGTATTGGAGTGGTTAATTAATAAATTGAAATTAAGAGTATTTTAGGATGATACTAATTACTAAATAATTAGTTAGTTGGCGTATTGGAGTTGGCGTATTTTAGGATGATACTAATTACTAAATAATTAGTCATTCAAATTTTAAAATAGTCATGGAAATTTTTTAAATAATCTAGTAAACACAAATTAGGTGAAACAAAATTCCGTGAAGGCAAAACAAAAATAACTAATTATAATTTACTTGAATCTGATTGTTACTTTAAATCTTTTATGAGCTTGATTATATTTAAATACTTTGTGTGATTTATACACTACCTATTTTTCCTCTATTTGGATTTTTTCATAAAGTAAATATAATAATCAAGTATATTGTTCTTTTTTTAGGTGTTGATTTTGAAGGGTGGAACAATGGTTGCTTACGCCTTACGGTAATCAAATGAGTGACTAAAACTTGAAGCATTAAAGCGAAAGGACAACAAATTGCATCAATCACAAAATTTCAGGTTCTATCGTTTCAATCTTGTTTTAGTATAGTTTTTCTTTCTGGTATGTCATCAAAAATTAGAAAATATGACTCTGGATGTGAGAAGCGTAAGAAAAAGAAGAGATTAGAAGAATTACAAAAGTCACAAAGAGGAGCCCTTGATAAGTTTGTTTTTAAGGAATCTCAATCCGCATTTGATAAGCATGCTAATGTTGATGATGTTTTGCCTTTAAGTGTTGAAACTCTTCCTGATAATCATGTTGATCCTATTGTGAGTAATGATGTGAACAACAATATTGATACTTTAGATGATAATGATGATATAGAGCAACAAGACACATCAAACTTCTCTCCCTTGGTAGATATATATGATCCGAGAAACTGGGATTCTCTTGATTCTAAAATGATTGATGTCTTAGTAACAAATGGTCCTAAAAGAGACTTGTCGGTTGAGAATGGTCCCAAAGATAAATGTTCTAGGCGATTTTGCTCGACATTTTATACTAGAGTTTTGCCAAATAGAGAAAAGGTTGATAGAGAATGGCTTGTGTACTCAAAGGATCTTGATAAATTGTTTTGTTTTTGTTGTAAAGTATTTAGAAAAGGGTCTGGAAAAGGTCAATTGACAAACAATGGTTTTAGAGATTGGACACATATCGGTGTTAGGCTTAAAGAGCATGAGACAAGTGTAGAGCATGTGAAAAATATGGCTACTTGGTATGAGTTACGTCTAAGGCTCCTTAAAAACGAGACCATTGATAAAAGTGTTCAAAAACAGATTCAGAAAGAAAAGGATCATTGGAAAAAAATGTTATTTAGAATAATTTCTATTGTGAAATTTCTTGGAAAACATAGTCTAGCTTTTCGTGGTACAAAAGAAAGGTTGTATGAAAATAGCAATGGAAATTTCTTGGGCTTAATAGAGATGTTAGCTGAGTTTGACCCAATTGTTCAGGAGCATGTTAGACGTATTACAAATGATGATCTACATCTTCATTATCTTGGTCATAACATTCAAAATGAATTGATAAGTTTGCTTGCTTCTGCTATTAAATCAGAGATCATGAAGAAAGTAAAGCATGCAAAATATTTTTCTGTGATTCTTGATTGCACTCCTGATTATAGTCATCAAGAGCAAATGTCGTTGATTTTGAGATACATTGACAATTCTTCTTGTAATGTTCATATCGTGGAGTCATTTTTAGGATTTTTGAATGTGGATGATACTAGTGGTCAAGGACTTTTCGATGTTTTACAAAATGAAATGAAGTCCCTTGATCTTGATATAGATAATGTTAGAGGTCAAGGCTATGACAATGGATCAAATATGAAAGGAAAACATCAAGGAGTACAAAAAAGACTTTTAGATTTGAACCCTAGAGCTTTTTACAGTGCTTGTGGTTGTCACAGTCTTAACTTGGCATTATGTGATATGGCTAACACTTGTGGTAAAGCTAGGGATTTTTTTGGGATCATTCAACGTATTTATACAATATTTGCGAATTCAACTAAGAGGTGGAAAATTTTAAAAGACAATGTGAAAGGACTAACTCTTAAATCATTGTCATCTACTCGTTGGGAAAGTCGAGTTGATAGTGTTAAAGCTATCAGATTTCAAATTATGGAAATACGAGAAGCTTTACTTCAAGTTGCGGAATCTGATAATGACTCTAAAATAAGAAGTGAAGCTAATTCGCTAGCGACAAATGAGCTTGGCGATTATGAATTTCTAGTTTCAATTATCATTTGGTATGATATATTATTTGTAGTTAATTTAGTTAGCAAGCATTTACAATCAAATGATATGCTCATTGATGTTGCTATTGATGAAATGAAGGGTTTAATTTCATTTTTTGAAAAGTATAGAGAAAGTGGTTATCATGATGTCATTAATACTGCAAAGAAGATATCAATTGAAATGAATATTGATCCTGTGTTTCCAGTGAGGCGTGAAATTCGAAGAAAAAGACAATTTGATGAGATTCCAAATGATATGCCGGTATTATCTTATGAGGAATGTTTTAGGGTTAATTATTTCTTATGCATTATAGATCAAGCAATTTCTTCCTTGAAGACAAGGTTTGAACAATATCAAGAATATGAAAATATTTTTGGTTTCCTTTTTACGTCGGACAAGTTGCGTTCATTAGATGATACTAGCCTAGAGTCTCGTTGTATCCGTCTTGAAAATGCACTAAGTAATTGTGAACAGTCTGATATCGATGGAAATGAACTGAAAGTGGAAATTAAGTTACTTAGAGAGTTTTTGCCTAATGAAAAGATGGGACCTCTTGATATTTTGAACTATTTGAAGTCTGTAGATTGTTTTCCTAATGCAACAATAGCATATAGAATTTTGTTAACTATTCCAGTTACTGTTGCCTCTGCAGAAAGAAGTTTCTCGAAATTGAAGTTGCTGAAGTCATATATGCGTTCTTCAATGTCTCAAGAAAGACTTAATGGTTTGGCAATGATAGCAATCGAGAATGATCTATTGGAGCAAATCTCGTATGAAGACTTAGTAGATGATTTTGCTTCAAAGAATGCTAGAAGGATGGCTATTTTCAAGTGAAAATGTTTGTAATTTTTATAACTGTTTGTTTTCACTTGCATTTTGAAAAATAAAAATAGCGGATTCATGATACACTTTTATACTTGTTTTAAATTTACGGGATGTTTTACATACAAAGGGTCTCATTTTACATATTGAGCACAGGGCCCCAAATTTTTCTAAGACGGCCCTGCTGCAGATCCACACTAACCTCGCGTGATAAAAATATATAAAATTCACATACAGATAGAATCGAATCAAATAATCCAGAATAAATAGTCTGTCAAAAAGAACACCCCAATCGGTATTCTCCAGCAGCTCGTAGTAAATTTATAACAAACAGAACATCGATCGATCATGACTCTCGCCAGTCACCCACGTGTGACCGTACATAACATAACAAAAACGTATAACATCTCTATATCTCTTTTGTCAAATGGTTGAATCTTAACCTATAGTGCGCCCTACTGCCCTTCCACAAAGCAGAGCATTGGTAGGGATTGGGTACTCATCCCTCCACGATTCAGCTGGTGAGTAGACACGAAGATAGAACTGCTGACCAAGGTACTGGCGTGCCCAGTTTTCTGATCTCACATTCCACATCCCTACGTTGTCTAGTGGCATGTACACTGCCGTCCATGACTGTGGGTATACCTGAATAATGGTTCATAAATAACCAATGTATGTAAAACCAGTTACTCTTCATGGAAAACAGAGCATGAATTACAGCAAAAAAAAAAAAATGGGAATCTTATGATGTAGTACCTGAACTGTGCAGCGAGACACCGCATCTCTCAGATTGTAACCCAATCTGCTATCAGATGTCCACTGTCCACCATCCATCCTGTGGATTACAAGTGATTCCGACTCGATCAAAAAAATTCAAGCACAAACCATCCAGACAAAAAGCTACTCATGAATGAAACATATACTTACCCAACAACGAAGAAAATGTGGCCATCGATATGCCAGGACTGAACAGAATCTTCAGTATTCTCAAACACAATCTCAATAAAAGATCTGAAATCAGCAGCCATGACGGAGGTCTGGAGCCATCCACCACCACCAACTGGATTATCCGAGATGCTTCCTAGGTTAAACACCCCGGATATCTTGAAGTGATCCGCCAGCTTCAACGGCGTATCGGCTGGGATGAAGGACACGCTGTTCACTGCATACCTTTGCTTCCCGTTAATCATGGGGGCAGAGTTTGCAAGCCTTATGGTTCGTGTCGTGTTGATCAAACCATAATGGTATGATCCTTGTGGGTTTGGTCTGGGTCCACTAGCTGTCAGATTCTGCCTGATATAGATAAGAAAGAGTATATGCAACCTTAATATACAGTACTTGTTTACTTAAATGCTGCGTAGAGAAAAATTGAATACTATATAATATGCCAGCCAGAAACCACCAAGATAAAGACAGAACAACTTGCCTGATTGATCTGGCTTGGTTGATGGACCAATCGATCTGGGTGGTAGGGCCACCAGGTGGCGTGCCGGAGAGGGTGCCCGAACCACCGTTGCTGTAGTGAACACTGGCGGTGGTAGTGAGTATCTGGGGAGAAGTGAACCTGGTTGAGACAACCATGTAATACTCCTTTGGTGGCTGGTCAAACGTGACTAGAACAGAGTACGATTGACCCAAATGGATGTCCAACGAGCTGTAAGGGGTCTGGAGTGTGTGAACCCCTTCCACTTCCGCCAGAATCATCGTATGCCCCTCAATCCTGAAGTTGATTGATGTTGCCATCCCAACATTTGATATCCTGAATCTGTAAGTCTTCCCTGCAAAAACAAAACAAAAACAAGTTGGGTTCTGTTCTGAAGCAATTCCAGAATAATAGGCTAATGAATGGAGCACTGAATTTGCAAATGTACCTTGGTCGACGGTGAATGTGTTTCCATTTGATCCACGGCCGTTGATAAGGAGTCCATCCGGGAAAGGAAGATCATGACCACTGTCTAGTACTCCTCTAAGATCCTAAACAAGAAAACAACCGCGATTTTAGTTTCATTTCCAACAAGTGGTAGTATATAATCATGGATTTGCACATAGAACCGTGTCGTGGTGGTATGTTACCGTGTGATTGAACTTGTACCAGTCGCCTGCGAGGATGGTGAAGTCACCTGCAGGAGGTGGGAAGGGAACAGGGATCCTGGGTCGACTGCTGACTTTGATTCCACCAAACCCACCGGCTGCCCTGTGGAAAGCAAGAGATGGGAAGTAGAAGTAGCTTCCGATTTGATCTTTCGCTTTGATAATATAAGTGAAGTTGACACCAGGCGGGATTGGGCAATTTGTTCCGTATACACCGTCCTGCCACGAGTTTCTTCTGTGCTGTAACCCATTCCTGCACACGCATAACCAAACTTGAAAGATGCAAACTACCGAAGCTTTACTTGCTTCATGTATCGAACCTCACACTTCAATCCCAAGTTTAGGTTATTCAATTCCTTGTTCAGGTTTTATTTATCTGGAGTTTGAAAACCATTAATCATATGATAATTCTTTTTAAATAGAGATAAATATTCTAAAATACTGCAAATTCTATAAACCCAGATTATTCTTTTGTTTAACCCAATCCAGACACACTTATAAATTTAACATGGAATGATATCAGACGAAGTAACCATATGGCTTTTCAAAGGTCCATTGGCCTCGCCCAGTCCAGAAAATGAAAAGGGCCACTGAAGGAAAAGCGCCCAGATTCAGCTCCAAGTAGAACTAGAGTCTAATTAATTAGATTAGGTAAATCATCTATGCCCGCTGACTACCCTGCTACTGAAAGAGGGGACAACCTACCCCAATCAACATCGATTAAGGCACGTTACTTGACAGTTCTAGCAAACCCACTAATCCGGCTCAGCCACTCTACTCTTAGAATAATAACAGTTTGCCAGTTGGTCTGCCTAAAATATACTCTAATAATATCACTGCTAATATATTTTATTTCATTTTTTTAAAATGAGATCTTACACGCTGATGACTATTGCTCTGGGTAGTGACAATCTGGGGAAGTAAAGAGCAATTACTACAGCTAGCGAGAATCTAGGAGCCATAGAACAGTTAACGACGCCGTTCCGTTTCACATCAATATCGAATAGTACGGAAGCAATGAATCGGCATACAGTGTGAGTATGTAAGTGATTACCAGGAGATGAGGAAGGGTTCATCCAAGCTGTTGAACACACTAATAATAAGATTGTCGTTGGTCACAACATCAATGGTAGGTCCTGGAAATTGCCCATTTATCAATATCCCCTGTAAAATACCAAATTAACAACAGAGTACTATAAGCAACCCACATTCATCAATTAATTAACCGCGGCTGGAAAGGCAAAAATGTAAGTAGACAGAAAGATTAACGAACCGTTTGCTTGACTCCAAGTGGCCAGATGTCACCGTAAGACACATTCCAGTTGTAATATTTGTAGGGATCTTCACCATTTGCAGTTTTAATGCAGCCCAGAAAAACGAGCAGTGTTGCCTGTAAAAGCAGCACCGGGAGAAGTTGGGAGCCAAAACGCGTCGTCCTTTGGTGATTACCCATTTGAATGCCTATCCCGGTCTTTGCCCGCTTTCCGCTACTACCCGCCCAGTACCCACTATAACGCTATAAGCAAGGGGGCACCCAGAGAAGAAAAGTGGAAGAATAAAAGAGCGAATGTGGGATGAGGTGCTCACAGATCTATCTATGCCAGCATTATTTTCAACACGGCGGAAAGAAATTCCACTCTTTTTGCTTTTGTTCTTCTTTGGCGCTCCTTTTTTGCGCTTCGCCTTTAGACTACGCTAAGTAAAGAGTAGGGGGAGGATGAGGCGCGGGTTGGTTCTTATTTGCGGGGGATATGCTTCTTTATCAGGGCAATTTGGGTGTCGGTGATTGAGACTTCGTGGAAAGTACTAAATTAGGGTAAACTGTTCCTTGCTCTCGGTGATGCTAACGAATGGACTAATCCAGCCGTGTCATTTCACTATTCACCCTCCTAAGGGCTTCCACAGCAGAGTGGATTCCACCCTCTAGCATTAAAAATAAAAGATAATTGCACATGTCAAGAAGAGAGACTAGTGTGTGAGTTCCTTAGTTAAGGAACCCATTTTATGTCGGAGGAGAGATTGTGAGAGAGTGAATAAGATTAATTTTTGTGGGGTCCACCTTCACTGCGGTGGATGCTCAAACTCAACGCAGTGAGTGAATACATTGATTCGACGTAAACAGAGAGAGAGAGCAGCACCCGCTTAGCTGTATTTTGGACGAGAAAGGAAATTAATAAGAACTGCAATCAAATCAACATCGCTCGTTGATTAATTTCCCTTTCTCCCACATGCGTTAGGCATTTTCTTTTTATTTTTGAAATACTACTGTGATTCATCCATTCATAACACCAAACAAGTACCGCCAAGGTCTACATAGTAAACATCCAGAGCTGGGATGTAGTAGTATAAACAACCACCATCCTCCAGCATAATCAAAATACTAATCCTATGAACAACTCTTAAACTACCATTACAAGTAGTTATAGAGACAAAAGGTAGGCCCATTAATAGCCTAAACTTACAAACCAACCTAAACTTATGAAACAGATTAGAGTAACCCCCTACATTAACCCAAAAAGAAGCTTCCTTCCTGGACTTAGGCTTGCTTCGGCAAATCTCACCATCATCCCTTTTCTGATCTCTCATTCCCAACCTGTGAGAACTCCATCGATACTTACCCAGTTTCTTCTGCCAAACTTGATAAGAGTTAAGCTTTTTAGACTTTGATTCCTTCCAAGCGCTCCACTTGATCGATCTAACCATTAGTTTAGAACACAAGCTAAGGCTACCCATCTGAGTGATAAGCTCCAGAGCTATTTTGTGTGTTAAAAATCTAACCTGATGCACATTGACAGTGCTTGAGATCATTCTTGTAAGTGTCTGGTGGTGAAAATTAAGTCTAACCAGCGATACCCTCTTCTGGTTAACATCACTTCCCTTCTCGAATTTGTCATCCTCAATTCTGTCTCCCTCTCTTCTTCCCTTTATGGATCAGAACTCCATACAGCCATCTAAAAAACTTCCTCCTTACCACAGCTGAGTAAATTAATACTCCAAAGACCCAGAAGAAGTAAATACTCCATAAAAGAACCAATACTACTCGTGTGCACCTGCACCAATCCACATTTCTATCTTGAAATTTGGGAAAAAACCCAAAACTGAATTCTTCATCAGTCCAGCTAGACCAACAAAACGCCATTAAGGAGCAAACTCAAGACCAGATTTCACAGACAGAAACAAGCACTTCGCTAACAGAAAATCCACACAAACTACCACAAGCTGGTCAGATTTGAGGCCAACACCCAATCAGACCAGGAAGACACCCACAATCGGCACCCAGCTCAGGCCAACCAAAACCACGAAGACATAACTCACCAGAAAGACACCCACAGTCGTCCCGCCCCTGAACTACACACCGAAAAGGTAGAGACAGTGGACCTAGTCGACAGCAAAACCCCCGCCTGAAATCTTGAAGCAAGGCTGAGTCGAACTACCACTCCTCCTCTGAACTAAAACAAATACACAACCAGAACTAGAACATCCACCAAGCAAACAGGGACCAAAAGATCGCACCCACCTTCGCTAGAAGCTAGGCTACATCCACGAACTAGTAAATTCGGAGAAGATAGCACCGATAACTCGTACCAGAGCAAGGACAAGGAACTGACCGGAAAATCTGCTTCCTAACACTAGAAGTCGTCGGAAACCTAATCCCCAAAATCAGCCCTAATCAGTCGAAGAGACTAACCAACCTGAAGGGCACTGCTTCCAGATGCCACCAACAACTGGAGGAAGACCGCTAATGGAATACCAATCTCCCTGCACGCAGAGGAGAACCAAAGAGCACGACTAAATCGCCTCTGTAATCGCCTCTAAATGAGAGCGATATTGTACGGACCGTTATTAAATGACACCAATATGTTAGGCATTTTCTTTTGATTTCACATGCCTTCATTCAATGGTGTGATTTAAATTTCTTCATCCTCAAAAAAGCAAATGATATGATTTTAATTTTTTGGTTTGTCATGAGACACGTATTGATTAATTCGGAGAGGCAGTAACCTTTGTTCAATTTTTTTTTAATCGGGTCCATTTGTGGACTTTGTTTGTTTTTGCCGGTTTTTGGTATTTGTGTAGATTTCACAATTTCTCTTCTACCTTAATTGAATAGCTGCTCTTGAAAGCTGTTTTGACAGCTAACACTAATTTCAGTGTTGCTCCCAATTTTTTCACTACTTCATTTTGATAGCTGCATTTGAAAGCTAACCACAAATGGACAGATAAGATAGTTTTTTTTCGAAACCAACGGATTTTTATACTCCCTTTGTCCCTAATTGACCTTCATGTTTGCTTTTTAGCACATTTTTCCACTTCAATATTAAACATATAAGATAAAATAATTTTAGAAAACAAATTTCTATAATATATAGTTTTTCACATAAGGATTCCATTGCAATACTTAGATTTATAAAATTATATTATCTTATATGTTAAATATTAAAGTCAAACGACATACTCAAATAGTAAAGAGAAAGGTCAATCAGGGACGGAGGGAGTATTAGATAATGAGGTTCATGATACATCATGGTATATTATTGCACTATATTCCTTCAAAAGTTCCAACTCTACCTACATTTTGCTAGAATGTGAGCATCATCATTATTGGCTCTATCAATACAAGACCAAAACACTTCCTGCAAGAGTTTAAACATGAACATACCTCCTTAAGGACCATCTCAACATCCACGTCGAGTCAAGATCTTCCCCTGAATGCACTGAATATTCAAGATAGAATCTGTATAAAAGTGATAAGACGTTCCTCCCAGCTTATGAGTCACTATTTTCTAAACATAAGGGTTTTAGCTTCAATAACATGTGGGCTTCATGACACCTCGCTTTTAGCAATTCCCATTGCAATGACCGTGTCATCAATGTCCCTCCATATGACTCCCATTCCTGAGCCTTCCTGGTTTGTGCTTCCGTCAACAAAAATATGAATTGTTGCCTTTGTAGGTTCCTTATTGGCAATGGGTAATTGTGAACTAGATGAACAAGTGAAGAGAGTAGTGTCAAGGACGGACTCTGCCGGATCAAGTCCTTGTTTGAAAGATTGGATGTTGCCATATGTAACTAGCATTTCACAGACCACGACTTCTAGAGGAAGGTGACAACTTTCTTTGGATCATCACCTCCTTCTCTCAGGAAGACTAGGAAAAACCAGTCATGGAAGGCTGCATCATCTAGGATTCCTTGCGGACGTTGGATCCCTTCAGTATGCCATCACGGTTTGATTTTAGGGCAATGCAAGAAGACATGAACAAGGTCGTCATATCCTCCACAAGTGAAGCATTTCACATAATCAGTCATTTGACGACACTTTGCAATGAGAGTATCATTACTGGAAAAGAGCCTTTGCGAATCAGCTTCATTGCACTTCCTATTCTGCTCTTGTAGGAGGTAGAGGTGTTGCTTTGTTGGGATAAAGTGTCAGCTATGTCTATGTTGTTTTAGCCGTGAAGATACCATTCTTTGTTGCCCCCTCAACACCAGTTGTCTACATGATTTTTCCTCCCAATAACGGCTCTGAGTATATGGGTTGTGTCTTCCTCAATAAACCATGCCTTAACCCTCGAGACATCCCATGTATGATCGCTTTATTTGATGAGCCAAGAAACCCTGCCAAATTTTCTTGGTAAAGTGGAATTTTCTAGCTTCATGGCTTGCCACCTTGTTTATCAAGGAGCTAGGGGTTAGTGAGTTTGACGGTAGAACCATCTCCCAAGACCCTTCTAGTGTCGGCTTTAATAATTCGAAGGGTCATCCAAAGAGATCTCCAAATCGGGCTTGGTTGAGCACTCAAACTTGCATCCAGAAGATAACCATCCACGAACTACTTCACTACAATAACATGAGAGACTAGGAGGTGCTGGTTATGGAGGACCCACCAGCATTGTCTAGCCAGGAGGGCGCCATTAAAGTTCCTTAAGTCTTTAAAACCAAGTCCCTCGTCATTCCATTTTTACATAGGGTATCCCAACTTCTTCAACAGATGCCACAAGATTGTAAGGACCCAAACCACCTGAATTGATGAATAATTCCTTGGATTTCTTGAAAGAGAGACATGGGGAGTCGAATGAAATATAGACCTAGACCAGTCACCTCCTTAACACCAAAAACATCAAAGATTTGTTTCCTAATAGAGTTACACAAAATAGTCAAAAACATCATACCCAACTTAGCGACATTGACACAATGACCTAAAGCTTCCCTGAAGTCCTCAATTATTCTAATGATTTCTACTGCATTATCTTGGTTTGCTCGGCCAAAGAGCACACAGTCATCAGCAAAGAAGAGGTTGGTTATATCAAAGCCAAGGCTCTTTAGAGAGAATCCTTGAACAATCCCAGCAATGCCATAACTTTGAGGGCCGATGGCAAAGCCTTCATGCAACAAACAAGGAGGAAATGGGATAGTGGGTCTACCTTAGGCCATGTTTTGGGGTAAATGAACGCCGTGGTCTCCCGTTAATAAGAACCATAAAGGAGACATAGGTGACTTACTTTTTGATGACATCAACCCAGTTCTCGTGGAACCCTATACATCTTAGTACCCCAAACACAAATGGCCACTCCACTCAGTCAAAGGCCTTGGCCATGTCAAGCTTTAGTGCAAAATATCCCCTTTTTCCGCTTTGATTGTGTTCATAGTGTGAATAATTTGATGAGTTGTAATAATATTATCATAGATAAGCCTTCCTGAAACCAAAGCACCTTGACCTTTCGAGATGACATGCTTCAAAAACTCTTTAGCCCTATTGACCAGAACTTTGGCAATCACCCGCTAGATGGTATTGCAAATTAATGAGATTGGTCTGAACTCCTTCATTGAACTCTCCTGTTTTTATGCAAACAATATGTGTGTGGTTCAGCCCATTTGGCATGCTACCCGAGTTCAATGTTGAGAGTGTCGTGCTTATAAAATCTTCCCTAATAATATCCCAATAAGCATTAAGAAAAAATCCATTTATACTGTCAGGTCCTGGTGCCTTATGGTGATTCATTGCTTACAACGGTTGAACGACTTCATCCCTAGTATAGGGCTTGACTTCTTCAGATTTTGTGGCACTTTATTGTCGACAACCGCAAACAAGTGTGGGTTGTCAACTAGGTCGGATGTTTGGAAAAGATTTATGAAGTAGCATTTAGCAACCTACTCCCCTTCATTCCACCTCGAAGTTCTCCTCCTTGAAAATCCAGGATGTTATGAATAGTGTTTTTCTTTTTTCTGCTGTGAACACGTTGGAAGAAGTATCTCATATTTCTATCACCCTCCCTTATCCATTTTTGGTGAGATCTATGTGCCCATCTTGCTTATTCCTTAAGCAGAAGTCAGTCAAGCTGTTGATTAATACTCTTCCAAGTTTCCACGGTACCATGAGATGGATATTGGCTAGCCACTCTTTCAATTTCATTTTTCAATTCCAAAATCTGTAAGTTCTCTTCTCTTATCTTCCTCCTCCCCAGGTTTTCATCTACTGCCCATAGTTTGAAACTTTGAAAACATAATTTTGTGGAGCCTACATGCTTGTCCAAGTGTCTTGCACTATCTGTCAACAAGCAGGATCGTCAACCCAGCAATTCTCAAATGTGAATAAAGAGGGTCCTCCTTTACGGATTTCTTCTATACAAAGCTTGATGGGGCGATGATCAGATCTACCCCATCGTAGGTGGATGTTGTGGGAGTGGGGAAAAGCAATAAGTCCATGCCGGATTAGCTAAATATTTGTCAAGTATGCATTTATTGTTGTTTCCTCCTTCTCGAAATTAGTAAACGATCACTGAAAAAATCTAGATCCATGAGCTAACAAGTGCAAAGTCAATTGTGGAAAGCTTGCATCCGTTTTAATTTCTTACACCTCTACCTTATTGCTCACTTCTATACAAGATTCCATTGAAATTGCCCAAGACAAGCCAAGGTTGGCTGATCGAACATTTGAATTGTTGAATAAAACTCCAAGTTTTCCACCTCTCAGATGTTTCCATCCATCCATGAATCCCAGTACAATACCACGAAGATCCAAACCCATCGGCAATTCTACAATCAATTTGGTGAAGAGAGAGTAGGATATTACCTTCAATTGTAGGCTATCCCACTAGTAGAGGGGGATTCCTCCGCAGCGTCCCACATAATCGATAATAAACCCATGGAATCCCTTAAGGCTTCAGCTAAAAAACTACATTTCCTTTCTTGTTCTTTTAGTTTCACAAAGAAATATGACATCTGGTGATTCCTCTCGAATAATATCTAGATCCCATCGTCGAGCTTTCGGCTGTCCCAATCCTCTACAGTTCACCGAAAGAATGCTCATCTTTGGTTTGCATCCCTAGTGAATGCACAGTGTCACTACTGGCCGTGAAACTTACATGCGAAAGAGGAAAGCTAGCTAGGAATGTCTGTTGAAAATTTGGGGAAGGTGAGGTGGTGTTTGTAAGATAGTTGTGTTTGAGATTTTTTTATTGTTGTGAAATTTCACTAAATACCTTGAAGATCGCACATGCAACTCCTCTTCAATCCACAAAAACAACTCAAAATGAAATTTTGTGTGAGTAGAAGTACAAAAATTTGACAAAGCATGATTTTTTCAATACAACAAGCTAAAGAAAACTGAATTGAGGATGTAGCAATAGCAAGCAAGATTTGTTTTTGTATTCAAAGGGGTAACTGTCGCAAAATACCCTTACTCACGCAGCGGAACTCTATTACAACGAAGGGTGATACAATACCGTTAGCCACCCATATGGCTAACCGGGCCTATCTTACATACAGTAACGGTCTGATGGACTGGAACAACTGAGTACACAATACAAATACACTACTCAATTCATTCTTTACTATACCGAGTCTACAATATACGGATGCCAATAACATATTCGGTCTTACACCTCATTCAAGTACATAAGTAATTAAAATCTAACTACCCATGCTAACCACCGACCCCGTCCTACTCTCAAACGGTATCGTCCTCGGTGTACCTGAAAAATAAAAACGATACCCCTAGGGGCTCAGCTTACGCTGCATATGAAATTCGCATACCCCGCGTGCTAACCGGGGTACGCCGACTACTTTTGGTCGAGAGCATGGAGATTCATTTTAATTCAATCAACATGTAACATAGCAATGCATTACATATGTACACTACACAAGGATTCACATTCACCCATGGAATACAATCCTTAACTAACATAACAAGGTTGTTAGTTGCATTAATTTGCTCTTAGGCCTTAAGGGTTTCTACCTCACTATGCCTTGGTTACTCATTCAATAACTCACCCATTCACTCGGGTTACTTATTCTTATTCTCACCCATTCACTCGGGTTACTTATTCTTATTCTCACCCATTATCTCAGGATACTCATTCTTCCTTAATCCTTTAGTTGGATAACTACTCCTTAGAGCAGCTTCTCTTTCATCTTGACATGATTGTCGTTCCTTTAGGTGCTTCTCCACTCTCGGAGTTCCTTAATTACTTGGTTCTATGTTCTATCTCGCTGCACGTTCCCACGTCTTTACTATGGTTACCGAGGTTTAAGTCATTTAGGCACTACTTCAGTTGTCATTTCGGGTATGTCCCGGAATGGTGCTCGTAGCTGTCCAACCTTTTTGGGTGTGGTAGGGGGGTGTATCTACTCTTGGCTAGATTCTTAGTCGGTTAATATACCATTGGTGGTATTATTCAACTATGGCGGTCCGTGGACTTGTATCCCGGTTTTCGTTACTTCATCTATTCCGCCTCGTTGCAAGGTTGGTGCTAGCCTTCTTGCCGCTGCTTGGCCAGCCGGGTTCTCGCGACTACTAAGCATGTCGCCCCAAGCTGCCGCAGATTCCGGTCTCCTTGGATTAGGATTTCTCGATCTCCGCCATTAAGTGCAGCTATTCTCGTTCCAGCGGGATCCATCTCCGGGATTTCCGGTTATCGGGATCTACCGCATGACAGGTTCTGGTTAATGTAGAAATATTTAACGACTGCCAGATCGGGTTTTCCCGTCTCCGTGGCATTCTTTCCCAAGCTTTTCAATACGGGGGTTGTGGAGGGTGGGTTTGGTATTATAGGTATCTAGTTCATACTGGAAATTCCTAACTAGTGCATCTCTCACGCTACCACTTAACCCTTAGCCCTAAGTCTCTAATTCCTAACTCGGTATCTCCTAAGCTCGGTATTTTCCAGTCATCAGAGCGATACTTCGCTCTGATACCATTTTTGTAACACCCCAACCGTTAAACTCGTCATTAATTCTTAAACTGTCGCAAAATACCCTTACTCACGCAGCGGAACTCTATTACAACGAAGGGTGATACAATGTCGTTAGCCACCCATATGGCTAACCGGGCCTGTCTCACATACAGTAACCGTCTAATGGACTGGAACAACCGAGTACACAATACAAATACACTACTCAATTCATTTCTTTACTATACCGAGTCTACACTATACGGATGTCGATAACATATTCGGTCTTACACCTCATTCAAGTACATAAGTAATTAAAATATAACTACCCATGCTAACCACCGACCCCGTCCTACTCTCGAACGGTATCGTCCACGGTGTACTTGAAAAATAAAAATGATGCCCCTAGGGGCTCAACTTACGCTGCATATGAAATTCGCATACCCCGCGTGCTAACCGGGGTACGCCGACTACTTTTGGTAGAGAGCATGGAGATTCATTTTAATTCAATCAACATGCAACATAGCAATACATTACATATGTACACTACACAAGGATTCACATTCACCCATGGAATACAATCCTTAACTAACATAACAAGGTTGTTAGTTGCATTAATTTGCTCTTAGGCCTTGAGGGTTTCTACCTCACTATGCCTTGGTTACTTATCAATAACTCACCCATTCACTTGGGTTACTTATTCTTATTCTCACCCATTCTCTCGGGATACTCATTCTTATACTCACCCACTCTCTTGGGTTACTCATACTTATCTCACCCACACTCTTAGGTTACTTACTCTTTATCTCACCCACACTCTTAGGTTACTTACACTCAAGCTCACGTAGTTCTCGAGACACTACAGGTCTCCTACGCTCTTCTCACTTGTTTCTCTTAATACACAATTAAGCCAAAACACATGGCTCTCAAGCATAGTTCGACTAGCTCCCGGAACTCCCTCTTAGTTCCTACTACTTCCACATAGGTCCGACTACTCTCGGACTACTCGCATTCCCATGCACTCATCTCTCGGAGTTATATTATTATTTTGTATGTTAGTCTAGAAGCATTACTCTCGATGTTCTAATGACTTTGGGAACATTACTTAAGTTCGGGTAATCTTAGGTTTATAGGTTACCCTTACATTTCACTTACTTATACTTTCGGTTATTTTCTCATACCGGGTAAAATCCTCATATAGGAGGTCGACCATGTCTCAAGGGAGTTAGATAATCCCTTAGGTCTCTTTTACCTTTCTTACAAGTTCACATCTTTGAACTATTTACTATCCTCTAGACGGAGGTTCATTTACTCTTCCACATTTATTTGTTTCGTGGATTGTTTCTTATTGGTTTCCTAACCGTTATCGGGTGTTTACTCAACCCGTTCATCTCCTCACATTCTAGTGAGTTCATTTGTTTGCGTTATCGTTATACTTTAATCGATAGCTTGTGTGTTTGCACGTTTCCATTATTTATGAAGCTACTCGATCTACGAGTTTCTAGTCAATCGCTACTCCCTTTGAGTCGGTCTATACAGTACGTTAGACCACACCGGCATACAAGTATGTTAGCTCATACAACATACAACAAGGCATACATAATCAAACAATGGATTATTTTCATGCTTTAATCTTGATTAAGCCGACACACAAACACACAAATCAGAGTAACTCGGTTAGCATACGGGGCATGTGTAACACCCCAACCGGTAATCACACCTTCATCTCCTAGCCCGTCTCAATTACCAACCATAATGCAGTGGAACACAAACTACAACCGGGGGTGATACAATGCCGCTAGTCACCCACGTGACTAGCTAGGCCAAATACAAACTCAAATACAACAACAATTACAATATCGGTCTGATGGGCCTTTACCGAGTACACTATACAAATCATACTTCCATTACTTAACCGAATCTAAACCAAATACAACTCCAATCCCATATTATACAATACAACCTCAAATTACGATCTATACCGAGTATCTACAATTCCCAAGTGTATCCATGACCTCTTTGGTCTTACATCCCACAATATACAAATACAATTGCTTTAATAACTACCCATATCCATAACAACCCCGTCCTACTCTCGAACGGTGTCCGGCTTAGCTGTCGGTCTCTTACAGTGATCATATTCGCTTCGGGTACCTACACACTAAAAACGTTCCCCCTAGGGGGTCAGCTTACGTTGAATATGACTTCCGCATACCCCGCGTACTAGCGAGGGTACGCCGACTAATTGGTCGAGAGCATGCGGTTCATTTTATCATAACAGCATGCATACAACATACATTATATATGTACATTCACAATCAAGTTCAACATTGAACACAAGCACTAACACACATCAAGGGTTGATTCAATATGTTCTTTAATTAGGCTTGAGGGTTTCTACCTCACCATGCCTTACTCAACTACTCATGTACTACCCACTCCCTTGGGTACTCTTACTCACAATCTCTACAAGGTCTACGACACTCAACTCAATTCCCCACTCAACTCAAGTTCTCAAGTCCCACAAGCCACAACTCAATTCTCAACGCTCACATACTCGATTCAATACTCATTACTCAATACACAATACTCAATACTCAAGTTCCCAAGTCAATACTCAATGCTCAAGGTATATGATAAGTTGATCTCACGACCTCCGGGCAGGGTCATACACAAGACCCACCACCGGGCTCAAATACAAATAGGGCTTACAGTTAGCTCCTCAAATACTCAAATGTCCGGTTCACTACCGGACTACTCAAATTCCCAAAACTCCACTCTCGGAGTCAATTCACGATCTCAAGGATTAGCCTAGAAGTATCTCTCTCGATAGCATCTAATGGCTTAGGGAATTCCTCAATGTTTAGTATTCTAAGATTTAAGGTTTCAACCAACTTATTGAATACTCTCATGTTCGGGACATTGCTCATGTTAGTCGGTTCCTCTCATTGGTGTTCGACTATATTTCTAAGGGGTTTGGTGATCCCTTACCATTCATTACTTTACTCAAGGTTCGTATTTTGAACAACTTTCCAATCCTCTAGTTAAAGGTTACTCATATACTTCCACTAATATTTATCATGTGGATTTAGTCGTTTCGGTTCACTAACCGTTATCGGGAGGTTGCTACTCCCGTATGCTTTCTCACGTTCTACTGCGTTCGTAGGTTTAGGTTACCGCGTAAGGGTTCAATAGTTGTAGTGTGTTTCCACCATTTTATTAGTTCGCACTTGACTCCTTCTACGAGTCTCTACTCACACAAGACTTAACTATGAGTCGCACTACCAAACACAATCACAATCAAGCAATCCATTCCCAATTCACATTTCATGAATTATACAAACTTTAATTAAAGGAATACAATCCAACAACAAATGACACAATACAAACACAAGAGAGTACACATAATCCGATTCGTGCATTTATCTTGTTAGGTGATCACACAATCAAACAAGCACACAAATCGGGGTAACCAAGTTAGGATACAGAGCATGAGGAAATCATACCTTTCACCGGGGTTTATCTTTACCGGGGGTTCTCATGTTCTTTGGCTCACCCTTGTTCCTCGAATCATATTCTTGAACCACTAATTACATGTCAAATGGTTCAATTATTATTAAGGTGTTACAGTATGTACATTATTGCTCCAGATTTTATTTCATCTTTTATTCTTCCCAAACCCAATTCTAAAACCATTAATAAAGTCATCAAGGTAGTTTCTTACCTTACTTCACAAGTCTCTCCTTAATTCTCCTCTTGCTCCTCATCTTCCCAAAATCGGTCAAGAGGGAATGGAGTTTCCAAACTCCATCCCAACATTCAAGAAACACCAAATACATCCAATTAATTATCTAAACCCTTAGGAAATCTCAATTCAATAAAAAAAGGCTTAGAGCACAAGTTAGGGTTTTACCTTTGGAGATTTTTGAGAGGGGTTCTCACCCTTGAATCAAGAAGGGGATTACTCCACCATTGGAGGGTTGAAATGGAGCTCAAAATCAAGAAGAAAACAAGGCATCACAAAGGGGTATAAATCGGTCTCCAAAGGAGGGAGAACCAAAATGAGTTTTTCAATGAAATTTTTACCTTGTTTGAAAGAGGAGACTCCAAGCTACAAGATAATGTGCTTTTCTCTTCAAATGGGGAAAACCCATGGAGGTCAAGTTCTTCCTTTTGGAATTTCGAAAAGAGAGGAAGATAGAGGATGATGAGGGGAGTTCAAATATGTAGTTTACTTTTGATTTGGAGCTCAAATGGAGCTTGGGCATGTGATGGAAGTTGGAGTAGCCATGGAAGCTTGGGGGAGGAGCTTCAAATCGGCAGCAACCAGGAGGAGGAAAGAGAGAACGGTGGGGAAGGATAAAGGAGGAAAGAGAAAAGGAAAGAAAGAAATGAGAGGAGAGAGAAGAGGTAATGTGCTTTTGTACTTTTTCTTCTTTTTGCTTTTTGACTTGTTAATTAGTAACTAGTCTTGTGAGAGGGGCTCATTTAGGCAGTAAAAACTGGCCCACTTATATGTTACAAGCTGGAGCGTTTTTCGTCTTTTACAGAAAACGCTCGTTTATTTACCCGGTTTAGCACTATTCACTAACCGGGCCCGTTTTCCGGAATTTTCTCGTTTCTTTAATTTTAATGGCTATTAAGCTTCCATTAATGTTTATTTATAGTTATTTAATGAACTATAATTTTTACGGTTTCATTTGACCACTCAAAGTCACGTTTTCGGGTTTCCTCAAAAAACGTGCGCTAAAGCTTTATTAGCGTTTTTAATTCGTTTTATGAATCCGTTTTCTTCGGGAATTGTTCCCATATATTATTTAGGCATTATTAAGCCTTTTAAATTCATTTAGTACCCTATTTAAGGTTGTATTTCTCCTAGGGTCACTTAACGCTCGTTTTAGCATTTTTCGCTCTTTAAGCGTTTTTATTATTTCTTTTGGATTTATTCTTTTTACCAAAATTCATTAGGCACTAATAGGCCCTCAATATCGTATTAGAGTAATTTAATCACCCTAATTAAGTACGGGGTATTTCAATCTACCCCCCTTAAAGAACTTTGCCCACAAAGTTAGTGAGTCCAAGATTGTTAGTCGCCAAGGTACTCAATACTAAGGTTATACTCTCTCTACAACTGTCAATCTCCAATGTCTGACTGAATACAAACCACATATCCACACAACATGTCAAGCATGCATAGCAACCAAAAATATCTTTTTCCCAAATCTCTCAAAGGGGGTCCATCCGCAGACAATTAGGCACTAAGTCCTTCCCCAAATCGAGTGATCCCTCAGGTACCGGTCACGTTTGAACACTTACGCTCTCTGGTTCACGACCGTCATGACATTGAGCACTTACTCTTTCTGGCTCTACGGTCCTTTGGTTATGATCAAAATTCATTTGCACCTCTAGAGAATCCTCAGGCTCCAAAGTGGGTACTCTTCCCTGACCGGACTACTCATATCCGGCGGCCCTTGGACAAATACAAAACACACACTACAAGCGTCCTACAGGTCACTTAGTACCCTTGCTCGTCCGTTGTAGTGGTTTCAAAACTATTCAACACCTCCACCGACTCACAACTAGCTTCACCTCCATGATTCAACCGGATACCCGTGCCTAGCCATGAAGGATCCACTAGCGCCCGAGGAAGTGGTTTCAAAACCAATCCTCATTCTCAAGTTTGAAGAAAATCATTTGCCAAAATCATTTTGGAAATTCATTTTAAAAACTCAATGCATCTCCAAGTTCCAATTATGTTAGTTTCACCTATTACTAGTGTGATTACTTGTGGCCACTTATACGGAGCTTCAAGAGTCATTCAACCCCAATGTGATCAGCATTGGTGTTGAACTATCCATCCACCCCACTTTGGTGTTCGGGTTCCCTTGATCACTAGCAAACCAAGTTCCACCTCCCACCCCAATTCACACAATCAAATAGTCAAACATTAATTTCATTTTCTATCTTTTTATCTTTCTAATCATAATCATGCAACCATACATTTACCAATTTCTAGAATTCATTTACTCATTACTACTCATACCATCAATTATTACTCAACTTATCTTCAGCTACTATACCCAAGAATTTCGAAAGTTAGTTCTCAAATTAGTTCTTCTATCCTCAAATCATTTACAAGTCAAATCAATTCCTATCCTCACGTTATTCACAAATACAATCAACTTAAATTACCTAGGGGACTCGCTTCCCACTAGGTTCAACATCGGTTTCATACCGATTTATACTCTTCAAATCTCCCCAACATACTCATCAAACTCCTCAAACATACTCGTTTCCCAAAACCATTACCAATCGGGGTTCTCATTCCCCATGGAGTCTCTACTCCATTCACCTCAAATATCTCACAATCAATACTCCTTCCCACTTCTAATCTCTACAATCAAACTTAATTACATTATGAATGGCTACCTATGTTTATGTAACATAAGTACCCATCATAACAACAAATACTTTTGCGCTATGCGCATTGTAGTTTACGCCCTATCACGTAAAACATACATTTGCGGTTTTTCGTCCTACCCCCCTTAAAAAGGGATTACGCCCACGTAATCTACTATGTGTCAACATTGGAGATATGTCGAAGGCATTCAGCCGTCATGGAGTGGTTCAACTTCCATGTGGTCTATATACAATGTATTCTGGTCAAAGGGTCTTAACCGCATTGTCGGCTAGTCCTTGCACCAAGAATTCTCATCGGAGTTTGTTTAACTCTCAAATGGGTTCGGTTCTAGCCTTAGAGGCTTCAAGGCATTGATAATCAGCTATTAATTCACTAGGTGTATCAAACCTTAGAATTTGGGCCCACTAGCTTCTGTTGCGCGACCCTGATAACTTTGGGTTTATTTACCCTTCTCGTTATCCTTAATGTGTTGTACAACATCCATTTTCCCTTTTATCCTGGGAATACGGTTTATCAATCAAGCGTGGTATTCTTTTACCGTACGCGAATTCAATGAGCTTCTGATTTCCTATCCGGCTCCTTAGGAATCTATATACTGTTGTATATTTTCATGGTTATTCACTTGATTCCTCCGACTTATTATCGGTTGCGGTTAAGCCACTACTTAATTGTAGTGCTTCCTCTGTTGTCAGTAGCCTCTGAATTATGACTTTGCATTTTCTATACTTCGGTCCTTATGACTTCGTACGTTTCCTTCTACCTTTTACCACAATTGTCATCTTCCTAACTTCCTAGCTATCCCACTCGATCATTACTGCACAAGCGCAATACCAAAACACTCAGTCCTACAGAGTGCAGAGGCGGAAACCCCTGGGCAGTAAATCTCTTGTGAGATTGCATTAGGAATGAATATTATTTCCTTATTTCTCGGTCTGTCTACCATCTTTACTCATCAATTCCATAACCTTATGATTTATTCACATATATTGGTCGCTTGCTGCGCACCATATTCGTGTTTGCTTACGACCTTGGTTTCCATGGCATCCGCTATCTCATTAGCTTCCGCTCATGTATCTCTACCATTAGACAATGGTTCGCCATTTACTTGGCTGATTATAGTACCTGACATTCTTTTATATTTCTGAGCTCCTTGAGCGTTATTGGTTTTTACACTTTAGGTTCATACTCCACATATTACTTCTTAACCGATTACTTCGAGGTTTCCAACAGTTGCTATGTTAGCATATTTCCACTTTGCTTGGTAATAACTGTAAGCTTAAGCTTCACTACCGTAGTAGTTCTAAAGGAGGTACATTCTCTTTTTAGAGTGTATGTGTTCACCGCTCTCGTGGTCTCACATTAACGAGGGGTATCCTTACTCATTGGTTATTGAACTATCTTACTTGTGCCGTTCTTGGCAACTCTCCACATGGTTCTCTGTAGGTTTTGCAACCGTTGAATCTATGTATAGTTATGGTTTTGTGGCATGCTAGCCCCATTGCCTAGAGCTCTGCTCATCTTAGGTTGTTCACAAGTATTGTTTCTCCGTATACCATAAAATGGTTTGGAGGTATTACTGGGCTCCTTGATAGGATCAGTGCATCACGCTTCCGTCCGTTGGAGGTCCTTTAAGTGTCTTGGTATTGATTTGTACCTTTCAATAACTCAGGGTATCCCCTGGGTAAGTGGGATCCCTTTGGTGTTCCAACCGAGTGTTCGTTATAGGTCTGGTGCTCTTATCACGACACTTCGTTCAACTATGTTGACTTTGATACCCTTTTTGGATTGCTCTTGGGTGTTGTTGATTACGCCATTACATCCGGCTAACATTCGAGTATGTTCTGTCTACTTCGCATTGCGGTTCAGACTTCAAATTGTCCCATTTAGGGTTATAACGTCCCCTGAACTCAGGTAGACCATTGATGCTTCTCTTATGTTTTCAACTGGTTTGACACTTTCTTTGGTGTTGAATGGTATCCTCCGGCACCTTAGATGATCACCTTAGGTATTTCACTTTGTTCTTTGAACATTTGTGTGTTCATGACAGGTCTTGATTCATCGTGTTTAGGCTGGGTTCTCATTTCAGCTATTATGCTTTTGTTTCCAATTATTGAGACATATACATTATCTTTAGTCAATTACTAGTGCCTCTCGTACTTCTTAACTTAGCCATCCTCCTAGAATGAGTTTTGACTCCTCTAGCTTGAAAGCTCGTCTGGGTTCTTCAGTCATCTGAGGTATTCAACTATTTCGGTTTGCATTCACCTTATGGTCCGTAGAACGGAGTTGACCACTTCCCGTGTTTCGTACACTACATGTATACATTCGTGGGGTACCTTACTGGTACGTTACCACTTACCTGACCAACTCACAAAAGGGTATGTCAAGCCCGCAAGCTCCTTCGGAGTGCGGTCGTCCCACATCCCGTATTTGGGTACACTCGTAGTGCTCGTCACACGCCTAGGTGAAGTATTCTATTGTCAACTCCTCTTGTATCATTCTATGATACTCACCATAGTTCCTTTGGGTTGGTTTTAAAATTTGAGGCTTAAAAGAAAAGTTTGTGGTTTGAAAGAAAAATTTGGGTTTAAAATAAAATCTTGGGTTTTGAAAGAAATCTTCATGGCATTGTCATGCTTGAGGTCTTTGACCAAGTACAGCTTCTTGCTGACTGGTATGTTCACTAACATAATGGTCGAGCCGTTAGGCCTTCCCAAGGTTGATTCTTCAAGTTCCTAGGATTGGAAATCCTATGATTGCTTCCATCTCCATGGTGGTACCTTTAGTAAGTACTTGTTAGTCGTTAAAAGGCTTCCAATTGCCTTGCAGTTTCTGCACTTGCCCTGGGCAAGTGCGCGGGTATGTCGGTTTTCAGGTTATCTTATACCGTTTACAGTATTGTTTTCATCCATATTTGGTGTTTATTTTGGATCTTCCTTTGATCCTTTGATCTTAGTGGTCAATCTCCTGAGTACTTCACAGTGCTCTTGACAAAATTGTTAATAATTCGGGTGCTTTCCCGATCCTTGTGGTACTCCATGTACCTTGCTCCATAGCTCGTTCCCACACTTGGCGGTGGTTACTGAGGTTTGCCGGATCATTAGGAACTACATGGTAGTCCTGTTAGTGTTGTAGGTTTAGAGTTGCTCAACCTTGACTAACTCCTTAGTCGGTTGCATACCGTTGTTGGTATTATCAAGCATTGTAGTCCGTAGACTCTCTTGTCTCGGTTTTGTTACTCTGCCCTTTCGCTTCTTCGCATAATTATGCTTCCATTCTTGTTGGCTGCGCATGGTTCTCGCGACTGCGAAGCATGTCGCCCCATGGTGCCGCAAATTTTGTTATCCTCTGGTTAGGATCTTCAATCTACTGCCGTTAGTACGGTTATTGTCGTTGAAACGGGAACCGTCTTCGGGATTTCCAACTCTTGGAATCTACCGTATGACAGGTTCCTTCTCTTTACAAAGTTTATCCTACAACTGCCAGATCGGGTTTTCCCGAGTATGAGAGGTCTTCCCATCTCTCTGGCGTTCTTTCTCCAACTTTAAAATGGGGGTTGCGGAGGGCGGGTCTGGTTATGTAGGTCTCCAGATCACACTGGAAGTTCCTATCTAGCGTACCTCTCACGCTAACACTCAACCCTTAGCCCTAAGTATCTAACACCTAACTCGGTATTTTCCTAAACTCGGTATTCAGACCATCAGAGCGATACTTTGCTCTGATACCACTTTTTGTAACACCCCAACCGGTAATCACACCTTCATCTCCTAGCCCGTCTCAATTACCAACATAATGCAGCGGAACACAAACTACAACCGGGGGTGATACAATGCCGCTAGTCACCCACGTGACTAGCTAGGCCAAATACAAACTCAAATACAACAACAATTACAATATCGGTCTGATGGGCCTTTACCGAGTACACTATACAAATCATACTTCCATTACTTAACCGAATCTAAACCAAATACAACTCCAATCCCATATTATACAATACAACCTCAAATTACGATCTATACCGAGTATCTACAATTCCCAAGTGTATCCATGACCTCTTTGGTCTTACATCCCACAATATACAAATACAATTGCTTTAATAACTACCCATATCCATAACAACCCCGTCCTACTCTCGAACGGTGTCCGGCTTAGCTGTCGGTCTCTTACAGTGATCATATTCGCTTCGGGTACCTACACACTAAAAACGTTCCCCCTAGGGGGTCAGCTTACGTTGAATATGACTTCCGCATACCCCGCGTACTAGCGAGGGTACGCCGACTAATTGGTCGAGAGCATGCGGTTCATTTTATCATAACAGCATGCATACAACATACATTATATATGTACATTCACAATCAAGTTCAACATTGAACACAAGCACTAACACACATCAAGGGTTGATTCAATATGTTCTTTAATTAGGCTTGAGGGTTTCTACCTCACCATGCCTTACTCAACTACTCATGTACTACCCACTCCCTTGGGTACTCTTACTCACAATCTCTACAAGGTCTACGACACTCAACTCAATTCCCCACTCAACTCAAGTTCTCAAGTCCCACAAGTCACAACTCAATTCTCAACGCTCACATACTCGATTCAATACTCATTACTCAATACACAATACTCAATACTCAAGTTCCCAAGTCAATACTCAATGCTCAAGGTATATGATAAGTTGATCTCACGACCTCCGGGCAGGGTCATACACAAGACCCACCACCGGGCTCAAATACAAATAGGGCTTTACAGTTAGCTCCTCAAATACTCAAATGTCCGGTTCACTACCGGACTACTCAAATTCCCAAAACTCCACTCTCGGAGTCAATTCACGATCTCAAGGATTAGCCTAGAAGTATCTCTCTCGATAGCATCTAATGGCTTAGGGAATTCCTCAATGTTTAGTATTCTAAGATTTAAGGTTTCAACCAACTTATTGAATACTCTCATGTTCGGGACATTGCTCATGTTAGTCGGTTCCTCTCATTGGTGTTCGACTATATTTCTAAGGGGTTTGGTGATCCCTTACCATTCATTACTTTACTCAAGGTTCGTATTTTGAACAACTTTCCAATCCTCTAGTTAAAGGTTACTCATATACTTCCACTAATATTTATCATGTGGATTTAGTCGTTTCGGTTCACTAACCGTTATCGGGAGGTTGCTACTCCCGTATGCTTTCTCACGTTCTACTGCGTTCGTAGGTTTAGGTTACCGCGTAAGGGTTCAATAGTTGTAGTGTGTTTCCACCATTTTATTAGTTCGCACTTGACTCCTTCTACGAGTCTCTACTCACACAAGACTCAACTATGAGTCGCACTACCAAACACAATCACAATCAAGCAATTCATTCCCAATTCACATTTCATGAATTATACAAACTTTAATTAAAGGAATACAATCCAACCACAAATGACACAATACAAACACAAGAGAGTACATATAATCCGATTCGTGCATTTATCTTGTTAGGTGATCACACAATCAAACAAGCACACAAATCGGGGTAACCAAGTTAGGATACAGCATGAGGAAATCATACCTTTCACCGGGGTTTATCTTTACCGGGGGTTCTCATGTTCTTTGGCTCACCCTTGTTCCTCGAATCATATTCTTGAACCACTAATTACATGTCAAATGGTTCAATTATTATTAAGGTGTTACAGTATGTACATTATTGCTCCAGATTTTATTTCATCTTTTATTCTTCCCAAACCTAATTCTAAAACCATTAATAAAGTCATCAAGGTAGTTTCTTACCTTACTTCACAAGTCTCTCCTTAATTCTCCTCGTGCTCCTCATCTTCCCAAAATCGGTCAAGAGGGAATGGAGTTTCCAAACTCCATCCCAACATTCAAGAAACACCAAATACATCCAATTATTTATCTAAACCCTTAGGAAATCTCAATTCAATAAAAAAAGGCTTAGAGCACAAGTTAGGGTTTTACCTTTGGAGATTTTTGAGAGGGGTTCTCACCCTTGAATCAAGAAGGGGATTACTCCACCATTGGAGGGTTGAAATGGAGCTCAAAATCAAGAAGAAAACAAGGCATCACAAAGGGGTAGAAATCGGTCACCAAAGGAGGGAGAACCAAAATGAGTTTTTCAATGAAATTTTTACCTTGTTTGAAAGAGGAGACTCCAAGCTACAAGATTATGTTCTTTTCTCTTCAAATGGGGAAAACCCATGGAGGTCAAGTTCTCCCTTTTGGAATTTCGAAAAGAGAGGAAGATAGAGGATGATGAGGGGAGTTCAAATATGTAGTTTACTTTTGATTTGGAGCTCAAATGGAGCTTGGGCATGTGATGGAAGTTGGAGTAGCCATGGAAGCTTGGGGGAGGAGCTTCAAATCGGCAGCAACCAGGAGGAGGAAAGAGAGAACGGTGGGGAAGGGGAAAGGAGGAAAGAGAAAAGGAAAGAAAGAAATGAGAGGAGAGAGAAGAGGTAATGTGCTTTTGTGTACTTTTTCTTCTTTTTGCTTTTTGACTTGTTAATTAGTAACTAGTCTTGTGAGAGGGGCTCATTTAGGCAGTAAAAACCGGCCCACTTATATGTTACAAGCTGGAGCGTTTTTCGTCTTTTACAGAAAACGCTCGTTTATTTACCCGGTTTAGCACTATTCACTA
This sequence comes from Limonium bicolor, assembly GCA_023374045.1. NCBI lineage: Eukaryota > Viridiplantae > Streptophyta > Magnoliopsida > Caryophyllales > Plumbaginaceae > Limonium > Limonium bicolor. The sequence continues at coordinate 441,574,622 of CM041777.1, forward strand.
ACCGGGCCCGTTTTCCGGAATTTTCTCGTTTCTTTAATTTTAATGGCTCTTAAGCTTCCATTAATGTTTATTTATAGTTATTTAATGAACTATAATTTTTACGGGTTCATTTGACCACTCAAAGTCACGTTTTTGGGTTTCCTAAAAAAACGTGCGCTAAAGCTTTATTAGCGTTTTTAATTCGTTTTATGAATCCGTTTTCTTTGGGAATTATTCCCATATATTATTTAGGCATTATTAAGCCTTTTAAATTCATTTATTACCCTATTTAAGGTTGTATTTCTCCTAGGGTCACTTAACGCTCGTTTTAGCGTTTTTCGCTCTTTAAGCGTTTTTATTATTTCTTTTGGATTTATTCTTTTTACCAAAATTCATTAGGCACTAATAGGACCTAAATATCGTATTAGAGTAATTTAATCACCCTAATTAAGTACGGGGTATTTCAGCATGAGAAAATCATACCTTTCACAGGGGTTAGCTTTACCGTGTGACCTCCTGTTCCTCGGTTCACACTTGTTCCACTGATAACATTCAAATGTTTCTATTAACATTAAGGTGTTACGGTATGTAAAACTAATACTCCCGTACTTAACCCCGTTATCCCGTTTAACTTTGTTTTACTCATGTGTTCTTAAACTCACATCTTTCTCATTCACTCCTAGCACTTGTTTACACTTCTTAGGACCTTTACATGTCCCCAAACAAGGCCTAAACATCATCTAAAACCATTACCATTCACTTCCCCATCATTAGGACACTTAAAAACACTTTCTGGCAAGTTTTTACACTGGTCCGGGTTAGTGTCCGGGGTTACAAACCCGGACCAGACACGGTTTTAAGTTTCTGCCTACATTTTCATGTGGTCCGGGTTTGTGTCCTGGGATATAAACCCGGACCAACCCCTGAATTCACTCTCGGGTGCGTTTTTGATGTGGTCCGGGTTTGTGTACCGATTTGCAAACCCGGACCACCCTTGGAATTGTCAAAATTTACAGTTTTTGATCAGTTTTCAACCCCTAATTCACCTCTAATCATTCCCTAATCATTCCACATGTTTTCTACATGTTTAAACATCTCAAAACATGCTCTAAACCTCTTCAAAACATAGGTTTAATCCCTACTCAAATTCTTACTCAAATTCACAATTTCCATTCTCTCTATTGCACTCATGCACAGCAGTGCACTTAAAAATTCTTTTGATGTTTCATAACCTTCCACCAACCTTATCAAACCATTCCTAGACCAATGCACTTCTCATACCAAGGTTCAACTCCTTGTTTCTCAAGTTAAACACTCTTATTCATCTCAAGCCATTCCAAGACTTTCTCACCCATTTATGCTACAGATTTTGCATCCATCCTCCTAACTCTCATTCTCTAGTTCTTGGTGGATTTAATCCACTCATTTACACTTCCATTTACTCCCAAACACACATAGGTTCACCAACCTCTTAACATCACCTTAACACTCGGTTTTCTACCGAAAATTCGTCATAACCTGGCTACTTTTCTAACATTGCCCAAAGCTCATCACATCACTTAATTCATCCTAAAAACTAACCAAACCACAAGGGTTCTACCAGCACACATAAACTCATCAATACTCAACAAATCTCCAAATGCAACACAATACACAAATCATAAAGTGCATAACTCTTAGGCCCTTAAATCAAGCATTTAATTCACAATGCATCAAGCACTACCACAACTCTTTCTCATCTCAAATATTCACACTCCATCACATGTTGGGGTTCATTATTTAATTTAACCCTTCCCAAAATTCTAAAAACATTTAGTTAGGCTCCAAGGTAGATTATTTACCTTATATTCACAAGCCTTTTCTTTGCAATTCTCTTCTCCTCTTCTCCACTTCTCTTCACTCCCAAAATCAGCCAAGGCAACTCACTTGCCCAATCACTAAACCAATTTCCAAATTGGAAATTAAGCACTAAGCAATACTCTTATGCTTAATTATTAATCTAGAATTCAAAAAGATGCTTAAAGCACCAAGTTAGGGTTTACCTTTGGAAATTCTTGAATGGTTTCCAACTCTTGAATCTTAGGAGGGATTTCCACCACCATTTAAGGCTTGGAGAATAGCTTAAACAAAGAGGAAAAACTAGTCACAAAAAGAGCCAAAATCGGCCAAGGTGGAAAATGGAGAAAATATGAGTTTTCCATGGATATTTTTACCTTAATAGAAGGAGGAAGCTTCAAGCTTCAAAATGGTGTGGTTTTCTCTTCAAGTGGCCAAGACCCACGAAAATGAAACTCATCCTTTTAGAATTTTGAAAAGAGAGAAGTGTGGAGCTTGATGAGAGGAACACAAATATGTGTTTTGTTTTTGATTTGGAGCATTTAAGTGGCTTAGAGAGAGGTGGAGGAAGGTGGCTGCCATGGAAGCTTGTCGGAGCTGCTTAAATCGCCAGGAAGGGGAGAAGGAGGCAGCTCACGGTGGGAAGAAAGGAAAAGGAAGGAGAAAGAGAGAAGAAATGAGAGGAGAGAGGTAATGAAAGTACTTTATGCTTTTTACTTTTTCCTTTCATTTTCTTTTCTTTCTTTATTTACTAACTAGCTAATAAGCAAGAGGGGGAGGCTTCCAAGTCTATTAAAACCGGCCCCTATTATATACATATGTGCTGGAGCTTTTTTCGTCTTTTACAGAAAACGCTCGTTAATTTACCCGGTTTAGCACTATTCACTAACCGGGCCCGTTTTTCGGATTTTTCTCGTTTCCTTGTTTTTAATGGTTATTAAGCTTCCATTAATACTTAATTATAGTTATATAGTCAACAATAATTTTTACGGGTCTATTTGACCACTTAAAGTCATGTTTTCAGGTTTTCTCGAAAAACGTGCTTTAAAACTCCGTTAGCGTTTTAATCCATTATTTGGATCCGTGGCTTTAAAACTCTGTTAGCGTTTTAATCCATTATTTGGATCCGTTTTCTTTGGGAATCATTCCCGTGTACTAATTAGGCCTAACTAAGCCTTAGGAATCCATCTCGGACCCTAACGAGATCATATATCTCTTATACTCATTAAATGCGTGTTTTAGCGTTTTTTGCTTTTCAAGCGTTTTTTCTTTTCTTTTGGTTTTATTCTCTTTACCAATACTCTCTGGACACCATTAGACCTTTAATAATCACATTAGGATAATTTAATCACCATTTTTAAGTCCAGGGTATTAAACTTTGACATTGAGACTGAGTTGAGCGACTCCTGCATAGTCATCGTATTTGGTAGTAGCTTTATATCCCTTCCTTAACAGGTCGTTGCTGAAGAACTTGGTGAGTGTTATAGTCCTTAAAGATAAAATAGTGAGGGATAAATTCTAAATATTTGTTATTATCCACACATAAATTATTTACAAAAAGTAAACACTTGTTTAATGAAGGGTAGTTAAACACATGATTGAATTTATGTAGTGGTGATTATACCCATACCTTGATTAAAGATAGGAAGCATAGATCCATCTCCGAGAGTGATGGCTTTTTACCCACTATATTATGAGGCCATAATTAATCTAGAATGTTCTCTAGTGAAATGATAAGATTCTACGGTGTCGAGTAGCAAATCAGTAGAATTATAAGTTGCACCATAGTGAATAATTGAATTTGAGATGACTATCTAGCCTTGTGCCCTCATTTAAAACAAATTTGTCACTGGGGGTGGTTATCGAGCTGCCCAGACAAAAACTGAGTACGAGACCCTTGAGAGAAAGCACCCGTAGTTGTAGGATAGCTACTTATCCCTTTTCTCATAGTGTTTCTTCTCGTAATATCCTCCTTTGTTTCCTCCTCGACTTCTTTGATTTTCTCTATTATGATTATAGTTACGAGTAGTAGAAGTGTCACTGACAGTGGTGGCAAAATTAACACTACCAATCAGGTGAATTATAAGTTGCAGCATTAACAGTGCTAGAATTAACTTTTGTATGTGACAGTGTGCTTTGCATATGGTAAATGTGGATCAAGTTTGAGCAATGTTATAATAGTCTTCATTTGTCTTGTGCTCCTTTGTTTATGATTCCAACTTACTCGAGGTGGAAATGACCAAGGTGAGTTATGTTTAGGATGCATATATACTAGGACCCTTAGATTCGGACATCCAACAGATATTATTATAGGTTCAGTTAGGGACATATATATCATATACACAATGAGCTGATCTTGGTTCATTTAATTTGTGTACTTCTGTTAATTTTTGCATCAACATACTTGTTAAATATGAGCCGTCAAAGAACTAGAAGAGATTCTTACCTCTGAGAAAGAAATAATCATTGATTGCTAGAGTTGAAGTTATTATGGGAGGGCTTGATTAAGTTACATGATGTATAGAGCACCAATAAAGTGTTGGAAGAATATGAGGAAATAAGGAAGGGTAACCCAACTGTGCTACCAGTGGATTGAGGAAGACTACGGTTCAAAAATACAAGGTGTCGTCGTCATAGGAAAAGCAAAGACATACACTTCCTTTCACGACTATGCTACCTTAATAGAATAGGGTTTGTAATGATACACCCCACCTTCTATTAATGATTTGAGTCTTATTTATAGTAAGGACTTCATAGTGAAATAATACATGTGAGTCTACAATGTATAAAAGACTAGTCCATTTACAACGAATTTATTGAACTGTGCTTCATAACATAAACCGGCTCACTAACATAACACTAGAAAATAGAACAGACTCAACCTCAAACCGACCCCTTATCATCTAATAAGAGACCTATCAAGTATAAGAGTAAAAAAAGTCGTTTAATTGAGATCAATACACAAGACATGAGATAAAAATGGCAAATTATACACTCATCAACATGTAAAGGAATAAGTCAAATTTCTTAGCTATCGTTGTTGAATGATGAATATCCACGATTTCGGCAACTACAACATTGCTCGAGCATTAGTTCACCGCAGGGTGGGAGAGAGTGGAAACCGTTCACAAATTTTGATTTTATTAAGACAATAGCGCTGAGAATGATTTGGTATAATATTGAGAATATAAGATGACAGTAGAAAGACAGGAAAGAAATAAAAAAAGACACAACAACGTCTTATGTCTCATTTTCTTTCATTCTCATTTCCATTTATATAGTATAATCCTACCTTAAAAGATAATAGTAATCTATATAAGATTACTATCAGTATATAAATACAAAAAGTTCGTAACAGTTACATATATATAAAGAGGTTAAGGAAACTAAGCAAAAAAAAATAAAATAAAAGATGTAACATACGTTACAAAAACAGAAAATAAACCCACAACATTTTTTATTTTCGGGTTTACTTTACCGTTTATCATTATTATTTTCCTTGTTGCCCCAAACTAGCCTGTAATATTGACATTGAGCACTGCCCGTGGTAATTAAGGCATGGATTTGGCCTCCAACCTTGAAGAAGAGAAAAACAAAAATCAACGGAGAGTTTTTTTTTTTTTTGAAACAAAAATCAACGGAGAGTCTTGGCTACACCTGGAAGTAGCCAAAGTTGGCTACGTCCACGAGCGCACTGGAGTGTTTTTTTTTTGTTTTAGTGTGGGTTGGTTTTGTTTTTAATTATAAAAATTTTAAATTGTTGTAACTTTTAATATATGAGTCCAAAATGAAAAAAAATTATATCATTGTTCATTTAAATTTAAGTTCTTCAAAACAAGACCAGTCATAGATATATTTTGACAACTTAAAAAAAATTATTTTCACATGTATAGTGTACAGAACATAAAAGAAACTTGTACAGATGGTCATACAAACCTGTACACATGTTCATTAAAACATGTATATCCTCACGTAAAAACATGTACATCCTCGCATTAAAAACATGTAGATGGTTATATAAATCTGTACGAATCATTAAATATGTACATCCTTAGATTAAAACCTGTACATATAAGGAAGAAAACATGTACAGATGGTCATACAAACATGTGCAAATGTTCATTAAAACATATACATTCTCATAATTGAACATGTACATTCTCACATTTGAACATGTACATGGTCACATTAAAACATGTACTTTCTCACATTAAAATATGTACATTCTCACATTAAAGTATATAACAGCTTCCAACTAGATTACCCTAACCCCCACACTCTAAAACCCACCATAGGAAAGCTAAAAAACGCCGAAGGCATTTTTAGGGTGCGTAGTGGCGGGTTTAAACCCACGACCACAAACCCTAAAATAACCTGTCGAGTTGCTACAATGTAAAGTATGAAATGGTTCCAAATAGATTACCCTACCCCCTAAAACACCCCAACACCCACCCTAGGATAGCTAAAAAACGTTGAAGGCATTTTTAGGGTTTGCAGTGATGGGTTTAGGGTCTAACGACCCTAAACCCACTACCAAAAACCCTAAAAACCTGTCGAGTTAGTTAGAACAATATAAAGTACAGAACAAATTCCAAATAGATTATCCTACCCCTCAAAACACCCCAAAACCCACCCTAGGAAAGTAAAAAACGTAGAAGGAATTTTTAGGGTTTGTAGTGGCGGGTTTAGGGACGACCCTAAACCCGCTACCATAAACCCTAAAAACCTGTCGAGTTAGTTGCTACAATATAAAGTACAAAACAAATTCTAAATAGATTACCTACCCCAAAACCCACCCTAAAAAGTTAAAAATGTCAAATTCACCACTTATTACTTAATGAACATAATATCAATTTTAATGAATCATAATACAAAATTAATGAATCATATTATCATTTTAGTGTATCATTATATACATGTAAAATAAGTTTTTTTTTAAGTTGTCAAAACATATCCATGACTGGTCTTGTTTTGAAGAGCTTAAATTTAGGTGAACAATGATATAATTTTTTTTCATTTTAGACTTATATATTAAAAATTACAACAATTTAAAGTTTTTATAATAATAAAATAAAAAGAATAAAATCTTTAAACAAAAAAGGAAAAAAGAAAAAAAGAAAAAAAATCAAAAGCACAAGCAAATATTATGTTTGCTGCGCGTGCTGCTCTCATAGAGACACACGAGATAGAGAGATAACTGATATTCTGTTAGAGAATATATAGGGAAACCCTAATCATGACGTCTTGGCTACACCTGGGTGTAGCCATCGTTGGCTACATCCCAGGCCGCGCGCACTTCTTTCTTTTTTTTTTGTGCACATGGGCGTTTTTTTGTTTTTGTTTTTTTTATTTTTCTTTTTTATTATGAAAACTTTAAATTATTGTAACTTTTAATATATAAGTCAAAAATGAAAAAAAATTATATCATTGTTCATCTAAATTCAAGCTCTTCAAAACAAGACCATTCATTGATATATTTTGACAACTTTAAAAAAAATTATTTTTACATATATGAAGCACAGAACGTAAATGAAAACTTGTACAAATTGTCATACAAACCTGTACAAATATTCACTAAAACATGTACATTCTCACGTAAAAACATGTACATCCTCTCATTAAAAATATATAAGTAGTCATATAAACCTGTATGACTAACTAAATAAATACATCCTTAAATTAAAACCTGTACATATAAGGAAGAACACTTGTACAGACGGTCATACAAACATGTACAGATGTTCATTAAAACATATACATTCTCATAATTGAACATGTACATTCTCACATTTAAACATGTACATCGTCACATTAAAACATGTACATTCTCACATTAAAATATGTACATTCTCACATTAAAGTATATAACAGCTTCCAAATAGATTACCCTAACCTCACACACCCTAAAACCCACCCTAGAAAAGCTAAAAAACGTTGAAGACATTTTTAGGGTTTGTAGTGGCAGGCCGTAAACCCGCGACCACAAACCCTAAAAACCTGTCGAGTTAGTTGCTACAATGTAAAGTATAGAACGGTTTCCAAATAGATTACCCTACCCCCAAAACACCCCAAAACCACCCTAGGATAGCTAAAAACGTCGAAGGCATTTTTAGGGTTTGCAGTTGCGGGTTTAGGGTCTAACGACCCTAAACCCGCTACCACAAACCCTAAAAACCTGTCGAGTTAGTTGCTACAATATAAAGTACGAAACAAATTTCAAATAGATTACCCTACCCCCCAAAACACCCCAAAACCCACCCTAGGATAGCTAAAAAACGTCGAAGGCATTTTAAGGGTTTGCAGTGGCGGGTTTAGGGTCTAACGACCCTAAACCCGCTACCACAAACCCTAAAAACCTGTCGAGTTGTTGCAATGATGTACAAGTTTTTACGTGTGAATGTACATGTTTTAATGAACATTTGTACAGGTTTGTATGACCATCTGTACAAGTTTTTTTTACGTTTTGTGCATTATACATGTAAAAATAATTTTTTTTAAGTTATCAAAACATATCCATGACTGGTCTTGTTTTGAAGAGCTTGAATTTAGGTGAACAATGATATAATTTTTTTTCATTTTGGACCTATATATTAAAAGTTACAATAATTTAAAGATTTTATGATAAAGTAAGAAAAAAAATACAAAAAGAAAGTAAAAAAAATAAAACGTACCTGCGCGTATCTCGTATCTCCCGGCGCGCTCCCTCTACTTTATCTCCTTCCTTTCATTTTTTTTGCTTTAATTGACTTTAATACCCTTGAATGTAGCTAACTTGGCTACAGTTAGCTGTAGGTAAGAATTTGCCAACCCTAATTACATGTGATATGAAATCCACTATAAATATATCTATTTAGAATACATAAAACAGTTGAAAAGATGTAGAAAGATGATCACTCCCACCACAAATTCTTAGTATTGTTTGCATTTGCACCTAGGGAAGGTTGGAGGAGGGCCTTCATGATGTTCGCTTACGCCATGTTTCCCTAAACAGGGACGCTTGCTAGGTCCTCCGACCCGACCTCTTTACCAAGAAATGAGAACGTATCGTCCCCACCGGGTTCGACACGGCCCACTGCGGGACGCCCACACCCAAGAGCGTACGGTCTTTGTCTATTTGGCAGTCCAGTCAGCAGCTGACTGGACTGTTTTGTTGATTGGGCTGTCTTTTTACTCTATTAATTTCAATTGGTTGTAACTTTTAAAATATAAGTCCAAAATAAAAAAAAATTATATCATTGTTCATCTAAATTCAAGCTCTTCAAAACAAGACCATACATGAATATGTTTTGACAACTTTTAAATTTATATTATTTACATGCATATATATATATATATATATATATATAATATACGATTCATTAATTTTGATATTCTGATTCATTAAAAGTGATATTATGATATACTAAAATGATGTTATGAATCATAAGTCTCATTTGTATATAGATATCTATATTTATAAAATGAGACTTATGATTCATAACATCATTTTAGTATATCATAATATCACTTTAATGAATCAGAATATCAAAATTAATGAATCATATCTTCATTTTTTGTATCATCACAAACATATAATAATAAAAAAATTTACACAATAATACAACACAAATAATATTTTATGTATGAAAATACGTGATTCACCATATAAGGTTTAAAATACATCATACAACAATAATAATACACTACAAAACAATAATGATTTTTATCGGTTCCAAAGTTTATTATCTAATTCACCACTTATTAGTTAATGAATCATAATATCAATTTTAATGAGTCATAATATTAAAATTAGTGAATCATATCTTCATTTTAGTGTATCATCGTAAACAAATAAAAAAAAAAAATTTAAACAAAATATAATACAAAACAATATTTGGTATGTATGAAAAATACATGATTCATCATATAAGTTTTAAAATACACCATACAACAATAATAATACACTAAAAATAATAGTGATTTTTTATCGGTTCTGGAGGTTGTTATCTAATTCACCACTTATTAGTTATTGAATCATAACACCAATTTCAATGAATCATAATATCAAGTTTAATGAATCATAACATCATTTTGGTGAATCATCAATCACATATAAAGATTTTTTAAATAATAATACAACACAAAACAATATTTGATACATAAAAAAATACATGATTCACCATATAAGGTTTAGAATACACCATACAACAATAATAATACACTACAAACAATAATGAGTTTTATTGGATTCAAAATTTGTAATCTAATTCACTAATTAGTTAATGAATCAAAATATCAATTTTAATGAATCATATATTAAAACTAATGAATCATATATGATTTTAGTGTATCATCATACACATGTAAAAATAAGTTTTTTTTAAGTTGTCAAAACATATCCATGACTGGTCTTGTTTTGAAGAGCTTGAATTTAGAAGAACAATGATATAATTTTTATTTATTTTGGACTTATATATTAAGAGTTACAACTAATTGAAGTTAATATAATAAAAAGACAACCCAGTCAGAAAACAACCCAGTCAGCTGCTGACTGGGATTGCCATATCAGATGGTTCGCACAATATAGTGTGCGGAGGTTCCGCACGTACGAATTTGCCAACCTACTTATGCAATTAATTAGATTTAGTGGCATTTATGCAAGGAAAGGTGGGTTAACCAACACGTAGGTTGTATCAACGAAAAACTAATTTTATATATACAGAGAGAGAAAAATAATACTCCCTCCGTCCTGAATTGACCGTCCTGTTTGCTTTATGGCACGTTTTTCCACTTCAATATTAAGCATATAAGATAAAATAATTTTATAAAACTAAATTTTGTAACATATAGTTTATCATGTAAGGAATCATATGCAAAATTTAAATTTTCAAAATTAATTTATCTTGTATGTTAAAAATTGAAGTCAAACGACATGTCCAAATAGTAAACAAGACGGTCAATTCAGGACGGAGGGAGTAGAGCAAAGAAGGATCTAGGGAAGAACACTGGTCTTCTTTTAAGATCGGATTGTCAGCATCCCGACATTTGATTTTGGCAAATTCTTGCTTCCCTATATGTTAGAGACAGAATATCAGTTACCTCTATAAAAATCCCTAAATTCAATACACTAATTTCTCTCGCCGCCTCTCTCTATGCTCATCTCTATCTTTCTTTGAAATCCAAACCAGAAAAATCTTCTCTTTTCTTTCTCCGAATGATGCAGCAAAAACGATTGACTCATCCGACGACCAAAAAAAGGGAAATTTCATGAAATGTCACTATATTTTTACTAATTCATAAAATGCCACTAATAAAAAAGAAAGTCATTAAATGCCTATATTTATATAAAAGTCCATGAAATGCCGCTATATCATTGACCAGAAGCAAAAAAGACAAAAATATCCCTACTAATTACCAAAGTACTTTTAAAGTTCACAATATGCTCCTAAGTGTTAAAAAATCACTAAAATTTGTAAAAATTTTAAAATAATATAAAAATATAAATAACTATATAGAAAATTAAAAAAATAAAAATTCTAAAAATAAATAAAAATACATTAAACTATGATAAAACATTGAAAAACAGTATTTCTTAGATTTTTCTACAAATTATTGAGTAACATAAAAAAGAATATAAAATTTTATACACATAATTTATAATAATTTTTCTACAAATTTAGACCAAGATAGTATAATAATTTATACCAATTAATTACTATAATTTATACCATACATTTTTAAATTTTTTTAACCAATAAAAATTATTTATTCGAAAAAATTATCTTAATTTTAAATTAATATTTGGAAAATTATTATTTTTAATTTGTATTCTATTTTGCAGATGACTTTGTGACATAATATAAACTATTTTGAATAAATAATTTAAATTGAGAAAAAAAGATAATTTGAAAATGTATGGTACAAATTATGATAGTTAATTGGTACAAGTTATGGTTAATTGGTAGAAAATTGGTACTAGTCATAATTTTTAACATAATTTATACTAGATCTGTCAAAATTTGACCCAACCCAAAAACCCGTCCGTTTTATCTGAACCCGAAACCCGATTGAAACCTAAAAATATTTAAATATAATAAACCCGAAACCCGATTGGGTAAAACCCAAATGACCTGAACCCAATGACACGAAAAATTTATAACCCGAAACCCGATTGAAACCTAAAAATATTTAAATATAATAAACCCGAAAACCCGATTTGGGTAAAACCCAATGACCTGAACCCAAAGACAACGAAAACTTTATAACCCGAAACTGAATGACCCAAATAAATATGACAAAACACTTGATTCAAACTTATTATAACTGAATGAAATTAAAAAAAGGCATTGTATTGATTTTTCTGTAATTTATATGTAGTATATTCTTATAGAAATTAGGTATATATTTATTTAAAAGTTTTGTCAAAAAATATTAACTATGACCCGAAATAACCAAAACCCGATTCCATCTGACACTATTACAACCCAAACCCGATTTGACCCGACCCCGAATGACCCGAACCCAAAATGACCCGAAAGTTAAATGACCCGAACGGATATTGAGCCTAAAAAATATGACCCAAAACCCGAAAGGGTAACCCGTTTGACAGGTCTAATTTATACCAGTTTTTCTATCAATTAAGCACTATAACTTGTACCAATTAACTACCATAATTGTACTATAGATTTTCAAATTATATTTTTTATCAACTTAAATTATTTATTCAAAATAAATTATATTATGCCATAAAGTCATCTGTAAAATAGAATAGAAATTTTTAAAAAAATTCCAAATATTGATTTAAAAATTAAAATAACTTACTTTGAATAAATAATTTGTATAGGTTGATTTTTTTAAAATTTATAGTATATATTATGCTAATTTACTGGTATAAATTATGGTACTATATTGGTCTAAATTTGTAGCAAAATTAGTATAAATTATGTGTTTAAAACTTTATATTCTTTTTATGATACTAAATAATTTTTAGAAAAATCTAAGAAATATTTACTGTTTTTCAAAGTTTTATGACAGTTTAATGTATTTTTATTTATTTTTAGAATTTTTTTAATATTCTTTTATAATTATTTATATTTTTATAGTATTTTGAATTTTCATGAATTTGTAGTGAATTTTTTAACACTTAGGGGCATATTGTAAACTTTAATAGTACTTTGTTAACTAGTAGGGGTATTTTTGTCTTTTTTACTTCTAGTCAATGACATAGTGGCATTTCATGAACTTTTGGGAAAATATAGTAACATTTCGTGACTTTTTTTATTAGTGGTATTTCATGAATTAGTCAAAAATATAGTGACATTTCATGAAATTTCCAAAAAAAAAGAGAAAGTAGTTCCAACCTTTTGTGTTTATGGAAGATTATTTGGTCGATTTGGAGGTTTTATAATTTTTCCTGATCGAAGGTTATTTGGGTGAAACAAAAATGATTGATTAATCGAAGTCTCATTGATCTGGAGCATTGCTGGAGAAGTGAGAGTATACGCTTCATCATTCCACTATGACCTATAGGTTTTATAATTTTTTCTCTTCCGTTTAATAAACTACTTATGTCTTTAAGTTAAAAAAGCAAGGAAGATATATAATATCACATGAGACATCATGACAGATATTCGTATCACATATATGAGGCATCATGCCGGATCTTGTTTACTATTAGTTCATATTTTTATTATGCGTTATTTAATTTATCTAGTTTTGATTTTTAAGTATAATGTGATGCATTGTGCCAGAAAAATAATCATGTTATGCATCATGCCAGGATTACAATCACATGAGGCATCGTGCTAGAATTCAATATCACATGAGACATCGTGCCAAATCTTGATTACTGTTATTTTTTACAACGTTGTTTAACTTATCGAGTTTTGTTTTTATTTATTTGTTAAGTATAACGTGAGGCACACCGTGTCAATAAAAATGATCATGTGAGGCATCTTGCCAGAATTTAGTATCATGTGAGACAGCGTGCCAGATCTTGTTTACTGTTAATTTTTATTCTGTGTTGTTTAATTTATACAGTTTTGTTTTTATTTATTTGTTAAGTATAACATGAGGTATCGTGCTAGGAAAAAATATTCATGTTAGGCATCGTGCCAGGAATAATAATCACGTGAGACATCGTGCCAGAATTCAATATCACGTGAGACATCATACCAGATCTTGTTTAATGTTAATTATTTTATTTATTTTGTGAAATACCCCAAAATTTAAAATAGTGATGAATTAGGCTAATTAAGATTTTAGAGGCTAAATTACACCTAAATAATCATGAGGGAACAAATTCCGAAGAAAACGGATCCTTAAAACGGATTAAAAGCACAACCGAACCTTAAAGCGCGTTTATCGACGAAACCGGGAAAATGTGACTTTAAGCGCGTTAAATAGACCCGTCATAATTTTGGTCAACCAAATAGTCATTATTAAACTATAATTAAGGTCTAGAACTAATAAAATTAATTGAACGAGAAAATTCCGGATAACGGGTTCCGGGAGTGAATAGTGCAAAAAAATGAAAGTTGTGGGGTGAAAGCATAAATAAGCTAAACTAATATGTCCCATTTGCAATTAAAAATCATAACACACTTGTGTGTGTGTATATTCCGGCCAACACTCCCTCCCCCCTTCTTTTAATTGTCCTAATTCACTACATGACAAGAAAATAAAAGAAAGAAAGTACAAAAGTAAAAGTAAAGCCCCTCTCTCCTAACTCCCCACTCTCACATTCCCCCCCCCCCCCCCCCCCCATTGTATGAACTCTTCTTCTTCCTCCAGCACTCAAGTGGCGATTTTATACTCCCTTTCCAACTCTTCTCTTCTTCTCCACATTTGAAGGTGCAAACCAACTCCAAATCACACAAAAATCACACCATTGAACTCCTCTCTTCCCGAGCTTCCTTTTCCACCTCTTAAAAACAGAAAATCTCACACTTCTTCACCATGGATGTAGCTGGTTTTGGAGCTTGAAGACCCCCATTGCAACCCCCTTCATCTTCACATTGTTTTAAGGTAAAAATGGTCTTCAAAGTTCATCGTTTTCCACCCTTTTCATGCAAAACGAAAATATGAGTTAGGCCTTGTTCTTCTCCCTTCCCAGGCGGTTTTTGGTGGTTGAATTGGGAGCTGGAAATCTCCACTTTTTGCTACCCAAAAGTCCCTCTAAGATCCTAAGGTAATATCCTCTTGTAAACCCTAACTTGTGCTAAGTATAGGATTAGTTTAAGGAATGATTTTTCTAAGTTTAGTATGGTGTGGTGGATGGATGTAGCTTACCGATTTTGGTGAGGAGAGAACAAGAGTAAGAAATCGAGAGACAAAGAAGAAGGAAGAAGGAGAAAGAAGGAAGGAAAGGAAAAGCTAGAAAACACAAGGTAAAGGCACTTACCTTGAGCTAGTTTTGAATGTTTGTTTGTAACAGATTTTAATGTCTAAAAAGAAGGAATTTGTATGGTTTGAATGATGGTTTATGATGTGGTATAATAAGGAAGAGGTTTAGGCTGTTTTAGAATTGTTTGGATGATGTTTAAGAACTTGGAAACCAAGGGAAAACAATGGGTACTTGTGCAGGAAAATATATGTGAGACATTGGACTTGTGTGCTGTTAGAATTCCATGAGGGATTCGGTTAGCTATTGATGATTAGGAACTAAAACATTATGTTGTGGGAATGTCTAGAAATGTAGGGAAACTATGGCAAATTTTCTGTAGCAAAGTAAATGACTTAGGTGTTTAAATGGGGTAAAAACAGTTTATGAAGACTAGTTTTGTTTTAGGAGTTAACTTGAGTAGTTAATGACTTAGGAGATTAAGTTAATAATGAGTGTATAGATGGGTAGGTTGTAAAAGAGAAATAATGCAAATGGTAGAGGTAGAATGACACTAGGAGTGAACCATTGGGTTAGGAAACAAACAAGAAACAAAAACTGCACTTAGTGTTCTAGGAAATCTAAGAGAAATTATGTATTTTACCTCGATTTAATTAGGTGACTTAGTAAATGATTTAGGATGGGTTAGGGGTATTAAAATTATGTTAAAACATTTTTAGATACTTAGGAAAAGATTAGGGAAGAAATGGGTGAAGGAATGAGGTTAAAACAAAAACTGAATTTTAAAATTTGTTAAAAGTATAGCAGGGTCTGGGACTTAGGTCCAGGACCAAGTCCCGGACCACCCCCTGAATATTGGCTGAGAGTTATACAATACACTGGTCCGGGACTTAGCTTATGGCTAAAGACCCGGACCACCCCATAAAAACTAGTCGAGAGTATTGCTTTACAGTGGTCCAGGACTTGGTTCCATGGCAATGACCCGGACCACCCATTATTTCTGTTCGAGAGTTTCAACTGCAACTGGTCCGGGACTTAGGTCCTTGCTAAAGTACCGGACCATATACAAAAATGAGCCGAGAGTTTGATTCATGCCTGGTCCGGGACTTAAGTCCCTTAACAAGTCCCGAACCAACCTAAAAGTGAGTTAAAACTTGTAAAACTTGCATTTTAAGATGGAGATTGGTTTGGTAATGGATTTATAAGATAATTAGGACTTGATTAATGTTGTTTAAAGGTTATTAAGGGCTTGAACAAGTTTAAGAAAAGATGTGAGACAAATAACTTAAGTGTGAAAGTTAAATACCTTGAACTGGGTATTATAGGTCGGTAACCGTAAAAGATGAAGCAAGCTAGGTTAATTATAGATCATTAACAGTACAAATTTGTGGTATGTTATAGGACTCGAATAGTCAAACTGAAGGGAATTGAACGTTCGAGATCGACGGTGCACGGTATGATTTCTTCATGCCCTGTATCCCAACTGGGTTACCCCGGCTTGTTTGTTTGTGTGTTTATTTGCCACCACCTAAAGAAGATAAGAGGATGTAATCGGTTTATCGCGCTTCTCATATATATATATATATAGTAATTGCTATGCCTTGGTTGGTTGGTAATTGAGCTTGAAGCTATGTTGACTTGTGGAAGTGTTTGGTTGTTTGTTGCGAAAGCTTGACTGTTGTTGTGAGCTTCTCACTAACTCTCTAACCAACTAACACTCTAACATTGAGATTTGGGTTTGAGAATTTGGGAGAATTGAGGAGTCCGATATAGTTTCGGCCACGCGTGAGGATGAGGTAACAAGACAGATTGTTAACCGAATCCTGGCTATAATCTTTTCCATGGTCCAAACCCCTTAAATGGGTAGCAACCTGGTTAAGTGGGCCACCTTTAAGCCCGGTGGTGGGATATCCTTATACCTGCCCGGAGGTCATACAGACTTAACTTTGAGAATTGATAAGAGAAGGAAAAATGGTTTCAAAAAGACTTGGATTTATTGTGTTGTTGATCTTGAGTAATGAGATGATAACATCCGATTAACCCGGATGGTAATTAGGCTAACCCCCTTTGTGAAGCTTGATTGAGTTTGGACTTGGATTGTTGATTGTGAGACTTGTGCCTTGATTTATATGTCTTAATTGTTTGTTGTCATGCATGCCTATGCTTCCAATTATATAGCATGTTGTATTATAAAATGAACCGCATGTTGGCGACCAATTAGTTGGCGTACCCCCACTAGTACGCGGGGTATGCGGAAGTCATATGCAGCTTTTGCTGAGCCCCTTGGGGCATTGTTTTTAATTGTAGGAACTCGAGACGGGTGAAGGGTCGGGAATGACCGAAATACTTCCTTGTTAGACTAGCTATTTTGAATGGTGTACCGAGTAGTACACGGTTAGGATTTGTAGCCGGTGTACCATGTGGGATATGGCTAGATGTAAACCGTTAATATTTTGTAGACTTGAAAGGTTGTAAATTGTGAGCTAAGCTCTTAGACTCGGTAATCACTTTTGGATATTGATGTGGAGAAACAAGGATGCACATATTTTTGGGATTTGTTTAAGAATTGTTGGACTTGCTTGAAGTTGTAATTAGTAACTCGGTATTTTCTGCTATTAGACCGTGCTATTATTTGTTTGAGGCCTAGTTAGTCGTATGGGCGGCTAACGGCGTGTATCACCCGTTACTTAGGTTGTTTGTTCCGCTGCGATTAGCTTAGTGACCGTGACGATTAGGAGATAATTAGGTGATTAGCGGTAGGGGTGTTACAAAAAGTGGTATCAGAGCGAAGTGTTGCTCTGATAGCCAAAGATTACCGAGTGTAGTTGTTACCAAGTTAGGATTACAAACCGTTATACAACCGAGGATTAGGAACCTAACCTTGAATGACCGTAATCATTGCGGATACCTGTTAACGTCCGAAAGGACGATACAACTGCTTAAATTCAAGACCAGTTGGTCACAGTACCTAATGTGAAATGTTAAATTGTTTAGATGTTAGGACGAGGTCAAGGCCGACCCCGTGGCGAGGCTACTAATGAGCCGGGCGCGCAGACGATAACTGAAATTGTCACCGTCATGGTAGCACATATGCTACCTCAAGTAATAGCCACGGTACAAAAAATTCAACAAGACCAATACAACCAACAACAACAACAACATCCCGACCCACCACAACCCCGAGAGGTAAACTAGGTAAAGGCAGTCGCAGATCTCCGACCTCCTTGTTTCAGAGGTGAGAGCGACCCCGCCAAACTAGAGGCTTACATTGCTGAAATGGAGATGGCATTCAAGACTCTCGAAGCTCCTACTGGAGTTTGAGTGAGGATAACCGCCTACTACCTCAAGGATGTCGCCATGGATTTGTGGAAACATGTCAAGGCTGAGCATACCGCCGATCCGACCTTCGATTGAGAAGCCTACACCTCCCTCCTCAGAGCAAAATATTACCCTGAACACGTTAAGACCAAGAAGCGCTTGGAGCTTGATGCTTTGAAGATGACGGATAAGATGACCGTCGATGAATACTACACTTAGTTCACCTCCATCCTCCATCTACTACCTGACTTGGGGTACACCGGTCAGGTGTTGGTTGACCGCTTCTATGGCGACCTGAGCCATCGCCTCCGGTACGGCATGGGTTACACCCGCTTTACCTCCCTCCAGGTAAACTTTAATTTGAACCCAATCTACCATTGTCCATATGAATTAGTGACTTGTCATGTGAAATACACTCTCTAACACCCGAGAACCTCATGAGTGTTACCATGCCGCCTCAAGAGTTGAGATTACCGTCCAGCTGAGGGACGAAGAGAATGCGCTCAAGCGCAAGACTAACACCAAGAATGCTAGCTCAGAGGAGCAGCATAAGAACAAGGGCTGGAAGCCAAAGACGGGGAAGTACACCCACCCACCTCATAAGAGTACCCCCGGAGACAACAATGCCCAAACTGAGAAGGGAAAGGCAGCTGAGCAGTTGCAGCTAGCCTACCCTGCAGCAGTGGCTGCTAAACCATTGAGATCCCAACCGTTTAAGGGTAAGATATCGAACAAAACTTGTACTTATACGAATTGGTAATACCACATCGGATATCGTTAACACTAAAACCTCAGGTTATGGCTCCGACCACAACAAGGCCCACTCCGGAGGCCGGTACTATCACTACAGAACTTGTGGGAAGAACCACCCGGGCATCGATTGCCAAGGAAATGAAGTGAGATGCTATGAATGCAACCAAATGGGTCACCGTTCTTTCGAGTGCCCGAACAAGTCTAAACCCAAAGGCAACTACCAAGGCTTTAAGCAGAGAGAGGGCAAGAAGATTGCATCCGGCGATGCACAAGCCCAGCAGACCTCACAGGGACAGGGTCCCGAGGTGCTCAGAAGGGCGCACCGCAGAGGCAGCCGGCCCTGCATATCATTGATCGCGATGGGACCGGTACGAAGTCCGGCTTAGGTACCTTCAAACACCTTTGATCCTTGAGAGCATGCCTAAATATTTGAATTATTTGCTTGGAGGAATACTTGAATGACCTAGAAATCCTTGTATGAACATGAACCAAACTAGCTTAAAACTAGAACTCATGTTAGATGAAATTTACCACCATAGGAACCTTCAATATCTGTTACCCAATCCCTTCAAACCCACTCCCTGAAGAAGTCGACATCACCACTCACCACATCACCAACGAGCAGTGTCAGGTCATTCGACTAGGTATGATTCTATTAAAAGGATACCTAACACCTGAAGCGCAAATATCCATCATCCAAAGATGCAACGAACTAGGAGCGGGTCCAGGAGGATTTTATACACCCGAATTCCCCGGTGGAGCGAAGATGAAGCTGAAGATGATGTGCTTGAGAAAGGACTAGAACCCTTATACCAAGACATACCAGAAGACACAAGCGGAAGATGGAGCAACACCACCAGCAATACCCAATGAATTTCAAGCGGTTAACGCACAAGTTGTAGAGATTGTGCAACAACTAGAGGCTGACCCAATTCCTACACTTGAAGCGGACCTTTGTATCATTAACTTCTACGAAGAAGGTGGACGACTTGGTTACACCAAGATAAGGACAAGACAGTGGAATCTCTCGAGTTGGGAGTGCCCGCAGTGTCTTGGTCCATTGGCAACGATGCCGAATTCTTATTTAGCGAGCAGAAGCGTGTGGACCTCGCAGAGAAATTGGTACTTAGGTTAGGAGATGTCTTAATTATGGGAGAAGAGTCGAGAATGCTGTATCATGGCATCAAAAAGATTAAGATGAATACGGCACCATCGACGGTGGTCAACGCCACACACCTAAAACCCGGACGCCTGAACCTAACCTTTAGGAAGTATTGAGCTTGTAACATCATGTAATATAATAGTAATGTGTATTAGAGGCACACAATGTACGAAGGGTGTTTATCAATAAAGTAGTGTTGGTTATCAATCTTTCCCACTTGCGTTTTACTATTAATTCATAAACCTTATGAATCAATAGGTTGTGGACTCGGTACAAAAGGATCTCTGAGCATCCTCACTGAGACACAGGCCAGTAAAAGTGGCACGATAATCACGGGTTCCTTCCCGGTGAATGGCGTTGATGCCACAGTACTGTTCGACTTTGGCGCCTCACATACCTTCGTTTCGCCATCATTCATGAAGAGGTTGGGGCTAGACGCAGATGAGTTGGCCGATTTTATGGTCACTCTCCCGTCGAAGGAGCGAGTTAAGTGTACGAAATACTACCGAGCTGCCACTATTCAAATAAAGGGCGAGGCGTTTCCCATTTCCTTCATCAAATTCAGTGGCTTGGGATACGACCTAATTGTCGGGATGAGTTGGTTGGAGCGGCATAAGGGGTGAATCCTCTGTGCCGAGCATAGAATGCTGCTTAGGAGCCTGTCTGGGGTTACGGTATCGTACCGCCAGAGGCCGAGAGAGCCTTGGACCAAAGTCATCTCCACTATGTCCATGTACCGAGAGCTCAAAAAGGGGCACGAGGTATTCCTTTGCTATGTGAAAGACCTTCAGCGAGATCCAGAGTTCAGCACCGATATACTGGTAGTGTTGGAGTTCCCGGATGTGTTTCCGAAGGAACTTCCCGGCATGCCACCACTGAGGGCGGTGGAGTTTAAGATAGAGCTTGTACCGGGCACGGGTCCGATTGCTAGGGCGCCGTACCGTTTGGCACCGGCAGAGATGGCAAAATTGAAAATACAGTTGAAGGATCTACTCGACAAAGGGTTTATACGCCCGAGCGTATCACCGTGGGGAGCACCGGTCCTCTTCGTGAAGAAGAAGGACGGTAGTTTCCGCCTTTGCATCGACTACCGCGAGCTTAATGCGGTCACTGTGAAGAACAAATACCCATTGCCACGCATCAACAACCTGTTCGATCAGTTGAAGGGAGCTTCAGTCTTCTCCAAGATTGACCTCCGATCAGGGTATCACCAGATTTCCATCAGAGATTCCGACATTGAGAAGACATCATTCCGAACGAGATATGGCCACTTTGAGTTTACAGTGATGCCATTCAGGCTGTCAAATGCGCCAACAAAGTTTATGGATTTGATTAATCGGTTGTTCAGTGATCAGTTAGATACTTTAGTGGTGGTCTTCATCGATGACATTCTCATTTATTCGAAGTCGAGAGATGAGCATGAGAGCCATTTGAGGCGTGTACTTGAGACATTGTGTGAGAACTAGTTATACACGAAGTTCTCCAAATACGAGTTCTGGCTTGACCAGGTATCCTTCCTTGGTCACGTGATCTCGAGCGCTGGTATCTCTGTTGATCCAGCTAAGATTGAAGCAGTCCGTTCATGGCCTAGACCTAATAATGTTTCTGACATTCGGAGCTTTCTTGGTCTAGCCGGTTACTACTGGAGGTTTGTTAGAGATTTTTCAAAAGTTGCGAAGCCCATGACGGCACTAATGAAGAAAGATGCACCGTTTGTCTAGACAGACGAGTGTGAGATAGCCTTCTAGAGCCTAAAAGACTCACTGACCTCAGCGCCCATTCTCACTCTTCTAGAGGGCACAGAGGGATTTGAAATTTATTGCGATGCATCCGGCAAAGGCATGGGATGCGTACTCATGCAGCATGGCAAGGTAGTAGCATACGCCTCCCGCCAACTGAAAAAGCATGAGGAGAATTACCCGACACACAATTTAGAGTTAGGAGCCATCGTCTTCGCCTTGAAGATATGCTGACACTATCTCTACGGGCTAAGCATCACCATCTACTCTGACCACAAAAGTTTGCAGTATGTGTTCACCCAAAAGGAACTAAATTTGAGACAGAGAAGGTGGATGGACTTTTTATCAGATTACAACATCGGCCTTCAGTATAAAAAGGGGAAGGCGAACGTTGTAGCCGACACCCTGAGTCACCGAGCACACTCACTCTATTCGCTGCTTGCTTCTTCCAGCTTGGTTGATGAGGTGCGAGAGGCTCAGTTGTGCGACCCCTATATGAAAGAGATCAGGCAGAAATTTCAGAAGGCACATTCGAGAAGCGGAAGTACGACTTCAAGCTTCATGATGATGGTCTGATCCGACTAAATGACAGATTATAAGTCCCCCGAAGCAATGCTGAGCTGAGGGATCGCATTCTGCGAGAGTCACACTGTTCCACATTGCATGTCCATCCGAGAGCCTCCAAAATGTACAAAGACATGAAGAGGTACTTCTGGTAGTCAGGGATGAAGTCTGACGTGACTGAATATGTCTTGAGGTGCTTCACATGCCAGAAGGTAAAATTCGAGCACCGTAGACTGGGCGGAATGGTACAGTCTATGCCAATTCCAGAGTGGAAATTCCATGACATCTCCATGGATTTTTTTGTTGGACTCCCACCTGCTAGGGGAGGACTCAACATGATTTGGGTCATCGTTGATCGCCTCACCAAGGTTGCCCGATTCATACCGATAAAGGACACCTGGAAGGTGGCGAAGCTCACTGAGCTATTTGACCGGGAGATTATCTGACACCACGGAGTCCCGAAGACCATTGTATCTGACCACGACACCAGATTTCTTTCGAGATACTGGAGAGCTACACGGGAAGCGCTGGGTACTGAGTTGAAGCTTAGCACCGCCTTCCATCCACAGACCGACGGTCAGACAGAAAGAACCATCCAGACACTTGAGGACATGCTTAGAGCATGCGCCTTGGATTTTCAGGGGAGCTGGATTGATAAGCTACATCTTATCGAGTTCTCATATAATAATAGTTATCATGCTTCGATTAAGATGTCGCCTTTCCAAGATTTATACGGGAGACCTTGCCGTACCCCATTGTGTTGGGATGAGTCAAGCGAAGCAGTCATCATAGGACCGGAATATCTAGAGCAAGTGCAAGCTGAAGTTCAGCAGATTCGAGCGAATATGAAGACAACCCAGGATAGGTAGAAATCTTATGCTGATGTGAGACGACGTGACCTTGAGTTCGCTGTGGGCGACCAAGTATTCCTGCGCATTTCTCCTATGAAAGGTGTCTTTCGATTTGACCAAAAGGGCAAGCTGATCCTGAAATTTGTAGGGCCGTATGAGAATACTGAGAGAGTTGGATCTGTGGCATACAGGTTAGCTTTACCTGAAGAGTTGGGACGTGTTCACGATGTGTTTCACGTTTCTCAACTCAAGAAATACATATCCAATCCTTCTCATGTGTTAGATCCCGAGCACTTATCCCTAGAGCCAACGATGAGATATGTCGAGACTCCACTGTGAATCCTTGATACGAAGACTAGAGGCACTCGCAAAAAATCAGTGCGAATGGCCAAAGTCTTGTGGTCAAACCACGATGTCGAGGAAGCGACTTGGGAATTAGAGGACTCCATGAAGGTGAAGTACCCACAGCTATTCGTAAACTAGAGTATCTAGTGCTTAGAGGGTACGGGTCGTACCCCTTGTAAGGGGGGTAGGACCATTTTGTTTTTGGCATTGCTTCGGGGTAAGCATTGCATTATATGTAATTGAATTACATTTTGTTGGACTTGTAGAATGTTGATTGTAATTGTGGAATTGAATTGTGTTGAAGTGAATGGAATTGTGGTATCATTTGGATTGGATTGAGATTGGTGCTTGAATTATGTTGAATTGGTTTGAGATGGGATGGTTTGAATTGCGAGAGAATGTGGTTGTGATTGAGGTGAACACCCTCGTGAGACAGAATTTTATTCTGTAAGATGTTGTGTGTATGGTCTTTGACAATTGAAAGTCAATTGTACAAAGAAAACCAATTCACCAACTTGAATAACTTTGTGGGCAAAGTTCCTTAAGGGGGGTAGAGTGAAATACCCCAAAATTTAAAACAGTGATTAATTAGGCTAATTAAGATTTTAGAGGCTTAATTACACCTAAATAACCATGAGGGAACAAATCCTGAAGAAAACGGATCCTTAAAACAGATTAAAAGCACAAACGAACCTTGAAGCGCGTTTTTCGAGGAAACCAGAAAAAATTTAAGCGGGTTAAATAGACCCGTAATAATTTTGGTCAACCAAATAGTCATTACTAAACTATAATGAAGGTCTAGAACCAATAAAATTAATTGAACGAGAAAATTCCGGAAAACGGGTTCCGGGAGTGAATAGTGTAAAAAAATGAAAGTTGTGGGGTGAAAGCATAAATAAGCTAAACTAATGTGTCCCATTTGCAATTAAAAATCAGAACACACTTGTGTATGTGTATATTCCGGCCAGCACTCCCTCCCCCCTTCTTTTAATTGTCCTAATTCACTACATGACAAGAAAATAAAAGAAATAAAGTACAAAAGTAAAAGTAAAGCCCCCTCTCCCTCCTAACTCCCCACTCTCACGTTCCCCCCCCCCCTCCCATTGGCTGAACTCTTCTTCTTCCTCCAGCACTCAAATGACGATTTTATACTCCCTCTCCAACTCCTCTCTTCTTCTGCACATTTGAAGGTGCAAACCAACTCCAAATCACACAAAAATCACACCATTGAACTCCTCTCTTCTTGAGCTTCCTTTTCCACCTCATAAAACTAAAAATCTCACACTTATTCACCATGGTTGTAGCTGGGTTTGGAGCTTGAAGACCCCCATTGCAACCCCCTTCATCTTCACATTGTTCTAAGGTAAAAATGGTCTTCAAAGTTCATCGTTTTCCACCCTTTTCATGCAAAACGAAAATCTGAGTTAGGCCTTGTTCTTCTCCCTTCCCAGCCGGTTTTTGGTGGTTGAATTGGGAGCTGGAAATGTCCACTTTTTTCTACCCAAAAGTCCCTCTAAGATCCTACGGTAATATCCTCTTGTAAACCCTAACTAGTGCTAAGTATAGGATTAGTTTAAGGAATGATTTTTCTAAGTTTAGTATGGTGTGGTGGATGGCTGTAGCTTACCGATTTTGGTGAGGAGAGAACAAGAGTAAGAAATCAAGAGACAAAGAAGAAGGAAGAAGGAGAAAGAAGGAAGGAAAGGAAAAGCTAGAAAACACAAGGTAAAGGAACTTACCTTGAGCTCGTTTTGAATGTTTGTTTGTAACAGATTTTGATGTTTAAAAAGAAGGAATTTGTATGGTTTGAATGATGGTTTATGATGTGGTATAATGAGGAAGAGGTTTAGGCTGTTTTAGATTTGTTTGGATGATGTTTAAGAACTTGGAAACCAAGGGAAAACAATGGGTACTTGTGCAGGAAAATATATGTGAGATATTGGACTTGTCTGCTGTTAGAATCCCTTGAGGGATTTGGTTAGGTATTGATGATTAGGAACTGAAAAATTATGTTGTGGGAATGTTTAGAAATGTATGGAAACTATGGCGAATTTTCTGTAGCAAAGTAAATGACTTAGGTGTTTAAATGGGGAAAAACAGTTTATGAAGACAAGTTTTGTTTTAGGAGTTAACTTGAGTAGTTAATGACTTAGGAGATTAAGTTAAGAATGAGTGTATAGATGGGTAGGTTGTAAAAGAGAAATAATGCAAATGGTAGAGGTAGAATGACATTAGGAGTGAACCACTGGGTTAGGAAACAAACAAGAAACAAAAACTGCACTTAGTGTTCTAGGAAATCTAAGAGAAATTATGTATTTTACCTAGATTTAATTAGGTGACTTAGTAAATGATTTAGGATGGGTTAGGGTATTAAAATGATGTTAATACATGTTTAGACACTTAGGAAAAGATTAGGGAAGAAATGGGTGAAGGAATGAGGTTAAAAAAAAACTGAATTTTAAAATCTATTAAAAGTATAGCAGGGTCCGGGACTTAGGTCCAGGACCAAGTCCCGGACCACTCCGTGAATATTGGACGAGAGTTATATAATACACTGGTCCGGGACTTAGCTTATGGCTAAAGACCTGGACCACCCCATAAAAACTAGTCGAGAGTATTGCCTTACAATGGTCCGGGACTTGGTTCCATGGCAAGGACCCGGACCACTCATTATTTCTGTTCGAGAGTTTCAACTGCAACTGGTCCGGGACTTAGGTCCCTACTAAAGTCCCGGACCATATACTTAAATGAGCCGAGAGCTTGAAGCTATGTTGACTTGTGGAAGTGTTTGGTTGTTTGTTGTGAAAGCTAGACCATTGTTGTGAGCTTCTCACTAACTCCCTAACCAACTTACACTCTAACATTGAGATTTGGGTTTGAGAATTTGGGAGAATTAAGGAGTCCGATATAGTTTCGGCCACGCGTGAGGATGAGGTAACAAGAGAGATTGTTAACCGAATCCTGGCTATAATCTTTTCCATGGTCCAAACCCCTTAAATGGGTAGCAACCTGGTTAAGTGGGCCACCTTTAAGCCCGGTGGTGGGATAGCCTTATCCTTGCCCGGAGGTCATACAGACTTAACTTTGAGAATTGATAAGAAAAGGAAAAATGGTTTCAGGAAGACTTGGATTTATTGTGTTGTTGATCTTGAGTAATGAGATGATAACATCCGATTAACCCGGATGGTAATTGGGCTAACCCCCTTTGTGAAGCTTGATTGAGTTTGGACTTGGATTGTTGATTGTGAGACTTGTGCCTTGATTTATATGTCTTGATTGTTTGTTGTCATGCATGCCTATGTTTCCAATTATATAGCATGTTGTATTATAAAATGAACCGCATGTTGGCGACCAATTAGTTGGCATACCCCCGCTAGTACGCGGGGTATGTGGATGTCATATGCAGCTTTTGCTGAGCCCCTTGGGGCACTGTTTTTAATTGCAGGAACTCGAGACGGGTGAAGGGTCAGGAATGACCGAAATAATTCCTTGTTAGACTAGCTATTTTGAATGGTGTACCGAGTAGTACACGGTTAGGATTTGTAGCCGGTGTACCATGTGGTACACCTTTTTGGATTTTGGAAATTGTAAACATGTGGGTTATGACTATATGTAAACCGTTAATATTTTGTTGACTTGAAAGGTTGTAAATTGTGAGCTAAGCTCTAGACTTGGTAATCACTTTTGGATATTGATGTGGAGAAACAAGGATGCACATATTGTTGGGATTTGTTTAAGAATTGTTGGACTTGCTTGAAGTTGTAATTGGTAACTCGGTATTTTCTGCTATCAGACCGTGCTATTGTTTGTTTTAGGCCTAGTTAATCGTATGGGCGGCTAACGGCGTGTATCACCCGCTACTTAGGTTGTTTGTTCCGCTGCGATTAGCTTAGTGACCGCGACGATTAGAAGATAATTAGGTGATTAGCGGTAGGGGTGTTACATTTTGTGTCATTTTCTTTATCCCATTTCACTTATTTATTAAATATCACGTGTGGCATTGTGCTCGATATTCATATCATTTAAGGCATCATCCCAGATTTAAATTTTCATTTAAGGCTTTGTGCTATATACAAATATCACGTGAGAAATTGTGCCAGATTTTATTTATTGCACTAATTTTATTATGTGTTATTTGATTTCTTTTGTTGTGATATATAATATATTTCTTTATTTTATGATTGATATTTATAATGTTTACGCCAATATATAGCGCATTGCGCCTGTTAAATTAATTTTAATATTATTTGAAGAAATAGTGGCATTGCGCCTGAAAATCTTTGATTCTGATATATCATAAACAATGTTCAATATTGCCAAACTTGAGATTATGGCCTTGGACATCACTAAGAAGCATCACACCTCAAACTTTGACATCAAATATGCTAAAAAGAGCATTGTGCTTGAAAGTTTTATTTTCATATGTTATAAAAAGGCATCACACTTGAAAGTGTTAATATGATCAATATAAAGGGTGGTGTCATATTTTTTCAATGCTTTTATACAATATGAGCAAAAAAATTGGTATTATGCTGGAAACTTTTGAACTTAATATGATATGGTATTAGCATTGAGCTAGAAAATTGACAATAATTTGAAAAATAAATGTATTGATCATATCATTGATTGAAATACCCCGAACTTAAATGTAGTGATTAATATTATTCTAATACATATTCAGGGGCCTAATGACGCCTAAGTAATATTGGTGAGGAAAAAATAAATCCAAAACAAATGAAGAAATGCTTAAAAAGCGAAAAACGCTAAATAAGCGTTAAATAACCGTAGGAGGTACGAGACCTCGATTAGAGTATTATGTGGATTCCTAAGGCTTAATAAGGCCTAAAATATATATGGGAACAACTCCCGAAGAAAACGGATCCAAATAATGTATTAAAACGCTAATAGAGTTTTAGCGCACGTTTATCAAGAAAACCCAAAGACGTGATTTTTAGCGGTCAAACGAACCCGTAAAAATTATAAATCATTAAATAAAAATAATTAAGAAATAATGGAAGCTTAATAATCAATAAAATTAAAGAAACGAGAAAATTCTGGAAAACGGGCCCGGTTAGTGAATAGTACCAAAACCGGGTAAATTAACGAACGTTTTCTGTAAAAGACAAAAAACGCTCCAACAAGTATTACTGTGTGGGACCGATTTTAATAAGTCAAATAACTCCCTCACACACACATGTAACTAGCTAATTAAATAAGATGTCAAAAAGCAAAAAGTAATAAAGTAAAAAGGGTACTTTACCCTTTTCTCTCACCTCACTTTCTCATTTCTCTATTCTCTCACCTTCCTCCTCTTACCCAGCCGATTTATCTCTCTTCCTCCTCCCTTGTGCTGGCAATTTTGAAGCTCCAAAGAAGCTCCAATGGCTTCTCCACTTCTCTTGCATGCTCTAACTCCATTTGAGCTCCAAATGCAAAAATAACTACATATTCTTACTCCCCTCATCATCCTCTACCATTCTCTCTGTTCAAAATCTCAAAATGAGGAAGTTCATCTCCATGGGTTTTCCCCATTCAAAGAGAAAATATCATCAATGTGTAGCTTGAAGTCTTCTCTCTCCATTAAGGAAAAAATCTACATGAAAAACTCATGTTTTCCCATCTTCCTTTGTAGCCGATTTTTGCCCATTATAATGCTCTATTTGTTTTCTCTCTCTTTGAGCATCATTCCAACCTTCCAATGGTGGTGAGATCCCCTTCTTGAACCAAGGGCTAAAACCCCTCTTGGAAATTCCTAAAGGTAAACCCTAACTTGTGGTAATTTAAACCCTTCATTGGATTAGTGTTGTTTTAAAGGATTAGAAGTTTAATTATATTCTCTGTATGTAATTTGGGTGTTGGGATGGAGTTTGGAAACTCCATCCCCTATATGACAGATTTGGTGCAAGAAAGAGAGAAGGAGGAGAATTGGAAAAGAAAAGAAGGAATATTAAGCTTAAGGTAAGAGCTCCTTCTTAATGCTATATTTTAATGCATTAGAGTAATGGGAATGGGTAAACTAATTAAAGAAACCCAAATATTGTATTAGTATTGTAGTTTATGGAAGTTTAGTATTTGTGAGCTAGTACTTGGATTGTAGGCCTTAGAGCCAAATAATTGTGTATGTGTATTGGTATTGTAGTTTGATGGAGTATTGATGTATTGAGATATTGTTTTGATTGCTGGTAGGACCCTTGTATGGGTGTGGCTAGTTTAGGAATGAATTTGGTTAACAACTATGTATGTGGATAAGTTAGAATTGTAGGTAAACTATTGCAAAATTTTAGTAGGAAAATGTGCATTTATGGATGACTTGGTGAATGGGAGAACCAAGGTGTATATTGGATTGAATAAGGATGTTTAGTAACCATGGAGTGGTAGTTGTAGTATGAGAAATAGGAGGGTAAAATCTGTAGCAAAGAGTAGTAAAATGCATTGGAGAAGTTAGGAGGAAATAGTGTGCAAGACTTAGGAAAATGAGTGTTGGACTTGTGTATTGATAGTGTAGTTGCTTGGGAATGAATCGGAATGGTAAAATGGAATTAGAACAAACCACATGATGCTAAGAGAAGTGTAGGAATGCGCAAGTGTGCAAAGTGTGAAAATGAGAATGGAAATTTGTAGAATTTGAGCGAGAAGTTGAGTAGGTATTGGACCATGGATTTAAGGGGTTTTAGTGAGTGTTTAAGTGTGTTAAAACATGTGGAGAGATTATGGAATGATTGGAGGTGGATTAAGGGTTGATTTGGGGTTGAAAAATCATCCTAGTAGTAGTTTTTAGCAGGGTCCAGGTGTGGAGGGTGATTTTTCGGTATGAGGGGGGTCTATCTAAATACAAACTAGCTGAGAAGCCTAGATCCTAGAAATTGCCATTCTGTGGAGGGTGAAAACCCGTCATTCTGGCAACCCTCAGATACCTACTAAATCGTCTGTCTTTCCCAGAAAGCATAAGGAGAGTGTAAGTGAACACCACACCCGCTCTCGATGGGCCCCACTCGGACGTATGCCCTAAGGGCGAAAATGACTAGAGACGCCACCTAGTTTGACCTAAGATACTAGGAAGGAAGAGAAGGAGGGTTCTAAGAACCGTTGGTTGACTCTGATGATTTGTTGCCTATGGATATGACTTATCTGATCATACTAGAGGTTCTGTGTGGGTTCGCACTGGGTTACACCCCTCAGAAGTGGCAACGACCACGACTTCGGATTGGTGCCCGAGGAAACCTCGGTCTCCAATTGTCGGGATTGTCTTCTTTCAAAACCTTATTAAAGAGATTCATTTAAAAGCCAAAGATAGGATTAGGATGAGAAGAGAGAGAGTAGATGAGGCGAGCTTTTCTGCCAAGCTTGTGCCAGGAGGAAGAATTGGTGAATTCGGATGAGTGTGGAATGAAAGATTAGGAGTCTGATTTTGAGAGTTGAAGCAGTCGAGAGTTTGTGGGAGTGAGAGGGGATTTGAATGTTTGATAGACATGAATATCGCCCTAGAGTTGGGAAAATGGTTTTTTGGATTGGAATGAGGTCGCACCCTAGATGGGCTGCCTACGTACTCAACTCCCTGTTGAGATCAGACCTTACGTAGTTCACGGTTTTGGGTTTTTGAAGATTTTGGTGTTTTGAGGGTTTTTGAGATGTTTGAAGTTTCGGGTTTGAGAGGTTAGTCTGTGAGACGCTCCGGTCTATGAGACATTTGGGATGTTCATGTGGTGAGAGTAATGGGATATCAAAGTCTGTGAGACGCTCGGGTCTGTGAGACGTTTGAATCTTAAAATGGCGGAAGAGATCGAAGTGTTTGAGTCTGTGAGGCGCTTGGGCCTGTGAGACTATAGAAGTTTGAAAGAAGTCAGTATTTGAGAGATGATTTGAGTTTGGAGTGATTTGAGTATGAGGCGATTGATGTTTGAAGTAGAGATCCCGAGTTTTTGGGGTTCAAGATTCTGAAAGAGTTGAGGTTTTGAGATATTTTGAATTTGGAATGAGCTGATGATGATTGTCAAAATTGTCTCTCTTAAAGTTTTTAAAACCGAAAATTCATTTTTTGTTGTAAAAGGGCGGATAATCCCGAGGGATTACCCTATGTACCCCCTCGAACACGACACTTAATTAATGGTAAGTGCCGAGGCTCAAAGATGGGGCAATGAATTTATGTCAAAATAGGATTTAGAGGGAAACACCATGAATGAGATATTTTCGATCAAACCCTAATAACGTCTCTAACTCCCGGGTTTAGAACATTAAAAACCGAAAACATTGAAATCGAGTGGAAGGGAGTTAGACGATTCTAAAATCCCGGCTGCAACTAGGAAGGTCGTTACTTCCCTAGCACCCCGCCTTGTAAAAATCTAGGCTGCAATTAGGGGAGGTTTGTCACCCTAATGCCCCGCCTAAAGAGATCCAGACTGTGACAAGGGAAGGTTATGACCCCAGTGCCCCGCCTCGGATTTTTATTTTGAAAGGGAGACAAGTGATGCCTAACTAGGAAGAAAACGTTGAAGGTGTTAAACATCCCATGTTCCCCAAAAATGGTTTAGTTTTGAGTTTGATAACTGAGTTGGAAAACTTTTGAAGTTGTTCGGAATTCTCGATGAAGAAACACTGATTTTGAGAAATGTTTTAGGAGAAAACTTTCTGTATATGTGAGAAGAACTTTCTGCATTTGAGAAGAGTTTTCTGTGATGTGAGAAGAGTTTTTCCTTTAAAATTTCACAAAATGGTTTGTTTGAAAACTTGATGAAATTTGAATAAAATGATGGTTTGAAATTCTATTTGAGTTTTTGGATTTTGAAAGGAATTTACAAGTTGAGTGCGGATTGGATGAAATGGACTTGAATTTGAATTGAATGGAACTGGACTGAATTGAATTGGGCTGAATGAATTGAGTTTGAATTGAATTGAGTTAGAATTGAATTGGGTTTGAATTGAATTTGGGCCGGGATTGAAAGACAGGCCGGGTCAAAGTTCAGGTTAGTCCAAGTTGAATTGGTCAAACTTGGGTCAAAGTCAATGCTTGGTCAAAGTTAAAGCTAGATCAAAGTTGAATTGGTCAAAGTTTGGGTCAAAGTGGGATTGGTCAAAGTTTGGGTCAAAGTGGGATTGGTCACAGGTTAGGTCAAAGTGGGATTGGTCAAAGTTTGGGTCAAGGTCAAACTTAGGCTGGTCAAAGTTCGAGTCAAGTTCAAAGCTTGAGTCATGGTCAAAGGTGGAAGTTTGGGACTTGTTTCGGTCTTTGGGCCGAATTGGGCCTTATTTGGGCTTTTGGGTCGAATTGGGCCTTAGGCTAATGAGTTTTGGGCAAGGTTTGGTTTAGGCCAAAGTTGACTATGGGTTGATGAGTTTTGGGCAAGTTGGTTTGGGCCAAAGTGGGCTGTGGACTGGATTGGGCTGGATTGGGATGTGGGCTGAGTGGGCTTCGGATTGAGCTTAGGCCTCTGATTGGGCTGTGATCCGAGTGGGCTTCGGATTGGGCTTGGGTCTCGGATTGGGCTGTGGGATGGATTGGGATGTGGGCCGAGTGGGCTTTTGATTTGGTTTTGGGCCGAATTGGCCTATGGGCCTTATTTGGGATTGGGAAAATTATGCCTTGTTTGAGTTGTTTCGAGCTTTTGATTTTTGGGTCTAATGGGCTTTGGAAAATTTGGGAGGAAATGATGAATCAAATTGAGATGAATTTTGAGAAAGTGCTTTTATTAATATATGTTATTATAATAAGATGTGGTTTGGGTGTAGGGATTACCCAGTTTATTAGGTGGGACCATAGCTCACCTAAATCTTAGGGTTCACCCTCTATCCTAAGGCTTGGTCCTAAGGTCTAATAACTAGGGGTTAATAATAGTATTCAAACGCAAGGAAATGAAGTAAAAAATAAATTACAACAAAGCTAAAATATACAGTATATACATGTATAGTGCAGAGGAAGTAGACAACACGTCAATTAAACATATTGAAATTGATGAAAGCAATTAATCAGACGAATAAACATTTTCAAAGTTGGTGAAGAGCTACTTGGGTATTTAAACAGAGAGTAAAAGAATCTGAAATTATTTAAGCCCGAACGAGATTAAGATATAAACTAAGTTGTCAAAATGTTTCATCTTCTCTCTGTTTATTCTTTTTCTATTTGAACAGTCGGTGATATCTACCCCAGGTAACTGCCCCCTTTTCTGTTGTTTTTGCCCCAAGCCAAAGGTCATCAGATTTGGCTATCTCAAAACCAAAGACAAAAAAAAGCATGGCAGAATCTAAAGAATAACATGTATACTAGGTGTTAAACATTAATACATTAACAGAAGTGTGAGATTAATGCAAATAAACGCCAACAAGATTTATTCCCCGATAATGCTCTTAAACTTGTTAAATGAATTGAAAGGATTAACGTTGAGCACTACACATTCGTAAACACACAAAACGATCTATGTAACAGAAGCACCTCTGAGACGCCATCAACCTTGCACACAATACCAGTTCACAAGCATGAGAAGCTCACATATGAACCTATTTATCGGACTGCCAATCAATCCACAACAGTACAACAGGAGATGACAATATTTCCTATGAATTCGAATCCAGCAAACAAGACATATGAGCATTCAAGGAGCAGGGTTCACGGACAGGCCACAAAGGGCCTCACCCTTTTCAGTCAAAAAAATATAAGCATATCAACTCAGACACAGGGAATTGAGTAGGCAAGGTTAGGATTAGGTACCGAGAGGGAGCAAATGGATCTCCTGTAGAGAAAAATCAAACAAGAACACGCAACAGACATCACATTAGCAAGTATCTGAACACCACTAAGCAAACCAAAACAAATGGAGGAGATTAAGAGTGAAGAGTAGGCTTTGTATTTTCGTATAGATGGGCAGTGCGACCCTTCTTTGAATGCTATTTGTGTGGGATATGTCCCGACTACACTACAGGCGATATACAAACAATCTCTGGGATGAATTTTCGTGACCTGATTCTCCTGAACCAAAAGGGAACGCCACATAGAAAAGGAACACGAGCAAGAAAGTTTGACAGTCATGGCAAAGTAGTCGATTCTTGACTCTGTCTCAGTATACACAGAGCCCCAGGAAGCTCCACACCCATCGTGGGTTGAGCCAGTGCACACAGATTATATGAGAAAAACGTAAATGAATCGCAGCGGCACCAACTTATTCTATCAGTAAAAGGGTTAGCAGTATACGAACAGGAAATAAAGGATGTGCATAATCACCAAAAGGAATCGCAGCAATGATTTACTCTTCCAATCCTGATATCTCCAAGGCTCAAGACGAAAGAAAAGGGGTGCGATAATGGCAAAGACACGAAAATCAATAAAAACCATGAAACAGTATAGAACAGAATGAAATGAGAGTGGGACGACGATTGTAGATAGTCAGCACTTAGCACCAGATACAGTTTTGGTGAAGCTGAGCTTCGAATCCTCCCCGCTTCAGGTTCATCGGATGAAATGCACAATAAATTACATGTTCGCTTGTATAAAACAACGAAGAGAAAAAAGATGACTCAAATTTACAGAGTAAATCTCTCGCGGTTCACTTAGCAGAAGAATTTGACCTAATGTGAAACGAAGAACCGGAGACGAGAAGGAGAGATCGGGTTGGGAGCCACGAATACTGAAATCAGTACTTACTCCTATCTGGTTTGAAGGAAAAAGGGGAAATAGTGATTGTTGACGATGGTTAGGCGTTTCGGGGAAGCTTTCAGATGAATGAGGGTGGTGGCGAAGATGGCGGTTCGAGAAGGGATTTGGTGGAGACGAAGCTTGAGATCGGAGGTTTTGGACGATGCAGACGAAGATTTTTTTTGTTCAAAGTGGAAGAGTCGGAACGAAAGGTTTTTGGGTTTTTGAAGTTTGCATGCTAGAGTTGAAGTGCTGGGACGTAGGAATGCTCTGGAATAACGATCGGGAGTTGGAGGCTGATTAGAACAGTATATCCAACAGTAGGGTTTTGGTTGTAGTTTTATAATAGAGATCTTAGGGTTTGGAGGGGAATGTCTGATTATTTCATGGGCTAATTACAAAGTGGGCTTTATTTGGTGTATAGAGACAAAATGGACCCAGAAATAAGGTTGGGCCACGTTTTGGTCCGCCTGATTCCAAAAAAATAAAAAGAGCAAGGAAAACTTGCTAATGCCCAGAATCGAACTCAGCACCTGTAGTATCCCCCCGCACACTCTAACAAACTAAGCCACAACGAGTTTTAGTTAATAACGGCGGATAATGAAACAAAAATCCCGTTGCGAGCTAAGCAGAAATGAAAGAAAGGAAAGCACCCCGACTCAGAGTCGAACCTGAGACCACTAGACTATGTAGAGAGCATGCTAACCGGCTAGGCTAAGTCAGAATTCAATACATATATGAGCAAAATAATACAAGACTTTTAGCCCAGACTGGATAACTCTTCAAAAATGTTGCTATTTTTACAAGAAAGTGTAAAACAAAATGAGAAAGATTAATCATGGAATATAGCTAAAAAAGGGTTCAAAACATAATGAGGCATAAATAAATAAATAGCATAATAATATGTACATGGAATGATAAAAATACATCAATGTAACAGAGATAAAATACCGATGAAGGTGATAAAAGTTTTGAATGGATCAATTATGTACAAGTGGTGAAATATACTAAACATAAGCAAAAAATGGTAGTAAAAGGTACGTAAAATGACAGAAAAAACAAAAATAATGATGATAAGATAAAAGTAAATACTAATGAATAAGACACATGTAAAATGACAATAAAAGATATGAATAATAATCAACGAATAAAATAAAATAGTAGGGGAATGATTGGACAAACAAATAAGTAGATCAAAATAGACTAAAATAAAGTGAGATAGCAAGAAAAAGTAAATAAGCAAAAAGGGATTGGTTTAAAACCGGTTGATTGTATGGAAATTCATTTTCAAAAAAACGTGTTTTTATGAAATGCTTTGAAAAAGGTTATAAAACGACGGTTTCGTTTCGGCACGCACGCTAATACGCTTTGAAAAAGAAAGGCGACGACCCCTCTTATTTAATTTCTTATTTTGGAATTTGCTTTATGGGGTGAGAATTTTTGGTGTCTGCAGATGGCTCCCCTTGATTCAATTCTGCAATAGTAGACTTGTAGAATTGGATCAAGGTTGACGGGGCGCCAAAAATTCTCACTGCGGTTTAGTGGTGCATTGGGATGTGACCGTGAGTGTATGAATGCGACAGGAGATGATATGATTGCTGAATGCATGAGGGCTTATGACGAGCCTCGACTAGACTCCGATGTCTAGCTCTAGGACTTATGACGAGCCTAGATGATTGAAAGTATGAGGACTTATGATGAGCCTCGGTTAGACCTCTTGATATCTAACCCTAGGACTTATGACGAGCCTAGGATACTAACAATAGATAGGTTGGTGTGCACGAGGACTTATGACGAGCCTCTACTAGACCTCTTGACATCTAGCTATAGGACTTATGACGAGCCTATAATGCAATTGACAGTATGAGGATTTATGACAAGCCTAAACTAGACCTCTTGATATCTAGTCATAGGACTTATGACGAGCCTATGATACTAACAATTATATTGGTTAGGGTGCACGAGGACTTATGACGAGCCTCAACTAGACCTCTTGACATCTAGCTATAGGACTTATGACGAGCCTATAATACAATTGAAAGTACGAGGACTTATGACGAGCCTCAACTAGACCTCTTGAATAGGACTTATGACAAGCCTATAATACTTTTCATTGTGTACCGTACTAGTAGCGCAATAGCTGCCTAGCAGGTGGGTGTGAAACGATCTTGCACTAGTAGCGTAATAGCTGCCTAGTGAAGGAAAAACCGACGGGATCACACTAGTAGCGTAATAGCTGCCTAGTGGGTTATGAAATGAACAATCTCGCACTAGTAGCGTAATAGCTGCCTAGTGGAGGAAAAATGGCGGGACCGTGCTAGTAGCGTAATAGCTACCTAAAGGGTGTAAAATGAAAAGGCGACCGCACTAGTAGCGCAATAGCTGTCTAGCGGGTGTAAAACGAAAATGCGACCGCACTAGTAGCGCGAAGGCTGCCTAGCGGGTTTGAAGCGAAAAAGGCAAATCGAATAGTAGAAGAGTTTTGTGAGTGAAAGGCCACCTGAGTAGAATGAAGATTATACTTCAAACTTGAGTGAAATAATTGATCGAACGACGCGAGTGATTTTGTGGTACCCTTGAAAGGATTCCCACATGCAAATGAAATGAGATATGACTTGGTTAGCAAATGCATTAATCGAATCAAACTCCCTGTTTGTGCATGAGGGCTTAGGAGTGCCTCAACTGGACCTCTTGATATCCAGTCATAGGACTTATGACGAGCCTATGATACTAACAATTATATTGGTTGGGGTGCACGACGACTTATGACGAGCCTCAACTAGACCTCTTGACATCTAGCTATAGGACTTATGACAAGCCTATAATGCAATTGAAAGTACGAGGACTTATGACGAGCCTCAACTAGACCTCTTGACATCTAGCTATAGGACTTATGAGGAGCCTATAATACTTTAACGGAGTTATACGAAACTCGCTGCTTTGAGTGGTTGATTTGAGGATGATTCTGGTTTTGGATCGGTTCATGATTGGATGCTTTCGGTTGTTTTTATGAGGGATGTGATATTCGAATGTTTTTTCTTGGTGTGGCCCTTGACTTTGTTAGTGTGGGACTTGTGTTTCGGTTTTGCTTTGATAGTCTCGCCCGATGTGCACTGTAGTCTTGGGATTTTGGTAGGACTCTTGGCTCTAGAGTTTCGAGATGACTTCGGTATGGCTCCTGAGTTCTTGTTTTGGTTTTGTGATTTTGTGTTCGGTCTTTTGAATGGATGGTTTTTGTGAATGAGTGGCTTTGGGAACTCGATGGTTTCAATATGATTGGATGGCTTTGATATGATCAGATGGCTCCGGCGTGATCGGATGGCTCTGGTGCGGTCGGATGGCTCCGGTGTGGTCGGATGGCTCCGGTGTGGTTCATGACCCTATTATGAGCAACGGCTTTGGGATGGTTGGTGGGTTTTGATTTGGTCGGTGATTTTAGGGTGGCTGGTGGGTTTTGATCTGGTTCAGATTTTGAGTCGAATGGTGGGTCGATGTGATTAGTGGTTTGTGTCGTGTTTGACGTATTTTGATGTGGTAGGTATTTTTTGTTGTGGTTGATGACTTCTTGGTCATTAATGGATGGCTTTGGTCCGGTTATGACTTCAGGATTCTCTCATGATGGCTCCAGGATAGCTTAGGATTGCTCCGGGAAGGACTATGACACGACTCTATTAGGTGATAGCAAGGAAGAAAGGGGAACTTTTGCTTGTGAGGTGGTCGCACCCTGGGCGGGATGCCTACGTACTCAACTCCGTATTGAGATCAGACCTGACGTAGTTTGAAACTGTGTAGGCAAGACCCTGGTGATGAAATGGCTCTAACAGGGATGTTAGGTGGCTCCTATATTGTTCTCGAACTATTGAGATAGCTCCTGTGTAGTTCTAAAGATGGTCACAATGTTTGAGAACGGCTCCCGTATGGCTCCAATTTAGCTTTGGGAGGGGTGTCGACGAGACTCAAGTATGATAGTGGATGGCTCTGAGATTGTCTTCGTACGGCTTAGGATGGCCTTATTTTGGTTTGATGTAGCTCAAAGGTAGCCTGGGATGGCTCTGAATGCTTCGATGTAGTTCGAGGATGGCCCCGGGTGGCTTCATAATGATTCGACGTGGCTCAGAGATAGCCCGAAATGGCTTCAGCTTGATTTCCTTTGATAGGAAGTTTTTACTTAAACTGCAGCAACTGAAGTCGACTCTCAGCGAGACTAGGCAGAGTTCTTACCAATCAGATGTTGATGATGGAGTGCTTATGATGCATGCAAATATTAAATGCTAGATACGATGCAAAATGCATATGCAGTTTTTGTAGAGAAGGTACGGTCCTATCTCTATTAATATGAGGTTTACGAATATAAGACATCTTCGATTTGATCTTGAATGATTGTTGAATTGGAAGGCGTGAATCATTTTCCTCTCATGGAGGGATACAGGTCAATCTCTCGTTAGTTTGGCTGTGTGTGCAAAGCGGTGTGATGATACTCTCGATGCTTAGATCAGTATTTTCCTGAGAATTTCCTTTCGAGGTTCTGGACTTTCCGATCCTCACAAATTCCTCACTTGCAATGGGATAGGTTATTCATAATTTGGTGGTTTAATCAAAGAGTCACTCGCGCTCTAAAGACCTTGTGGGGTAAGGTCACACTCTTCCGCTCATGGTCCCTTCGGGATGATGGGACATGTTGATAACAAGTATGAAGCTTATGATTCATGTTTCAGATCCGGTACTTTCAGTTAACACTCATTAACATATGAGTCAGATGTCTTTACAGGGTTGTAACGGGGATGAGGGGTATGATGCATGTCACATGGGACGGTGGGATTTATTTGGGAATTGTGGTGCTTTTGTGCAATAAAGGACATTTTTCACTTTTGCCATGGGTGGAATGATTAGACGGGTTTTGATAACCCCTTATCGGTTTCTTCGGGACATCATTGGTCCTTTTGCTTATTTTCTCCTTCTTCTTTGGTGTGTGATTTTCGCTTTCCTGCTTCCTGCTTTTGGAATCGCATGGGCTCATCGACCTTCTTGGGCATTTTCTGCTTACTTTTTTGGCTTTCAGTTTTGGAGTTTTCATTGACTCGCTAATCTTCTCAAATATTTCGGTGTTCGTTTTTGGTGTCTAACTTTGGAGTTGCATTGACTCACTGATTCCTTTGGACATTTTCATTTGTTGTTCTTGTGAAAGATGGTGGGGGAGAGACCATGGCTCCGGCTCTTTCGAGATCCTCTATTGCAAGGGCAAGTAAGTATATGTACGTGGGTTGTCATGTTATGGAGTTCACAGAAAAAGGTTTATCGTGAAAGGCTCAGCGGGGCTAACTAAGGGATTATGTACAGGGCAGTCAAAGCTTTTTGGTATTGTGGAGATTTTTATTCCTAAGTGCCTCGTCATTCTCATTAGTCAATGATTATTTTCTTACTATTCTCGGATCTTTGCATGAATCACAGTTCGTATCCTGTTTATCGACATTGATCTCGCTATGAATTATGCCTTTCCATGTGCTGAAGGAAAGCACAAGTCGCTCGTGGTTTTACCTCCATGGACTCGCTCTATCTTCCCTCATCGCTTAGTGGATTGTCTAATACACTCAACTAAAATTCTAGGGAAAATACCACTCTTCGCATGCCACACATTCGGTTTGTGGTGCTGGTCTTGACTAGACCTTGTGTTCATTGACGGGTCGAGAGTTTAATGGTTCACGCACTCTATTCAATCAATCTCTCAAGATTTTCGCCAAAAATGTCGCTTCGATACGAATATATGCAAATGCAACTATCTACAATGCAATTTATTTTGGTAATATGGAATTACTATGTATAAGATGCATGAAACGCTGAAAAACGATGAATGGAGATGGTTGACTTTGGATTTCGACCGAATGCTTTTTTTGTTCTGTGGTTTTCTTTTTGGATGTAATGTATGCGTGGTAAGGCTACACCTAATCTCGCTTGAGTCGGTTTTGGTTGAGGATCCACGATGTTCATCTCGCCAACAATGGTTCTTTAGGCGGCCGGTTGCTGAGTGGGTCCCGGAAGAAACGTAACCCCACGTTTTAGCTGTAAATCAAACCTTGACCGCTTAAGGAGTGGTAATCCCTATACTGCGCCAGTCAACATGATAAAACTGGCTTGTTCTTCCTGTGATTCATGGATAGGTCAAACAAAAGGGGGAGGGATGGGATGCAACCCTTCAAACACTTTCATTACAGTAAAACATGACTCAACTACTTTCTGTCACTATCGTCATGGATTAACACATGGACCTGCATGGCTCGGTGATGCCTCGGGAAAGTGCGTCGTCGTGGTCTAGGATGAACGTCTTAGCTCTAAAGAAGATACCTCTCCTCTATCTATCAGCTCTTGGATTGTGTTCTTTAGTGTGGTACACTCATCGGTGGTGTGCCCCCGGATTCTATGATAGTCGCAGTATTCATGCAAATGTGGCCCAAGTTTCTTGATTCTTGACCTTGTATTGAAAAGTGCTAGATGACCTCCCTCGACTAATATTTTCAATGCTTCGCTGAGCGACATTCCAAGGCTCGAAAGTTGTCCCTGTGAGCTTTGTCCGAGTGTACGTTCCCTTCTTTCCATGATTTCAGGTTGATCTGTCAATTTGATTTCAGTGTCCTCCAAAGCAATCACGGCCTCCATCAATCGTTTGAAGTCACAAATACCCAGGTATCTCAACTGGCATTGGTACTCTTCTCTCAAGCCAAAAATCACCATTTGTATTTGTTCTTCCTCATTTGGTCGATTATTCATTTGCCCAGCCTTCACCCTCCATCTTT
Source organism: Limonium bicolor (assembly GCA_023374045.1). Taxonomy (NCBI): domain Eukaryota; kingdom Viridiplantae; phylum Streptophyta; class Magnoliopsida; order Caryophyllales; family Plumbaginaceae; genus Limonium; species Limonium bicolor. The sequence goes on from CM041777.1 coordinate 441,616,898, forward strand.
CTATGAATTCCCTCACAGTTTCGCCATGGTTTTGATGGGTGATTTCTAAATCTCTGTGTGTAACTTCATGATGAAAGTTACCACCGTATTGAGTGAGAAATTCAAAGTACAGGTCTTTGCTTGACTTTCCTTTCAAATCCAGGCCCATAATCCAAGAGTAAGCAGGCCCCTCTAAGTAGAATCTAACGCACGCGGCCTTCAGCTCATCGGATAGACCATGTAATTCCATGAGCTTATCATACCTATCAATGTGATGCCTTGGGTTTCCAATCCCTTCATACTTCTTCATTTCAGGTAGACTCATGCCCTTTTGCAGACGAGCATCAGGATACGGGTTAACTGGCTCCCAACCTGCAGACTTAAAACGTTGGGCTAGCTCTAGTTCCGCCTTCAGTTCTTTCACACTAATTCTTTCATTGGACTCGCTCTGAGATCAAGGTTTTGGATTGAAATGGCTTTCTCAGGGTAGCCGGTGTCAAGAGATTGAGAGGGCAGTATTGTTCCAGGTTGAAGGTGTTGGCTTGAATTTGACGAGTGATGAGGTTGTTATACCCAAAATTTCAACTCCCCCGGAAGAGAGTCTCTACTAATAGGCTAGTAGCGAGGGTTCCCAGTTCGATCGGCACATTTCAGAATACTAGGGACAACTTAGTCATCTCCAGGGGCATTTTTGTAATTTTTCAAGGCTCCTAAGCCCCCTATAGGCTTTCTCTCTCCTCCAAATAAGGGTCAAATCAATTCAAAATGCTTTGAAATTTTAACCCATGATAGAGGATGACATCTGAAGCATAATGGCGTTGGAATTTTGATTTTTTGAATTTCCAATAATTTTCTAGCAATTTCTGATTGAATCTGACGAGAAATTGAATTTAAAAATATTCCAATATCCAAAAAATTCGATTCCACTTTAGAAAAATCAGAAATATCATCCTTTACCCATGTGTGAAATTTCATAATCAAATTCTTTTTGGAAGCCCTTGAGCTAAAACGTCGGTAAATCTCGGTTTTTACCGGATTTTTCTATCTTTAAGGAAGCCTATATAAGGAACCTTATCCCATGATCAAATCATAACCTCAAGAACCCTAGACTCTCAAAGAAGGCAGCCGTCTCTCTCTCCACGTTTTTGAACTCCAGAGCCACAATCAAACACCGAAATCTCACCAAAATCAACACCAAAACATATTTTTCAACTCCCACAACATCATCAATCATCAAACATCAACCAAACCACCTCCAAAACGTGAAGAACAGCAAGAACAACCAACAACCAGAAGCTTGGTTCAAAAACCTTTCGGGTCTGCCATCAACGGAGCACTCGACGAATCCCGGTGTGAAGAATCGTTGTGAATCCGAAGGTAAAACAGGTAGAAACTCCACTTCCCTAATTCTATACGGTGTTATCTGTCTTGCCTCAAAATTTGGGCTCAAACTAACCCTTCTACGCTTCTGTATTGCTGTTTGTTTAAGCTTCTGTCCAATAACTTGTTTACCAAGTTTCGTGCTTAATTCGAATTCAAATTGAAAACTTTCAATCACTAACGTCTTGTACATCTTTCAGGCTACACACCCATAAAATTTGAGCCAAAAACACTTTCAGGAACAGCCTCAAAGCCGCCCGAGGGCGGTCCGCACCCACGGACGTCATGTCCGGGGTCCCGGACTCCCTGTCTGTAAGCCCGGACGCCCACAGACGGCGGCGGGATTTTAAAAAATTCAAAATTTAGATTTTCTAATAATGTCCGGGCCCACGGACATCCTGTCCGTGGCCCCGGACTTCGCAATTTTTTGTTTTCCTTTAATTTCGACTCTTCTGTATAACTAGGTTAACTGGGGTCCGTGGTCTCGGACATGGGGTCCGTGGCTACGGACGTAAGCAAAATTCGACCTAATTTTGCCTCCGAAACCCTAGTTTAGGTAGCTTTTATTTTCACTTTAATTTTCTGTCAAAAAATGCTAAAAACAAAAAAAAACAGAAGCTCGCGCACTTAGGTTAAAACGACTCGTAATAAGCCGTAAATAAACCAAGTAGAGGAAAAACGACCTAGGAAGGGTAATGAAAGTAATTGAACCCTAAATAAGTCGAATACCAAGCCCCCGAACCCGAACTCTACCTTTCCTGATTTACTCTAGGTTAAAATTAGGTGGCGACTCATAATAGGTTCCAGTGAGCTAGCTTAGGTTTTAATAATTATTGTTATATGACATAGTTATTAATCTTAGGTTATAAGTGGACCTAAAACCCGATTAGATCCTAATCAACTTTAATCAACATAGGATAGGGTTTAAAATCGAGGCTCACAGACTGGCGACTCTGCTGGGGACAAACTTCTTAATTTTAACTTGTTTAATTTTAAGAAAGAGGGCTTAACTCAAAAATGTTTATTTATGGCTTTAATTCTTTGTTTGTTTACTTTTGTGCGCAATTTAAATTTCTGTACCTTTGCATCATATGAGAGCAAGGGTCCATGCAAACCTATTCCACCCCGGGACCCGTTTGAGGGTCCCCTGTCAGGGACTCACACCTTTTAGGTGATATGAATAAGCGGGGGAAAAGAGGAGGATGTCGTCTAACCACATCCCCTTAATACCTGGGCTTTAGCCCCAAGCGTTTTCCTGGCAGTGCCCTTACCTAGCCCATTGTTTGGTCAGTCAAAGACCCGACCGTAGACGCACACCTTCAGGTGATGTGAAAAAAGTGGGGAAGCCCAAAGAGAATAGCGTGCAAGCCCTATTCCTTTGTGGCGACCTGGGCCCACGCCCCAAGCACCTCTCCGGATCGATCCATACCCGAATTGGATAAGTGTCAAGTGAGGACATGAGGAATTTGTATGGGCCTTGTCTGCTTGTGTGATCGGCCCACTACCCAGCCTAGGAATTGATAGGAACTTTTCCTACATCAACTCAGCCCAACCTGAATTTACGGCTTTATTGTTTGCGGCCCAGAGGCCCTGTTTGGTTTGATATGTGAAACGTTTGGGCTTCGGCCTAAAAGTTTAGACTAAGGTGATTTCTCTCTTTCGGCCCAATTTGAATTATCAATTTAGTTCCAGGCCCATGAAAAAAAACAAATCCACCTAAAGTGATCCATAAAAATCCATCAGGCCTTTCCTTTTCGAGGCCCATTCTAGTCCAGGAAGACTTTTTCACTCAGGTTTTGACCCACGATCCTAGACATGGGTATCATCTTCAGGCCCAATCATAATCACTCGGCCCAAATTCCAATTCACATCCAGAACTTGGTTTAGAAATCACTTCGGCCCATGCGCTTTACTTCTAGCCCAAACACATTCTGGCCCAAGCGCCCAATTCTCAGAACATTCCGGCTCAAGAATCACGCTCTTCAAACATTTCAGCCTAGGCACCAGTTCACAGCTCATGAATCATTCCGGCCCATGTGTCTCCCTTCCAACTCATTTCGGGCTCAGTGCCTACCCACAATCTTCGAAACATCCCAGCTCATATGCTTTTCTTGCAGCCCAAACAAGTTTTTACCTAAAACTTCTTCACGGTCCAGAATTTTAGCTCAATCCACTTTTGTTTTCCAGCAGATAAGCCCGAATCCCAAGTATGGTAGAGGGAGGAAATCCAGTCAGCATGGAGGCCCAGTTTGCAGCCTTAGAGCAAAGGTACATGGCTGCCTTTGATGCCATGGAACAGAAACATAGGTCCACCACTAATGACATGGAGGCTAAGTATGTCACCATCATCGAAGAGCTGAAAAGCAAAATCAATTCCCTTGAGGTTGGTCATCAGGAAAACATTTCAGGAAAGATTGCTGACTCTGGGAACGAGCATGACTACATCGAAGTTAACTCTGTTGAGGCCCAGGATGCACAAAGATTTGTAGGGCAAGTCGTCCCGGGCCGCCAACTAACTGCAGAATTAAGGAAGGCCCTGAAAAGGATTGAGCGCATGGAAAAAGCTAGCAAGCCAGCTGGTTTCGATTACTCTTCTATGGAATCGTACCCCGAGGTTAATCTCCCTCTAAAGTTGAAGCTACCCACACTTGCTCTATACAAGGGTTCCTCAGACCCACAGGTCCATCTGGCGATGTTCGATAGGGAAATGTCCATCCTCAGGTTGAATGACATGCAGAAGGCCAAGGTTTTCGCCCGTTATCTCGATGAAATACCTCAACGTTGGTACTTGACTCAGAGGATGAACACCAAAACCTATGAAGAGGTTTGCGAGGCTTTCCTGCACCATTTCGAGTATGCTAAAATTCTTGAAGTCACCAGGTCCGACCTTGCCAGTACCCGGCAGGGAAACAGTGAATCAATGTCCGACTTCATCAAACGGTGGAGGATGAAAGCCGCTGCTATGCCTACAAAAATGGATGAGCAAGAACAAATTCGAATGATTGTGGACAATATGCAGAGACAATACAACAACGAGCTGAGTTGCACATACTTCCCTAATTTCGACATGCTGATGGGACAGGTAAGGGTCATGGAAGAAAAGATTCACAAAGGCGAGCTGAAGCTGGGACAACCCAAAGCCCAGGGTGTGAGTATCGAGACCTTTAAGTCAGGACCGGCCAGAGTAGCTCAAGTTTCGTACCGAGTGAGCACCATACAAAAACCCAGTGCTGCAAAACAGAGCGTCAAGGCCTCACCCCGATCCAAGAGGTTCTCTGCACCGAGACAGTTTACCGACATTGGCCGGCCTCTCAGTCAAGCACTCGTGAAGCTACTAGAGCTAGACTTACTACAGCCTCTCACACCTAGTCCTGGGATCACCCAAGCCGGGGAACATCTCCATCAGTTCTGCCAGTTTCATCAACTACCAGGACACAGTACTGACGACTGCAGAGCATTGAAGCACAAGATCGAAGACCTTATCGAGCAAGGACTCCAGTTTGTTGAGTAGGCAAAAGTCTAGCAGTGTTTTGTTTACTCATTTCAATTGTGTGGGAAGTTTATCACATTTCTCTTTTAATGAAGTTTAGATTTGAAAATTTCAGTTTTTTCGACTTTTTTAGTTTGTAATCACAAAAATGATAATAAAAGAAATGTGTTCGTTCACCTTGCATCTTGCTCATTAGCAAACATTAACTTAAAACTAATGTTCATGAAACGGTCATTTCTTGGCAACTGAACAAAACGACTTGTCTTTTGTTCTAAAAAGATGAACATGTCCAACCAAACACCACTACTCACCCCAAAACATCCAAGCAACCCACGAAGCGGTTCAAGTCTACATTTGTCAAATTGTTGTTATAAACCCTGGATTAATACTGGGGGCAATCTGAGTTTAAGTTCGTCATCTTTCACCTTTCGTTTAAATATGCGAACAAGTCTCAGAGTGAGAATTCACGAGAGTGACTTGAGCGGAAAAACCAAGAGTGAACGAGCATGTCATTTTTACACGACTCCGGTGAGACCACATTCAAAGGTGAGGTAAACGGCATAACTCCGACCGAAGGAGATAATTTGTAAATTTACTCTTAGACCTGCGAAAAGTAACAACGAACGGATACACAACTATCAGGAATGACGAAGCACCTAGGTACAACACCACTTAGCTAAAAGCTTGTAAACCCTGACATTAAACCCTAGGCACCCCCGCTGAGCCTTTCATATATCCCTTTTCGATGTTGCAAAGCTCCACAGAGCAAGCCAGTCCGTGATGAATAACCAAGCCGGTGACCAAAGGAAGCGAGGAGCCTGACTCTCAGATAACGTTTTCATCAGTCCAGAGAAGCAAAGCCGCTATCAGCATGACGAAGTGATCCGTAAATGGTCCCAAAGTGACACAGGATCAAAAGAGCTCACATCAAAATAGCTCTCAAAACTCAAAACCGGGAAACACAAGAACCCCAAAGGCAAAGTCAAGAAAGGATCAAACAAAGAGGCAAAACCGAAGTGCCTCGAAGAAATCCAAAAGACGAAAAGAGAAATGGTGTAAAGGACAACTTCAAAAGTCCAAGTCCAGAAGCTCAAAAACAACGTCAACATGAAGCAGTTAGACGACTTCAAGACAAGGAAGATGAATCTGAGAGAAGACGCAAGTTGCAGCTTTGGTCACCCCCTTAAGCTCCACATACCTCAAATATCCCTCCATGGTCCCGTTGTCCTTCACCACACCCCGTGGCCACGTTATAAGCTTTAAAGACTTCCGACTTGATAGTTGTGTGTCCAATCACGTGAAAGTAACAGATCAAATGCGTAAATCCATCAAATATCGAATTCAATGGTCTAGAAGTTGTGACTGTTGGTGAGGAACGAGTGCAAGCACCAAACACGCCGAGTGTGGGTTAGGAAGCACCACATAAAAACATACACTGGTGGAACGCGAGCCTTTAATGACGGTGGTTTAATCACGGCTTTAACAGACACCGTGATTAATAGGAAGGCCGAAATTAATTAGCGACGATGATTGAATTAACCGTAATCAATAATCGATCGGAGGTAGGCACGCCTTTTTTAGGACGGACTTTAGATGACGGTTATTAGTGAAACCGTAATCTAAAGTCCCGTGTTGACGCGCGCTTTACGGTCAACGGACTTTAGATTACGGTTTCACTAATAACCGTCATCTAAAGTCCGTCCTAAAAAAGGCGCGCCTACCTCCGACTGATGGTCAACGACGTTGTTTTGACCTGACGCCAAATATTTCCCGTATTATTTGATTTTTTTGACTCCGCGCGTAATCTAAATTACAGTTAACGACGTCGTTTTACCAGTGTATTTTAGATTAAAAAACTTTATATTAATGTGTTACCTATGTTTGAAACCCAACATATGCCAAATAATTATCGCGCTATTTTTTTAATTTCGTTACACTTTAGATTACGGTTAACGACGTCGTTTTACCAGTGTATTTTAGATTAATAAAAACTTTATATAATGTGTTACCTATGTTTGAAACCCAACATATGCCAAATAATTATCGCGCTTTTTTGTTAATTTCGTTACACTTTAGATTACGGTTTTTTTGGGAACCGTCATGTAAAGTGTGACTTTAGTTTACGGTTTACATGTAAACCGTAATCTAAAGTCCATTTAAAACATTTGCCTACACTCTGCACACTCTACTCACAGTAACTCTTCTTCTCTTTCGCGCTATCTTCCTCACTGAAATCGCCTCCTCTCTCCCGTCACCTTGCTAACGGCCATCGCCGCCGTCGCTCCCACCACCTTTGTCACTCCCATCGCCGCCGGTCACCACCCATCTACCACTGGTCTCACCGTCGACGTCTCTATCGCGTATTGGGTATGCGATCGATTGATTGTCGTTTTTTTCTAAGGGAAAATTCACGAGATACCCCTGTTTTCTTTCGTAATTCACAATATACCCCTATGATTTTAGTAATTTAACTTTAAACATGCTTAAATGTTATCCAAAATTGATGAAATTTTACATGGACGATGCTAAAGTGTTATATTTTGGTCTAATATCAAATTTGAAGTTTTTAAGCTCACATGTGACCTGTGGGACCCAATGAACAATCACAAATTCATTGGGTCCCACAGGTCACATGTGAGCTTAAAAAACTTCAAATTTGATATTGGACCAAAATATAACACTTTAGCATCGTCCATGTAAAATTTCATCAATTTTGGACAATATTTAAGCATGTTTCAAGTTGAATTACGAAAATCATAGGGGTATATTGTGAATTATGAAAGAAAACAGGGGTATATCGTGAATTTTCCCTTTTTCTAACTTTGTTCATATACATGCATTTCGATTGCAAGTTCTAACCTCGTTTATATCGAATCCTGAGAGTGTAATGGCAAATGTTCTAACCTTGTTCATATATTTGTGCCCAGATTCACAGTTAATTGCGACCTAGTTCGTGGGCTGATTTCTACACTACTTGCCCACTTCGGTGCTTAGTTACGGTAACTTTGCAAACCAATCTGTAAACTGCTGTATTTATTTATTCTTAGCATTTAGTATTACAATTAATACATAATAGTGTAGTTTTAAAAATGCTACTACTTAAAACTACCACAGGAAAGAAAGTAAGTTCAAGTATATTACCGATTCCTGAAAAATGAATGGAACAGAACTGTAGCATATCTCAGTTTCATGAATGGAACAGAACTGTAACAAGTTGTTTGAGTTTTGGTCTGGATTTTAAAGCTTAATGGAATATTTAAGTAACTGGGTAAGGAGTTAGGAGAAGTATAATCAGTTGAAAGAAAAAAAACAGACAGGGAAGAAAGCAAGAACACAACTCAGTTTCTGTTTTGATTTCAGTTTGGATTTCAGCTTCAATTTCCTATCAGATCAGGTTCTGACTAATTCTACATCTGTAACAAAGTTGCCTTGGGTTTAGTTGAGTTAGAAACTTTATAACACACCAAATTGACAGGATCGACAGTTTAGAAAGGTTTGAGAATTCAAACACGTGAACAAACAGAGAGGAGTCATACACCATCTCTGTCTGTCTGTTTTTTTCTTTCAGTTTCTATTTCTGTTTGAGTTCTGTGTGAATCTGTTCAGTAGAGGCAACAGAAAGATGTTGGGGCTGTTTAGAGAAGTGAAAAACTATTGAACCTAATAGCTTAGACATAAACACATTGAGAAGGGCTAGCCAATATAACAGATTGAATTAAATAACAGAAGGAAGGAACATCGACCTCAGTTTCAGTTTTAAAACTTAGACTTCTGTTTCTGTAAACTAAATACATCAGTGAAGATAAGTTTATGTATGTTACCAGTTCTAGATGGTGCGTGCGAATTTGACTTTGATAAAACTGATTTGGAGACGTTAGAAATATAGGGGAGATGCTGTCGATTTTTTTCCGCGGTTTAGCTAGCATTTAACCTTGATTTTTTGATGAATTCTAATGTTGTCGTTTTTCATTTATGCATCAGGACTACGACTTTATTTAGGCTTCCGACCTCAACCGTTAGCATCGGCTAATCGTCTACCAGAGGTAAGATTTATATATATACATATAATATTTGACAAACTACCAAACATAGTTATCCGCCCAAGATATACCTATAGAGGTATATCTTCGGCAGTCCCTGTCGGGACTGTCCACGATTGTTAAATCACACAACTAGGGTGTGAATGTGCTTTTAATATGTACTTTATTGATTATTTCAGCAGTATCTCTTTATTGTTCTTCGAATGCATATATTATTGATTAATATCATAATATCGTGCATTTGAAGAACTGTAGGGAGATGCTGCCGAAATTTTCAATAAATTACATATTAAAAACACGTTCATCGGTGGGATTTAATACTCATGGATGGATTTAGGTTGATAAGATACAAAAGTGTAAAGACTCTGCCACGGGTGACGGTATGAAATGGCTGCCTTCATATAAGTTTTTAGAAGGAGTTGATAAGTTATGCACGGTGTTGGCGAACAATCTGAAACCTACAGACAAGGGATACATATTTTGTCCGTGTATCGACTGCCAAAACAATCTGAGATATCGCGGCGTTGAAACAATTAAGGAACATCTGATCCGCCGCGGTTTTACAAAAGATTTCCAAGACATAATCCGATGGCATGGTCAGAGTGCGTTTGATGTTATTAAGCCTGACGAAGGGGATAATGGTCAGGCAAACACAGAAACAGAACTTGGAGATGATACAGTTGCTGGTGATCCAGAAGACGTTACAGCGAACGTTGAGCCAGATTTCTGGGATGATGACATTGAGACTATGCTCGAAGATGTGGAACGACATTACTCTAACACGCCAGACAAGCATGAAAATTTGTTGGATTCATCCAAAACACCGTTGTACCCCGGGTGTGACCCTACAAAGTTAAGCAAGTTGAGTGTCGTCCTCAAGCTATTCAACTTGAAAGCGAAACATGGCTGGAGCGACGTAAGTTTCACTGACCTCCTGGAACTATTGAAATACGTTCTTCCGGTGGACAACGTTTTACCAACGACTACGTACTCAGCCAAAAAAATGATGTGCCCAATGGGTATGGGGTACCAGAAAATTCATGCTTGTCCAAATGGTTGCATGCTGTTTTGGAAATCGGATGAATTTGCTGAAAGCTGTTCAGCATGTGGAGCGTCACGGTATAAGAAACAACAAACTCACATCAGCGGTAGTAAGAAAGGTTCACCAGCTAAGGTACTGTGGTACCTGCCCATCATTCCAAGGTTCAGACGTTTGTTCTCCATTGAGAAAGACGCAGAGAATCTTCGTGGCATTCAGTTCACAGGAAAAAGGATGGCAGATTGAGACATCCCGCTGATGCACCACAGTGGAGAAACATAGACGTAAAATTTCCTGAGTTTGGTAACGAACCGAGAAACCTAAGGCTAGGCTTGTGCACAGATGGGATGAACCCTTACGGTACTTTGAGTAGCATACAGTACCTGGCCTGTGCTTTTGGTTATTTACAATCTACCGCCGTGGTTATGCATGAAACCAAGACACATCTTGTTGTCTTTGTTAATATCTGGTCCAAAGCAACCGGGCAACAAAATTGACGTATTCCTACAACCTTTGATAGAGGATCTACAACTCTTGTGGAATGAAGGGGCTACGGTTTACGACTCATTCAGTAAAGAGGACTTCAATTTGCGTGCTATGTTGTACTGCACAATCAATGATTTCCCCGCCTATGGTAATCTTTCAGGCTATTCAATCAAGGGGGCGTTGGCGTGTCCGATTTGTGGTGAAAACACTTGTAGCATTCGCTTGAAACATAGTGGGAAAACCGTGTATATGGGCCACCGAAAAATGCTTCCAAAAGGACATAAGTATCGAAAGATGGCGAAAGAGTTCGATGGGAAAACTGATCACAGCATGGCGCGCCAGCCTTTGACAGGTACAGAGATTTACAAAAAGTTGGATAATATTGTGAACAACTTCGGGCCGCCAACCAAAAGTGGTGAAAAAAGTGTCTGGAAAAAAAATCAATATTTTGGGAACTACAGTACTGGCAGCATCTGGAGGTTAGACATTGTATCGATGGGATGCATGTCGAGAAGAACGTGGGTGGTGAAAGTATCACTAGCACCCTTTTGAACATAAAAGGAAAGACAAAGGATCATTTGAAAGGAAGAAAAGATTTAATTGAGTTGGGCATACGCACAGAGCTTGGCCCGCAAGAACGTGGAAAACGCACATTCTTGCCTCCTTGTCACACTCTGTCTAAAGAAGAGAAACATAGTCTATGCAGTACCCTTTACAACATCAAGGTGCCATCAGGTTACTCCTCAAACATAAGAAACCTAGTGTCCATGACAGATTTCAAATTAGTAGGAATGAAATCTCACGATTATCATGTCCTACTTCAAGAATTTTTGCCAATTGCACTACGTGGGATCTTGCCGGATGCTGTCAGACACACAATCACAAACGTCAGTGTCTTCCTCAAATCCATTTCGTCTAAGGTTCTTGATGTGGACACTCTGTCTAAATTACAAAAGGATCTTATTGTGACAATGTGCCAGCTGGAGATGTATTTTCCTCCATCGTTCTTCGACATAATGATACATCTCCTCGTGCATCTTGTAAGAGAGATTCTGATGTGTGGTCCTTTGTACCTTCGCTACATGTATCCGTTCGAAAGGTACATGGGTGTCCTGAAGAAGAAAATGAAGAACCGTCGTCACCCAGAGGGTAGTATTATAGAGGGCACTATCACAGAGGAAGTTGTAGACTTCTGCACCAATTACCTAGAAGGTGTCGATACCATTGGACTTCCACGTTCTAGACACGAGGGCAGATTGAAGTGTGTTGGCACGGTTGGAAGGAAACTGAAAAGAATTGACATAGACACTCTTAACAAAGCTCATTTAGTTGTGCTAAGTCATCTTGAAGATGTTGAACCATACTTTGATGAACACTTGTGTGTTTTAAGAGCACAATATCCAAACATGAGTGACGTTAGACTACAAAATGAGCAGAATAGGACATTTGTCCGATGGTTCAAAGAGAGAGTGTTGTCCGATCAGTCCACGAATGTGCCTGAACTGATTAAAGTAGTTGCATTTGGACCAAATCTGGATGTAATTTCTTATGAGGGGTACGATGTCAACGGATTCACCTTTTTCACAGAACGTCAGGATCAGAAGTCAACGAATCAAAACAGTGGTGTAGAGCTTGAAGCTTATCAAAACTTATATGACATCGGTGTCGTGGGTCATAGTCCTGTCTCAGTACAACAATCATATTTCGGTGTTATACAAGACATCTGGGTATTGGACTACAACAGCTACGAAATGTGTGTTTTCCGCTGTAACTGGGTTAACAACAATCATGGCTACCGTGAGGAGGAGCATGGTATGAAACTGGTTGATCTGTCTAGAGCTACTCCCACGGTTGAGCCATTCGTTGTTGGGACGAAGGTTAAGCAGATATTTTATGTAACTGATCCCTGTAATCCTAGATGGTCTGTTGTGCTTAAAGGGAGAAGAGGAATAGTTGGTGTGGATGGTGTGGTTGATGAGGATGAGTATGATGCAGAAGATGAACCTCCAACTGTTCCTATTTCATTGGAAGAGGCTGAGGTCACAGGTCATCGTGAGTATATACGATCAGACCATAACGAGGGAATGTGGGTTGAGAGATAATGGTGTATGTAAGTTATTACTATAAAAATTTATATGAAATTAACACTTTTATTTATTGCTTGTTTATGACCATTATGAAATGCTTAATTTAATTCAAATTGTATTTCAATCCTTGCAGGCATGGCTGATCGGACATGGCTGATGAAGAGTTCGATTTATTTTGTCGTCAGGAGGAGGAAAATGAGCAGCAAATGGTACCGGTCCCATCTACATCTGCCGCTGCTGCTGTTGCCCCATCACATCTGCCGCTGCTGCTGTTGGCCCTTCCATGAGTGCACCTTCTACGAGTGCTACTCAGAGACCCAGAGGTAGAGGTCCGACCCGTGGGTTGAAACTGCAGAAACCGGATCAGATTAGTCTTCTGTGGGACAGTATGGGAGGTATGGTGGGGGCAGCAGGTCAGAGTTCGCTAGTATGCTAGGGACTCTGGCCAGATCACATTGCTGCATCAACCACACATGGAAACAAGTCCCGAAGAAGTAAGGAGACCATCTGGAAGAAGGTGCAAGAACGTACAAGATCCCAGAAGAAGTGAAGAAGACCGTTCTTTCTTTGGTGTCCGGCAAAGCTAAATCATTCCGCCACTACTTGGTTGAGCATTGGATCAACAGGGTGCCCCCACGTGAGCCTCCGCCGTATGTTGTGTACAATGGCATGATCACTGAAGAGGAGTGGAAGGAGTTCGTTGAGCGGCACGCCACCCCCGAGTTCAGGGTATGTTTGTGTGTACTCTTTTCTTAATTAATGCTCATAATGCTTTATCCCTGATTTTCTAATTAATTTCCTGTTGTACTTTCTTAACAGCAAGTACAAGAACAAGCACGGCAAAACCGTGAAGCTAATCTCTACCCCCACACCATGGGACGAAGGGGATATGGGCAGCCTCGAGGGATGGAAAGAAGCTGGTTTGCTGACACGGAGGAACGAGGATGGAAGTGAATGCCCGATCGAGGATGTCTCTGAGGCGAGGAGGGTGCAGATGTACATACTGGGACGCCAGAAAACGACCAGCGAAGGTCAGAGGATATTTCCTAATGCTGCGATGGAACAACTGGCTAACCAAATTGTAAGTATTTGAAAGTAGCTGTTAAATAATTTACTTATATACTCAAGTGTTTGTTGATCTTAAATTTAGTGTTAACTTCTTTGAAAATTGGACAGTACGAAGCGGCACAGAGAGGAGAAGTAGACTTACACGCTCCTCCTTCTCAAGACGACGCGCTCAATCAAATGCTTGGGAAGAAGGATCACCCGGGGCGTGTTAGAGGATTTGGGGGAGAAGTACGTCAGAAGAACGTATTCCCGCCATCTGCTAGGAAGGGTCAGATGAGTGCTGCTGAAGTCGAGGTGATGGTAGAGCGTAAGTTCGCTGCTGAGCGCCAAGCTAATGACGAGAAACAGGCTGCTGAGCGCCGGGCTATCGAGGAGAGGCTGCAGGAAGCGTTGAATGCGATTGCACATGCGACTACTCAGCAGCAGCAGCTAGATCCTCCTCGACTGTCTTCCTCGTCTAGTTGTGCTCCGGCCGCTGACCCGTACCCGTTTGCCAACATCCAGGTTAACTTTGTTTAACTATTTTTCTCCTAAAATAAAGTTATTTAAATAGTATTAGATTGGACTCACTTATTTATTTCACGTATTATCTCTGTTTATTAAAGGAGCAAAAAAAATGTCGTCTCCAAATACCATTAGAGGGCACCCTGTAGATGCGGCCTACGGGACGGTGTTGCCATCAGGTCCACTCACGCTCATCAGTTTCGTACGTCTACCCCCATTCTACGCGCGTGTGACCTTGGACCTGATAGTTGATGGATTTGAGCATGCATACCTTCCGATGGCGTTTGACAACAAATGCACGCTGATCGAAGCGAAGGGAGACATATTGCCCTGGCCAGCATGTTATATTGTTGTCACCGATGAGGTAAGACTGTTTGACAACCATTTAGTATCTAATAAAATGCATTATTTAGCATTAAGTGTCTAATCTAATCTATTATAGATCCCTGAGCTTCCTCGCCGCGTAACCCGGCCCAGACTAGAAGAGACCAGCGCGCCGGCGAATCCTGAGATCCCTGAGCTTCCTCGCCGCGTATCCCGGCCCAGAGAAGAAGAGATCTGCGCGCCGGCGAATCCTGTCAGAAGTACAAGGGTATGTTCTAGTAAATGTTTAATGTTACTATAATAATCAATTAGTAATTATCTTTACATTTATGCTTTACTGTTTGTGTGTGAAGGGTAAGAATCCAGTGAGTCGGGGTGCGAAAGGTAAGAATCTAGCGCCCCTCCGGGGTCGCACCAGGACTTCTGAGGCGCCTAAAAATAAGCTCGCACTGCCACAAAAACTTGTTAATGTTTTGGGGGCCAAGCAGATGAATCTCTACGACAAGATCATGTTGAAGTCATCTCAAACTAACAACTTCATGATGACGCTTCCAAAGTCGATGTTTCACTACGAAGAAGATATGATCACGGCAATCAACTTTGAGGACATCAGAGAGATGATGTGTGGAGATTATCTGAACATTAACATTATTCAAGCTTATCTAAAGTAAGTGTTCTTTCCTCATACTGTAAAAACATATAGAATAAGTATCTATGAAGTTGCATTGGCTAACTTTTTATAGTACATGTGATATAATAGATGTCTGCTTGAGAGATGTGCTGAGAAGGACATGACCTCCATTACTGCGGTGTGCCCGGAGCGTTTATCGTACGACTCAGTCACTAGGGACCCGGGGAGGTTTTGTGAATACATGATTCATTGCTTCAATGTTGTTGATCAACAGAATAAATTATTCATTCTAATGCCGTATCACCAAACGTGAGTTCTAATATAAAATTACATACTAATTAGCTAACTTTTTTACCTTCATTTCTCATTTCATTTTGTATTTGACATTGTAGCCACCACTGGGCTTTGTTTATATTCTGCGCTGCCACCGCTACTCTGCTTGTTCTAGATCCACTAGGGCAGTGGACAGAATTCAACACTGAAGACTTAATTAAAGAGTAAGTTTTTATTACTATTTAATTGTTTGTAAGTTTTTGAACCAAAATTAATGTACTTGTTCATTTTGCTAAACGCTTTTGTTAATATATGTAACAGTTGTTACAAAAAAACCCCTCAGGGAGAGTTTGGTGATTTGACCGTCGATTACATCCAGGTTTGGTAATTCATGTATTTCATTCGTGTTGCTATTATCTTTGTACAATTGTTTTACATTTGTGAATTTTGGTGATTTAGTGCCCTACCCAAAGGGATTCTAAGAGTTGCGGGTACTACGTGATGCGGTATATGTACGAGTTCTGCGGGTACTTCCCAGGTTTTAAGAATGATATAGACAAGGTAATACGAACGCTGTCTTGTATTTAATTCTTTCGGCAGATTTTTTGTGTCTTTATCTTAATCTCATTATGTGTTCCATTCCTTTTCTTGTTGCAGATTAAAGAGCATTATGCCAGATTCAAGACTTATGCTCCTGCCGACTTGTTGCATGTCAGAGAGAGCATGGCAGCCATGTTTATGAGAATGGAGTGGTAGACTAGCTAGCTCTGATGCTGCTATCATGGATTTTGTTTTTTACAGTTTTCTGCACCGTTTTTGTACTATTTTACGCTTCTGTTTTATGCTATTTCTTGCTGGGAGTCATCCTAGCTGTATCTACCATGTATAGGTTACACTGCTACCTTTGTAGCCCTCTGATTCTGTTAGTTGCTGCTGCTGTAACAGATTATATTTTTTGTAATGAATTGCTAGCTGCTGCTGCTGTAACAAATTCTAGCTGTTGTATTGAATATTTCTGTTGCAATTGTGCGCAGAGAATGAATTTGCAATTGTTATCTCTGTTGCAATTGTGTAACAGATTGAATATGCAATTGAATATGTTACAGATTTTCGATCTGGTGCTTTATTAGATGTTATCTCTGTTGCAATTGTGCGCAGAGAATGAATTTGTGTTGTTGGTATTTGATTCAGGTGGTTCAATTGTGCAGTTTCTGCCCTCTGTTGCTTATCTATTACAATTCTATCTCTGTTGCAATTGTGTAGATTTGTAAAAAAAAATAATAAAAAAAATACACATTAGATGACGGTTCTAACAATAACCGTCATCTAAAGTCCTTTGGGCGCGCGCGCCAAAAGACTTTACATGACGGTTATTTCCAAAACCGTCATCTAAAGTGTCGACTTTACATTACGGTTATTGGTAAAACCGTGATCTAAAGTCAATGACACGCGGGCCGGAAAAGGGCCTTTAATTATGGTTTAAAACCGTAATTAAAGACATCGCCATCTTTATTGACGCCCGCGTAGATTACGGTCCACAACCGTAATTATACACGGTTTTGGACCGTAATTAAAGGGTTCTGTTCCACCAGTGATAAGCCCTGACCCTGTGAGGATGAGACTCGTTCGCACGTTTAATAAAAGAAAATACTAGGGGCAATCGATCGGAACGATCGATTGCCATGAACTCTAGCTCAGATTGTCTTAAGGGAAAAATACTGGGGGCAATTGTTGGTTCCAACAATTGCTATGACAACACCAATTGGAACCCAGAGCTCAAACATCACCACCACCATCACACACCACTGGCCCGCATAAGCCCACACCTCCACATCAAACACCACAGGCCCACATAAGCCCTTACCTTTACATCAATACCCCACCGATGGCATGTTCATCTCCTAGGAGATAAATTACAAGTCCGAAGTCTATGGTCAGGAAATCATAATTTCGCTTTCCTTTTCATTAAACAGATTATTCTTCAAACACTGCCACGTTTGGCACCTCTTTCAGCAATTTCTTGTTTTGGACAAAATTCCTACATACACTTTGATCGTATTTTGACATGCACATCCTCATTGCCACGTTTGGCACTTTCATAATCAACTTTCATCATGACCATTGCATCTATTCGTATGAGACTCCTCGTCACAATTCAGGGATACAGATTCTCAGTCGAAGGTACAGATTCTTCAGGGATACAGATTCTCAGCCGAAGGTACAGATTCTTCAGGGATACAGATTCTTAGCCGAGGGTACAGATTCTTCAGGGATACGGATTCTCAGCCGAAGATACAGATTCTTCAGGGATACAAATTCTCAGCCGAAGGTACAGATTCTTCAGGGATACAGATTCTCAGTCGAAGGTACAGATTCTTCAGGGATACAGATTCTCAGCCGAAGGTACAGATTCTCAGCCAAGGGTACAGATTCTTCAGGGATACGGATTCTCAGCCAAAGGTACAGACTCTTCAGAGATACAGATTCTCAGCCAAAGATTCAGATTCACCAGAGCAGCAGAACTCACCCGAATAGAAGAACTCGACCCAACACCAATTTTCAATCACTGATAGGTAGTCAACGCCTCAGAATAGCTTGACATCACTTCATTCATTATAGGTAGCCAGCGCCTTAGAATAGCTTGACATCATCTCATTCATTATAGGTAGCCAGCGCCTTAGAATAGCTTGACATCATCTCATTCATTATAGGTAGTCAACGCCTTAGAATAGCTTGACATCATATCATCCTTATAGGTAGTCGGCGCCTTAGAATAGTTTGACATTACTTCATTATTACCTTTAGGTGGTTGACGCCTTAGAACCGCTCGACACCCTTCCACATTACTCATAGGTAGTCAGCGCCTTAGAATAGCTCGACGCAACTTGTCGGATTGCACGTGCGGTCTTTTAAGATCCAAAATTTTGGGGTATCACTCAAGCATCAACTAGCCTTTTCATTTCCATTACAAAGTTTAGTTGACGGGGGGCAATCTGTTATACCCAAAATTTCAACTCCCCCGGAAGAGAGTCTCTACTAAAAGGCTAGTAGCGAGGGTTCCCAGTTCGATCGGCACATTTCAGAATACTAGGGACAGCTTAGTCATCTCCAGGGGCATTTTCGTAATTTTCAAGGCTTCTAAGCCCCCTATAGGCTTTCTCTCTCCTCCAAATAAGGGTCAAATCAATTCAAAATGCTTTGAAATTTTAACCCATGATAGAGGATGACATCTGAAGCATAATGGCGTTGGAATTTTTATTTTTCGAATTTCCAATAATTTTTTAGCAATTTCTGATTGAATCTGACGAGAAATTGAATTTAAAAATATTCCAATATCCAAAAAATTCGATTCCACTTTAGAAAAATCAGAAATATCATCCTTTACCCATGTGTGACATTTCATAATCAAATTCCTTTTGGAAGCCCTTAAGCTAAAACGTCAGTAAATCTCGGTTTTTACCGGATTTTTCTATCTTTAAGGAAGCCTATATAAGGAACCTTATCCCATGATCAAATCATAACCTCAAGAACCCTAGACTCTCAAAGAAGGCAGCCGTCTCTCTCTCCACGTTTTTGAACTCCAGAGCCACAATCAAACACCAAAATCAACACCAAAACATATTTTTCAACTCCCACAACATCATCAATCATCAAACATCAACCAAACCACCTCCAAAACGTGAAGAACAGCAAGAACAACCAACAACCAGAAGCTTGGTTCGAAAACCTTTTGGGTCAGCCATCAACGGAGCACTCGACGAATCCCGGTGTGAAGAATCGTTGTGAATCCGAAGGTAAAACAGGTAGAAACTCCACTTCCCTAATTCTCTACGGTGTTATCTGTCTTGCCTCAAAATTTGGGCTCAAACTAACCCTTCTACGCTTCTGTATTGCTGTTTGTTTAAGCTTCTATCCAATAAATTGTTTACCAAGTTTCGTGCTTAATTCGAATTCAAATTGAAAACTTTCAATCACTAACGTCTTGTACATCTTTCAGGCTACACACCATAAAATTTGAGCCAAAAACACTTTCGGGAACAGCCTCAAAGCCGCCGTCCGAGGGCGGTCCGCACCCACGGACGTCATGTCCGGGGTCCCGGACTCCCTGTCCGTAAGCCCGGACGCCCACAGACGGCGGCGGGATTTTAAAAAATTCAAAATTTAGATTTTCTAATAATGTCCGGGCCCACGGACATTCTGTTCGTGGCCCCGGACTTCGCAATTTTTTGTTTTCCTTTAATTTCGACTCTTCTGTATAACTAGGTTAACTGGGGTCCGTGGTCTCGGACATGGGGTCCGTGGCTACGGATGTAAGCAAAATTTGACCTAATTTTGCCTCCGAAACCCTAGTTTAGGTAGCTTTTAATTTCACTTTAATTTTCTGTCAAAAAATGCTAAAAACATAAAAAAACAGAAGCTCGCGCACTTAGGTTAAAACGACTTGTAATAAGCCATAAATAAACCAAGTAGAGGAAAAACGACCTAGGAAGGGTAATGAAAGTAATTGAACCCTAAATAAGTCGAATTCCAAGCCCCCGAACCCAAACTCTACCTTTCCTGATTTACTCTAGGTTAAAATTAGGTGGCCACTCATAATAGGTTCCAGTGAGCTAGCTTAGGTTTTAATAATTATTGTTATATGACATAGTTATTAATCTTAGGTTATAAGTGGACCTAAAACCCGATTAGATCCTAATCAACTTTAATCAACATAGGATAGGGTTTAAAATCGAGGCTCACAGAGGTATTTGCCAAGGAAGGACATATTTTTGTGTGGGCAAGGAGAGGTTTAAGCCGGAATGCACCATGGGGGAAGATGGGCGTTGGGTCTTTCCCTTATCACAGATCATTTGTGGTTGCCAATTCCCTCTGGTGGCGGTTGGGGTTCTTAGAGTTGAACTGTTCATAGGTGAAGAAGGCATGCTTGGTGTGGTTCGGGCTTGGACAGAGAGAGTGTGGTGATCCATTGCTTGAAACTCATAGGCATCATATGCAGAGTAAGTTGGAGAGTCCTTGTAACTGTTATCCGACCCCACCTAGACCCTAGTTATTCTTCTTTGGACAAATTCTTCTATCTTCAAGTTTTTCTCCAAGTCATCAGCAAGGTCATGGATCAATCTTTCATGAACAAATCGACCTTCAACTGTTTGATCATGTCGAGGGGCTCGCTCCATCTTTTCTACCGTTGCTATAGGTAGACTGGTCTTCTTTCTTTCCAGTTGCCAACTATTACAAAAACCTGCATGCACAAGGATTAGAATGAAGAAGAAGAGGTAATATCAGTATGTTTTGTTAAACAAAAATTTGTTGTGTGATGAACGCGAATGATTGTTTGTGCGAAACGATTTATCTTGAAAATGTTCAGAGATGGGCGTCACTTTATTTCATCAATTTTTTAAAGGGGATGTATCTGTATACACCGCAAATTTCACCCCATAAAGCAAAATTTTAAGAGTGATAGATAAAACGTGAAGGGTCGTCACATTTGTTCCTTTCTTTAAACAAGACGTGCATGCCAAAAGAAACCGAGTTTTTGGAAAACAATTTTTTTAAAAAAACGTGTTTTCAAAGTGGTGGGTTTTCTCAATATGAATTTTGACGCTCGGTCATTCGCAAAGAAAATAGGGAGTGGGGAACCCTATACACATTGATCTAAGCAAATTCAAAGGAGTGTATAAACCTATACATGTAATCTATTCAGAAATGGACGAGAGAGAAAAGATACATAGGGGAAAATCCTATACATCATCAATCCTAAAAAGTCATTAAAAGGGGAAATTTGAGCTAAACTTCTTCTAAACTCCTCCGGTCCATCTTCGGGCTTCTGAATGACTGCTCACGCTCGGCGTCCTGGCCGGCTACTCGCTCATCTTTGGGTTTTTAAGCGGCTGCTAGCTCATCTTTGGGTTCTTGGCCGGCTGCTCGTTCACCTTCGGGCTCTTGACCGGCTGCACGCTTGTCTTCTGACTTTCGACAATTTGAATTCGAACCGGTGTCGCTAGTCTTCATGTCGCTTGACTTGGGTTGGTACACCTCTGATTATGTATACAGTTGGTGTTGGTCTTCATTTCGCTTGGCTAGCTCCACGGGTTGGTGCGCCTCTGATTTTCAGCTCGATCCGCTCCAACGAGGGAATAAGGGATATATCCTTGAGAAAGGAAAAGGTGAATGATCCAGCACAAAATCTTATGTGAAAATCCACCACTTTTGTGAAATCACGAAATGACTAGTATGCTCCACAGTAATGACCGCTGCTCTTGAAGGTGGGTAGAACTTCAAAAGTAACGGGTCACAACATGGGGACTGAGTCATTTATTTTGAAATACGTTTGTGAAAATCAACTTTAAAAACTGTTTTCAAAAACTATTTTGAAATAATGATGGTAAAGAATGTTGTTTGAAATTCGTTTGTAGAAAATAGGTTTTCGAAATCTATTTTTGAAAATTGTTTTGGAAATATCATTTAGTGAAATAAAGTTTGTAAAGATGAATTGACTGATTTTGGAAACCCCATTTGTGAGTAAATATTTTGTGGAACTCTAAATTAAACAAGCTCGTAAAACAGCTTTTAGGGACATGCAAACGAGAATTCCGAACAATTTAAAAGGGATTGGTTTGAGAAAGTGGTTTGCACACATGTATAGCATAAAGTAAATCGTGGCTATATTTGATGTGGAGCTGTAAGTGTTAGTGTTGGGATAATCACTTTCCAGGTCAATTATGACTCCGTCTCACCGAGGGAACCGTCATTCCTTCACTGTCATCTCTCGGGGTTTTTCTCTGCTATGCCCCTTGCGGGGCACGTTATAAAGAAGGCCCCTCATCGAGTGAGTAAGTTCGAAAGGTAAGGATACCCGAAGGGATATGGAAATATACGTCATGGCCAGTGATGATCCGACAACACCCCACTTTTCGGGAAACTCGGAGAAGTACTGCATGGGAACGGGTCTCTCGTCATCTGCACGGTCAGGTGTGTCTAAAGTCCAAATTATTCACTGACTACGTTGTGCCATGTATGGGTATCTGGTAAATACTGGATCCTCTATGGACGTGTAGCATGACATTGGGCTCTAGAGACACCCGTGGTGCAGAGGAACGATGGAGAACTGAGCCCATGCAATCTTTAGGGTAAGGTAGAAGGGTGGTCAGACAGGCGGCATACAAAGGGGGTGACTACCCATAAAACCCGACCTAGACACCGGACCAGGTAGCTGGACACTGAAGGCTCAGAGTTTACTATATGCTAGCTTTTGACTCGGATAATGGAGGGTATTTTCGGATCATGAGCCTGCAGGGCGTAGGTCGATGACCATCTTGCCCCGTGGGTTTAGCCATTTATATAAATGACCCAGCTCAAGGGGAATCAACCGTGGACCGGTCGGGATCCCGTGACTCGTGGATAAATCGGGTGACACAGAGGAATGCATGTCCTAAGCTACCCTCCAAATGCACCCCACAATCATAACATAAATATAAAAGCAATGAAGTCAGTAACATCCTATTTGCTAAGAGTTTTATCTTGAAAGTGATTCCAAATTGGTTGTTTATTCACCTAAAGGGAAGTTAGCTTCATTCAATCCTAAGTGTCTCTATCTAATCGTGAGCTAATTATTAACCCAATTGTTGCAATGTTTGCTGAGGATCTATCAAGTCCTATTTGTCCTCATCAGATACACACTCTAAGTGTGGAGTAGAATAGTCCTAGAGGCTTTGGAATGAATCTCTTGAAAGTTTTGAAAGAAGTGGGGAAATCCCGACAATTTTAAATGGAGTTCAGTCTTCCTTGAGTCTGAGAAAAACTTACTCAAGTTTTCCCCAGCAGAGTCGCCATTCTGTGGAGGGTGATTTTTCGGTATGAGGGGGGTCTATCTAAATACAAACTAGCTGAGAAGCCTAGATCCTAGAAATTGCCATTCTGTGGAGGGTGAAAACCCGTCGTTCTGGCAACCCTCAGATACCTACTAAATCGTCCGTCTTTCCCAGAAAGCATAAGGAGAGTGTAAGTGAACACCACACCCACTCTCGATGGGCCCCACACGGACTTATGCCCTTAGGGCGGAAATGACTAGAGTCGCCACCTAGTTTGACCTAAGATACTAGGAAGGAAGGGAAGGAGGGTTCTAAGAACCGTTGGTTGACTCTGATGATTTGTTGCCTATGGATATGACTTATCTGATCATACTAGAGGTTCTGTGTGGGTTCGCACTGGGTTACACCCCTCAGAAGTGGCAACGACCATGACTTCGGATTGGTGCCCGAGGAAACCTTAGTCTCCAATTTTCGGGTTTGTCTTCTTTCAAAACCTTATTAAAGAGATTCATTTAAAAGCCAAAGATAGGATTAGGATGAGAAGAGAGAGAGAGTAGATGAGGCGAGCTTTTCTGCCAAGCTTGTGCCAGGAGGAAGAATTGGTGAATTCGGATGAGTGTGGAATGAAAGATTAGGAGTCTGATTTTGAGAGTTGAAGCATTCGAGAGTTTGTGGGAGTGAGAGGGGATTTGAATGTTTGATAGACATGAATATCACCCTAGAGTTGGGAAAATGGTTTTTTGGATTGGAATGGGGTCACACCCTAGATGGGCTGCCTACGTACTCAACTCCCTATTGAGATCAGACCTTACGTAGTTCACGGTTTTGGGTTTTTGAAGATTTTGGTGTTTTGAGGGTTTTTGAGATGTTTGAAGTTTCGGGTTTAAGAGGTTAGTCTGTGAGACGCTCCGGTCTATGAGACATTTGGGATGTTCATGTGATGAGAGTAATGGGATATCAAAGTCTGTGAGACGCTCGGGTCTGTGAGACGTTTGAATCTTAAAATGGCGGAAGAGATTGAAGTGTTTGAGTCTGTGAGGCGCTCGGGCCTGTGAGACTATAGAAGTTTGAAAGAAGTCAGTATTTGAGAGATGATTTGAGTTTGGAGTGATTTGAGTATGAGGCGATTGATGTTTGGGGTAGAGATCCCGAGTTTTTGGGGTTCAAGATTCTGAAAGAGTTGAGGTTTTGGGATATTTTGAATTTGGAGTGAGCTGATGATGATTGTCAAAATTGTCTCTCTTAAAGTTTTTAAAACCGAAAATTCATTTTTTGTTGTAAAAGGGCGGATAATCCCGAGGGATTACCCTATGTACCCCCTCGAACACGACACTTAATTAATGGTAAGTGCCGAGGCTCGAAAGATGGGGCAATGAATTTATGTCGAAAATAGGATTTAGAGGGAAACACCATGAATGAGATGTTCTCGATCAAACCCTAATAACGTCTCTAACTCCCGGGTTTAGAACATTAAAAACCGAAAACATTGCAATCGAGCGGAAGGGAGTTAGACGATTCTAAAATCCCGGCTGCAACTAGGAAGGTCGTTACTTCCCTAGCACCCTACCTTGTAAAAATCTAGGCTGCAATTAGGGGAGGTTTGTCACCCTAATGCCCCGCCTAAAGAGATCCAGACTACGACAAGGGAAGGTTATGACCCCAGTGCCCCGCCTCGGATTTTTATTTTGAAAGGGAGACAAGTGATGCCTAACTAGGAAGAAAACGTTGAAGGTGTTAAACATCCCATGTTCCCCGAAAATGGTTTAGTTTTGAGTTTGAAAACTGAGTTGGAAAACTTTTGAAGTTGTTCGGAATTCTCGATGAAGAAACACTGATTTTGAGAAATGTTTTAGGAGAAAACTTTCTGTATATGTGAGAAGAACTTTCTGCATTTGAGAAGAGTTTTCTGTGATGTGAGAAGAGTTTTTCCTTTAAAATTTCACAAAATGGTTTGTTTGAAAACTTGATGAAATTTGAATAAAATGATGGTTTGAAATTCTATTTGAGTTTTTGGATTTTGAAAGGAATTTACAAGTTGAGTGCGGATTGGATGAAATGGACTTGAATTTGAATTGAATGGAACTGGACTGAATTGAATTGGGCTGAATGAATTGAGTTTGAATTGAATTGAGTTAGAATTGAATTGGGTTTGAATTGAATTTGGGCCGGGATTGGAAGACAGGCCGGGTCAAAGTTCAGGTTAGTCCAAGTTGAATTGGTCAAACTTGGGTCAAAGTCAATGCTCGGTCAAGGTTAAAGCTAGATCAAAGTTGAATTGGTCAAAGTTTGGGTCAAAGTGGGATTGGTCAAAGTTTGGGTCAAAGTGGGATTGGTCACAGGTTGGGTCAAAGTCAAACTTGGGGTGGTCAAAGTTCGAGTCATGGTCAAAGCTTGAGTCATGGTCAAAGTTCGAGTCAAGTTCAAAGCTTGAGTCATGGTCAAAGGTGGAAGTTTGGGACTTGTTTCGGCCTTTGGGCCGAATTGGGCCTTATTTGGGCAGAATTGGGCCTTGGGCTAATGAGTTTTGGGCAAGGTTTGGTTTAGGCCAAAGTTGACTATGGGTTAATGAGTTTTGGGCAAGTTGGTTTGGGCCAAAGTGGGCTGTGGACTGGATTGGGATGTGGGCTAAGTGGGCTTCGGATTGAGCTTAGGCCTCGGATTAGGCTGTGGGCCGAGTGGGCTTCGGATTGGGCTTGGGTCTCGGATTGGGCTGTGGGCTGGATTGGGATGTGGGCCGAGTGGGCTTTTGATTTGGTTTTGGGCCGAATTGGCCTATGGGCCTTATTTGGGATTAGGAAAATTATGCCTTGTTTGAGTTGTTTCGAGCTTTTGACTTTTGGGTCTAATGGGCTTTGGAAAATTTGGGAGGAAATGATGAATCAAATTGAGATAAATTTTGAGAAAGTGTTTTTATTAATACATGTTATTATAATAAGATGTGGTTTGGGTGTAGGGATTACCCAGTTTATTAGGTGGGACCATGGCTCACCTAAATCTTAGGGTTCTCCCTCTATCCTAAGGCTTGGTCCTAAGGTCTAATAACTAGGGGTTAATAATAGTATTCAAACGCAAGGAAATGAAGTAAAAAATAAATTACAATAAAGCTAAAATATACAGTATATGCATGTATAGTGCAGAGGAAGTAGACAACACGTCAATTAAACATATTGAAATTGATGAAAGCAATTAATCAGACGAATAAACATATTCAAAGTTGGTGAAGAGCTACTTGGGTATTTAAACAGAGAGTAAAAGAATCTGAAATTATTTAAGCCCGAACGAGATTAAGACATAAACTAAGTTGTCAAAAAGTTTCATCTTCTCTCTGTTTATTCTTTTTCTATTTGAACAGTCGGTGATATCTACCCCAGGTAACTGCCCCCTTTTCTCTTGTTTTTGCCCCAAGCCATAGGTCATCAGATTTGGCTATCTCAAAACCAAAGACAAAAAAAAGCATGGCAGAATCTAAAGAATAACATGTATACTAGGTGTTAAACATTAATACATTAACAGAAGTGTGAGATTAATGCAAATAAACGCCAACAAGATTTATTCCCCAATAATGCTCTTAAATTTATTAAATGAATTGAAAGGATTAACGTTGAGCACTACACATTCGTAAACACACAGAACGATCTATGTAACAGAAGCACCTCTAAGATGCCATCAACCTTGCACACATTACCAGTTCACAAGCATGAGAAGCTCACATATGAACCTATTTATCAGACTGCCAATCAACCCACAACAGTACAACAGGAGATGACAATATTTCCTATGAATTCGAATCCGGCAAACAAGACATATGAGCATTCAAGGAGCAGGCTTCACGGACAGGCCACAAAGGGCCTCACCCTTTTCAGTCAAAAAAAATATAAGCATATCAACTCAGACACAGGGAATTGAGTAGGCAAGGTTAGGATTAGGTACCGAGAGGGAGCAAACGGATCTCCTGTAGAGAAAAATCAAACAAGAACACGCAACAGACATCACATTAGCAAGTATCTGAACACCACTAAGCAAACCAAAACAAATGGAGGAGATTAAGAGTGAAGAGTAGGCTTTGTATTTTCGTATAGATGGGCAGTGCGACCCTTCTTTGAATGCTACTTGTGTGGGATATGTCTCGACTACACTACAGGCGATAGACAAACAATCTCTGGGATGAATTTTCGTGACCTGATTCTCCTGAACCAAAAGGGAACGCCACACAGAAAAGGAACACGAGCAAGAAAGTTTGACAGTCATGGCAAAGTAGTCGATTCTTGACTCTGTCTCAGTATACACAGAGCCCCAGGAAGCTCCACACCCATCGTGGGTTGAGCCAGTGCACACAGATTATATGGGAAAAACGTAAATGAATCGCAGCGGCACCAACTTATTCTATCATAAAAGGGTTAGCATTCAGTTTCGAAAGGGAAGACATGAGCAATAGACTAAGTATACGAACAGGAAATAAAGGATGTGCATAATCACCAAAAGGAATCGCAGTAATGATTTACTCTTCCAATCCTGATATCTCCAAGGCTCAAGATGAAAGAAAAGGGGTGTGATAATGGCAAAGAAACGAAAATCTATAAAAACCATGAAACAGTATAGAACAGAATGAAATGAGAGTGGGACGACGATTGTAGATAGTCAGCACTTAGCACCAGATACAGTTTTGGCGAAGCAGAGCTTCAAATCCTCCCCGCTTCAGGTTCATCGGATGAAATGCACAATAAATTACATGTTTGCTTGTATAAAACAACGAAGAGAAAAAAGCTGACTCAAATTTACAGAGTAAATCTCTCGCAGTTCACTTAGCAGAAGAATTTGACCTAATGTGAAACGAAGAACCGGAGACGAGAAGGAGAGATCGGGTTGGGAGCCACGAATACTGAAATCAGTACTTACTCCTATCTGGTTTGAAGGCAAAAGGGGAAATGGTGATTGTTGACGATGGTTAGGCGTTTCGGGGAAGCTTTCAGATGAATGAGGGTGGTGGCGAAGATGGCGGTTCGAGAAGGGATTTGGTGGAGACGAAGCTTGAGATCTGAGGTTTCGGACGATGAAGACAAAGATTTTTTTTTGTTCAAAGTGGAAGAGTCGAAACGAAAGGTTTCTGGGTTTTTGAAGTTTGCATGCTAGAGTTGAAGTGCTGGGACATAGGAATGCTCTGGAATAACGATCGGGAGTTGGAGGCTGATTAGAACAGTATATCCAACAGTAGGGTTTTGGTTGTAGTTTTATAATAGAGATCTTAGGGTTTGGAGGGGTATGTCTGATTATTTCATGGGCTAATTGCAAAGTGGGCTTTATTTGGTGTATAGAGACAAAATGGACCCAGAAACAAGGTTGGGCCACGTTTTGGTCCGCCTGATTCCAAAAAAATAAAAAGAGCGAGGAAAACTTGCTAATGCCCAGAATCGAACTCAGCACCTATAGTATCCCCCCGCACACTCTAACCAACTGAGCCGCAATGATTTTTAGTTAATAACGGCGGATAATGAAATGAAAATCCCGTTGCGAGCTAAGCAGAAATGAAAGAAAGGAAAACACCCCAACTTAGAGTCGAACCTAAGACCACTAGACTATGTAGAGAGCATGCTAACCAGCTAGGCTAAGTCAGAATTCAATACATATATGAGCAAAATAATACAAGACTTTTAGCCCAGACTGGATAACTCTTCAAAAATGTTGCTATTTTTACAGGAAAGTGTAAAACAAAATGAGAAAGATTAATCATGGAATATAGCTAAAAAAAGGGTTCAAAACATAATGAGGCATAAATAAATAAATAGCATAATAATATGTACATGGAATGATAAAAATACGTTAATGTAACAGAGATAAAATACCGATGAAGGTGATAAAAGTTTTGAATGGATCAATTATGTACAAGTGGTGAAATATACTAAACATAAGCGAAAAATGGTAGTAAAAGGTACGTAAAATGACAGAAAAAACAAAAATAATGATGATAAGATAAAAGTAAATACTAATGAATAAGACACATGTAAAATGACAATAAAAGATATGAATAATAATCAACGAATAAAATAAAATAGCAAGGGAATGATTGGACACACAAATAAGTAGATCAAAATAGACTAAAATAAAGTGAGATAGTAAAAAAAAGTAAATATGCATAAAGGGATGGGTTTAAAACCAGTTGATTGTATGGAAATTCATTTTCAAAAAAACGTGTTTTTATGAAATGCTTTGAAAAAGATTATAAAACGATGGTTTCGTTTCGGCACGCACGCTAATACGTTTTGAAAAAGAAAGGCGACGACCCCTCTTATTTAATTTATTATTTCGGAATTTGCTTTATGGGGTGAGAATTTTTGGTGTCTACACCAGGACCTAGGATAGACACCAAGTCCCGGACCGCACTTAAAAACACTTCGAGAGTAGAAACTGGTATTGGTCCGGGACCTAGGTCCAGGACCAAGTCCCGAACCATATGAAAAATAGGCCGAGAGTATAATCTGTGAATGGTCCGGGACCTTGGGTCCGGACCAAGTCCCGGACCACCCCTAAATTGTTGCAGAATGTGATTTTTAGGGTTTAAATGATGGGGGATTGATGGGTAATGGTTTTAGAAGTTGTTAAGGCCTTGTTTGGTGACCTTTAAAGGCCCTAATAAGTGTAAACAAGTATGAGAAGTGATTAAGAAAGTTGAGAGTATAAGAACATTAAGTTAAACCGAAGTAACGAGATAACGGGGTAAGTACGGGAGTAGTAATTATGTATGTATTGTAATGCTTATTATTAATTGAACCATTTGGCATGTAGTCATTGGTTCGAGAATAAGACTCGAGGAACGAGAGAGAACCAAAGGAACGCGAGGACACCCGGTAAAGTAAATCCCGGTGAAAGGTATGATTTCTTCATGCTCTGTATCCTAACCTGGTTACCCCGATTTGTGTGCTTATTTGATCACCTAAATAAGATAAATGCATGAATCGGACTTTAATGCACTTACTTGTGCTTGTATTATATTTGTTCTTGTATATTGCCTTGAACATTTAGTTTGTATAATTCATGAAATGAATGGATGAGAATGAAATGTATATGTACTTTGTAGTGTATTTGTGTAATGTATTGTACCTTGGCATGGAAGTGTATGTGTGTAGTGTATCTTTGTGTGGATGGATGTGTTGACTTCTACTAATTCCTAACTACCTAACTCCTAACGTAAGTATTGAGTAAATTGGAATGAGTAGAAGTCCGGTATAGTTTCGGCCACGCGTGAGGATGAGGAGGCACAAGAGGTTGGTTCCGATTCCTGGCTTTAATCTTTTCCACGGCCCAAACCCCGTAAATGGGTAGCATCCTGGATTAGTGAGCCACAGTAAAGCCCGTTGGTGGGACGGTGTAGTCCCTGCCCGGAGGTCACTATGACTTGACTTGAGTAAGTAAGTAAGTAAGTAAAGTATTGTATGAGTAACGGTCTTGGCTGGTGTAAGTCATTGACCCTGAGTAAAAGAGTAATCTCCACCCGATTAACCTGGGTGG
This sequence comes from Limonium bicolor, assembly GCA_023374045.1. NCBI lineage: Eukaryota > Viridiplantae > Streptophyta > Magnoliopsida > Caryophyllales > Plumbaginaceae > Limonium > Limonium bicolor. Next base: position 441,647,510 of record CM041777.1, read on the forward strand.
ATAAAAAGAAGCTAACAAGTATTGTGTAAGCGTAATTTCGGTGAAGGTAAGTATGTATCGATCGACTTGTATCGTCTTCCTGGTATGAATTGAAGTGTATGTATGTATTCCTTGTGTAGCATTGTAGTAGTATGAATGAAAGCATGTATGTATGTATGTATTTGTAAAATGAACTGTATGTATTCGACCAAGTGGTCGGTGTATCTTCGCTAGTACGCGGGGTATGCGGAAGTCATATGCAGCGTAAGCTGAGCCCCTAGGGGCAATGTTTTTATTGTACAGGTACCGAAGCAGTGATGGTCACAGTAAGAGACCGGCGGATACGCCTAGATCATTAGGAATGAAATGTAGATAGTAGAGAATGGTATTGGGCTTGTAGCCTTTGATGTGGAAGTGTACCAAGGGGTACACCATATGTATTGAATGTATGTAGTTTGTGAGGAATGGGTAGATGTTAGACTCTTAATGAGTATGTATGAAATTGAAAGAGGTATTGTATTTGGATAAGGATCTTAGTAAACTCGGTGTATTATATTGTTGTATTGAATGGAGAATTGTAGTACTCGGTTTGTATTTGAAATGTGTATTGTAATTGTGTAGTACTCGGATATTCCGGTCCATCAGACCGATGCTGTATGTAGTAGTAAGCCTTGTTAGTCACATGGGTGGCTAACAGCGTTGTATCACCCACCGTTGTGTAAGTATGTATCCGCTGCGGGAGTATGGAAGTATGAGGAGTTTGGATGGTAATGACGGTATTAGCGGTAGGGGTGTTACAAAAAGTGGTATCAGAGCGAAGTATCGCTTCGATAACTGGAAATACCGAGTTAGGAATTAGAAGCTTGGGGCTGAGTGATAGCATTAGAGATACGCTAGTTAGGAACTCCCGGTGTATACCGGATACCTACAATATCAGACCCGCCCTCCACAAACCTATTGTATAACTTGGGAAAGAACGCCAGAGAGAAGGAAAGTCCTCTCATACTCGGGAAAACCCGATCTGGCAATTGCAAATCACCATACGGTAAACAAGAACCGACATGTAGTAGATTCCAAGGATTGGAAGTCCCGGAGATGGATCCCGGTTGAACAACAAGACCCGCACTTAATGGCGATAGAATGAGTACTCCAACCATAAGGAGACTACAACTTACAACAACATGGGGCGACATGCTCAGCATTCGCGGCACCTGGCTAGTCAACCAGCAGCAGGAAAAGAAGCACTAAGCGTGCAACAGAGCGGGAAAATGAACAGTAGCAAAACCCGAGACACAAGTCTACAGGACAGTAATGTCTAAATAACAACACCAACGGTATGCTAGTTGACTAAGGACATAGTCGGGAGTGGATACTCCAAAGCTACAACTCCAAGAAGGTTACAATACCTGGCCAATGTAGCCCAACAGCTACAAGAACATTCACGGGACGTAATCCAACGCAACTACAGGAGTAGTGGCTAAACAAGTTCAGGCTCAAAAACCACAGTAAACATGTGGGAACAAGCAACAAGGAAAACACAACCAGATCTATGACAACCATGTCCAGATCACTGAGAAGCTACCTAAAAGAACGAGTATCCCAAACATAAAACAATATATCAAGGAAGAGTCAACAAGACTACCAAACACGAGTGGAAACCATACCGTGACCGGTATAGGTTTACCCAAAAACCACCAGTACCACGCACTTGCCACGACAAGTGTAGTAAGAACAGAAACATGTAGGAGAACCCTAACACACCACAAGTACTTAGTAAGGTACCGTGACCGCAATGAAGTGACTACAGGATCACACATCCTAGAACTGGAAGAATGAAGAAAGGCCTGACGACCCGACCATTGTACAAGGACATACCAAACAGCAAGAAGCTGGACTTGATCAAGACCTCAGACATGGCTATACCATGAAAAACTTCTTTTAACACCAAACTGTTATTTTAAACCCAAAATTTTTCTTTCAAAACCACAACCCTTCTTTTAAACCTTGGCTTTTAAAACCAAATCAACAGAATTATAGTGAGTATCATAGAATGATAAAAGAGGAGTTGACAACAGAATACTTCACCTAGGTGTGTGTGACGAACACTATGAGTGTACCCAATTATGGGATGTGGGACGACCGCACTCCGAAGGAGCTTGTGGGCCTGACAGATAGTCGGGTAAGTGGTAACGTATCAACAAGGTACCCCACGTATGTATGCATGTAGTGTACGAAACACGGGAAGTAGTCAACTCCGTTCTACGGACCATGAGTAAGTTCACAGCAGAACAGCTGGACACCTCAGACGATCAAGGGGAAGGAACTCAACTAAGTAATAAGCATAAGGAACTCAGAGAATCCATCTGAAGGTAAGGAATAAGAACTAGAAAGTGCAAAGAGCATAGACTAGTAAGTATAGACATTGGATATGTCTCAAAGACATCAAGCAAGTACATGACAGCTGGAAGGGATACCCAACCTAACCACGGTAAGGCAGTTGCCTAATGTGAACACAACAATGCTCAACAACGGGACAAAGTTCCCAAGAACAATCATAAGATTACCACGAAGTGAAATGCATCGTCGGAGAAGGTATTAAACCTAGTCTAGAACACTAGGAGAAGGTATAAACAGTCTACCCAAGAACGGGAGACGTCATGACCCCAAAAGGGATAACTCAAATACGACACCACAAGGCGGTATAGTGGACACCACCTATCATAAACACTAGTCGGATGAAACGGCGTAACCCAACAACACCCAGAAGCAATCCTTGAAGGGTGTCTGAGTCAGCAACAGTTGATCGAAGCGTCATGATAAGAGCACGGGAGCAATAACGGACACTCGGTTAGGACACCGAAGGGATTTCGCATAACGGGAAATACCCTAAATTACAAAAGGCACTTATTAGCACCAGATTGCCTAAAGGGCCTCCTATGAACGGAAGCGTGATGTCACGACTTGCCATGGAGCCCAGTAATACCTCCAACCTATGAGGTATACAAGAAGTGGAAACATGTATAAGCAACTTGCAAAGAGCATGGCTTGCAGCAATAAGGCTTAAAAGGCAGGAACCAAATACGTTATGTAGATTTAAACGGTTGCAAAACCCACACTATTTACTAACCGGACTTGCAAGAGATATTGCTTCATACGACAAATAGATCGACAACTGAACCACCCAATTTGAGCTCAACATCCTGAGTGGCTTGGAGTAATGGCTATCTCAGCGTCACTATCACTAGAGCATCAGTCTAGTATACAGTTGACAGAGTTTTAATTTCCCTTCATGCCTTCTGTAGAAATTGCAACACAGAGGCATATAAATCGTGATAATGCCAACATTAGCCTAGTCCACACTTGGACACTACGGAAACCCGATGAAAGGTACCTCTCATTAACCGAAGACCACCAATGTGGTAATAATGTGAACCCTTAGAAAAGGCTTCCATCTACCATAACAACAAAGCTTGTGCATGTAGTTATTGCCAAGAGACAATTGAATAAGGAAATGACATTTCCAAACCACTACGCCTAGAAAGAGGCTTTGAGAGCAATTGTGAAAACCAAAGATGAGTTGGTTAGTTGCAAACACAAAATGTGTATAATGTGGATTGTAGAACCACATCGCTTAAAGAGCATAGAGATTCGAAGGAGTAAGTGCACTCCATATGATGAGACTTATGGGTGGAAACAAACCTCTCAACAAAAACCTTCACTTACCAGTGATGAAATACCCTTCAATTGAAGAACGGGACCAGAAAACCCTTGAAGTTTCTTGGGATGTCCCGATGATGTACATACAAAAGTAAAACTACGCAGCTAGAGCCTATAACCAATGCCCAGCACTGGGAGACAGTAATTGTCAAAAACAACCAATGTGAATGCACATTGGATACCACGAATGACCAACGCTCAAGAGAGCTTGTAACCCGGTAAACCACTTCATCCTTGGTCAACCAAGATACTTGGTAAATTATATCATGAATGAGGAAGTAATGTGAAGTGAGCTAACCTACACATGAAACCTGAATTGAAATAAAACATCTTCACATTGGGAAGATAGTAACATTGCGGTATGCTACGACAACCGTCATACACATGAACATAAGAAACCCTCGGTGTATTCACACCATAAGGAAATGATGCCAACGACAATGGAAATGAGTAAAGATAAGCAACCACAGTAACAAAGACCGTAAAAACGATGTTGTATAATGAGTAAGAATATGGTGCGCAACAAGCGATCGCTATGAGGAAGTAGTTAGACAATGACACGGAGTTGTAAGTAAGAAATGACAGGCAGAAATATTCATTCCTATCACATAAGTGACTTATTGCCAAGCGTTTACGCCTTACACTCTGTATGACTGAGTGTTTTGGTATTGCACTTGTGCAACTAATGATCTAATGGGATAGCTAGGAATATGGAGAATGTAAATCATAGTAAATCCTTCGTTTCACCAACGATCAGGGCAGTAGCTAGTTAAGAAAAAGCTTAGAAACAAACCGTGCGGCCTAGGACCAAAGAAGCACGAAGAGTGTAAAACACACTAACAATCACAAGATGTGAATTCTAGTGGAATAGAAAGGGAAAGGAGACTCAAGAAAGTTACTAGGACTGATGCATAGAAAATGCAAGGTCATACAAGCAAAGAACACTTGTACTGAACTAGAAGAACTGGTATTAGTCAGAAGCTACTGACAACAGAGGAAGCACTACAACTAAGTGGTGACTGAACCTCGCCGGACAATAAGTCAGAGGAACTTAGTGAATAATCGTGGGGGTACAAATAGTATGTATAATAGATTGCCAGAGAGCTGGTTATAAATCTAAAACTCATTGAGTTCAAGCACGGTAAAAGAATACCACATTTGTTTAATAAACTTTATTCCCACAATAGAGGGATAAAAAGGCAATGAGTAGCACATCTAGAATAACCAAAGAGCGAATTAAGCACTATGGTTATCAGGGTCGCGCAGCAGAAGCTAGTGGGCCATAGCTAAGAGGTTAATGTACCCAGTAAGTATGAGAAATTGGCTATCAATGCCTTGAAGCCTGATAGGCTAGAACCGAATTAATTATGAGTTAAATAAACTCATATATGAATTCTTAGTACAATGACTAAACCATTAGTATGGTTAAGTGAAATACCCCAAGTTTCTAAGGAATGATTTATGTTGCTGTTTAAGTCTTAATAAGCTATAAAGCACTTTTAAATCCTAATATTGGCATAAGTACTCATTAGGACCAGAAAAGTCCCTAATAGCACTTCTTGTATTGTTTTAAAAGTAGCTAGCTAGAATGATTCAATAACATTGTGACAACCAAGCTAGTTGGTGATGCAGCAGCTAGCTTATGTAGTAAACACACAAGTAGGTGATGCAGCTGCTTGGGAAAGCTAGCAAGCAAGTAGGTGACTCATCAAGCTAGTAAGCAAGTAGGTGACTCGGCAAGCTAGCAAGCTAGTAGGACGTCTTAAGCACGACCAAGCTAGTAGGCAAGTAGGACGTCTTTAAGCACGAGGTGGCAAGCATGAGGTGGCAAGCATGAGATGGCAAGCACGAGGTGTCAAATTAACATTGGTTAACACTAGGACCAATAGGAGCCCGACACCTATGCAGCCTAGTAGGAGGTGTCACCACACTATTAGACCACACCTTGGTCCAATGAGAATAGGCTACTGCCCACCTCCCTTAGTCAGCCCATGAGTTGTCTTTCTTATATTAAGCCTTATTATGAGCCAATCAGAAGCTAGCAAATGGAGCCTAAGGTGTCACCACTTAGAAGTTTACTTAATCAAGGAGGAAATTGACAAGGATCAGCCCTTGCCTATAAATACCATCAGCCACCACTCCAAAATACTCCATCCAGCATCAATATTTCGTCCTTCATTAGGGAAGAAGAGAAATAAAGCTTACCTTGTTGTTCTTATCTTGGCTGAGAGCAAAGAAGAAGAAGAGAGATCCTTGTACCATCTTTACCTTTCCAAATCATTCATCCACCACTTAAATCCTTTGTAATCAGTAAGAAGAAGGCAAAGAAGGAAGAAACCCATGTAGGAAGAATGCTTAGGCCGAGAAAGGAAGGAAGGGGGAGAAAGCTCCATACCAATTCCAATCCTTGAAGTAAGGTGTTCCTAGAAGTTAACCATCCATTCCTAGCTGTTGGTGGCCGAAAATCAGAGGAGAAACCATGAGAACTCACTCCATTTCCATGTCCAAGTTAGGTGCTCCAAAGGTGTATTAGGGTGTGCCAGTTCCAGCAAGAGTTTCCAAGGTCTTAAAGAAGGTTTCTTCTTCAATTCTAAAGGTAACTTCAAGGTTACTATCCCTTAACAAATCTATATGTATTCAAAGACTAGTACCTCTTTATGGATTATGTAAATTCGTTGGTATTTTGGGGTACAAAACCATTGAGTTGGAAATAAGCTTTAAGGAAGAAAAAGGTGCCTTAAAGACCTAACCTATATAACCAAAGACTTGGTAGTTGATTTGTGATGTTTAAGCATGGTTTGTAAGCTTAATTGATCTTGAAACTTATCTGGTTATAGGTGTGTTATTGAGGCTGAAATTGTTATGGTTTGTTTGGTGTAACTTCATGGTTACCATTCTTTAACAAATCTACATGTTTTACAAGAGTATTACCTCTATATAATCTGATTGAATTCGTAGGTATTTATGAGCCTAAAACTATAAGAGTTGGAAAAGTGTTTTAAGGAAGAAAAGGATGTGTTTGCAACCTGCCTTTGATTACTGAATGCTTAAGAGTTTGTTAATGTGTGTTTATGATGAAGATGATAGTTTAAACTAAGCAAGGACTTAAAGTCTTAAAGTCTAGTATGTTGGGAACTTATATGTACTGTCTTAGAAGGTTGTTTATGGTGGTATAAACTCCTAAGCTAATCTGGTTAATATTTTGTTGTTATGATCGAAAATATTAGGAACCAATTATGGTTTGATTCAGGTTGTAATCTATAATTAAATTATGTCTTAAGCTAATCTGGATGAGATAGTTAATAATAGAACTGAAATGGATATGATTAGTTTGTTTGATCAAGACTTGGTCTTAAGGTATGATTTATGGTTGTTTGAATTGTTAAGCTGAGATATTTGATGCTGTGTGACCTGGCCGAAGGTGCCATGTAAGATTATGTGATCATAGCCTTTCTTTAAGTGTTGTTTGATTATTGTTATGTTCCTTGTGTTTGAAATTATGAAATGGGCTTTGTTAAGTGACTTGACTATTGATTCTTGTTATACTTTAAATTGTTATATTCTGATTAACAAGGATTCAACGAGTAACTCATTGGAATGGATTGTTGAGATATATGGCCATAAGTGGAACTTGAGCAGTAACTGCTTTCTTATGAATTATTGGACTCATGGTATGCCTTGGGCTCCATGAGATGCTTCATGGTTTCCTACACTATAGTTTAAAGGTACTATAGGGGGTGTGCACATCTTTTAGGGCCTGGAGTGTGTTTGGGAAAGGTTGGATCGCCTTAAAGATCGGGATTCGTCCCTTGAACCGATTAAAGGTTGGATCGCCTTAAAGATCGGGATTCGTCCCTTGAACTGGTTTGGATAGAAATGGAGGAGTTGAATGGATAATCAATTAAATGAATTGGATTATATCCTATCTAAGCATACTTGGACACCATGTTGTTATTACTTGAGTATTTGGGTGGTTAATTATCCTACTTGATATATATTGGTTGGTTATGAACTAAATATATCTGATGGCTTATTGATGTACTCAAACTGTTATTGTTAATACTTGAATTATCATGATAAGTACTTGGTCTATTCTGAATATTACTTGTGCTATTAAATGATTAAGAGTGGCTATGATCAGTGGCTATTTTGATATACTACTTCTTTTGATGGTAGCTTTGATTTTACTCAGCGTTGCTGATTTTTGGCATTATGCCCTGTGGTCCCTTCTCTGTGATTGTTTGAATGACCACAGATACAGGAAATGAAGATGACTTAAAGGAGCTCGAGAGTGTGGGCTAAGGGATTAGAGACTTTCACCCAGTCTTCTGGAGTTTTGGTTTTATGTTTTAAAGTCAGTTTGTAAACTTTGTTAAAATTTGGATATGTAAGTTATTAAGCCTTAGCGTTCACAGAAGTTGTGAACGTGGCGGTAGCGCCCCGCTAGTTTAATGCTTCCGCTACTACCACTTGTATATGTTTAATATGATAAGAAGATATAGGAATTTTGGGGCGTTACATTAAGACCCTTTGACCATAATACATTATGTAATAGATCGTAGAGAAGCTAAAATGCTTCAGAATGCCTGAATTGAGTAAACCAATTTTCAATAATAACATATGGTAGATTACGTGGGCGTAATCCCTTTTAAGGGGGGCAGAGCGAAAACCGCTTAATGTAAGTTTCATGAATAAAACACATAAACCATAATGTGCATAGCACAAATGAGAATCGAATTGATGATTGGTACTTATGTTAAATAAACATATGTATTCATTCATATTGTAATTGTGGTAATTAGGCACGAGAGATGCAAATACCACAGCATGAGTCGGTATAAAACCGATGTAGAACCTAGAAGATGTTCTGAAACAATTGAGAATGAGTAGTGGATGGAGCTCCACAAGTATTGTATCCTTTAAAGAAGTAGTACGAAATTATTGAGAGTAGTTGATAAATGAAGTCTATGAGTAGTGTATTCCTAGGTAAATTATTGGAAGCAAATTGAGGACGATTAGATTCCGTAGGTATCGTATTCCTTAGCTAGAATAATTGAGAGTAATGGATGAAAGTAGTGAAAGTCGATGAAATGAGCACTTAGGCATTGAATCTCGAAGTAAAGCATTTGGGAAGTAGATTGAGAATGATTGATGGACTGAATTCCATCTTTTGGAGTTGTATGAATTTGTAATTATGACTAGGAAGAGTAAAAAGATAGAAAATGAAAATAATTGAATTATCTGGTTGTTTGAAACTGATGTGGGAAGTCGAACTTGATCCTGATCAGATAGAGGGAAACCAAACACAAATTGGGGTGGAAAGATAGTTCAACATTGATGCTGATCACATCAGGGTCGAATGATTCTTGAAGCTCCCCTCAAGTGGTCACAAGAATCACACATAGGATAAAAGTAATGAATATAAATGGGAATTCGGAGTTGTTGTGTTTTAGTAGGATTTCTAATTAGCGGTTGTGAAAGGATTTCCCTTAGATTGGAGAATGAGGACTGGTTGGAAGCTTATACCGAAGAACGATAGTAGTGTATCATGTTGTATTATTCCAAGGGCAGCGGGGCATAGAGAAGTCCTGTGTCTAGATGACCTGAGTGCCTGCGTGATTGTAGTGTGTATTGCATTGCTTTGGGGGATAGCTTTGCACTGTATGTATGTATAAACCTTGTAATGTGGAACCAATGGTTGGTTGTAATGTGGATTGGAGTAATTGTAGTATATTGGCATGGTATGGTAGTTAGAGACCTTGAGTAACGGATTTGGGGAATTTGTAAGGAGGAAGAATGTATGACTTTGGCATTAGACATGTATGAATAAGTATAGTAATCCTATAACCTTGAACAACTTTGAGGACAAAGTTTCTTAAGGGGGGTAGATTGAAATACCCCGAACTTAAATATAGTGATTAAGATTATTTTAATATATATTTAGGGGCCTAATGACGCCTAAGTAATATTGGTGAGGAAAAAATAAATCCAAAACAAATGAAGAAATGCTTAAAAAGCGAAAAACGCTAAATAAGCGTTAAATAACCGTAGGAGGTACGAGACCTCGGTTAGAGTATTATGTGTATCCCTAAGGCTTAATAAGGCTTAAAATATATGGGAACAACTCCCAAAGAAAACGGATCCAAATAATGTATTAAAATGCTAATAGAGCTTTAGCGCACATTTTTCGAGAAAACCCGAAGACGTGATTTTTAGTGGTCAAACAAACCTGTAAAAATTATAAATCATTAAATAACAATAATTAAGCATTAATGGAAGCTTAATAATCAATAAAATTAAAGAAACAAGAAAATTTCGGAAAACGGGCCCGGTTAGTGAATAGTACCAAAACCGGGTAAATTAACGAGCGTTTTTGTAAAAGACAAAAAACGCTCCAACTAGTATTACTGTGTGGGACCGATTTTAATAAGTCAAATAAATCCCTCACACACACATGTAACTAGCTAATTAAATAAGAGGTCAAAAAGCAAAAAGTAATAAAGTGAAAAGGGTACTTTACCCTTTTCTCTCACATCACTTTCTCATTTCTCTATTCTCTCACCTTCCTCCTCTCACCCAGCCGATTTCTCTCTCTTTCCCCTTCCTTGTGCTGGCGATTTTGAAGCTCCAAAGAAGCTCCAATGGCTTCTCCACTTCTCTTGCATGCTCTAACTCCATTTGAGCTCCAAATGCAAAAATAACTACATATTCTTACTCCCCTCATCATCCTCTACCATTCTCTCTTTTCAAAATCTCAAAATGAGGAAGTTCATCTCCATGGGTTTTCCTCATTCAAAGAGAAAATAGCATCAATGTGTAGCTTGGAGTCTTCTCTCTCCATTAAGGTAAAAATCTACATGAAAAACTCATGTTTTCCCCATCTTCCTTTGTAGCCGATTTTTGCCCATTATAATGCTCTATTTTTTTTCTCTCTCTTTGAGCATCATTCCAACCTTCCAATGGTGGTGGGATCCCCTTCTTGAACCAAGGGCTAAAACCCCTCTTGGAAATTCCTAAAGGTAAACCCTAACTTGTGGTAATTTAAACCCTTCATTGGATTAGTGTTATTTTAAAGGATTAGAAGTTTAATTATATTCTCTTTATGTAATTCGGGTGTTGGGATGGAGTTTCCAAACTCCATCCCCTATATGACCGATTTGGTGCAAGAAAGAGAGAAGGAGGAGAATTGGAAAAGAAAAGAAGGAATATTAAGCTTAAGGTAAGAGCTCCTTCTTAATGCTATATTTTAATGCATTAAGTAATGGGAATGGATAAAATAATTAAAGAAACACAAATATTGTATTAGTATTGTAGTTTATGGAAGTTTGAGTATTTGTGAGCTAGTACTTGGATTGTAGGCCTTAGAGCCAAATAATTGTTTATGTGTATTGGTATTGTAGTTTGATGGAGTATTGATGTATTGAGATATTGTTTTGATTGCTGGTAGGACCCTTGTATGTGTGTGGCTAGTTTAGGAATGAATTTGGTGAAAAAGTATGTATGTGGATAAGTTAGAATTGTAGGTAAACTATGGTAAAATTTTAGTAGGAAAATGTGCATTTATGGATGACTTGGTGAATGGGAGAACCAAAGTGTATTGGATTGAATAAGGATGTTTAGTAACCATGGAGTGTTAGTTGTAGTATGAGAAATAAGGGGGTAAAATCTGTAGCAAAGAGTAGTAAAATGCATTGGAGAAGTTAGGAGGAAATAGTGTGCAAGACTTAGGAAAATGAGTGTTGGACTTGTGTATTGATAGTGTAGTTTCTTGGGAATGAATCGGAATGGTAAAATGGAATTAGAACAAACCACATGATGCTAAGAGAAGTGTAGGAATGCGCAAGTGTGCAAAGTGTGAAAATGAGAATGGAAATTTGTAGAATTTGAGCAAGAAGTTGAGCAGGTATTGGACCATGGATTTAAGGAGTTTTAGTGAGTGTTTAAGTGTGTTTAAACATGTACAAAACATGTGGAGAGATTATGGAATGATTGGAGGTGGATTAAGGGTTGATTTAGGGTTGAAAAATCATCATAGTAGTAGTTTTTAGCAGGGTCCGGGACCTAGGATAGACACCAAGTCCCAGACCGCACTTAAAAACACTTCGAGAGTAGAAACTGGTATTGGTCCGGGACCTAGGTCCAGGCCCAAGTCCTGGACCACAATGAAAAATAGGCCGAGGGTATAATCTGTGAATGGTCCGGGACCTTGGGTCCGGACCAAGTCCCGAACCACCCCTAAATTGTTGCAGAGTGTGATTTTTAGGGTTTAAATGATGGGGGATTGATGGATAATGGTTTTAGAAGTTGTTAAGGCCTTGTTTGGTGACCTTTAAAGGCCCTAAGAAGTGTAAACAAGTTTAAGAAGTGATTAAAAAAGTTGAGAGTATAAGAACATTAAGTTAAACCGAAGTAACGGGATAGCGGGGTAAGTACGGGAGTAGTAATTATGTATGTATTGTAATGCTTAGTATTAATTGAACCATTTGGCATGTAGTCATTGGTTCGAGAATAAGACTCGAGGAACGAGAGTGAACCAAAGGAACGTGAGGACACCTGGTAAAGTAAATCCCGGTGAAAGGTATGATTTCTTCATGCTCTGTATCCTAACATGGTTACCCCGATTTGTGTGCTTATTTGATCACTTAAATAAGATAAATGCATGAATCGGACTTTAATGCACTTACTTGTGCTTGTATTATATTTGTTCTTGTATATTGCCTTGAACATTTAGTTTGTATAATTCATGAAATGAATGGATGAGAATGAAATGTATATGTACTTTGTAGTGTATTTGTGTAATGTATTGTACCTTGGCATGGAAGTGTATGTGTGTAGTGCATCTTTGTGTGGTTGGATGTGTTGACTTCTACTAATTCCTAACTACCTAACTCCTAACGTAAGTATTGAGTAAATTGGAATGAGTAGAAGTCCAATATAGTTTCGGCCACGCGTGAGGATGAGGAGACACAAGAGGTTGGATCCAATTCCTGGCTTTAATCTTTTCCACGGCCCAAACCCCTTAAATGGGTAGCATCCTGGATTAGTGAGCCACAGTAAAGCCCGGTGGTAGGACAGTGTAGTCCCTGCCCGGAGGTCACTATGACTTGACTTGAGTAAGTAAGTAAGTAAAGTATTGTATGGGTAACGGTCTTGGCTGGTGTAAGTCATTGACCCTGAGTAAAAGAGTAATCTCCACCTGAGCTAACAAGTATTGTGTATGTATTGTGTAAGTGTAATTTCGGTGAAGGTAAGTATGTATCGGTCGACTTGTATCGTCTTGCTTGTCTGAATTGAAGTGTATGTATGTATTCCTTGTGTAGCATTGTAGTAATATGAATGAAAGCATGTATGTATGTATGTATTTGTAAAATGAACTGCATGTATTTGACCAAGTGGTCGGCGTACCCTCGCTAGTACGCGGGGTATGCGGAAGTCATATGCAGCGTAAGCTGAGCCCCTAGGGGTAATGTTTTTATTGTATAGGTACCGAAGCAGTGATGGTCACAGTAAGCGACCGGCGGATACGCCTAGATCATTAGGAATGAAATGTAGATAGTAGAGAATGGTATTGGGCTTGTAGCCTTTGATGTGGAAGTGTACCAAGGGGTACACCATATGTATTGAAAGTATGTAGTTTGTGAGGAAAGGGTAGATGTTAGACTCTTAATGAGTATGTATGATATTGAAAGAGGTATTGTATTTGGATAAGAATCTTAGTAAACTCGGTGTATTATATTGTTGTATTGAATGGAGAATTGTAGTACTCGGTTTGTATTTGGAATGTGTATTGTAATTGTGTAGTACTCGGATATTCCGGTCCATCAGACCGATGTTGTATGTAGTAGTAAGCCTTGTTAGTCATGTGGGTGGCTAACAGCGTTGTATCACCCACCGTTGTGTAAGTATGTATCCGCTGCGGGAGTATGGAAGTATGAGAAGTTTGGACGGTAATGACGGTATTAGCGGTAAGCGTGTTACAGATCTAAAAGATAATATAACACTTGGTGAATTCATCTGATGTATCTAATTTTATGTATAAGATGAACGTTATTTGACGATTCGTGAAAAATCAATGATGGTATTGCACCAAGAGAAATTTGTGAAAATCGTTTGAAGTAGTTCTTGGAAAACTACGTAAGAGATATACCATGATGATGAATATTCATATATCAAGTTTGACCTCTATGATGATATATATATATATATGACGTCTAATAAATAGTTCGATTCGAATGTGATTTTACAAATGATTCTCAAAGAATCATAAGTTCATCTTCTTTGAGATAGTGCTAAATCACAGAATGAGTGACTCTGGTGAATCACCCAAATATTGTTCATCTATTAAAGAAAACAATTGGCATGACAAATATAGAATGGTTCTTGTCGGATCATTTTTATTCCATGTTTTTCATGAATAGTCAAAAGTCATGACCAGATTGTGAGAGATGATGAACAGTTATTGACATCATAGAAAGTATAATAATTACCATGGTTGGATGTTATTATGATTGCAAGACTTTCAAGGTCTTTGTGGATATAACTCGACTTATTTCAAAGCTAGCTCAAACAGTGAAGCTATACAGATTTTTTTTAGTGAGAAGTTATGTTGAGGATGACAAATTTAAATTTCTAAATATTATTCTATCTTTTTTATATATTCTATATTATTATTATTCCTTGTTTATAATATATATGTTATAACCCAAGGTTTGGTTATATTTTTATTTCGTTACTATGGTTCATTAAGATGGTCCATTCTGAATTTAGGACACTGAAGTCCTTATTAAAGAAGCCGAGGGCGAGGAGGTCTTTTGTTTTCTATCAGATTAATCAGGTGAGGATAATACTTAATTCATTTTCTTTTTCCCTCATTAATTATCCTCTCTCTAATCACGTTCCTCACCACGATCTAATTCACAACCCTTATTCCGTATCAGTTCTCAAGACGTTAAGCCTCTCTTCTCCCTTCTCTCTCTCAATTTTCTTCTCTGTTGATCGATCCGTTGTGCTACTGGTTGGAGATTCGAGTGCTGTGGATTCTTCATCGTCTTGCTGTTCTCTCCGTATTCAGGTTTGTGTTGCGTCGATTAGTTTGCAATCAGTTTGGAGAACTTCTCCAATCCCTAATTTCTTTTCTCTGCAATCTGATTGTAATCAGTGGATTCTCCGACGTCTGCGTCGATCTCTCCTCTGCTGTGGATTGCTGCTGTGTCACGTATCAGAATTCAGGTGAGGGTTTCGTCACAGTTTTGGATTGTAATTCTAGTTTCAGAGTTTGGGGTTCCGTTTTCTGAATTGGGAGTTGCAATTGTGTTTTGCTCAGTGAATTGGTTGCGTTCGGTCTGCGTTTGAGGGTCTGCATTGTCTGGATTCTGCTGTTTCAGATCGGGTTTCGTCTCTGCTGTTAATCCGAGGTAGGTGGCTTTCGGATTCGATCCGTGTGTTCAGCCTTGGGGAGTTTGGATTCTACCAGTTAATTCAATGATTTGATCCTGTGTTGGTGTGTGTCTTATGTCTGTTTAATGCCTTTTCAATGGATTAAACCCCCAAGGTTGATTTGTAAATGGTGTGTTGATTTGGATTGGTTTTTGTGCCTCTGTTCGTTTGAATTCGCTTCTGATTTCTGAGGTTTTCGGCATGTCCGAACTTCCGTCCGAGCTTTGAAGTTCGGACATGCCCTTCTGCGCTTAATCTTTTGAAAATCTTCGCTGTGTCCGAACTTTCGTCCGAGCTTTGAAGTTCGGACACAGCCTTCTGTATTCCTCTGATTTTGCTTCGACTTGTGTCCGAACATCTGATGTCCGGACACAAGTTCGGACTCTCCGCGTGTCTGTTTTCGTAAAATGTCCGAACATCCGTCCGAACCTGGATGTTCGGACACCTCTGGCTCTTCTTCTGTTTTAAGGTTCGACTTGTGTCCGAACTTTGAAGTCCGGACACAAGTTCGGACATCTGTCTGATCTCGCCTTCTGAGTCTCGACTTGTGTCCGAACATTGATGTCCGGACACAAGTTCGGACAGGGCACTGTTTTGACCATAACTTGCTCGTTTGAGCTCCGTTTTGACTCCCGTTTGCGGGGTTGGATTCCCCTTCTGATTTCCAAGCCATCTATGTGCTTTCTGGTGCCTTTGGTGCACATATGCTTACCGGTATTTAAGCTTCTGTTTTGGGACCTAGTTATCTCTGTGTCTGAGCCTTTGGATGGCTGGTTTCGCTGTCTCGTAGCGCGCTATGTAGGATCCTTCTGTTCACGGGTGATGTTCCCCGTTCTGTTCACGGGTGTTTACACCTGTTCTGTTTACGAGTGAGGTTTCCTCGTTCTGTTCACGAGCTGGTTGCTCGTTCTGTCTGTATGCTGTGATCGCTAGTGTCCCACTCTGTTTTCTGCTTCTGTCTGCTTCTGCTCTATTTAGTCCCCTAATGAATAGACTTCTGTTTCTGATTTCTGACATGTTTATGGATTCTTTGACTCCTTCTGATTTGTCAATATTCTGTAAATGTTTTGAGCATGCTGGTTGATGAAGTTGGTCATCTACTGGGCATAGTTGTGTGCTCATTCCCCTACTTCTAACGCTTTTGCAGATTGATTAGCGAGGATCGTCTCCCCTCAGCTTCTGGAGTTTAGTTGCTTCGTTATTTAGTTTCTTTTGAGACTTGTATTCGGATTTGAGCCTTTGGGCCTTTTGTTAGCTTCCGTTTCTGTTATACGTTTGGTGGGTTCTGTAAAACCTTTTGAGGTGTTAAGACTTCATTGTGGTTATACTTTGTTCAAGTATTCTGTTTTGGGCCTTATTTGAATATGTGTTTTAGTTCGTTCTTTTAGAGCCTTGCGTTATTATGTAATAATACGCGGCGTGTAATACCCCTAACTCCTAGGCCAGAGTTTGGGGGTGTTACAATATATGTATGTTCGTTTACATTTATGAGTTTATTTCATTTAGGAAGAATTTGTACACCCTAAAAGGGGTCATGAAAGACATATGTCCAGGAAGGCGTATGTCCTGAATGAGATTTATCCATTTACAAAGAATTTGTACACCCTAAAAGGGGTCACGAAAGAAATATGTCCGGGAAGGCGTATGTTCAGAATGAGATTTATTCATTTACAAAGAATTTGTACACCTTAAAGGGGTCATGAAAGACATATGTCCGGAAAAGCGTATGTCTTGGGAAACATGTTTAAAGACAATACAACTATAAATAATATTTCTTGACCGAGTCAAGAATTAACACTTTCTTGGAATGTATTGCAGTTGTAGCTCGCTACCCTTTCCAAAGGATTATAGTTGACCCAAAAGCATGTGTCCTGATGACAAGGCATTGGTCTTATGTGTGAGAATGATTTCTCAAGATTGAAAAATCATAACATAAGGGTAAACAAGCTCTAGAAGAGCATGTACAATACCACATATAGAGTGAAATTTTTGTGCTGAGAAAGCTTTATAAATAACAAGTTTCCTCAAAAAGTGGTACTGATATACCTGATGTGGATATCACGTTAAAGCTACAAATAAGAGAATATCAATGTATGTTCTGGGAAAAAATATAAGTCGTGATTGTAACTGCTTGTTTTCTCATTTGATCTGTATCACATGTGTGTTGGTACAATGGAGAACTTGAGATACAAGATAAAAAACAATAAGTTTTCCAATATTTTTTGGCATGACCGGTTAGATCATCCCAGTTCAAAAATGATGCAAATTGATATCCACAATATGTGTGGACACTTGCTGAAGAATTATATTCTTCTACCAAATGATTTTTTTCTAGTTTTGAAAAAGCTTTTATGAGGCTATCAGCAGTTGATATTATGTGTAAACCTGATCTTTATACACCTGAATTCAGGTGAGATATGGGGACCATTTTGGGGACCATATCCTGACCATTTTTTAAATTAATGCATAAACAAAATGATCATTAAAGCTAAAGGTTGCAAGATTGAATAATAAAGTTCACAAGATTGGACAATGTTGGTGAAATGTTAACACCTTAATATGAACTTTTACATGTTCATTGGGATAAATTGATGGTTAAGAAGAACCATCGATCAAAGATCTGTAATGAATTGTAAGATCTTTTGGTTTGAGAATCCCAATATGCATTTGGAGACATGTAATTTACATGAAGCAACATTGATTTGCATCAAGCCAAATAGTCTTGATGAACTCTCACTCTTATAAATGACTTTGAGTCAAAAGCTAAATATTCTCCCATACAAGGTTTTGTTCGAAATATTTATATACTATGCTTCAGTTGAATCAATCAATTTCTTGAAGATGTTGGGATTGTATGTTGAGTTCAAATTTTAATACCTTGAACTAACAGCTAGGGATGCCTTTATGACTCGATTGTCATTTAGGCAAGTAATTTTTCCCAACATCAAGGGAAGAAAAGAAGCAATTGGAATGTGAGATGATATGATATGAAATATAGAATTGCGTCATCCTCGTCATGTAGTATGGACTTTTAATTTCAAAATACTATTCATCTCTCAAAAAGTTGGCAACCTAATTGCTTGATGATGAGTGAAAAATATGTGCCGACGTCTAATGCTCCTATATTATAATGTCCTGTAAGGACAAATGCAAATAAGTCTAACCTGGAACATGGTAGATTATATGATTCCAACAAAAAAGCCCTTAAAAGGAGCATAGAATTAAGATGGTCATACTAAAAAGGGTATAGCTCTAGATGAACCGTCAAACTTACAAATTACCGGTATATAAGGTAATCAGGTGCCTGATGATAATAGAGATCTCTAGATATTATGTCATGTCAATAACATAAAGGAACCGATAGGAAATCAACGTTGATTATATTTATGTATATGCATGCAAATGTATGTAGTGCTATATGTCACAATGATGACGAGGACATTGAATTGATTTATTAAAAGTACTTGAAAGACGCAAATGAGAAGCAGAATTTCAACACATTCAAGTTGTGAATGTTGTGAACTTGATGTCCACATAATGATGTGAATCTAGCTAGATACGAACTATGGTAAAAAGAGTGTTAAAATTCTTTTAATATACAACCTGTATTGGTGTATATAGATTTTTCAAAAGCCCTCCTATTAAGTATAAAAGGCTTTATCCCCAGTAGTTGATTATTTTGAAGATATAAGTATCGTTGAAATTATGATTAATTTGTATGGTTATACCTCATATATGTAGATCACTTTGATAATGTGTTTATATAAGATTCAATTAACTCCTGGAGGAGTTTGGTGAATTCTAAAAGGGAATGCCCCGGTGACCATGGTAATAAAGGTTATCATGAACCTCAACGATAAAGGAGATTGTGGCATTACTACCTTAGTGAAAACTATTGAAAAGGTATCTCTGAGATGAGTCCATTTTTATTGGATATTTCATGTTGCTATAGTAGCAGTGTAAGAGTATAATTGGAACTCCTTACGAGTCTACTGATGGTCGTTGAATCAATGATCAGGAAGTACCAATCTTAATGCTATTGCAGCATAATGATTAATGGGTTATGGTATCTATAGATAAACACGTATGAATAACCCCTACTATCCAAAAGATTAATTGAGAGTGTGTTTAATTGAATCTGTGGCTTAATACCCAGATGATATAGATGATTACATCTAAACTGATTAGAAAATACATACCACCAAAAGTTCTACTTATAAAAGAGAAGTCGATATTAATATAGAGTAAATATGCCAAAGTGTAAAAACTGATGGATGTATTCAGCCAAGTGCTTCCCAAGTAACTGGGTGCAAGATCAATGAAAGATAGGGAATGCATACAATCAAAGTAATAAAGTGATGTTTCATAAGGGGGAGCAATGACGATTGTACTCTTTTTCCTTCACCTTGGTGTTTTTCCCATTGGGTTTTTTCCAGGTAAGGTTTTAATGAGGCAATCGATGAAAAAATCATCCAATGAATTCATTGTATATGAATACCAAGTGAATATATCTATGATTGATTATTATAGTTATGTAAAGTTATTATAAGATTGTACTCTTTTCCTTTGCCCGAGGTTTTTATCCCACAGGGTTTTTCCAGGTGAGGTTTTTAACGAGGCAGCATATAACAAGATGTTTCGTTCAAGGGGGAGTTATAAATAGATATATTTATAGTGGACTCCACATCATATATAATTAGGGTTTCCCCATGTACTCTCTATAAATAGTGGTCTTATATTATTGGATTGAGAAGAATACTAGTGGTCTATCTATCTCGTGTCTCTCTACAATTTCTCTTCCTCCCATTTACAAAATTATCTTTATTTTTATTTTTTTTTCCTTTCTTGAAATATTAAAATAAAAAATAAAAAATAAAAAACAAAATTGATTAGTAAAATAATAGTTACTTTATATTTTTCTCATTTTTTCTAATATGTTTTATATTAGGGTTTGTATGGTTTGAATGTCGTTTCAAGCTTTCTGTTGTTGTTTCCATACTTTTGAAAAATGGAAAATAGAAATTGCTTTAGTTTACCTTTTGAAATACCCCAAACCTTGATATGTTGTATAAATATTAATCTATGGTATATTAAGGCTAAAAAGTGCCTTAGAAACATTAGTGAACAATTTAAACCATAGTAAACACAATAAAGTACCATAAAGACAATTTGAGCAAAAACATGCTCTAAGCTTGGAATGAACTTGGTTAGGACCCAAAGTGCCTACCAAGACTTAATAATATGCAATTATGATTTGATAAGACTAATTAAGTCCTTAAGAAACATTGGTAGACAATTTAAACCAAACAAAATACAAGAAATCACCATAAAGTCAATTTAAGCAAATACTTGCTCTAGACTTGGTGTAACCTTGCATAAGACCTAAAGGTCATTCCTAGACCTTATTAACATGCTAATTAACATGTTAAATCATATACTAAAGAAAAACAAGCTTGAAAACAAGTTAAAACACAAAATGTGCTTTAAGGAGCCTTAAAGCACATTTTTGAAAAATTGTCTTGGAAATGAGTTTTGAGTGGCTAAATGTCCATCATTACTCGTTAATGAACATGTGTACTACTTAGTATCACATTAGGAAGTCTAAATCAATGGGAAATCAAAAATTTCACAATTATGTGAACTAATTTGTGAATAGTGCTCAAATAGTGCTAGTTTAAGACATAAGTTAACTTAGTTAATTAAATGGTCAACAAAGGTCATAAATGCCTTATTATATAAATGGGGCCGGTTTTCTATGTGGTGACTCACCACCATGTGCTAGATAAATAAAAAAAGAAAGGAAAAGGAAGAAAAAGAGGAAACACCTTTATAAGTCAAAATATCTTAACAAAGCTTACCTCTCACCTCCTTTCTTCATCTTTCCTTATTCCCACTGTCTTCATCTTCTTCCTCCCCTCTCAAAATCGTTTTTGCTACAGCACACTCCATTCTCCAACTTCCTTTGCTTGTAACTCTCAATTCCATGCTCCGAATTTAATTCCGAGACTACCGTTGTCTTAGTTAGAGTAAGCTCTACATTCCTATCTTTTCAAATCTTCAAGAACTCCATTTTGGTGCCATGAATAATCTCCATTGAAGGAGGAAAAGCTCACCTTTTCACACCTTGTTGTTCTTGTAACACCCCCAAACACTGGCCTAGGAGTTAGGGGTGTCACACGCCG
Source organism: Limonium bicolor (assembly GCA_023374045.1). Taxonomy (NCBI): domain Eukaryota; kingdom Viridiplantae; phylum Streptophyta; class Magnoliopsida; order Caryophyllales; family Plumbaginaceae; genus Limonium; species Limonium bicolor. The sequence goes on from CM041777.1 coordinate 441,668,824, forward strand.
CGTATTATTACATAATGACGCAAGGCTCTAATAAACGAACTTAAACAAATAATCAAACAAGGCCCAAAATGAACACTTGTATAAAAGTATAATCAAAGTGATGTCAAAACATCCCAAAAGTTAATACAAATTCCATGAACGAAATAACCAAAGCGGAAGCTAACTTCAGATGCCCAAAGGCTGCAAGTCAAATAAAAATATCCCAAAGAACAGAATAAAACAATAGCTAAACTCCTGGAGCTGAACAAAGTGACCCTCGCTGATCAATCTGCAATGTTAGATAAAGTAGGGAATGAGCAAACAACTATACCCAGTAGATGACTAACTTCATCAACCAGCATGCTCAAAACATTTAAAGAATATTATCAAATCAGAAGGAGTCGAGAGGAATCCATAACCATGTCAGAAAACAGAAGCAGAAGTCCATACAGCAAAGGACTAAACAGAGTCAGAGGCAGACAAAATCAGAAAATAGAGCGGGACACTAGTTGATCACAGCATACAGACAGAACGAGCAACCAGCTCGTGAATAGAACGAGGAAACCTCACTCGTAAACAGAACAGGTGGAACACCTGTGAACAGAACGGGGAACATCACCCATGAAACAGAAGGATATCCTACATAGCGCGCTACGAGACAGCTAAACCAGTCATCCAAGGGTTCAGATATAGAGATAACTAGGTCCCAAAACAGAAGCTTAAAATCAGATAAGCATATGTGCAACCATCGCACCAAAGAACAGATAGAAAACTGAGAAATCAGAAGGGGGATCCAACCCCGCAAAAAGGAAGTCACAGAACTCAGAAGCTTGTTGAAGGCTTTTAAATCAGATAACACGTAACCATGTGCTCAAACATGTATAAACAGATAGTATTTGGAAAGAGGAAAGCAACGCCGCAGACGACACTCAAAACGGAGCTCAAACGAGCAAGTTATGGCGAAAACAGAGAGGGGTCCGAACTTGTGTCCTAACTTCGAAGCTCGGACACAAGCTCAGACTCAAATCAGAGGGAAAATCAAGATGTCCGAACTTCGAAGTTCGGACTAAAGTTTGGACAGTTTTTCGGAAAAAGTTACGTGGTGAAGTCCGAGCTTGGAAGCTCGGATTATTTCAGAAAACAGGGGTGTCCGAACTTCAAAGTTCGGACTGAAGTTCGGACATGCCCCGAACACGAAAATACAGAAGCTCAAAACATGCTGTCCGAACTTCAAAGTTCGGACTGAAGTTTGGACAGCGCGAGAAACCCAGTTTTCAGAACGAAAACAGACACGAACAGAAGTTTCAAACAAAGCCAAATTGTCACAGAAACATAGAGTTTGTAGAAAAACAACCATGGGGGTTTTACACAATTAAAACCACATTAAATCAGAGGAATCGAGCACCACAAACGCAAGACAACTCAATCACTTAACAACAGTTTAAACACCCCATGGGAGAACATACTAGCTGAATCCGCGAGCCACCTACCTCAGTATACAGCAGATAAACCTTCGAATCTGAACAGCGGACGATCCAACACAGACACAGCAGTAACACGGGCCCAAAATGCAATCCAAACAGCCACCGAATCTCTGATTACAATCCAGAGAAATAAACCAAACTCAGAGAATTGAACCTTCAATCAGAAACTGTTTCTGTCAAACGAAACCACAGCCCATACCTGATTCCGACTGACACAACGTAACAGCAGTCCACAACAGAGGAGAGATCAACAGAGACGTCGGGGAATTACTGATTCCCTAATCAGATTGGAGAAGAGAGTTAGGGATTGGAGAAGTTCTCCAAATGAATTGCATAACCAACGAACGATACACAAACCTGACTGTGAAGAGGAACAGCAAGACAACCGAAGAATTCGCAGTAGCACTCGAGTCTCCAATCAGCAGATCCTAGTAGATCGATGATGTAGAAGAGAGCGTTGAGAGAGAGGAGGAAGAAGAACGTCTCGAGAGTTGAGCGGCTGATCGTGATGAACGTGATAATCAGAATTGTAAATTGATGATTATTAATATCAGCCAAATATTAATAATAATCCCTTACAAAAAATCTGAAACGAAAAGGACCACCTCGCCCTTACCTTTAATCCTAAAGCACACGTCCTTAATCCAGAATGAAACAACTTAAAATAAGTTGTGACAAAAATAAAATTGTAACGACATCTTGGGTTATAACATCACCTCCCCCTTAAAATAATTTCGTCCTCGAAATTAAAACGTACCTACTACTCGAAAAGGGCGGGAAACTTAGAACGCACTTCGCTTTTGACCTCCCAGGTCGCCTCTTCCTCTGACTGTCCCGACCACTACACTTTCACCAATGGCATGGTCTTACTCCCGAGCTTGTGAACATCCCGGGCTAAAATCCTCGAAGGAACTGCCTCGAACGTGAAGTCCTCCCTCAACTGAAGCGAGCTGAAGTCAATCACATGCGACGGGTCCGGAACATAGTTTCTCAGCATAGACACGTGGAACACACTGTGAACACTAGCCAACGACGGTGGCAAAGCTAAACTGTAGGCAACCGGTCCGATCCTCTCCAGGATCTCAAAAGGACCCACAAAGCGAGGGCTAAGCTTGCCTCTCTTCCCAAACCGAACAACTCCTCGAACTAGAGACACCTTCAGATACACATGGTCACCCACCTCAAACACTAGAGGTCGTCTCCTCTGATCGGCGTAGCTCTTCTGACGACTCTGAGCCACAAGCAGACGCTCTCTGATGGACTGAATCTTAGCTACAGCGTCTTCAACCAAATCCAGACCAACAACTGCTCTCTCCTTCAGATCATCCCAACAGATGGGTGATCTGCACCTCCTGCCATACAAAGCCTCAAACGGGGCCATCCCGATACTAGTCTGGAAGCTGTTATTATACGCGAACTCTATCAAGGCAACGTACTGGTCCCAACTGCCTCCAAAGTCAAGCACACATGCTCTGAGCATGTCCTCCAGGACCTGATTCGTCCTCTCTGTCAAACCATCTGACTGAGGATGATACGCTGAACTAATAGACAACTTCGTCCCCAAAGCCTGATGCAAACTCTGCCAGAATCTGGATACGAAGCGCGGGTCTCTATCAGACACAATAGAAGCAGGAACTCTATGCAGACGCACTATCTCATCGATATACAACTGCGCTAGGTGATGCAAACTGAAAGTCTTCCTAACATGCAAGAAGTGAGAGCTCTTCGTGAGCCGGTCCACAATAACCCAAACCGCATCAAAACCCCTCGGAGTCTTAGGCAGTCCCATAACAAAGTCCATACCGACGTTCTCCCACTTCCACTCCGGAACGGGTAGAGGCTGAAGCAAACCAGCTGGTCTCTGATGCTCGGCTTTGACCTGCTGATAGGTCCGACATCTGGATACAAAATCAGAAATATCCCTCTTCATGTTGCTCCACCAGAATGTCTCTCGAAGGTCTCGGTATATCTTCACACCTCCTGGGTGTACCGAGTACGGAGCTCCATGAGCCTCCTGCCTGATCTCTCGCCTCAAGGCATCATCTACAGGCACACAGACACGGTCTCTGAATCTCAGAAATCCGTCTACTGAAACCCGAAACTCTGAATCCTAACCAGCAGACAAACCCTCTCTGATCCTACACAAACTGTCATCGAGCTCCTGACTGGCCTTGATCCGATCGATCAAGGTAGGCTGAATCTGCAACGCGGCCAGCATCCCTGACCTCTCTGGACGGACGACCCAGACACCCATACGCTGCAACTCGAGAGCAGACCTCTACACACCAGACAAAGCACAAACGGCTCCAGACAAACCCCTCATACTGAGCGCATCAGCAACAACATTCGCCCTACCCGGGTGGTAGAGGATCTCCAAATCATAATCATGTAGCAACTCTAGCCACCTCCTCTGCCTCAAGTTCAACTCCTTCTGAGTGAACAGGTACTTGAGGCTCTTATGATCCGTATACACCTTGCACGCTGCTCCATACAGGTAGTGCCTCCAAAATTTCAACGCAAACACCACAGCAGCTAACTCCAGGTCGTGGGTCGGATAGTTCTTCTCATATGGCTTAAGTTGATGGGAGCCATATGCAACCACCTTCCCATGCTGCATCAGAACACACCCAAGTCCCTTATGGGACGCATCACAGAAAACCTCCAGACCCTCGGTCCCCTCTGGAAGAGTCAGAATCGGCGCAGACGTCAACCTCTTCTTCAACTCCTGGAAACATAGCTCACAAGCCTCACTCCACTCGAACTTCACATCCTTCTGCAGTAGACGAGTCAACGGAATCACCAACTTGGAGAAGCCCTCCACAAACTTACGATAGTAGCCCGCTAGTCCAAGGAAGCTACGGATCTCTCCAACATTAGTAGGCCTGGCCCACTCTGTAATAGCTCTAATCTTCTCTGGGTCCACGGAAATACCATCCTTAGAGACCACATGACCCAAGAATACCACCTGGTCCAACCAGAACTTGCACTTTTTCAGCTTCGCGTACAGCTCCTTCTCCCTCAGAGTCTGGAGAACAGTCCTGAGATGCTCCTCGTGCTCCTTAGCACTCTTGGAATACACCAAGATGTCATCAATAAACACCACGACGAACTGGTCTAGAAAGGGCTTAAACACCCGGTTCATCATATCCATAAACACAGAAGGCGCATTCGTCAGCCCGAATGGCATCACTAGGAACTCGTAATGTCCATAACGAGTCCTGAAGGCGGACGTAGGCACGTCGTCTGCCTTAATCCTCAGCTGATGATAACCGGACCTCAGATCGATCTTCGAAAACACCTTAGCTCCTGCTAACTGGTCAAACAAGTCATCTATGTGCGGGAGAGGATACCTATTCTTGATGGTAACCTTGTTGAGCTCCCTGTAGTCAATGCACAAACGCATACTACCATCCTTCTTCTTAACAAATAACACTGGCGCTCCCCAAGGCGACACACTAGGGCGGATGAAGCCCTTATCCAACAATTCCTGCAACTGAATCTTCAATTCCTTGAGCTCAGCATGCGCCATGCGGTATGGGGCCTTAGAAATCGGCTGAGTCTCAGGTGCGAGCTCGATCGAGAACTCCACCTCTCTGACAGGGGGAAGCCCAGGTACATCATCCTGGAACACGTCTGGGAAGTCTCTGACCACTAGAATGTCCTCCAGCTTCGCATCCTTGCGAACCTCAGGTATGTAGCACAGATATCCCTGGCATCCTTTCCTCAAATGGCGAAACGCCTGCATAGCTGATATAACTGGCGGCGAGCACGGAATCCCATTCCCTGCTACAACTAGGCGGGGCTGACCCGGCTCCTCAAAAGTGACTCTCGAAGCAGCACAATCAATGTGGGCATGGTGCGCAGCAAGCCAATCCATGCCCAAAATCACATCAAAGGTAGTCATCTCCATGGGGATGAGGTTACCACATAGAGTCCTATCTCTGACTAACGCAGGACTATCTTTACAAACAGAATTCAAAAGCATAGAAGAGTCCCTAACGAATGGACTATGCACACACAACTCAACACCCAGAGGCACAACAGGCAAACCGAGCCGAGCTCACCCACCAACTCAGCAGAAATAAAGGAGTGGGTGGCTCCAGAGTCAAACAAGCAGAAAACAGAACGAGAAGACAGCTGGAGAATACCTGTGACAACCCTGTCAGTTGATCGGTCTCTCTCTCCAGCCATCGTGTACACTCTGGCCTGGCCCTGGGGCTTCTTCTGCTCAGCCCGGTCTCGATCTCTAGACTCAGATACAGATCCTCCAGCTCTACCTCCAGAGCTACCTATGCTCCTCTCGGCCTGAGGGCAGTCAGCGATCCTATGCTCTAAGGATCCACACTTGAAGCAAGCTTCGGACTTCCTAGTAGTCCTGGCCTCGGTGAAACTTGCCACAGACCTGGCACTTCGGAGCGGAAGATGACGAAGACGAACCACCTCTATCTCTCGAACGGTCTCCAGGGCGGTCTCCAGCTCGGTCTCCAGTAGACTGCTTCTTTTGAGAAGCAGACTGATCCCTCCTGTCGCTCTCGTCGGACCTCTGCTTCCTCTTCTGGTCCTTCCCTCTAGACTGGCGGCCCCTCAAGTCAGCCTCTACCAATAGGCGACATCAGCAACGTCCCTGAAGGTCTTGTGATGCAGAGGCGTCACAGCAGAACGGATATCTGGCCTCAAGCCGTTCTTAAACTTCCTGGCCTTCCTATGCTCATCCGGCTCAGGTGCAAACTTAGACAGGCTGATGAACTTATGAACATACTCCTCCACGCTCATGTCCCGACCCTGGCGTAGTCAGTTATACTCCAGAATGCGCTGGTCCTTATACACGTCGGGGTAGAACTGTTTGTTGAACTCCCTAGTGAACTGCTCCCACGTCCAAGGCTGTGGGAACTTTCCCATCATGGACCTCCACCACTCCTTAGCATCGGCCTTGAAAAGAAAGGTGGCGAAGTCCACCTTCTGCTCCTACTCGGAGCCCATAACTCGCAGCAAGTCCTCGACCTCAGTCAACCAATGACTGGCCTCCTGAGGATCTCCTACCCCATCGAACGACGGCGGCTTCAGCTTCATAAACTCCTGAAGCGCCTTTACATTCCTTCCTCCAGCATCAGCCCCAGCTGGGCCTGGCCCGCCAGCTGGTCCACCCCCTGCAACCATGGTCTGCATGAGCTACGTCATAAACTGCTTAACAGCATCGCAACATTTCCTGGAGCCCTTCTTGGCGGCATTCTGAAAGTCCAACAGCAAGTAGTTAGACTCAGACACTAGTACTGACGTATCTGACTGACTGGCTAACTTAAAATCCCAGCAGATTAGAACTCAAAGCTCTGATACCACTAAATGTAACACCCCTAAACACTGGCCTGGGAGTTAGGGGTGTCACATGCCGCGTATTATTACATAATGACACAAGGCTCTAATAAACGAACTTAAACAAATAATCAAACAAGGCCCAAAATGAACACTTGAATAAAAGTATAATCAAAGTGATGTCAAAACATCCCAAAAGTTAATACAAATTCCACGAACGAAATAACCAAAGCGGAAGCTAACTTCAGATGCCCAAAGGCTACAAGTCAAATACAAATATCCCAAAGAACAGAATAAAACAATAGCTAAACTCCTGGAGCTGAACAAAGTGACCCTCGCTGATCAACCTGCAATGTTAGATAAAGTAGGGGAATGAGCAAACAACTATGCCTAGTAGATGACTAACTTCATCAACCAGCATGCTCAAAACATTTGAAGAATATTATCAAATCAGAAGGAGTCGAGAAGAATCCATAACCATGTCAGAAAACAGAAGCAGAAGTCCATACAGCAAAGGACTAAACAGAGTCAGAGGCAGAGAGAATCAGAAAACAGAGCGGGACACTAGTTGATCACAGCATACAGACAGAACGAGCAACCAGCTCGTGAATAGAACGAGGAAACCTCACTCGTAAACAGAACAGGTGGAACACCTGTGAACAGAACGGGGAACATCACCCGTGAAACAGAAGGATATCCTACATAGCGCGCTACGAGACAGCTAAACTTGCCATCCAAGGGTTCAGATACAGAGATAACTAGGTCCAAAAACAGAAGCTTAAAATCAGATAAGCATATGTGCAACCATCGCACCAAAGAGCAGATAGAAAACTGAGAAATCAGAATGGGGATCCAACCCTGCAAAAAGGAAGTCACAGAACTCAGAAGCTTGTTGAAGGCTTTTAAATCAGATAACACGTAACCATGTGCTCAAACATGTATAAACAGATAGTATATGGAAAGAGGAAACCAACGCTGCAGACGGCACTCAAAACGGAGCTCAAACGAGCAAGTTATGACAAAACAGAGAGGGGTCCGAACTTGTGTCCTAACTTCGAAGCTCGGACACAAGCTCAGACTCAAATCAAAGGGAAAATCAAGATGTCCGAACTTCGAAGTTCGGAGTGAAGTTCGGACAGTTTTTCGGAAAAAGTTACGTGGTGAAGTCCGAGCTTGGAAGCTCGGATTATTTCAGAAAACAGGGGTGTCCGAACTTCAAAGTTCGGACTGAAGTTCGGACATGCCCCGAACACGAAAATACAGAAGCTCAAACACATGCTGTCCGAATTTCAAAGTTCGGACTGAAGTTCGGACAGCGCGAGAAACCCAGTTTTCAGAACGAAAACAGACGCGAACAAAAGCTTCAAACAAAGCCAAATTGTCACAGAAACACAGAGTTTGTAGAAAAACAACCATGGGGGTTATACACAATTAAAACCACATTAAATCAGAGGAATCGAGCACCACAAACGCAAGACAACTCAATCACTTAACAACAGTTTAAACACCCCATGGGTGAACATACTAGCTGAATCCGCGAGCCACCTACCTTAGTATACAGCAGATAAACCTTCGAATCTGAACAGCAGACGATCCAACATAGACACAGCAGTAACACGGGCCCAAAATGCAATCCAAACAGCCACCAAATCTCTGATTACAATGCAGAGAAATAAACCAAACTCAGAGAATTGAACCTTCAATCAGAAACTGTTTCTGTCAAACGAAACCATAGCCCATACCTGATTCCGACTGACACAACGTAACAGCAGTCCACAGCAGAGGAGAGATCGACAGAGACGTCGGGGAATTACTGATTCCCTAATCAGATTGGAGAAGAGAGTTAGGGATTGGAGAAGTTCTCCAAACTGAATTGCATAACCAACGAACGATACACAAACCTGACTGCGAAGAGGAACAGCAAGACAACCGAAGAATTCACAGTGCACTCGAGTCTCCAATCAGCAGAACCTAGTAGATCGATGATGTAGAAGAGAGTGTTGAGAGAGAGGAGGAAGAAGAACATCTCGAGAGTTGAGCGGCTGATCGTGAATGAACGTGATAATCAGAATTGTAAATTGATGATTATTAATATCAGCCAAATATTAATAATAATCCCTTACCAAAAATCTGAAACGAAAAGGACTACCTCGCCCTTGCCTTTAATCCTAAAGACACACACGTCCTGAATCCAGAATGAAACAACTTAAAATAAGTTGTGACAAAAATAAAATTGTAACGACATCTTGGGTTATAACAGTTCTCCTTTGCTTCAAGGTAAGGAAGATCAAAGAAAATCCATGTTTCCCTTCATTTTCATATATAGCCAAAAATTCACCTCTTAATGGTGCATTATCTTGCTCTTCATTTAGCTTGATTCAATCTTCAAAGGACTAGGAGGAGTCCTCTCTTGCTTAATCAAGTTCTCTTTCAAATTCCAAGGTAAACTTTCATTTTAGTGTTTTAAAACACTTATGTATTCTAGGGTTTAATTATGAGTTTAAGTGTGAAGCTTAATGCTCATTACCCTTATATGTGTTTTGGTTAGAAGATTGACAAGTGATAAAAGCTCCTTGCCGATTTTCAATCAAGAAAGAACAAGAGAAAACAAGTGAGAAAATCTTGAAGAGAAGAGGTAAATGACCTCTCTTAATGTAGCTTTGTGTACTAGGGAATTGAGCTATATTTGCTTAATAAATAACCTAAAGAGCCAATGGGAAATGAGCTAGAAAACTATCCACAAGGTGGACTAAGGACATGGAGCATTGTTGTGTGTAATTGCAGGTTGAAGGCATTTAAATGTGGAAATTCAGTGTTTAAGATTAATGCAATTTAAGGGCCTAAGAGCCATGTCATTTAAGGGCCTAAGTGCTTAGCAATTTAAGTTTATGCACTATATTGTGATGTAGTGTAGTTTAAAGGTTTAGTGTATGTAAAGAACATTTCTTGTGAAGATGAATTTTGATGGTTAAAGGATGAAAAACCATATGTTTGTGTGTAAGGATGTGTATTAAGGGATTAAGTGTTCTTGGATTGTATAAAAGTGGAAAACTATGTGTTTTGGTGTAACGTGATACAAGAGAAGCTATGGCAAAATTTAGTTGATAAACAAAGGAGTTTATGTGTTGTAATGAGATTTTATGACCTAGAAGGTACTAGGAATTGTTAAGTGTTAAGACGGTGAAAGAAAGTGAATTAAGGTGTTTTTAAGTGTTAAGATGCCTTGGGCATAGTCTTAGAGATTTAGAGAACTAATGGATGATTTCTAAATACAACAATGGCATGGTGGAGATGTGGTAAAGTCTTGTGCAAACTTGGTAACAAAGAGGTAAAATGCCTTGTGAAGGAATAAGTATGAACTTGTGGAAAAATCTTAATGAATTATGTAAAGGAGGTGTTTGTGAGAAATAATGCTTTTGGATTAGTGGTAATGTTTGTGAGACAACACTTTGGTTAGTTGAGGTAGTAGGCATAATATACCACTTAGAAATCTAAGGAAAAAATGTTATAAGTGTTAGGAATTTTTGTAAGAAATTGAGTAACAAGTTAGTGATGATTTAGGAAGGTTTAATGCATGTTTTAAGGTGTTTAAACATGTAGGAAACATGTGGAAAGATTATGGAATGATTAGGTAAGGTTTAAGGTTGGATTAGGGGTTGAAAAATGGTGTTTTGACAACTTATTAACATGGTCCGGGACTTAGCCCTTGTATAAGTACCCAGACCACCCTTAAAAATGTGCCGAAAATCAAGTTTACAAGTGGTCCGGGTCTTTAGTCCAGGACCAAGACCCAGACCAAGTGAAAATAAGGGCTGATAGTACATTTCAATGATGGCCCGAGACCTTGGGTCCGGACCAAGTCCCGGACCAGGGCAAAATTTGCCCAAAAAGTGTTTTAAAGGCTTCTAATGATGGGGGATTGAATGGTAATGGTTTTAGGTAATGTTTAGGCCTTGTTTGGTGACATGTGAGAGTTGTGAACTTAAGATCACAAGAGTAAAATTGAGTATAACGGGATGACGAGGTTAACTATGGGCGCGTTAGTCGTTAAACAATCATGTTACCCCAATGTTAATGGAAACAATTGTAATGTTACCAGTTGTTCGAGAATTGTTCGAGGAACATAAGAGGACACAATAGAGTGGACCTTGGTAACAGGTATGGTTTTCTTGCAACCTGTGTTCTACCGGATTACACCGGCTTGTATGCCAATATGTTTTTCTGAATGTTTGCCACCTTATAAGATAAAAACATGTAATGAGTTTACAGTAATACATTTATGTGGCGTGTTTAGTTCCGATACCGTTTAACCTTGAAAGTGTTAAACCATAGCTAACCAAATCTAGGATCACATAAGAGATCGGTATTCGGATTTAACGACCCAAACCATGGGAACGTTCTAACCACGGCTATGCGTTAGTTGTGTGTTGTTTGTGTGTAAGTATGTTTACCTCCCTTGTGTGTTTAACCCAGTTGTAATACCTTATGGTGTGTGTGGATGTGATAGGTTCCATAATGGTGCTCTTAACTATATATATATTATGGGGGGGTGAGGAATCCGGTCGTTTCGGTCGCGCGTGTTGTTTGGGAGTTGATGTCTACAGTTGCTCTAACTCCCTCTCTGTTATGTTATGGTTGTTTTCCTTCTTGGATTACTACCACCCGCAAGCCCAACCAAGGCTTACCTACCTGATTATTATTCGGGACTAGGGGGATTATGTATAATGTGAACGGTTCTATATTAAGACCGAAATATCTGAGTAAGTAAATGTGTTCGGTGTGTCCGGAACTATGTTATATCCGACACATCTGAAGTGAGTATACGTTCTCTAAGTAGAACAATAAATTATTGTGTAACGAGCTTAACATGGGAATAAAAAGGTTCTCTAGGCTCCAAAGAGATAACTAACTCTCATTTTGGGGTACGAGCCCTCACGTGACTCTTCCCAGGTTATGTTGTATGTATGTTAATATGTGATGTGTGTGGTTATATTGAGTAAGTTGATCACGGGTATAAACCCTTACGTTATAATATTAAGAGTTAAGTATAACCAGATTAAACGGGTAAATGTCGTCTAGAGGAGTTAGCTCCATTACAGTGGAAACCCACGAGGGTTAAAGAACACAATAATGTGACCTAACAGGTGTTGATTGAGTTGTTTGAATACTAATGATTGAATGTGAGTATGTGTTTATAGTTTTTCATGCATGATTTAAATATAATCAACCACATGCTTAGACGATAATTAGTTGTGCGTGGCCCAGTAGCATGCGGGCTGCACGATTGCAAAGGTGCTGAGCCCCTTGTAGGTGTATTAAGACTGAAATTGTTGTCAGCATTAGTTTGTAAATACTCGGTACAGTTGGAATGTAAATATGTAATGATTGTTGGAAATGGAAAATATTGTAATGTGTAGTTGCTCGGGAATTGGTCCATCAGACCGATACAATGTATATGTATTAGCCTTGTTAGCCACGTGGGTGGTTAACGACGTGTAACACCAATGAGTTAAGTAATGTGATGAGTTATGTTTTCCGCTGCAAATGGTTGTTAAGTGGGTCGTAGTAGTTGGGGTGTTACACCTTTTGATTCTGAAAAAATACAGGGATATAGAACAGATTACAATTTTTAAAAAGAAATTAAGAAGCAAAAAATGCTTTGGTTTTCTTTCTCTATATATGAAATATTTATTTTGTCTCAAAACTAAATATTTTTATCTTTTTCTCTAGTTCCATGTTCCTGGTCTCTATTTTCAGTTTCAATATTTTAGCTTTTGAATAATTGAATCAAATGAGCATAAACAACTCCTTATTTTAGCTCAACCTCACCTTTCCTCTTTTTATTTTTGTACATGTGAGTTGATTTAACTCTATTGAAGCTGCTTTTAATTACGTTGAATATCTAAAATATAGTGGATCATAAGACAAATAATTTATATATAAAAAATTTAACTTAAAAAGAGCACAGTAAACATTGTGCATCACACCTGTAAAAAAGGTCATCATTAACTAAAATATAAAAATTGAAGTCTACAATAAACGGTTAACAAAGTATTAACTCATTTTCATACCAACTAGAAATGATGGGTTTTACAACAAACGAGCTCGTTTAGTGTAGTGAAATTTCATGAGATACCTTTGACATTGAGTGAATTTCATAAAATACTCTCAAGGTTTCATTTTTATTATGAGATACCCCAGATGTTTCATTTTCATTACGAGATCACTTTAAGGTTTTATTTTTATTACGAGCTATCTCTGAGTCTTCACTTTTATTATGAGATGCCAATTTGTTCAAACTCCAATATATTATATTTTTATATCTCAATTTTACCCTCGCACCATATGCCCATACAATAACCTCGGGAATATATGGTCAAAGTTTTTTTAAAATAAAAAACTTAAATTATTTAGAAAAATAAACATAAATTTTTAAAGTGTTACATAATGATGACTTAAAATCGTAAAAATGTTATAATAATCATAATATGATGAATACTAAAAGTAACAATTTTATAGAGTGTGTGGAAAAACTCAATGTTTAAAATTAAAAAAATAAAGTAAAAAAACCATAAACTATGATCATTTTTCTTGTGATTGATATCATTATTTGTTAATAAGTTGTTATAATTTATAAAATTATTTAATAATTTCTTATATTTAATGTAATTGCTATTACTTTTTTACAATTTTAAATCACCGCTATAATTTTAAATTATGTAACAATATATGGCTTTTTTAATAAATTAATTTTTTATTGTTTAGTCTTTTCTATTTATTTTTAAAAATTTATGAATTTAATTATTCATGTTTTATAATTTTTATTCATTTTTTAAAATTGAATTCAAATTTTATTTGATCTTTAATATTTTTTGTGTATTTTGTTTATATTTTAAATTTTTAAAAATTGACCATAAACCTCTGAGGTTATTGTGGGTGCATATGGTGCGAGGATAAAATGGGGATATGAAAAATAGAATATATCCAAATTTGAACAAAGGGACATCTCGTAATCAAATTAAAACCTTGAGGGTATCTCATAATAAAAATGAAATATTAGGAGTATCTCATAATGAAAAAGAAACCTTAGGGGTATTTTTGATGAAAATGAAACCTCACGGTTATCGTAAAATTCGCTCAAACCTCGGGGGTATCGTGTGAAATTTCCCGTTAATGTAACAACAACTATGAAAGTCATGCGAATGACATCCCTTACCATTTTTAAATGATGGGTTGTATAACAAGCGAGTTGGCTTAATATTCAATAATTATTAATTTATATTTCAATTATTTTTATAATTTTATGTTTTTTAAATATTTTTTGTAATTATATATGTAGTATTTTAATTTTTTTGAAAAGTTTCATAAAATGCTCCTGGATTAAAAAAGGCATATTATGAACTTGAAATATGATCTACAATGCCAGAGATAAAATACTCATTGTTCAAAGTCATTTCATGAAGTATAGGTATATTGTGAGTTTCAAAATCTTTCAGGGATATATAAAGAACGAATTTTGAAATCATGCGATATACCGAATTATGAAACTTTTTAGAGATAAATGGTGAATTTTCCCAGTTATTTCTAAAGGTCGATCCAAACATTATATCTTTTTAAAATAAACCTAACTTTTATATTTAGCTCTATAACCAATACATGTCATTTTTTTAAAGATCAAACCAACCATAATCATTCATCATAGCCAGAGATATACCAGCACGCCAATATAATACAAAACAAGACCTTAGGCAAGCAAAACTGAGCAACTACTGTATACAGCCTGATCCAACATGGGATGCTGCAAAAGTTGTATGCATGCCACATGTAGATGCTTGTCAAGACCACCAAAAGAGCCTAAACCTAATGATGATGGTACCCTAGAACACTAAAACTAACCCTAGTAGAAAAATCGACATAAAGAGTTTTAAATGTAAAGAAGAAAAAGAAAGTTCATAAGTACTAGATTATTACGGATAGGTCCAAAGAAACATCCTGGGAACTATTTAGCATGGTTAATATATGAAAGCTGGTCATTGCGCGAGGAAGCCAAAGTTGAGTCACGTGCGGATCGTCGTGTAAGGTTCACGATCAACAACACTTCTAGTGGGTGATTCGCCGCCTGGCCTTTCCCTTCTTGTTATCTGGCCCCGCGTGGTGCAAGCTCCTAGCTTCCTCCCGATTACCTTCATATGCCCATTGAACAAAGGACCTCTTACCCAGACCAACTTGTGTCGTGGATTTTACAACCCTTTTACTCCTTGTTCGACCCTGAAGGTATCCAACATTTTTTGGAGTAGCAGAAGATGACGGGGTCCCTCGGGGATGCGGCCTAGCTTGACTCTTGTCTTTTGCCATCTCTTCTTTAGAACTAGAGGCTTAAGTATGAGTGAGATTGTCCGGCGAATTTGCTAGAACACATACAATTTTCCAAGCACTTTCATTTTGCGTTAAGAGAAATTGCTAGCTAACTTGAATCGATTGTGCCCTCAGCCACGATCCATATGGAAGAGTACCATCCATTGAAATAGCTTGGACAGGACAATCCTTTGTCGCATGTGTAAAGAGGCCATATTGAAAACAAATATATGGCATTTGTTCCTAAGGAATCCTAAGAACCTTTAAATTATTATGCTAGTTAATGGAAATACACCTAAAAACTAGTTTTGAACATCAAAAGAGCCTTAACTCTCATAAATTCTCCGCTAATCTAATCCTCTTCCTCACCATATTCCAAAAAACAGCCAATGCAGTTCTCTAATTTCCTAGCAAATTCCTTGTGATGATAAAAGAATGATACATCATGAAATCGAGCCTACATAGCAAACCAATTAAATTCATGCTCATATCGGGATTTGCTCTTGTCGATCCGTTGAAAGATCAGGAGTGATTCGTCAAAGCACCAAGGTCCCTTAGAAAGAACGACATGTAGCGAGTCAATCTTCTCAAATTAAAAAAAGGCCTTTACCTGCCAGATGGGCTGTGAATTCTCTATCTAGCTGCCATGCTCTAGCTAAGGATGTTACAAGAGCTCTAAGATTCATTGGCTTGGAGGTGAATGATTTACAGAACAGACAACACTCAAAAGGAAGTGAGAGGACCTGTTCATCAAGGCCATCCACATCCATCGCCACACCGTCTTCTTTCGTGAGGACAAAAGTCCTACAACAGTCGATTTCATCCCCAAAATTCCTAAAAAGCGTCATCATATGGGTCAGCCTTTAATGGAAGAGAAGAAAATGAGAATAAGAAGTAAGGAGAAGGAAGTTTGAATCAAATGATAATATTTCTCTTTTTTGTTAGAAAGGCGGAGATCATGAGATGAAAACAGTCGACCTTCTAGCCATCATTACCAACTAGCCCATATAGACAATTATGTGTGGGACTCGGTGTATGGCGATAAAAGACTAATACGTGAGGTTGAAAAGGTGAAAAAGGGGGGCGAAGATCACAAGGCAAGACAAAAGAAGACGGCGAAGCTAGAGGCATTGCTCCCGCCAAAGGGAGTTTTTTAAGTACACGGTGGATTGCAAGGGCCTGCAGCTCGAGGTTCAGGTGCGGGTGAACCTGCTAATACATGTCATTTTTATAACTAAGTCCAACATCATCAATTAAACAACTACTATCATTTTGTGTCTCACACTCTAGATTCAAAAAAAGAAGTAAAATAGCAGTATTTGAACAACAAAAAACCATCAGAAAGTTTACCTTGAATAGGGCTTGAGCTCCTTCAGTGTCGCTCTCCATGGCATCCTCAATGTCGTCAAGAGTCGCTTGTTTTTTTATAATTGGGCATAAGCCATTTATTAAAAAATCCTGGAGAACTGATAAGTGATGAAATAATGATGTTTTAATGTATTTATACACCTTCATTTTACTTGGTGCATAGCTCATTTCACCACTTAATAGAGTGTTTTTGTGATTAATAGTGGACTTATAGAGTTTGATCTTTTGATAGGTAAAATCTCACCTTGAGCATACTTTTGGACCCTTTTAGAGCTAGTGGCATGCACCACCATATTCCTCATCCTTCAAGCTTCCCAACGCCGCAAACGGAGAGCAATTCCGAGCCATAACGAAGATTTTAGGCCCCACGCAAGTTAGAGAAATATGTTTCTGCAGTCGACTGACCCACACTGGGTCGGTCAGAAGCTCCTGGAGCAGAAATTCGTCTCTGCATTGGACCGAGCCATAGGACCGACCCACACTCGGTCGGTCAGAACTTAAAAAGGTCACGTGCTCAGTCTTCAGATGGCCGACCGACCAACGGGACCGACCAACTGTGGGTCGGTCGGACGTGGAAATTTCTCTAAATATGCTGGTTTTGAGGCTGATTCACACACTTTCACTTCTACACACTTAGAGACTGAAACCAAGAGAGAGAGAGAGAGGCGATTTTGAGGGAGAAAAGAAGAAGAAGAAGAGGAAGAAAGCTCACCTTCTCCAAGCTCAACCACCTTCAACAATGACTTTCTCTCTCTCTCTCTCTCTCTCTCTCTCTCTCTCTCTCTCTCTTCTCTCTCTTACTTATCTCTATGTCTGAGTAGTCCTATTTAGCACTTTGGGATGTGGATTTGAACTTGAATCCCCCAACTAGCTTGTAAACCCTTACTTCATTAATGGTTATTGTTTTCTCTCTCTTGTTCATTTAATGTTATAACTTGATCATTTATGGCATTTATGGTGATTCCCAACAACATAAGACTTTGAGTTGGGGGTTGTGACCTAAAGGAGAGAGAAACCCTGGACTGTGCTAGCTTGATTAGTTGGTGAAATTTGGGGCTATTAATGTGGACTTGCAATTAATGCTATCTAGTGATTTGAACTCTTCTTGATTTGGGAGTTGGAAGTATCTAGGTAAGAGTTGACTCTTCCATGACTTGGAAGGTCATTACAATAGTCTAAATAGAAAATTTGAGTGAAACGGGTTTATAAGTGAAGTTGGGGTGAATTTAGGTGATAACAACCATCCTAGGGTGCTTTCCATCCAAATCCTTTAACAACAAATTTGGTTTCCATATTTAGTTTGCAATTTCGTTTGAATCAATCCATTAAGCTTGCCACCGGCTAAACCCCCATTTTAATTATTGTTCCGTTACCGAATACCGAAGCTAGGGAGATAGATAGTCAATTTCCTAGTGGAACGAAACTCTTTACTACTACTTCGATTGGGTTCACTGCATATAGTTTGCAAGATAGTTTCACTACTATTTTTCTCAACAAGTTTTTGGCGCCGCCACTGGGGAAATTCCCCAGTTTCGCTATTTCCAGTTTTATTATTTTTGTTTCCTTTAGTTCTTGTTTATTTTTCATACTTCTAATATTTAGTATTACTTGTGGTGAGCTTATTCAGGTACTTTCTGCTCTTCTTGTGTATGCCAAGTACCCAGTCTAGCGACTCTCCTTGTTAGCCCGAGGTCAGAGCTCCAACGATCTCTAATTAGAATTAGAAAGGATTTGAACAACTGCACCATGGCCGGCATTCACATTGAGCCATAATTGAGGACAATAGTCATGGGGATGAACAACCACAAGGCCAACACGACCTCTCAAAGACTACCACCGACCAAACACCGAAGGAAGAGCATCAACAATAGTTCTTCCCACCTTGACGCAAGCTGAAGTGGCTCAATAGGCTTTCAAAACTCACTTCATCACCGCCATCTGGGACCAAGGAAAATTCAGTGGGGCAAATCCGGATGATGCTCCAAACCACTTGAGCCTCTTCTTGGATTTTTGCAGCTCCTTCGGTAAAACGGGCAATCTAAACGAGAGGATCCGGCTACAACTCTTTCCCCACTCATAGTCCGACTCAGCTTGAGGTGGTACCGTAGCCTCCTATCAAATTCTATCCACACATGGGAGCAAATGGCTAGCAAATTTCTTGCCAAGTACTACCCACAAGTAGGACAAGGCAATTAATTGGTGAAATCAACACATTCTACCAAGAGCCGGGTGAGACTTTGTACAATGCTTGGGACCGGTTCAAGGAGTTGCTCATGAATTGCTCCCATCATGGTCTAGATGACCAATCCTTGTGTCTCTCGTTCTTCAATGGGCTGGACGACTCCAACCGCCATCTTGTTAATTCCTCCGCGGGGGGGGGCGGGGGGGGGAGGGGGTGGGGGGGGGGAGAGCTTCATGATAAAGTCTCCGAGGAAGGAATAGAACTCCTAGAGACAATGACCAATGACACAAGACAATGGTCTAGAGCCAAGGGAAGAGTACCAAGAGCAGCTGGCCTCCTCAATGTGCAGCCCACTGATCATCTCCCAGCTCAAATCTCATCTCTCACGAAGATGGTAAAGAAGCTAGCTACCGCTCAAACCGAAATTGTCAAGTCCATAGCTTCTTCATCTTCCAGTCAATCCTCGAAGGGATGTGCCATTTGTGCGGGTCCCCACAACACTCAATGTTGTGAAGGGGAGATGAACATGAACCAACAAGAGGATGTGAACTTCATAGGCAACCGAGCTTACAACAACAACAATGCGCCATGGAGGAACCATCCGAACTTCTCATGGAGGAATGACCAAAACCAAGGAGAACCAAACAAAAACTTCAGCAACTCTCAAGGGTAAAGACCTCAAGCCTAAAATCAACCATCAAATTTTCATTCCAGTTATAGAGCACAAGGGACCCCTCCCGGCTTTCATCAACAACAACAACAAGATTCCCCCTCTTCTTCTTCAAGTGGGATTTCTAGGTTAGAGAAGCTCATGACGGATTTCGTTGTCACCGCCAAGACTAAATTCTCGGAGTAAGAAGCTTTCAATGCTAATCAAATGGCATTTAATAAAAACATTAAAACTCAACTTGGCCAAATATCTCAACAGCTCACTCAAAGGCCTCCAGGCACTTTCCCAAGCCAAACCAAGCCTAATATGAAAGAGCAACTCAATGCTATTTTCATGAGAGAAGATGTTGAAGAAGAGGTTGGCAAGATAAATGTGATTGAGACTTCAAAATTTCACCCTCTTAATCAAGGATGGGCTATGTCTATTGAAGCATCGAAAAGAAAGATAGCCTAAATTGAATCTACTTCGAGAATTCATGACCATGAACTTCAACATGAGAGGGAGCACTTGGGGAGACTTCTCACAAACTATGCAAGAGAAATAGCCAAGTTGGAGGATGATGAGGAAGGGATAAAAGCTGTTACCTTGAGAAGTGGGAGAAAAACACAAGATGTCCAAGCCCCACATGAGCCAAGCAATTCCAAGGAGGGTGACGAAGAAAGGGTTGAGCACCCAACGGAGGGAACTCCTCAAGACGTACCTGCAAACCTATCCACATAAAACCCTCTCCATATGAACCACCCGTACCTTTCCCCAACCGACTCAAGAAACTAAAACTTGATGCTGAGTATGGAAAGTTTCTAGCGGTGTTAAAACAATTGAGCGTCAACATCCCGTTTGTGGACCTAATTGCCAAGATGTCTAACTATGCCAAATTTCTCATATCCAACTAAATGAGACATGCTCTACTATCCTTCATCAACTTTTGCCCTCAAAGTGCAGTGACCCGGCAGTTTCACCATCCCGGCCATGAATGGTAACACCTTACTCCCATACTCCCTATGCGACTTAGGTGCTTCCACACACTTGATGCCTCTCTCTACCTTCAAGAGGCTAGGAATCGGTGAAATGAAGGAGACTAAGATGGTCCTTCAGCTTGCGGATGGGTAAACAGCTCACCTAAGTGGAGTAATCGAGGATGTTATCATCAAAGTGGAGCACTTATTCTTCCCATGCGACTTTGTCATTTTAGACATAGAAGAAAAACACTACACCCCTTATCATTGGTTGACCTTTCCTTGCCACCGCTGACGCTCAAATTGCTGTGGCAAGAAGGACCATCCCCTTGCAAGCATATGATGAGAAGTTGGTCTTCAGAGCGGGGAGGTCCCCAAATACCAAGACGACGACGGTCAAGGTAGTAAAAAAGGAGACCCAGCCACACTCATCTTGTTCACCTCTCTTCATCACTCTACCCGAAGGGATGACCATCAAGGATGAACCACCATTAATCCTTGAAGAAGAGAAAGAGAGGACCGGGAATGAAAAAGGTAAACGTGCATCAAAGTGGAGACCCAAGAATGTCTTCAATTCATGCTTTGGATGTCCTCCTCACGTCCACCCTCTAGATTTATTCTAACTTTAACTATGGTCTAGCCAAAGACCGTAAAAAGACAGTCAGCTTTCCGGGAGGCAACCCAACTACCTTCATGCTATTGTTATTATGTTTGCTTTGTTTGTTGATTTAGCTTTGTTTTGGTAGTTTAGCTTTGGTTGATTGGTTTGCTTGTGTCGTGCTATCGTTATTGTGTGTTTCTACTTGTCTTTGTGTGTTTAATCTGATTGTGGATGATAACAAGTGTTTTGGGGAGCCTTTGTCTAAGACCTACCCTAGGACCAACCCTAGGTGGGTCGGTCGGCTCTAGGTTTTTGAAAAAAAATTGGTCTCTGCAATGGACCGACCCACCGACCGACCGGTCGGGTCGAAGTTTTGGAAAAAAATGCTTTCTGTAACGGACCGACCCACCGACAGACCCTAGGGTGGGTCGGTTGGGTCGAAAATTAAAATAAAATCCCAAAACAATGTGTTTCATTTTAAACTGTTTTACCCCTTTCCCCTATCTTCTTCCCCCGATTCCTTACCTCTCCAACCTGTCGCAACCTCGCGAGCGCTCTACTACTCCCGTTCTCCTCTCTCGCGAACTCCACTAAGCCACAACCGCTAGTTTTTTCCGGCCACCCACACCAGTTGCCGCTCCTCCCTGCCGCCGTGACGACCACCACTAGGCCGCGCCAGCTCGGACGCTCCTCCCTACAGCCGCGATGTCCAGGCAACCACCCAACTCCCCCACAAATCCCTACTTTCACCAACCTTTCCCATTTCGTTTTTGCTGGACCTTTTTGCCTAAACTCTCTCAATTTGTGCCCTTTTTCTGCTACAACTCACTAAGGTATGCTAATCTAACCTCACTTTGTCAATTTTTGAAAATTGTGAACAAATTACACTTTGGGTTAGGTTGAGTGCGAACCAAGCGGGGCAACTCATGCAAAATGGTGAACTGAATGAATTTGGTGATTTGGGTGAATCCTAATTGTTAATTCCAGTGTGTGTGCATGAATTTAATGTAAACTTGGCAACGGGTCTGTTTTGGCATGAATTTTGTGATCCCTAGCCTAAGTTGAAATTGTGCTATGTTTATTTTTAATTAAGGGAATTCAAATCATCCTATCGCTTTATGGGATTTGGTGGGTGTAGTGAGCACGATATATATTTTTCAAATGGCTAAGGTAGTGTGCCAGCATGGTTGAGAATGGAGTCACTCACAATGTGCTTTAATGGATAAATTGTCGAATTGATTGGTGAGCTTTGAACTCGTTGGTTGAATTATGGTATTGGGGTGTTAAATACTTGAAT
Source organism: Limonium bicolor (assembly GCA_023374045.1). NCBI lineage: Eukaryota > Viridiplantae > Streptophyta > Magnoliopsida > Caryophyllales > Plumbaginaceae > Limonium > Limonium bicolor. Next base: position 441,691,026 of record CM041777.1, read on the forward strand.
GATAGCCTTCGGGCTAATTTTGTGGAGGTTCTTAGAACCGGGGAAAAGGGAAGAAAACGGGGGAAACCATACCGAAATTTTTCTAGAAACGCGTCATTGCTTTTTCTCTTCCATGTGCTTCATGCTTATTCTTAGCCCAAATGCTTAGTATTCTTCCTCTTTTTATTCTAACTTCACATTGTTTGCTATTTGTTTTTTTCTACTTTTGCTTTTCTTTTTCTTTTTCGTTATTCTTTTTGCAGAACAATGGCCCACCGAAACCGACGTGCATCTAGGAGGGAGGCAGCCAATGTGGGCCTTCTTGACGGCATATTCATCAACGAAGCCACCCGCACTTGGTATAACACCCCCCGCCGAAAGGACATCGTGCGGGAGAGGACGGTGGACCCCGCCCTCGTTGATATACTCCAGCTCTGCACCGTCCTCGACCCTATCCAGTGGAGCTGTCTCTTGAGCATGGGTGGGGGGGGGGGCAGTACTACCCCAATCAGATCTATGAATTTTATGCAAATGCCACGGTAGATCGGCATGAGAGAGGTATCCTCCTATGTCGGCAGGCGTCAGCTCACCATCAACCAGGAGACCTTCTAGACCTTTCTCGGGGTGCCATGGGAGGATGTGACCTACCGCCACTGGATTCTACCCTACGAGCTGGACAACCACAGGAAACAATACCTGGCCACTCTGCTGGTCTAGCGTCACAGGAAGAACTAGGCTGGGACCGATGTTAGAGTCACCATGACTCTGAACATGGTGACGGACCCGGTCAAGAGGGTCTTGCTTGCCCTTATCCGACACAACCTCCTCCCGCGAGATCACAAAGACCTTAATGCGACAGACTGCTTCCTCATTGATTATATGCTGGCTCCGGACATCATTGACGAGCCGATGTCCCTCTCCGGTTTGATGTTCCAGCATCTGCTGCACATCATCGCCAAGAAGGAGACCCAGCACTTGGGTTTCCCCTTCTTCATCCAGCGGCAGATTGCTCGGCTAGGGGTGCCGACTGATGGACTTTTGGCCAGTCCTCCCATGGAGCTGATCGGAGAGTACACTATGAGGAGGTTTGGGTTCACTCAGAGCGTGACTGGCTGGCACAAGGGTGATGCTCAGAGTAGCGGGGAGTCTTCCTCGGGACCCTCCGCTCAGCCCACGCCTCTCATGCTGCTCCTTCCTCAACCACTGCCGACATTGTATTTGAGGAGCGCTTTCAAGAATACCAGCGTCAGGTGACTGAGCACTAGTGCCTGGTTGCAGAGAAGTAGCGCCTGATGGCAGAGCAGCGCCTGATGACAGAGCAGATCCAAGCCTTTAGGAGCAGATGGCACGTGGCCACCCCCTCATCAGTAGTTCTTTATGGAAAAATGTGGATTGTCATTGTTCTTACACTCTTTAGACTTCTTTTGACTGCTGTTTAGTTTCCTGACATTTACATTTCGCACTCTAGCTTTGTAGTACTTTACTTTCTACTTTCCTATTTTCTTTAATGCACTTTCGGATAATATGATTCAGGACTCAGAAATGAGTCCCCTTTTGCTTACTTATTATGGCCTTTTTGTGAATTCTTCGGAATTACGAGTACGCCTAGTTTCCTTGTTGCCTTGCATTGTTATATACTTTGAACTCAAGAACTCCTCAAGGGTGAGTTAGGACACATGCAAGAGGAACTCTTACAAATTTTTCCTAGGGTCTCCGACTCTTCACCGTTGGAGCTAGCGCTTCAACGACCCCGACACTATCAAGTGTGGGGGAAACCTTCGTCCAACTCACGTCTTATCAGGGGAGTACTAGCTCTCTAACTCCCTCATACTTACACAATGCATTACATTTTTGTACTCTATGTTTTGTGCTTTGAAAAGGTCTTCTGTTTGTTTTCCCTTGAATTTTGCTTTAAACAATGAGGACATTATCCCATTCAAGTGTGGGGGAAACGACCTTTTCTTTTTAGTGCACTACTCAATTTCCTTATGCATATCTATAGCTTCCATGTAGAAGTTACATTTATAGTAAGCAAATGTTTCCATGAATTCTTACAATTTTTCACCAAAGATTTTCCAAAAGATCTCTCTTGAGGAGCAATTATTTACGGTGCATCCATAAATCCCTTTCTTGGTGAATTTTTATTGCTTAAGGGTTCTATCTACCTTCTCATCTAGGGATTGCTAAGGGGTGCTTCCCTGTGAAAAATGATTATAAAGGAACTTGAGAGACACCATAGGTAACCAACAAATGAGAGTTGAGTGTTCATTAAAGAAAGGCAAAATGCCAAATCATCTCTTCTCATCTCTTGTTGCAAAAGTGAATCAAATGCAAATCTCTTTTTCATTTTGTTTTTTCCTCAATACCCATTCTTGAGAGAAGTTGGCCATGGTAAAAGTTCTCCAAGTTCCAAAAATCTCTAAGAACTTGGAAGCACTCTAGATCATACCCCAAACTCTATATGTTTATTTGCCCTAAGCGCACCCATGTCACCATGAGAAGGTTGGTTGCACTCCTCTTGAGATGTTTCACAAAGTTTGCTCACTTAAATTCAAGAATTCATCTAAACACTTGCTTGCTTTAAATGTTCCTTCTTATTGTGGGCTCCTAGCAAATTTTGCTTGAGGACAAGCAAATAGATAAGTGTGGGGGAGTTGATAAGTGGTGAAATAATGATGTTTTAATGTCTTTATACACCTTCATTTTACTTGGTGCATAGCTCATTTCACCACTTAATAGAGTGTTTTTATGATTAATAGTGAACTTATAGAGTTTGATCTTTAGATAGGTAAAAGCTCACCTTGAGCATACTTTTGGACCCTTTTAGAGCAAATCATGCACCAACAGATTCCCCATCCTTCAAGCTTCCCAGTGGCGCAAACAAGGAGCAATTCCGAGCCATAACGAAGATTCTAGGCCCCGTGCAAGTTAGAGAAATATGTTTCTGGAATCAACCGACCCACTATGGGTCGGCCGGAAGCTTTTGGAGTAGAAATTTGTCTCTGCATTGGACCGACCCACACTGGGTCGGTCGGAACTCAAAAAGGTCACGTGCCCCGTCTTCAGAAGGTCGACCGAACCACGCGACCGACCCACACGGACACGGAAATTTCTCTAAAAATATGCCAGTTTTGAGGCTGATTCACACACTTTCACTTCTACACACTTAGAGACTGAAACCAAGAGAGAGAGAGAGAGAGGCAATTTTGAGGGAGAAAAGAAGAAGAAGAAGAAGAGAAGGAAGAAGAGGAAGAAAGCTCACCTTCTCCAAGCTCAACCACCTTCAACAATGACTTTCTCTCTCTCTATCTCTCTCTCTCTCTCTCTCTCTCTCTCTCTCTCTCTTTTACTTATCTCTATGTCTGAGTAGTCCTATTTAGCACTTTGGGATGTGGATTTGAACTTGAATCCCCCAACTAGCTTGTAAACCCTTACTTCATTAATGGTTATTGTTTTCTCTCTCTTGTTCATTTAATGTTATAACTTGATCATTTATGGCATTTATGGTGATTCCCAACAACAAAAGACTTTGAGTTGGGGGTTGTGACCTAAAGGAGAGAGAAACCCTAGATTGTGCTAGCTTGATTAGTTGGTGAAATTTGGGGCTATTAATGTGGACTTGCAATTAATGCTATCTAGTGATTTGAACTCTTCTTGATTTGGGAGTTGGAAGTATCTAGGTAAGAGTTGACTCTTCCATGACTTGGAAGGTCATTACAATAGTCTAAATAGAAAATTTGAGTGAAACGGGTTTATAAGTGAAGTTGGGGTGAATTTAGGTGATAACAACCATCCTAGGGTGCTTTCCATCCAAATCCTTTAACAACAAATTTTGGTTTCCATATTTAGTTTGCAATTTCGTTTGAATCAATCCATTAAGCTTGCCACCGGCTAAACCCCCATTTTAATTATTGTTCCGTTACCGAATACCGAAGCTAGGGAGATAGATAGTCAATTTCCTAGTGGAACGAAACTCTTTACTACTACTTCGATTGGGTTCACTGCATATAGTTTGCAAGATAGTTTCACTACTATTTTTCTCAACAAGTTTTTGGCGCCGCCACTGGGGAAATTCCCCAGTTTCGCTATTTCCAGTTTTATTATTTTTGTTTCCTTTAGTTCTTGTTTTTTTTTCATACTTCTAATATTTAGTATTACTTGTGGTGAGCTTATTCAGGTACTTTCTGCTCTTCTTGTGTATGCCAAGTACCCAGTCTAGCGACTCTCCTCTTGTTAGCCCGAGGTCAGAGCTCCAACGATCTCTAATTAGAATTAGAAAGGATTTGAACAACTGCACCATGGCCGGCATTCACATTGAGCCAGTAATTGAGGACAATAGTCATGGGGATGAACAACCACAAGGCCAACACCGACCTCTCAAAGACTACCACCGACCAAACACCGAAGGAAGAGCATCAACAATAGTTCTTCCCACCTTGACGCAAGCTGAAGTGGCTCAATAGGCTTTCAAAACTCACTTCATCACCGCCATCTGGGACCAAGGAAAATTCAGTGGGGCAAATCCGGATGATGCTCCAAACCACTTGAGCCTCTTCTGGATTTTTGCAGCTCCTTCGGTAAAACGGGCAATCTAAACGAGAGGATCCGGCTACAACTCTTTCCCCACTCATAGTCCGACTCAGCTTTGAGGTGGTACCGTAGCCTCCTATCAAATTCTATCCACACATGGGAGCAAATGGCTAGCAAATTTCTTGCCAAGTACTACCCCACAAGTAGGACAAGGCAATTAATTGGTGAAATCAACACATTCTACCAAGAGCCGGGTGAGACTTTGTACAATGCTTGGGACCGGTTCAAGGAGTTGCTCATGAATTGCTCCCATCATGGTCTAGATGACCAATCCTTGTGTCTCTCGTTCTTCAATGGGCTGGACGACTCCAACCGCCATCTTGTTAATTCCTCCGCGGGAGGGAGCTTCATGATAAAGTCTCCCGAGGAAGGAATAGAACTCCTAGAGACAATGACCAATGACACAAGACAATGGTCTAGAGCCAAGGGAAGAGTACCAAGAGCAGCTGGCCTCCTCAATGTGCAGCCCACTGATCATCTCCAGCTCAAATCTCATCTCTCACGAAGATGGTAAAGAAGCTAGCTACCGCTCAAACCGAAATTGTCAAGTCCATAGCTTCTTCATCTTCCAGTCAATCCTCGAAGGGATGTGCCATTTGTGCGGGTCCCCACAACACTCAATGTTGTGAAGGGGAGATGAACATGAACCAACAAGAGGATGTGAACTTCATAGGCAACCGAGCTTACAACAACAACAATGCGCCATGGAGGAACCATCCGAACTTCTCATGGAGGAATGACCAAAACCAAGGAGAACCAAACAAAAACTTCAGCAACTCTCAAGGGTAAAGACCTCAAGCCTAAAATCAACCATCAAATTTTCATTTCACAGTTATAGAGCACAAGGGACCCCTCCCGGCTTTCATCAACAACAACAACAAGATTCCCCCTTCTTCTTCAAGTGGGATTTCTAGGTTAGAGAAGCTCATGACGGATTTCGTTGTCACCGCCAAGACTAAATTCTCGGAGTAAGAAGCTTTCAATGCTAATCAAATGGCATTTAATAAAAACATTAAAACTCAACTTGGCCAAATATCTCAACAGCTCACTCAAAGGCCTCCAGGCACTTTCCCAAGCCAAACCAAGCCTAATATGAAAGAGCAACTCAATGCTATTTTCATGAGGAAGTTGAAGAAGAGGTTGGCAAGATAAATATGATTGAGACTTCAAAATTTCACCCTCTTAATCAAGGATGGGCTATGTCTATTGAAGCATCGAATAGAAAGATAGCCTAAATTGAATCTACTTCGAGAATTCATGACCATGAACTTCAACATGAGAGGGAGCACTTGGGGAGACTTCTCACAAACTATGCAAGAGAAATAGCCAAGTTGGAGGATGATGAGGAAGGGATAAAAGCTGTTACCTTGAGAAGTGGGAGAAAAACACAAGATGTCCAAGCCCCACATGAGCCAAGCAATTCCAAGGAGGGTGACGAAGAAAGGGTTGAGCACCCAACGGAGGGAACTCCTCAAGACGTACCTGCAAACCTATCCACATAAAACCCTCTCCATATGAACCACCCGTACCTTTCCCCAACCGACTCAAGAAACTAAAACTTGATGCTGAGTATGGAAAGTTTCTAGCGGTGTTAAAACAATTGAGCGTCAACATCCCGTTTGTGGACCTAATTGCCAAGATGTCTAACTATGCCAAATTTCTCATATCCAACTAAATGAGACATGCTCTACTATCCTTCATCAACTTTTGCCCTCAAAGTGCAGTGACCCGGCAGTTTCACCATCCCGGCCATGAATGGTAACACCTTACTCCCATACTCCCTATGCGACTTAGGTGCTTCCACACACTTGATGCCTCTCTCTACCTTCAAGAGGCTAGGAATCGGTGAAATGAAGGAGACTAAGATGGTCCTTCAGCTTGCGGATGGGTAAACAGCTCACCTAAGTGGAGTAATCGAGGATGTTATCATCAAAGTGGAGCACTTATTCTTCCCATGCGACTTTGTCATTTTAGACATAGAAGAAAACTACACTACACCCTTATCATTGGTTGACCTTTCCTTGCCACCGCTGACGCTCAAATTGCTGTGGCAAGAAGGACCATCCCCTTGCAAGCATATGATGAGAAGTTGGTCTTCAGAGCGGGGAGGTCCCCAAATACCAAGACGACGACGGTCAAGGTAGTAAAAAAGGAGACCCAGCCACACTCATCTTGTTCACCTCTCTTCATCACTCTACCCGAAGGGATGACCATCAAGGATGAACCACCATTAATCCTTGAAGAAGAGAAAGAGAGGACCGGGAATGAAAAAGGTAAACGTGCATCAAAGTGGAGACCCAAGAATGTCTTCGATTCATGCTTTGGATGTCCTCCTCACGTCCACCCTCCAGATTTATTCTAACTTTAACTATGGTCTAGCCAAAGACCGTAAAAAGACGGTCAGCTTTCCGGGAGGCAACCCAACTACCTTCATGCTATTGTCATTATGTTTGCTTTGTTTGTTGATTTAGCTTTGTTTTGGTAGTTTAGCTTTGGTTGATTGGTTTTCTTGTGTCGTGCTATCGTTATTGTGTGTTTCTACTTGTCTTTGTGTGTTTAATCTGATTGTGGATGATAACAAGTGTTTTGGGCAAGAAAACACCCATTTTGGGGAGCCTTTGTCTAAGACCGACCCTAGGACCAACCCTAGGTGGGTCGGTCGGCTCTAGGTTTTTGAAAAAAAATTGGTCTCTGCAATGGACCGACCCACCGACCGACCTTAGGGTGGGTGGTCGGGTCGAAGTTTTTGAAAAAAATGCTTTCTGTAACGGACCGACCCACCGACAGACCCTAGGGTGGGTCGGTTGGGTCGAAAATTAAAATAAAATCCCAAAACAATGTGTTTCATTTTAAACTGTTTTACCCCTTTCCCCTATCTTCTTCCCCCGATTCCTTACCTCTCCAACCTGTCGCAACCTCGCGAGCGCTCTACTACTCCCGTTCTCCTCTCTCGCGAACTCCACTAAGCCACAACCGCTAGTTTTTTCCGGCCACCCACACCAGTTGCCGCTCCTCCCTGCCGCCGTGACGACCACCACTAGGCCGCGCCAGCTCGGACGCTCCCCTACAGCCGCGATGTCCAGGCAACCACCCAACTCCCCCACAAATCCCTACTTTCACCAACCTTTCCATTTCGTTTTTGCTGGACCTTTTTGCCTAAACTCTCTCAATTTGTGCCCTTTTTCTGCTACAACTCACTAAGGTATGCTAATCTAACCTCACTTTGTCAATTTTTGAAAATTGTGAACAAATTACACTTTGGGTTAGGTTGAGTGCGAACCAAGCGGGGCAACTCATGCAAAATGGTGAACTGAATGAATTTGGTGATTTGGGTGAATCCTAATTGTTAATTCCAGTGTGGTGTGCATGAATTTAATGTAAACTTGGCAACGGGTCTGTTTTGGCATGAATTTTGTGATCCCTAGCCTAAGTTGAAATTGTGCTATGTTTATTTTTAATTAAGGGAATTCAAATCATCCTATCGCTTTATGGGATTTGGTGGGTGTAGTGAGCACGATATATATTTTTCAAATGGCTAAGGTAGTGTGCCAGCATGGTTGAGAATGGAGTCACTCACAATGTGCTTTAATGGATAAATTGTCGAATTGATTGGTGAGCTTTGAACTCGTTGGTTGAATTATGGTATTGGGGTGTTAAATACTTGAATGATAGCCTTCGGGCTAATTTTGTGGAGGTTCTTAGAACCGGGGAAAAGGGAAGAAAACGGGGGAAACCATACCGAAATTTTTCTAGAAACGCGTCATTGCTTTTTCTCTTCCATGTGCTTCATGCTTATTCTTAGCCCAAATGCTTAGTATTCTTCCTCTTTTTATTCTAACTTCACATTGTTTGCTATTTGTTTTTTTCTACTTTTGCTTTTCTTTTTCTTTTTCGTTATTCTTTTTGCAGAACAATGGCCCACCGAAACCGACGTGCATCTAGGAGGGAGGCAGCCAATGTGGGCCTTCTTGACGGCATATTCATCAACGAAGCCACCCGCACTTGGTATAACACCCCCCGCCGAAAGGACATCGTGCGGGAGAGGACGGTGGACCCCGCCCTCGTTGATATACTCCAGCTCTGCACCGTCCTCGACCCTATCCAGTGGAGCTGTCTCTTGAGCATGGGTGGGGGGGGGGCAGTACTACCCCAATCAGATCTATGAATTTTATGCAAATGCCACGGTAGATCGGCATGAGAGAGGTATCCTCCTATGTCGGCAGGCGTCAGCTCACCATCAACCAGGAGACCTTCTAGACCTTTCTCGGGGTGCCATGGGAGGATGTGACCTACCGCCACTGGATTCTACCCTACGAGCTGGACGACCACAGGAAACAATACCTGGCCACTCTGCTGGTCTAGCGTCACAGGAAGAACTAGGCTGGGACCGATGTTAGAGTCACCATGACTCTGAACATGGTGACGGACCCGGTCAAGAGGGTCTTGCTTGCCCTTATCCGACAAACCTCCTCCCGCGAGATCAAAGACCTTAATGCGACAGACTGCTTCCTCATTGATTATATGCTGGCTCCGGACATCATTGACGAGCCGATGTCCCTCTCCGGTTTGATGTTCCAGCATCTGCTGCACATCATCGCCAAGAAGGAGACCCAGCACTTGGGTTTCCCCTTCTTCATCCAGCGGCAGATTGCTCGGCTAGGGGTGCCGACTGATGGACTTTTGGCCAGTCCTCCCATGGAGCTGATCGGAGAGTACACTATGAGGAGGTTTGGGTTCACTCAGAGCGTGACTGGCTGGCACAAGGGTGATGCTCAGAGTAGCGGGGAGTCTTCCTCGGGACCCTCCGCTCAGCCCACGCCTCTCATGCTGCTCCCCTCAACCACTGCCGACATTGTATTTGAGGAGCGCTTTCAAGAATACCAGCGTCAGGTGACTGAGCACTAGTGCCTGGTTGCAGAGAAGTAGCGCCTGATGGCGAGGCAGAGCAGCAGCGCCTGATGACAGAGCAGATCCAAGCCTTTAGGAGCAGATGGCACGTGGCCACCCCCTCATCAGTAGTTCTTTATGGAAAAATGTGGATTGTCATTGTTCTTACACTCTTTAGACTTCTTTTGACTGCTGTTTAGTTTCCTGACATTTACATTTCGCACTCTAGCTTTGTAGTACTTTACTTTCTACTTTCCTATTTTCTTTAATGCACTTTCGGATAATATGATTCAGGACTCAGAAATGAGTCCCCTTTTGCTTACTTATTATGGCCTTTTTGTGAATTCTTCGGAATTACGAGTACGCCTAGTTTCCTTGTTGCCTTGCATTGTTATATACTTTGAACTCAAGAACTCCTCAAGGGTGAGTTAGGACACATGCAAGAGGAACTCTTACAAATTTTTCCTAGGGTCTCCGACTCTTCACCGTTGGAGCTAGCGCTTCAACGACCCCGACACTATCAAGTGGGGGAAACCTTCGTCCAACTCACGTCTTATCAGGGGAGTACTAGCTCTCTAACTCCCTCATACTTACACAATGCATTACATTTTTGTACTCTATGTTTAGTGCTTTGAAAAGGTCTTCTGTTTGTTTTCCCTTGAATTTTGCTTTAAACAATTAGGACATTATCCCATTCAAGTGTGGGGGAAACGACCTTTTCTTTTTAGTGCACTACTCAATTTCCTTATGCATATCTATAGCTTCCATGTAGAAGTTACATTTATAGTAAGCAAATGTTTCCATGAATTCTTACAATTTTTCACCAAAGATTTTCAAAAAGATCTCTCTTGAGGAGCAATTATTTACGGTGCATCCATAAATCCCTTTCTTGGTGAATTTTTATTGCTTAAGGGTTCTATCTACCTTCTCATCTAGGGATTGCTAAGGGGTGCTTCCCTGTGAAAAATGATTATAAAGGAACTTGAGAGACACCATAGGTAACCAACAAATGAGAGTTGAGTGTTCATTAAAGAAAGGCAAAATGCCAAATCATCTCTTCTCATCTCTTGTTGCAAAAGTGAATCAAATGCAAATCTCTATTTTTCATTTTGTTTTTCCTCAATACCCATTCTTGAGAGAAGTTGGCCATGGTAAAAGTTCTCCAAGTTCCAAAAATCTCTAAGAACTTGGAAGCACTCTAGATCATACCCCAAACTCTATATGTTTATTTGCCCTAAGCGCACCCATGTCACCATGAGAAGGTTGGTTGCACTCCTCTTGAGATGTTTCACAAAGTTTGCTCACTTAAATTCAAGAATTCATCTAAACACTTGCTTGCTTTAAATGTTCCTTCTTATTGTGGGTCCTAGCAAATTTTGCTTGAGGACAAGCAAATAGATAAGTGTGGGGGAGTTGATAAGTGGTGAAATAATGATGTTTTAATGTCTTTATACACCTTCATTTTACTTGGTGCATAGCTCATTTCACCACTTAATAGAGTGTTTTTATGATTAATAGTGAACTTATAGAGTTTGATCTTTAGATAGGTAAAAGCTCACCTTGAGCATACTTTTGGACCCTTTTAGAGCAAATCATGCACCAACAGATTCCCCATCCTTCAAGCTTCCCAGTGGCGCAAACAGGGAGCAATTCCGAGCCATAACGAAGATTCTAGGGCCCGTGCAAGTTAGAGAAATATGTTTCTGGAATCGACCGACCCACACTGGGTCGGCCGGAAGCTTTTGGAGCAGAAATTTGTCTCTGCATTGGACCGACCCACACTGGGTCGGTCGGAACTCAAAAAGGTCACGTGCCCCGTCTTCAGAAGGTCGACCGAACCACGCGACCGACCCACACGGACACGGAAATTTCTCTAAAAATATGCCAGTTTTGAGGCTGATTCACACACTTTCACTTCTACACACTTAGAGACTGAAACCAAGAGAGAGAGAGAGAGAGAGCAATTTGAGGGAGAGAAGAATTTGAGGGAGAAAAGAAGAAGAAGAGAAGAGAAGAAGAGAAGAAAGCTCACCTTCTCCAAGCTCAACCACCTTCAACAATGACTTTCTCTCTTCTCTCTCTCTCTCTCTCTCTCTATCTCTCTCTCTCTCTCTCTTTTACTTATCTCTATGTCTGAGTAGTCCTATTTAGCACTTTCGGATATGGATTTGAACTTGAATGCCCCAACTAGCTTGTAAACCCTTACTTCATTAATGGTTATTGTTTTCTCTCTCTTGTTCATTTAATGTTATAACTTGATCATTTATGGCATTTATGGTGATTCCCACAAAAGACTTTGAGTTGGGGGTTGTGACCTAAAGGAGAGAGAAACCCTGGATTGTGCTAGCTTGATTAGTTGGTGAAATTTGGGGCTATTAATGTGGACTTGCAATTAATGCTATCTAGTGATTTGAACTCTTCTTGATTTGGGAGTTGGAAGTATCTAGGTAAGAGTTGACTCTTCCATAACTTGGAAGGTCATTACAATAGTCCAAATAGAAAATTTGAGTGAAACGGGTTTATAAGTGAAGTTGGGGTGAATTTAGGTGATAACAACCATCTTAGGGTGCTTTCCATCCAAATCCTTTAACAACAAATTTTGGTTTCCATATTTAGTTTGCAATTTCGTTTGAATCAATCCATTAAGCTTGCCACTGGCTAAACCCCCATTTTAATTATCGTTCCGTTACCGAATACCGAAGCTAGGGATATAGATAGTCAATTTCCTAGTGGAACGAAACTCTTTACTACTACTTCGATTGGGTTCACTGCATATAGTTTGCAAGATAGTTTCACTACTATTTTTCTCAACAAGTTTTTGGCGCCGCCACTGGGGAAATTGATAGTCTCTATCATTTTCCCCAGTTTCGCTATTTCCAGTTTTATTATTTTTGTTTCCTTTAGTTCTTGTTTATTTTTCATACTTCTAATATTTAGTATTACTTGTGGTGAGCTTATTCATGTACTTTCTGCTCTTCTTGTGTATGCCAAGTACCCAGTCTAGCGACTCTCCTCTTGTTAGCCCGAGGTCAGAGCTCGAAAGATCTCTAATTAGAATTAGAAAGGATTTGAACAACTGCACCATGGCCGGCATTCACATTGAGCCAGTAATTGAGGACAATAGTCATGGGGATGAACAACCACAAGGCCAACACCGACCTCTCAAAGACTACCACCGACCAAACACCGAAGGAAGAGCCTCAACAATAGTTCTTCCCACCTTGACGCAAGCTGAAGCGGCTCAATAGGCTTTCAAAATTCACTTCATCACCGCTATCCGGGACCAAGAAATTCAGTGGGGCAAATCCGGATGAATGCTCCAAACCACTGAGCCTCTTCTTGGATTTTGCAGCTCCTTCGGTAAAACGGGCAATCTAACGAGTGGATCCGGCTACAATCTTTCCCCCTCATTGTCCGACTCAGCTTTGATGGTACCGAGCCTCCTATCAAATTCTATCCACCATGGAGCAAATGGCCTAGCAAATTTCTTGCCAAGTAGTACCCCACAAGTAGACAAGGCAATTAATTGGTGAAATCACACATTCTACCAAGAGCCGGGTGAGACTTTGTACAATGCTTGGGACCGGTTCAAGGAGTTGCTCTTGAATTCTCCATCATGGTCTAGATGACCAATCCTTGTGTCTCTCGTTCTTCAATGGGCTGGACACTCCAACCGCCTTCTTGTTAATTCCTCCCGGGAGGGAGCTTCATGACAAAGTCTCCCGAGGAAGAATAGAACTCCTAGAGACCATGACCAATGACACGACAATGGTCTAGAGCCCAAGGGAAGAGTACCAAGAGCAGCTGGCCTCCTCAATGTGCAGCCCACTGATCATCTCTCAGCTCAAATCTCATCTCTCACGAAGATGGTAAGAAGCTCGACCGCTCACAACCGAAATGTCAAGTCCATAGCTTCTTCATCTTCCAGTCAATCCTCGAAGGGATGTGCCATTTGTGCGGGTCCCCACAACACTCAATGTTGTGAAGGGGAGATGAACATGAACCAACAAGAGGATGTGAACTTCATAGGCAACCGAGCTTACAACAACAACAATGCGCCATGGAGGAACCATCCGAACTTCTCATGAGGAATGACCAAAACCAAGGAGAACCAAACAAAAACTTCAGCAACTCTCAAGGGTAAAGACCTCAAGCCTAAAACCAACCATCAAATTTTCATTCCAGTTATAGACCACAAGGGACCCCTCCCGGCTTTCATCAACACAACAACAATTCCCCCTCTTCTTCTTCAAGTGGGATTTCTAGGTTAGAGAAGCTCATGACGGATTTCATTGTCACCGCCAAGACTAAATTCTCGAGTAAGAAGCTTTCAATGCTAATCAAATGGCATTTAATAAAAACATTAAACTCAACTTGGGCAAATATCTCACAGCTCACTCAAAGGCCTCCAGGCACTTTCCAAGCCAAACCAAGCCTAATATGAAAGAGCAACTCATGCTATTTCATGAGAGAAGATTTGAAGAAGAGGTTGGCAGATAAATGTGATTTGAGACTTCAAAATTTCACCCTCTTAATCAAGGATGGGCTATGTCTATTGAAGCATCGAAAGAAAGATAGCCTAAATTGAATCTTCTTCGAGAATTCATGACCATGAACTTCAACATGAGAGGGAGCACTTGGGAGACTTCTTACAAACTATGCAAGAGAAATAGCCAAGTTGGATGATGTGAGGAAGGGATAAAAGCTGTTACCTTGAGAAGTGGGAGAAAACACAAGATGTCCAAGCCCCACATGAGCCAAAGCAATTGCAAGGAGGGTGACGAAGAAAGGGATGAGCACCCAACGGAGGGAACTCCTCAAGACGTTCCTCAAACCTATCCACAAAACCCTCTCCATATGAACCACCCGTACCTTTCCCCAACCGACTCACGAAACTGAAACTTGATGCTGAGTATGGAAAGTTTCTAGCGGTGTTGAAACAATTGAGCGTCAACATCCCGTTTGTGGACTAATTGCCAAGATGCCAACTATGCCAAATTTCTTATCCAACTAATGAGACATGCTCTACTATCCTTCATCAACTTTGCCCTCAAAGTGCAGTGACCCGGCAGTTTCACCATCCCGGCCATGATGGTAACACCTTACTCCCATACTCCCTATGCGACTTAGGTGCTTCCACCACTTGATGCCTCTCTCTACCTTCAAGAGGCTAGGAATCGGTGAAATGAAGGGACCAAGATGGTCCTTCAGCTTGCGGATGGGTCAACAGCTCACCCAATGGAGTAATCGAGGATGTTATCATCAAAGTGGAGCACTTATTCTTCCCATGTGACTTTTGTCATTTTAGACATAGAAGAAAACTAACTACACCCCTTATCATTGGTTGACCTTTCCTTGCCACCGCGGACGCTCAAATGCTGTGGCAAGAAGGCCATCCCCTTGCAAGCATATGATGAGAAGTTGGTCTTCAGAGCGGGAGGTCCCCAAATACCAAGACGACGACGGTCAAGGTAGTAAAAAGGAGACCCACCACACTCATCTTGTTCACCTCTCTTCATCACTCTACCCGAAGGGATGACCATCAAGGATGAACCCATTAATCCTTGAAGAAGAAAGAGAGGACCGGGAATGAAAAAGGTAAACGTGCCCAAAGTGAGACCCAAGAATGTCTTCGATTCATGCTTTGGATGTCCTCCTCACGTCCACCCTCCAGATTTATTCTAACTTTAACTATGGTCTAGCCAAAGACCGTAAAAGACGTCAGCTTTCCGGGAGCAACCCAACTACCTTCATGCTATTGTCATTATGTTTGCTTTGTTTGTTTATTTGTAGCTTTGTTTTGGTAGTTTAGCTTTGGTTGATTGGTTTTCTTGTGTCGTGCTATCGTTTATGTGTGTTTCTACTTGTCTTTGTGTGTTTAATCTGATTGTGGATGATACAAGTGTTTTGGGCAAGAAAACACCCATTTTGGGGAGCCTTGTCTAAGACCGACCCTAGGACCAACCTAGGTGGGTCGGTCGGCTCTAGGTTTTTGAAAAAAATTGGTCTCTACAATGGACCGACCCACCGACCGACCTTAGGGTGGGTCGGTCGGGTCGAAGTTTTTGAAAAAAATGCTTTCTGTAACGAACCGACCCACCGACAGACCCTAGGGTGGGTCGGTCGGGTCGAAAATTAAAAAAAACCCAAAAACGATGTGTTTCATTTTAAACTGTTTTACCCCTTTCCCCTATCTTCTTCCCCCGATTCCTTACCTCTCCAACCTGTCGCAACCTCGCGAGCGCTCTACTACTCCCGTTCTCCTCTCTCGCGAACTCGACTAAGCCACCACCGCTAGTTTTTTCCGGCCACCCACACCAGTTGCCGCTCCTCCCTGCCGCCGTGACGACCACCACTAGGCCGCGCCAGCTCGGACGCTCCTCCCTACAGCCGCGATGTCCAAGTAACCACCCAACTCCCCCACAAATCCCTACTTTCACCAACCTTTTCCAATTCGTTTTTGCTGGACCTTTTTGCCTAAACTCTCTCAATTTGTGCCCTTTTTCTGCTACAACTCACTAAGGTATGCTAATCTAACCTCACTTTGTCAATTTTTGAAAATTGTGAACAAATTACACTTTGGGTTAGGTTGAGTGCGAACCAAACGGGGCATCTCATGCAAAATGGTGAACTGAATGAATTTGGTGATTTGGGTGAATCCTAATTGTTAATTCCAACGTGTGTGTGCAAGAATTTAATGTAAACTTGGCAACGGGTCTGTTTTGGCATGAATTTTGTGATCCCTAGCCTAAGTTGAAATTATGCTATGTTTATTTTTAATTAAGGGAATTCAAATCATCCTATCGCTTTATGGGATTTGGTGGGTGTAGTGAGCACGATATATATTTTTCAAATGGCTAAGGTAGTGTGCCAGCATGGTTGAGAATGGAGTCACTCACAATGTGCTTTAATGGATAAATTGTCGAATTGATTGGTGAGCTTTGAACTCGTTGGTTGAATTATGGTATTGGGGTGTTTAAATACTTGAATGATAGCCTTCAGGCTAATTTTGTGGAGGTTCTTAGAACCGGGGAAAAGGGAAGAAAACGGGGGAAACCATACCGAAATTTTTCTAGAAACGCGTCATTGCTTTTTCTCTTCCATGTGCTTCATGCTTATTCTTAGCCCAAATGCTTAGTATTCTTCCTCTTTTTATTCTAACTTCACATTGTTTGCTATTTGTTTTTTTCTACTTTTGCTTTTCTTTTTCTTTTTCGTTATTCTTTTTGCAGAACAATGGCCCACCGAAACCGACGTGCATCTAGGAGGGAGGCAGCCAATGTGGGCCTTCTTGACGGCATATTCATCAACAAAGCCACCCGCACTTGGTATAACACCCCCCGCCTAAAGGACATCGTGCGGGAGAGGACGGTGGACCCCGCCCTCGTTGATATACTCCAGCTCCGCACCGTCCTCGACCCTATCCAGTGGAGCTGTCTCCTGAGCATGGGGTGGGGGGGCAGTACTACCCCAATCAGATCTATGAATTTTATGCAAATGCCACGGTAGATCGGCACGAGAGAGGTATCCTCCTATGTCGGCAGGCGTCAGCTCACCATCAACTAGGAGACCTTCTAGACCTTTCTCGGGGTGCCATGGGAGGATGTGACCTACCGCCACTGGATTCTACCCTACGAGCTGGACGACCACATGAAACAATACCTGGCCACTCTGCTGGTCTAGCGTCACAGGAAGAACTAGGCTGGGATCGATGTTAGAGTCACCATGACTCTGAACATGGTGACGGACCCGGTCAAGAGGGTCTTGCTTGCCCTTATCCGACACAACCTCCTCCCGCGAGATCACAATGACCTTAATGCGACAGACTGCTTCCTCATTGATTATATGCTGGCTCCGGACATCATTGACGAGCCGATGTCCCTCTCCGGTTTGATGTTCCGGCATCTGCTGCACATCATCGCCAAGAAGGAGACCCAGCACTTGGGTTTCCCCTTCTTCATCCAGCGGCAGATTGCTCGGCTAGGGGTGCCGACTGATGGACTTTTGGCCAGTCCTCCCATGGAGCTGATCGGAGAGTACACTATGAGGAGGTTTGGGTTCACTCAGAGCGTGACTGGCTGGCACAAGGGTGATGCTCAGAGTAGCGGGGAGTCTTCCTCGGGACCCTCCGCTCAGCCCACGCCTCTCATGCTGCTCCTTCCTCAACCACTGACCGACATTGTATTTGAGGAGCGCTTTCAAGAATACCAGCATCAGGTGACTGAGCACCAGTGCCTGGTTGTAGAGCAGCAGCGCCTGATGGCAGAGCAGCAGCGCCTGATGACAGAGCAGATCCAAGCCGTTAGGAGCAGATGGCACGTGGCCACCCCCTCATCAGTAGTTCTTTATGGAAAAATGTGGATTGTCATTATTCTTACACTCTTTAGACTTCTTTTGACTGCTGTTTAGTTTCCTGACATTTACATTTCGCACTCTAGCTTTGTAGTACTTTACTTTCTACTTTCCTATTTTCTTTAATGCACTTTCGGATAATATGATTCAGGACTCATGTATGAGTCCCCTTTTGCTTACTTATTATGGCCTTTTTGTGAATTCTTCGGAATTACGAGTGCGCCTAGTTTCCTTGTTGCCTTGCATTGTAGATATATACTTTGAACTCAAGAACTCCTCAAGGGTGAGTTAGGACACATGCAAGAGGAACTCTTACAAATTTTTCCTAGGGTCTCCGACTCTTCACCGTTGGAGCTAGCGCTTCAACGACCCCGACACTATCAAGTGTGGGGGAAACCTTCGTCCAACTCACGTCTTATCAGGGGAGTACTAGCTCTCTAACTCCCTCATACTTACACAATGCATTACATTTTTGTACTCTATGTTTAGTGCTTTGAAAAGGTCTTCTGTTTGTTTTCCCTTGAATTTTGCTTTGAACAATGAGGACATTATCCCATTCAAGTGTGGGGGAAACGACCTTTTCTTTTTAGTGCACTACTCAATTTCCTTATGCATATCTATAGCTTCCATGTAGAAGTTACATTTATAGTAAGCAAATGTTTCCATGAATTCTTACAATTTTTCACCAAAGATTTTCAAAAAGATCTCTCTTGAAGAGCAATTATTTACGGTGCATCCATAAATCCCTTTCTTGGTGAATTTTTATTGCTTAAGGGTTCTATCTACCTTCTCATCTAGGGATTGCTAAGGGGTGCTTCCCTGTGAAAAATGTTTATAAAGGAACTTGAGAGACACCATAGGTAACCAACAAATGAGAGTTGAGTGTTCATTAAAGAAAGGCAAAATGCCAAATCATCTCTTCTCATCTCTTGTTGCAAAAGTGAATCAAATGCAAATCTCTATTTTTCATTTTGTTTTTTCCTCAATACCCATTCTTGAGAGAAGTTGGCCATGGTAAAAGTTCTCCAAGTTCCAAAAATCTCTAAGAACTTGGAAGCACTCTAGATCATACCCCAAACTCTATATGTTTATTTGCCCTAAGCGCACCCATGTCACCATGAGAAGGTTGGTTGCACTCCTCTTGAGATGTTTCACAAAGTTTGCTCACTTTAATTCAAGAATTCATCTAAACACTTGCTTGCTTTAAATGTTCCTTCTTATTGTGGGCTCCTAGCAAATTTTGCTTGAGGACAAGCAAATAGATAAGTGTGGGGGAGTTGATAAGTGGTGAAATAATGATGTTTTAATGTCTTTATACACCTTCATTTTACTTGGTGCATAGCTCATTTCACCACTTAATAGAGTGTTTTTATGATTAATAGTGAACTTATAGAGTTTGATCTTTAGATAGGTAAAAGCTCACCTTGAGCATACTTTTGGACCCTTTTAGAGCTAATCATGCACCAACAGATTCCCCATCCTTCAAGCTTCCCAATGGCGCAAACAGGGAGCAATTCCGAGCCATAACGAAGATTCTAGGCCCCGTGCAAGTTAGAGAAATATGTTTCTGGAATCGACCGACCCACACTGGGTCGGTCGGAAGCTTTTGGAGCAGAAATTTGTCTCTGCATTGGACTGACCCATAGGACCGACCCACACTGGGTCGGTCGGAACTCAAAAAGGTCACGTGCCCCGTCTTCAGAAGGTCGACCGACCCATGGGACCGACCCACACGGACGCGGAAATTTCTCTAAAAATATTTTAGTTTTGAGGCTGATTCACACACTTTCACTTCTACACACTTAGAGACTAAAACCAAGAGAGAGAGAGAGAGAGAGAGAGAGAGGCAATTTTGTGGGAGAAAAGAAGAAGAAGAAGAAGAGAAGGAAGAAGAGGAAGAAAGCTCACCTTCTCCAAGCTCAACCACCTTCAACAATGACTTTCTCTCTCTCTCTCTCTCTCTCTCTCTCTCTCTTTTACTTATCTCTATGTCTGAGTAGTCCTATTTAGCACTTTGGGATGTGGATTTGAACTTGAATCCCCCAACTAGCTTGTAAACCCTTACTTCATTAATGGTTATTGTTTTCTCTCTCTTGTTCATTTAATGTTATAACTTGATCATTTATGGCATTTATGGTGATTTCCAACAACATAAGACTTTGAGTTGGGGGTTGTGACCTAAAGGAGAGAGAAACCCTGGATTGTGCTAGCTTGATTAGTTGATGAAATTTGGGGCTATTAATGTGGACTTGCAATTAATGCTATCTAGTGATTTGAATTCTTCTTGATTTGGGAGTTGGAAGTATCTAGGTAAGAGTTGACTCTTCCATGACTTGGAAGGTCATTACAATAGTCCAAATAGAAAATTTGAGTGAAACGGGTTTATAAGTGAAGTTGGGGTGAATTTAGGTGATAACAACCATCATAGGGTGCTTTCCATCTAAATCCTTTAACAACAAATTTCAGTTTCCATATTTAGTTTGCAATTTCGTTTGAATCAATCCATTAAGCTTGCCACTGGCTAAACCCCCATTTTAATTATTGTTCCGTTACCGAATACCGAAGCTAGGGAGATAGATAGTCAATTTCCTAGTGGAACGACACTCTTTACTACTACTTCGATTGGGTTCACTGCCCATAGTTAGCCAGATAGTTTCACTACTATTTTCTCAACAAGAACCAGGTGGATGGGTTATGCTCGGGCCACATTAAAACTACTTAGAAAAAACCCAGTGGGAAAAATTCTAGGGGGAAAAAAGAGTACCCACCACATCCGATTACAACCTAAGGTCCAACTAGGAAAGAAAAAAGGAATAACAGCTTGCTCACAACAAACCGAGCATTCATGCTACAGACTCACGATTCCCCCCAAAGTCACACCAAATATGACTCGCACAACCTAGTACAATTACTCTC
Source organism: Limonium bicolor (assembly GCA_023374045.1). Lineage (NCBI taxonomy): Eukaryota > Viridiplantae > Streptophyta > Magnoliopsida > Caryophyllales > Plumbaginaceae > Limonium > Limonium bicolor. Next base: position 441,711,750 of record CM041777.1, read on the forward strand.
TTAAGGATACAATTCCTGCGAACGCACTACATGTTAGGGGAAAATCTTTTCACCAGGTCTTCGTTCAGCACCATACCCCAAGCTTAGTCTGTAGCACGACGCGCTCAACATTGCAGACCTCTCCCCGAAAAATCACATCATTACGGTGCATCCACATATAATACACTCCATAGCAAAAAGTAGATTTCCTTATTCGCTTAGCTCTACTCGTAAGGGGAACCGAAAACCAGTCATTATATATATCACCTACCCCTTCTTTGAAGACAAACGAAACATTCCACCAATTCAGAATGAGCTCCCAAGTTCTTTTTATCTTTGAGCAATGAAACAAAACATGCTCCACACTCTCCATCACTCTGTTACACCAAGGGCACAAACTCCCACCAACTGGCACATCATTCCTCTAAAAAGAAACATCTCTAGTCATCAACCTTCTCAGGAGAGTAAACCACAGAGTCATCAACACCCTAGGCTCACACCTTTCCATATAGCTCTTAGATCAATATCCGCTGATGCACCAGGAGCCTCAGCATTTGCATTATTCAAAGAGAGCGAAATATCCTTGACAATGGAGCACTTACCACCAGCCCTCCATGTACACATATCCGGCTGCTGAGACAAGCACAGAACTACATCCAGCGAGCCTAAAAATAGAACAAGAAGCTCCTCCTCGTAAGTGAAAAGCTCACGCCTCCACTGGAAGTCCCACCGCCAACTTCCTTTCTCGCATTATCCCATCTGGGCTATAGTACACTCCTGTTGCAAGCTTAGGGAAAAGAGGCGCAGGCATCCTGAATGGGACCATCTATCATACCAGAACAGTATCGATTCTCCATTTCTTACCAAAATTTGCACCTTCTCTTCGAGAATGCTCTTAAGAGCAACATTTGCATCAGTAGCTTTAATAATGGAAGGCCAGATACCCCCCGCTTTCATCATCCGTTCATCCACTTGCCCCGTATAGAGACCCCTTCTCATGTTATATATCGAGGAAACTACTTTCTTCCAAAGGAGGAATTTGTTAGCTGCAAAGTTATACCTCCATTTAGATAAAAATGTCAGATTTTTAATCTGCAGGTCAGAGAAGCCAAGTCTCCCATCCGCCTTAGGTCTAGCCATCTTCCTCCAGTCAAGAGTCGCTTGTGGAGGAGTAGTTGAGGCGATTGATGAGGTTTGCTTCAGGGAATTTATTACGAATACAGTGTTATAACATCTAAAATAGTGATAGTTACACCCAACAATGTGTGTGTAGCATCCTCTTTCAAGTTAACCATTTGCAAGTGAACATATACTCTGCATCCCGTGAGTGCACATGCAGTACTGCATATTCCACCTTTTTTACTTTCAATTTGTGAACTTAACACTTAATTGTGCCACTCTTGCAATATATTTCTATACGTTCTCAACATTACAACATACCCATTAATTCAAAACAAATGCTACTGTCTTCGTTTTCCAGTTTCTTCTTTTACAACTGAATATCCGGTGAAATAGTTTGGTTTCATGCTGACTATAATTTATCAAAGATTCCATCACTCTGTCACTAAAGGGATATGAATGGTCACATTTTGGGAGTACCATTCCCAAGTCCAGATACTATACTTAAACATAAGTATAGTTTCTCGGTCTCTAACTAAGATTGGTAAAAAAGCCAAGACAAACGTACAGAATGGCAATATTGTGCGGGTTTTATTTTTTGCATGGGTAAACATACTCTAACAAATGATATCATTATAAATGTAGTCAATGATAAATATATGTAGGTAAAAGAGATTGCTAAAAGAATTAACAGTAGCACCATTATGGAGAGTGATCGAAGGGGGGCAAACAGAGATTAGAGGAAGTCACAATAATTGTAGGAAGTATGGGTCCCAACCATTTCCAAGTACCATGTGATGTAGAAGAGGGCGAAACTATCAGGAAACCAACACAAAAACGTGGAAGGAGGGATGCATACATTTCAACCACTCCAAAGTATTATGACTATGACCATACTCAATTCACACTTCTATCATCATCAACCAGCTGTATCATGATTTGAACATCACTTATGGCAACCATATTTTTCCTTCGGCGGAGTTGTACATGTACCATAGAGAACAACAAAAAATTCAAGGGTTGCCTAAATTTTTTTGAAGCGGTCGAACTGAAATTACGTTGGACTAATACCTTGTTGGTTTGCAGTACAAACGTGACATAAATGAGTTGGTAGAAATACCACATTTTGATATATTTCCCTTTTTCTGTTCGTTTAGAGCATATTTACACGTGACATTTATGCCACATATATGCTGCTCGTCTTTAACCATAAATGAGTCAATTAGTTATTTTGAAAATTACAAATACCATATTCTTATGTTAATATTTCATTTTATAAAAAAATATAGTATAATACTTAATATTTAATTTTACGCCCATACAGTAATATTTAAACCATTTTTTACTATTCATTAGTTTATTGTTTTATATGTTATATACAATAATAAAGCTAACAAAATAATTATCATATTTTTATTTTAAAAATTCTTACTTATATTTTTTATATAACTATTTACTACTAATTAAATTTAGCTAAAAATAGAACAGGGTCCCTGTAAATGAAAACATATTAATATATATTACATGTAGAATTATGATCAAACTATAGATTATGATGTATACAGTAATAAAGTTAGCTAATGAATTATCATATTTTTATTTTATAATTTTCTTACTTATATTTTTATATAAACTATTAACTAATTAATTTTATCGTAATGAGTTTATCAAGCTTTGAGTGTGGGCGGACCTTTGATAACAACAAACTACTTATCTTATAACATTTGTTACAAGTTATTTTATTTATTTTTAACGAAATATAATTTTAAACGGTAATTTAATATTAATAGTTGTAGTACAGAAAACGGTAAACGCCATGCACCGCACATAACTAACTTAACTAACTTATACTGCAAATATGCCACACTGACAAACAACAGTTTTCAAAACAACTACAAATAGATCAACACAAAACAACCAACAAATATGCTGCAAATATGTCAGCGCAAAACAACTACCCAAATATGTTGTAAATATACTACAAAACAGCCATGCCAAACAGAGCCAAAGTATGTGTTATTGTATCTTGTTGGCTTTTATGGTTAGATTAATCAGACCAATTATATAAATTTTAGTTAAAATCAAGTATACAAGTTCATTTTATATAAATAACTTGTTTTGGAGAGCATACCTATTATTGTCTTTTTAAATTACAGATTTGATTCATCATTTATGGTATGAATGAATGATCAATATTTCACTACAGTATTAAGATTATAGGCCTCATCGGTTAATAAAATATCTGATTATACAACTAATGGATAACCGCTCTAAACTGAATGATATGAAATCAAAATTTAGAAAAATGAATTAAATTGATTAACTGATACCGATTAACTAATCTAAAAAGAATAATATGAAAATGAAGACCTGGTTAACCAATCAGTTTACCAAATAACAAGGTTAGCCTATCAATGGACAATTCCTACAAAAGATTAAGTATGTGAATAGGACAATTAATTAATCAATCGGGTTCTAATATGACAAGTGCGATGGTAGTGCCATCAAACTAGGGCAAGAAACCAGTAATTACTCAGAGAATTTCAATACTACTATAGCAGTTAATCATTTCCAACAGGTGATGCAAGACAACTGAACTTCAAATCTGATATCATGCAGCAGCTGCTGGTCAACTCAGGGTGGAATCAAACTTACTAAATATATGACCACTACCGTATGAGATCCACGTAGAGAAAAAAGCCACGATAATGAGCTCGTTTTGAGGAACAGCTTCCAGCAGCAGACAACTTCTCAATTTACGAAATCAGTAGGCTTCCACCAAACACCCAAAACTAACAGCTGACATCTTTTGTCAAATCATCAGCAGACAACTTCTCAATTTCCAGCAACTGAACCTAATAATAGCTCTGCTTTTTAAAACCATCAGCATGTGTTCCACCAAACACTAAACCAACAACTGACAACTTCTGCAAAAAAATCATCAGCAGACAACTTCTCAATTTCCAACAGCAGGACTCAACAGCAGCCCCCATCAGCCTCCTCCCTATCTTTACTAGATTTCTTGATAATAAAGCAAATATGGGCATGAGCATAAAGCAAATAAACAATTGTGTTTCCCTGTTTCCAAAACAGTTACTTAAGTAAGAAAACTAAAACATCTGCAAAGATAGCCAATGAAAGAAAAGAGCACCTTATCATTCAACATGTCATCAAAATCAAAAGTGTGATCGGTCAATATGTTGTTCTTCAACTCAGCATACCTTGAGAAAATGAAAATTTAAATTACATTACTTGCAATACAACACCAAAAAGCAAAAAAAAAAAACTAAAAACAATTACGAACATAATAACTATGAAATCTTACTTTACAAACCAATTGCTTCGGCAGTCTTCTCCAGCTCTTCTAATGTCCACTCTTCTCCTTTACCTACTTACAGTCAATTTAGCCCATTTCCAACTCCCAACTTTCCACGAAGGAGAACAAACAACAGAGAACGAGAGAAAATAGCCAAAATGAACAAGCATGAACTTGTACCACAAATTACCAAATTGATGCCAGGAACTGTCTACCTTTTTCAAACACCTCTCCTATTAAGTATTAATATCATCCTCTCTCCCTCCAAAATTGCACAATCAACCAACTTGACCCAACTCTTAGAGAATCTTTGGAACAATTCTCCTTCATACATCTGCCTCAAATCAAATCCTCAAACGCTTGACCACTCTTGAATCACCCGCCACTCAATACTCCCAAATCCTTGCATCTAGAGAAAATCACCTCCAAAACTCCTCTCCGAGTGTACGAAGATTTGATGATAGACGCAATAAAATTGAATAAGGGAAGGTGGGAAGGAAGAAAGGGCGAGGACTCATAGAATCTATATAGAAGAAGCAAACGGAAATGCACCAAGATCAAAGGGGAAAATCAATTTGTTGAATGTCTGATGACCGACCACACATCCATTCTCGAATTCGGGAATTGTCGTAAAAGGAGAACCACCCGTCAATCCATCCATGATACTCCGCACCATCAACGGTATAAGAATAATCTAATTTTCGAACACAAATTACAACACACTCTTCTCACACACAACAAAATTGAATTCTTCCTCTATCTTTAAAGATCCCTGGCTGCGAATTTACCCTAATCCAAGAGCACGAATCAAAAATCCCAAACCTTAATCAACGAGTAGCTCCTCAAGCTACGGGAGATTTTTCGTTCATTCGACAAGGAATAATGGCAGCTTAACACCACGAACTACACACTTAGATCAATAGACTATACCTAATTCGAAAGTAGAACGCAGGACTGGTGAATACTCCTCTCCCGTGGCTTCTCCCATGAAGTTCTTCAAAAGTAAATAGGACTAAAAAATAAACAAGATTGGAGCTCTTCAGCGCAATGGTGACGGTGGGGAGAATCGGGAAAAGATGAAGCTTTGGAAAAATTAGGTCGTTGAGGTTGGAGATGGAGAAAAGGAATCATATATTGTCATAACTTAGGGGCGATTTGAAGCAGATGCACTAACCGACACTACCTATTAGTGCCAGAAAAAGAGATGCACTAATTGATAATTTACAAATGGAGCGAAGAGTAAAAGATGCCCTATTTGATGCAATCAAATAGTGCAAGCTGAAAATATGCACTAACTGATAGTGTCCATTTGGAGTGAACTTTTCTATCGCACCTATTGATTAATATGATATAAATACATATATTATGCACTAATGGGGCAACAATATAGGGATGCACTATTTTGACAAAATCTAATAGGGCTAGGTGTCATAGTTCTTTTCTCTGGAGCGAATGCGCTAAGCTCAGCGACCCCATATTCAACCAAGTGTAAGACTCTTGCTAGCGTGGGAAGCGAGGCTTCGCCATTTGGGCAAGGATGCGTTTCGGTGGCCCAACGTCCAGGCTATGTCACGAGGTTGGCGAATGACACAGCGGTGACAAGTGATGGGTTCGAGTCCCTGGCACGTTGTCATGCGCAGGGAACCTGACAAGGTTGCACAAGTAATGAGTTCGAGGCTCAGATTCTTGGGGCAGTGAGCTAGGCTCACCAAGAATGAGAAGTAGGTGGAAATAGCTTTGTGCTAACTTATGGTATCATGTCGGTAGCTGGACTATGGCAGACATGACCAGACATCCTGTGGCATTTGTTGCCAAGGTGTGTCATGCTAGAGTCATGACAAGGGAAAAGAGCGAGTCAGGACTAGGCACAGTATCGCATGACACGGGCGCTGGTTGTGCTGGGCACGGGCGTTGGCTGTGACTCGATGCGCGGGGCCAAGTTGGGTGACAAAGGCATGGGCATCTCTTGACACGGGCGTTGGCAGTGCTTGGCACGGGCGCTGGCTGTGACAGGGTGCTAGGGTGTGTCTCGGGTGCGTGACACTAGCAGCGGTGTCAGGAGCGCTGGGCGCTAGGACACACTGAGGCACGCCAAGACACACTGCAGGCGCTAGGCAGCAACGAGAGCACGGGCGCGCGCTAGACGCTGGGTGTCGTGTCTCCCTGAAACCGTAATTCTCGGGCCTTAATCGAATGTTCCTATTTTTGTGGGATGCTCTTACAGGTGGTTATTATCTTAAAAGATATGTCTGGAAGCTGGTAGAAGAACATATATTAAGTGGGTTAATTATGTTTGGAAAGAGAAAATGCCTTTCCATGGGAAATTAAGTTTATCTTGGTGAAATTGGATTTCCTTCCCTAAAATATATTATCTGCGAAAGGTTCTCTAAGTTGTTGAGATTTCTTCGGGATAATTATTTGCTAAAGTTTACCTGGGGTAAACCGGTAGCAAATATCTCTCTAAGTGGTTAAGGATTGTTATCCTAACAAACTGAATAACTACTTCCTAATATTGTGGAAAGAGGTTGAGATATCCTCTCAACTAGATAAGGACAGCTAGGCAGCCTTATCTCCATTCCTTGTGGGCGACACCTTTTTAGGAGAGGTTGTTATTAACCTCTTCTAGCTGATTGGAGGCGCCACATATATAGGAAGGTAGTTAGGAGGCGGCACCAATGTAACAAGTTTGTTGAGATCTTCCTTGGCTAGCTAATTGGGGTGCCACCTTTGTAGGAAGTTTGTTGTTAGGCACCTTCCCTTGTGGAAAGTTGAGATTTTTAAGCGCCTAACAAACCAGAGAGAGATGGGGGGAAGTTTGTTGAGATTTTAAGGAGAGGGAATAAAGGAGTTTGTTTCCCTTATTATCTCAACTGAACCAAGAGACCTATATAAGGCTGGTGAGATCATTGTAGGCGGCATAAATCAGTTGTCAATTACTAATCTATTCTAAGCTGTGGAAGCTAGAGAAAGAAAGAGAGAGTATATGTGCCTTTGATCTCACATAAACTTAGCTACGTCACAACTGAGTTCTTCCCCAAAGAATTCTAGCATGAGTGTTTGAGTGTTTCCCAAGTTCCTACCTCTAGTCCTGCAACATCCAACACTTGTGAACTTGATTCAGAGACAAGTTCAGGAGGGCAAGGTTGCAGTGGAACTAGTTACCAGAACGTGGACGGTATTTTCATTCTTGTATCCCGTTTGGTGCAGAGGCGTAAAGTTGGACCTTTACCACTCCTAGGCGCAGAGGAGTGTGAGTTTCTAGCCAATGCGGAGTCTTGAAGCGGGCGTGTTTCAAGCAAAGGTGTGAAGGTTGATCGACTCGGGCGTGAGTTGAGCCGGTCACATCGAGGTATTTTCTCGTGTGACAAAGCTGGTATCAGAGCTGCGTTCGAATCCATCATCAGAAATCAGTCCGTGAGTCTTCTACGACGTCAAAGGTTCCACCTTTATCACCTTTCCTCACTCAATGGCTTCATCAATCACTCCTACGTCAATCAACAAAAAGGTTGCTTCAATGGAGGCGAAACATGGTGTGGATTTCTCTCCCATTACCACGAGCTTGTCTTCGCAACACAGGGTTCTCAATGCGACCAGATCCTTGGAGGGTAAGATACTCGAGACGGAGCAAGATCATCGCAATCTCCTTGATGATCTGCATGGCGAGATCCAGGCGAATAACACCTTGTTGGAGTCCATTCCGGCTCTAGTTGGTGCGGCGGTGGCCAAGGCTCTCCAAGCTCCACGCAAGGGTCTTGGAAGGACGAGACTTGTTGATCTTGATGGCGGGGGTGATACGCGTCAAACCCTCCAGATGGATGAAGACAAGAGTCTAAGGCGTGGACGTTCGCGACACCGTCGTGATGGTCATGATGGTGGGCGCAAGCATGGAGCCCCAAGGCGAAGCAATGAGCCCTTGAAGCATGATGGAAACATTGATGATGAGATGAGGCGCGGGCTAGTTGATGACGACGGGGTCGTTCATGAACAGCGGCCTAAGGTGAGGAGCAAAGTGGTGCGCTTTGCTGATGAGGTTGGGCAAGATTATAGGCGTCGAGGTAGCGGCAGTCGTCGAGGTGACGATGATGGCCGAGAAGATGACAGGCTGGAGGATGATGAACCCGGGCATGATGATGGAAATCATGACGATGATGGTGGTTCCTTAGGTGGTTCTTCTAGTTCTCATTCCGAGGATGGTTCCGGAAGTGAGGAAGAAGAAGGGGATCCAAGGGAGGACTCGAGGAGTTCTTGTGACAAGTATAAGTCCAAGTATCTACGCTACAAGGCGGCGTATGATCAGTTGTGTGGACTAAGTGGGAAGAGGAAATTGAAGTTTCAAGATCCTGAACTCTATGATGGCGCTAGAGATGGCACAATCTTGGTTAACTTTTTCCAGGATTTGTCGGATTACTTTGAGGCTAACAACATGAAGTCGGACCGCGAGAGGCTTTTGTATGCAAGGTCGAGGCTCTCCGGGAGAGCTAAGCAATGATGGAGGACCTTAGGCAAGGAAAAGGTCGAGACTTGGGTGGACTTCAATAAGGAAGTTCGAAGGCATTTCTATCCTAAGGATGCTGTTTGGAAGGCCCAGACCGACTTGATTACGATCACCATGACAGGCACGGTAAGAGAATATGTGTCTGAGTTTAATGCTATTGTTGCTGAATTGCCCGACTTGCCATAGAAGTACAAACTCTTCTATTTTATGCGTGGGATGTCCAAAGATGTGCAAGAGAAAATGTGGCTTAAGAAGCCAAAGACCTTGTCCAAAGCGGTTGCACTTGCTGAGTCTCTAGGAGATTTCAAGGTCAAGGAAGCCAAGGGTACCGGTGGCGAGCATCGCAGGTCTTGGAAGAGATACCAATCCAACAAGAAGAGGAGGATGGGTTCGACTGAGGCGCCTAAGGGTGGTGCCAAGAAGGAGGAGCCCAAGGGAACTAAGACCAAGGCGGCGCCAAAGTCCCAAGGTGACCGAAGGAGCAAGAGCAAGCCGAGACCACAATCAAATACGTGCTACAATTGTGGTGAGATGGGACATTGGGCAAGGGACTGCCCTAATAAGAAGGCTGCTACAGCAATTGATGGGGAGCCGAGGAGTGAGCAGGTGGCTACTCTAACACCGATGAATTATGAAGATGTTGTTCTTCCTTCTCTTTCGGTTGTTTATGTTGATTATCCGGCTATGAGACCCACGAGTAAGCTGTTGTATGTTGATGCCTTGATTGAGAGATATGCATGTGTCATGGCTTTGGTTGACACCGGGGCCGAATGCAATTGTCTAAGTGTACGCGTGGCTAGAGAGCTGAAGCTGCCTATCGTTCCTAATGTAAGGCGCATTAGGATGGGAGATGAGGTTGCTGCAGAGACATGTGGAAGAGTCAAGACTTATGTGAAGATAGGCCCATGATCTTAGGGGAACCGTTTGCTCGCAAGGCCAAGACTAGCATCGAGTTGTTCCAGATTCGCATGTGGATCGATGTGGAGTCTATGCAAGGGTGGGTCTATGGACTCACACCCTCTCGAGGAGATCATCCTGTTGGACCAAGTACTCGTGAAGAAGTGTCATGCCGGGGAGAGTTCTAGGCATGGTGACGCTTGGAGTAGCTTGAAATTAGGTGTTCTCGATTCCTTGTTCTTTAAATTTGGTCATACTTCATGTTTTGGGAGATGACATTTGAATTTAGTAGTTAGGTTGTTTCTTTCAAAGTTGTCCTTTGTAGTTGGAGATTACTACTTTTGTTTCTATTCCATTTGTAGTTTGAACCAAGCGAAGTGCTGAATAAAAGTTGAAGTTTGCTCTGAAATTGTGAGTTTCCAATTTGTGTGTGTGGGCATGAGTAGATCTTGCAAGGGAATGGGTGATTCCATCCTTTCGGGTGAGCTAAGATGAGGTTAGTTGTGACTATGCGAACCACATGGTTATAGTAGACAGCGCACTAGCTACAATCACTAAGTTGATGGTTTGTCAACTCTAAGTGTTGGACAAGTACCCCATCAATATGACTAAGTGAGGCCGTGGAAGATGGCATTCTAGTAGTGGCATATGGGTCTAGCTATAAGATGGGAATCTGGGCATGAGTTTACCTAATCTATCAAAGCAAGATATTCTACTACGAGCAAGCGTTCAAGATCAGCAAGGTTCAAGGAACTCAAGGCGAGGCCAAAGGAATAGTTGGGTGAGGACAACTGGGCTGAATGCGGGATATGGCCTTGGAGGCGCATATAGACATCCAGTTGGAAGAACAATTAACGACCTGAAGAACAAGTTGGCAAGCGTGAGAGGGCTAGGCCCGGGAGGAAACATGTGGATGCGAGGGCCCTAACCCACAGGTGCTTGGAGCATCTAGCGGGCCTCTCCAAGTGATGGTGTCCAAGGGCATGGTGGTTGTGCACGGTGGTGTGACAAAACCAGAGTGGTTTCCAAGGGGCTGTCCTGAGGACGAGCCAAGGAAGACCAAGGCGCTTGATGGACTACCTTGGAGGAATGATTCGAGAGTTGTTGGACAACTTCGAAGAGTTGGCATGTGGCTTGATTACCGGTGCCGAGTTATGAAGAGACATGAGGCGATGTCAAGACTCGTTGGCCGAGTGTCGAAGCAAAGTAGTCAAGGGGCAGACTCTGGGAGTGGTGCCAAGGACTACAGGGTTAACCAACAGATAGTAAGTGTGATAGATTGGATCACGACTTACAGTGAAATACCCCAAATTAATAAAACATGGATTAAATATTTAATCACATTAATTTAGGCCTAAACATGCCCTAAAAGTCAACTGTGAACAACAGTGGTCAACACAAAACAAGATGTTGCACCCTTTGACTGCTAAGGGTAAATAAATACCCAAATGAACTTCTTAGGACCTAAAATTTGTCCTAAGTCTATTAACATAATATTAAACATATTATAACCGTTGGAAAACACTCCAACACAAAGGAAAAGCATTTACATGCTTCAAGGTCAAAAAGGGCAAAAAGGTGCTCTAAGAATACCTTAAAGGTCTAATGACCTCTAAATGATATAAAATTGGATACCATGATCAAATATCATGTAAGGGACACAAAAAAACCGTTGTCAAAGAAAACCAAGCTCAGAAACACCTTGCGACACAAAATGTGCACTAAAACTCCTTAAAGCACGTTTTTGTGTAATCGCCTTCTAAATAGGTTTTAAATGGGCTAAAAGGTTATAAATACCTTTAAATATGATAAAATATCATATTATAACATGTTAGGAATTTAATTCCAGAAATTTACGAATTTTTACAAATTTAATATTAAAATATTAATAAAACCCTAAAGTGGGGCCCGTTTGGGTCAACATTGACTAAGTTGGTCAATGTTGACCATTGACCACGAATTAGACTGCATAAAATCAGATTACTGAGTCTCCTACCAGGCCATGTGACAATACCCATGTGACAATTAAATATACACCCTTACTTTTGCATAAAATAACAAAAAGTAAACTTTACCTTATAAAACAAAAAGGGTGGTCTCCACTTGCTTACCCATGTGATGAGTGCAGCCGATTTGGAGCCCCTCCTCTCCTCATTATACGGTTGTTCCCAAGGCTCCAAGCAAGACAAGACAAATATGGTGACTCATTTGATTAGTTAATTGCTAAAGGTAACATTATTACTCCATTTTGAATCAATTTTGTTTCAATCATACCCTACCTTTGTCAATCAAGGACGGCTGCCTCCTTGCCTTGTCTCCACCAAATTCTCCTTCAATTATCAACTCCAATCAAGCATTGGTGAGTCATCAAAACAATAATGACATAAAATATTCAAAAAATGACTTTAAGGCAATATTAGGTCATTCTCCTTCATTCTTCCTCTAGGTAAGCTTCTAAGGCATAAAAATGCCCATTTTCTTCATCTTTCTTTCCTTTTTCGATTGATCTAGACTCCAACCTTTTCTATACATCTATGTAGAGTGTCTTGGAGGTTAAAGGAAGGTTAAAATTCGGCCATACCCAGATCTAAGGAGGAAAGTTCAAGTCTTGACCATTTAAGGTAAAAATGTGCTCTAAGCACATATCTCTTCTTCCTTGTGAATTTTGGTTGTAAACCTTGGTTCCCTAGCCTTATTTTCTTCTCCTTTTCATGTAGATTCAGTTGGTATACCAAGATCTACAAGGAGTAGCTAGATCCAAGCCAAAAACACCATTTTTGGCATCTTAAACAAGGTAAAACTTAGCTATCTTCCAAGCTAATTCACCCACGGTTTTATACCTTGTTATTAAGAGAGCTTTGATACTCTTTCTCTTCTGGAAAAATAGGGCCGAAGTAGATCTACATCAAGCTTGAAGATCTAAGGTAAAAATCCATGATTTTCATGACTTAAATTACTTCTCATGGTTAGATCTTGCTTGGAGACTAACTAGGCCTTGTTTTCTGTTTGAAAACATGTAAGAGAAGCTTTGGAGAAATTCTCCTTATGGTGGCGAATCCAAACAAGGATTTACCTAAGCTAAATCAAGGTATAAATCACTTAAACATTAACTTTGCTAAGTTAAAATGTTCTAAGCTATCTCTAATATTATTGCCGTGAGTGAAGAAGTAAAATAAGGTCATGTTTGACCTTAAAATGATTAAGGAATGGTTTAATAAATTTTATAACTAATTAAACAAGCATAATTGTCAAATTTAAGACATTATGTGGAAGTTTGGTAATTAAACAAAGAATCTATGGTGAGGCCGAAAACTTATATGTATTTTGGGACATTTATGTGTAATTTATTTTGCAAGCAAATGTTTGTAATAAGGCCATGTATTTTAGGCCATTTTATTTATGCATTTACAAGCTTTTATTTAAGTTTAGGTGATATTAATTATTACCGAAATGAATAAGGGGTTATAGTGTAATTAAATTAAATTTAGGGACTTTAGAAAAATAAAGCCGAAAATTAGAGTTAAAATGGAGTCAAAATAAAGTTTATAAGATTTTATAAAGTTTTAGTGGTTAAATGGTGAATTTTGGAAACTTAGGGGTTAAAACCGTAATTATAAGGAATTGGTGGTCAAGGAAATATTAAGGTGGTCAACCTTGACCATATGCTAGGTTTTGACCAAATTAGATAAGTTAAATAACTTATTTAAGGAGTTATAATAAGATAAGTATCTTAAGGTAATATTTTTATAACATATGTGGTAAATATGTTATTACCAAAAATAAAGGGTGTACAATGGAATTTTAAACACCCATGGGCTATTAGGAATTTTTAGGAATTTATTGGGTTGTTTTTGGAATTAAAATGAACTATATATGTATAATATATAGTTATTATGTCATTATGACACTTTGGAGAAATATAGATGGTGGAATGGTAAATACCGAAGGTATATGGGTTAATAAGGATATTTATAACCCTTTGGTGGAATTTGGTGATTTTTAGAATTATTAAGAGAATTTAATAAGTTATGTGTATAAAATATAGTTTTAATGATATGGTAAACTATATGTTATAAATAGGGCCAAATGGCAATTATAGAATAGCACAAGGGCTGTTCGGAATTTACAAAAAATAACCATAGGTTATACTCTTTTATAAGTTAGAAATGTTATATTAAATGGAATATATAACATGGTATGATTTAAGGGGTGATTTTGTAAATTAAGGAAACTATGGTTTTTGGAAAAAAAATAAGATTTTCTTATGGTGCCTAAGAGGCAATATAAAATAGTTTTGTATAAAAACTATAGGTTATAAGTTAAAGGGAATAAAAATATCACATAGTATGATATTAGTATATGGTATAACATTACATAATGTTATGTGGTCAAAACGGAATTTAAATGAAGTTAAGGGCTATACCGAGTTAACAAGAGTTGGAAAATGAATTTTAGACTAAGGTCTATAATGTTATAAATGTTATAGCAATTATATGGTTTAGATGGAATTAATATAAGGAAGGGTATTCACATTAAAGAATGTGACAAACTATAAATAAAGGGAATTTATAAACTAAGGTATTTATTGAATAAACCTTAGGAGTTGTAATTATACAACATAAAATGTTACATAATATTAGGATAATAATCTTAATACAAGTTGTATGATATAATACAACTAATGGGAATAATCATCTAAAAGAAGATGATAAAATGTAACATAAAATACAAGAGTTTATTAAACTCATGGGAGTTACCTACGTGGTAAATATATACATACACAAGGATAATGTATATAAGATGGATATATATTTTGGTTGGGAACCTTATGATTTAGTGGTGGTGGTTATTTTAAAAAAATATATAGTTACAAACTATATGTTATGAGTTTTAGAATGCAAACATTGTTTGCTAAAATAATGGATAATATAATAAATAATACAAAAAATTAATGATATAATACAATCATGCATGAATACATGCAACTATAGGTTACGTACCTAAATTAAATGGGTGGATAAGATTAAAAAGAAATATAACGAATTAAACTTGTCAGTTGAGATATTTTGACATGCGAGTTTAAAAGTACCAAAACCGACTGTTTTAAAGAAACCCGTAACAACTGTAGAAAACAGGGGCGAACTTTCGGGGTTACTTATTATTCGGAAATACCGGATGTAGTTAGTCATGGCGACTGACTTATAGTTTTAATACCGTTTAGATTGTACTTCTGACAAGACGCTCGACGAGCTAGCAGACTACACGGAGCATAGGATCTTGCTGATTCATACTCCACCGTAATACGATCAGGGTGAACGGTATGTAAAGGGGTTTGATCCGAGTTGTCCTAAGGTTGCTCCTTGGGCTCGGATTTGGTTGATATAACTTGTATGTTGTTATGTGCCTCTGATTGTCTCTGAGGGCTTTCCTCAGTTCAGACTTCTGTGTGATCTGTGATAAGATTGTTTGTCTGAATATGATAATTAATATGCATGAACTGTATATTTATAGTTGCTTATTATTTACTGTTGTTGAGTTAACAGTATTGGTTCGTATATATAAGGAACGTCAGTAAAACGTTGTAGCACTAGGATAATAACTTATACATATTATCCAAGACTTTTATACGGAGCATTGGCCTTTCTATACGCCGCTCTTGTATCTAACACTGGATCCCGAGTTTATAGACTCCGGATTGGACTAATGACCTTAGTCTGCTGTGTTAGAAAATTTTGTAATGCGATGCGATGGTATAATTAATTAATTAATTAATGGAAGTAAAGCCAAGAGGATGTGGCTCTTGGTGCGCGCTGTGATCACAAAAACGATACCAGGATGTCCGCGTACGGGTCCGCAAGTATCAAGAAAATTCCCCGTGAGCTATAATGGCTCGTTGGTCGGAGACTCTACCGTTGGAGTGGCTACTGCCGTGGGTGACCCGCCATAATATATGGGTAACTAGAGACATGTCGTTTTAACGAGACACTGTCACTAGGTATAACTGAACAACTAAAACAATTGAGACTTATACAGTGGCGAACAATACCATGGACGAGACTTAATACTTGTTTATTATTCTCGTTGTTTCGCTTTGTTGTTCATTGGTTATACTTGTGGTTATTTTATTGTGTGTTGATGGTTGGATGGAGCCTACAAGGCTAAGGTAAATTAAATATGAAAATTGTACGCTACGGCGAATGTACATTGTACATTATATTGTTATTACTCGATACGTTCGATATATAAATGTTGTATGGAATATTAAATGAGTGTTTGGATATTTGGATGGATGGTTGAATGTTTATGGATATTTGGATGGATGGTTAAATTTATTATGCATGTTTATTACAGTATTGTTATAACTGTAAAATGGTAAAGCATGAAACCGACCTAGTAATAAGATGGTTAAAATGACAAGTGACCATTAGGGTCCAGGCTCGGCATACTCAGCGTCTATCGCTGATACTACACCATTTCAGGTTGTTGATCATTGTTGAAGCTGAAGAGCAGGAACAGGGTAATTGGAGTTTTGCTTTTGTTACCACACATGGAGTTTATTGGGTTTAGCAATGAGGATGGTGTATGGTCGTATGGTAAGGTTATGTATTTTTCAGGATTGGGTAGACGCTCACTTGTCGTTGTTTATGATTTATGGATTTAGTATGATGTATAGGAGTTTCTCGTTATCACTGCGGTTAGCAGCTTGTTTATTTTGGAAGTTGGATGTGGTTTGGCTACGTTGCTCGCATGGGCGAGTAATGGCCGGTGACACCCGAGCGAGATTTGTAATTGTTATTTATTTTTCCGCTGTGAGACGTTTTAATTATTGCTACGTGAGGGATTATATCGTGATTATGGAGAGGGGTGTTACATACAGAACCTGATGAGGAGGTTCAAAGGGTTCACTTGTGTGACGACACTTGTGAAGCACTCACCCAGAATGGAGTAGGTTATCCGACCACTCACTTGTGAAGCTCTAACTCCTAGTTCACAAGGTGAGCGTAGTAGGGGATGCGAGGAAGGATGACTAAAGAAGCTTGGAGCATGATCTTCAAGTCCGGAAGCACTTGAGGATTTGCCGAGGACGGACAAAGCTCAGTTGGGGGAGAATGTCACAGTTCTTTTCTCTGGAGCAAATGCGCTATGCTTAGCGACCCCATATTCAACCAAGTGTAAGGCTCTTGCTAGCGTGGGAAGCGAGGCTTTGCCATTTGGGCAAGGATGCGTTTCGGTGGCCCAACGTCTAGGCCGTGTCACGAGGTTGGCGAATGACACAGCGGTGACAAGTGATGGGTTCGAGTCCTTGGCACGTTGTCATGCGCAGGGAACCTGACAAGGTTGCACAAGTAATGAGTTCAAGGCTCAGGTACTTGGGGCAGTGAGCTAGGCTCACCAAGAATGAGAAGTGGGTGGAAATAGCATAATGCTAACTTGTGGTATCATGTCGGTAGCTGGGCTATGGCAGACATGACCAGACATCCTGTGGCATTTGTTGCCAAGGTGTGTCATGCTTGAGTCATGACAAGGGAAAAGAGCGAGTCACGACTAGGCACGGTATCGCATGACACGGGCGCTGGCTATGCTGGGCACGGGCGTTGGCTGTGACTCGATGCGCGGGGCCAAGTTGGGTGACAAAGGCATGGGCATCTCTTGACACGGGCATTGGCAGTGCTTGGCATGGGCGCTGGCTGTGACAGGGTGCTAGGGTGTGTCTCAGGTGCGCGACGCGGGCAGCGGTGTCAGGAGCGCTGGGCGCTAGGACACGCTGAGGCATGCCAAGACACGCTGCAGGCGCTAGGCGCTAGGCAGCAACGAGAGCACGGGCGCGCGCTAGGCACTAGGCGTCGTGTCTCCCTGAAACCCTAATTCTCGGGGCTTAACCGAATGTTCCTATTTTTGTGGGATGCTCTTAGAGGTGGTTATTATCTTGGAGATAGTAAAGCCCAATGTTCCCTTAACTAAAAGACATGTCTAGAAGCTGGTAGAAGAACATATATTAACTGGGTTTATCTTGGTGAAATTGTATTTCCTTCCCTAAAATATATTATCTGTGAAAGGTTCTCTAAGTTGTTGAGATTTCTTCGAGATAATTATTTGCTAAAGTTTACCTGGGGTAAACCGGTAGCAAATATCTCTCTAAGTGGTTAAGGATTATTATCCTAATAAACTGAATAACTACTTCCTAATATTGTGGAAAGAGGTTGAGATATCCTCTCAACTAGATAAGGACAGCTAGGCAGCCTTATCTCCTTTCCTTGTGGGCGGCACCTTTTTAGGAGAGGTTGTTATTAACCTCTTATAGCTGATTGGAGGCGCCACATATATAGGAAGGTAGTTAGGAGGCGGCACCAATGTAGCTTGGTTGTTGAGATCTTCCTTGGCTAGCTAATTGGGGCGCCACCTTTGTAGGAAGTTTGTTGTTAGGCGCCTTCCCTTGTGGAAAGTTGAGATTTTTAAGCGCCTAACCAACCAGAGAGAGATGGGGGAAGTTTGTTGAAATTTTAAGGAGAGTGAATAAAGGAGTTTGTTTCCCTTATTATCTCAACCGAACCAAGAGGCCTATATAAGGCTGGTGAGATCATTGTAGGCGGCATAAATCAGTTGTCAATTACTAATCTATTCTAAGCTTTGGAAGCTAGAGAAAGAAAGAGAGAGTATATGCGCCTTTGATCTCACATAAACTTAGCTACGTCACAACTGAGTTCTTCCCCAAAGAATTCTAGCGTGAGCGTTTGAGTGTTTCCCAAGTTCCTACCTCTAGTCCTGCAACATCCAACACTTGCGAACTTGATTCAGAGACAAGTTCAGGAGGGCAAGGTTGCAGTGGAACTAGTTACCACAACGTGGGCGGTATTCTCATTCTTGTATCCCGTTTGGTGCAGAGGCGTAAAGGTTGGACCTTTACCACTCCTAGGCGCAGAGGAGTGTGTGAGTGTCTAGCCAAGGCGGAGTCTTGAAGCGGGCGTGTTTCAAGCAAAGGTGTGAAGGCTGATCGACTCGGGCGTGAGTTGAGCCAGTCACAACGAGGTATTTTCTCGTGTGACATTAGGGATAGGTTATGTTAGCTTTGCAACGTTTGATCAGACACAAACAGGGCGACTAGAAAAATTGCTCCAAGTAATACAAACTATTAGTGCAAGAAAAACAATGCACCAACAGATAGTCCACATAAGGGCTTAGGATGACATCAACAAATAGGGCAATACAATCAGTTGCTCCAATTGATGCTATCTATTAGTGCAAGTATTTAATGGTGCACCATTTGTTGTGGTTAAGTAATGCATTTTAAAAATTGCCCTATTTACTATAACTTTTGGTGCAATCTTTTAATTACACTAACGGGTAATCCAGAAGTTGCCCCAACAAAGCAATATTATGGTAGTGTAACACTATGGTTAATGCATTTATACTCGTAAAAAAGGTCCATCAACAGAAACAGAAATTTGAATTTCACACGTTAAGGTTTTTGTTACAATTATTGGGCCGATCGATGTGCATAAGAAAAAAAATATTCATCCCACATTCGCTCCATTCTATAAATTCGGAATTAGTTACATCCATTTCAATAAATCAATGACACATAACTTTTAATGGGAAATTTTATGAAATGCCACTTTATTTTTGGTTAATTCATGAAATGCGAGTAAAAAAAATCATGAAATCCCACTATATTTTTACAAAATTAAATGAAATGCCACTTCATGCTGATGGATGTTAGTTTTCTATTAAAATTTTGAAACAATGACTGTTTGCCCCCACACAGTCAGGTTACTGTTGAAACGACTATATTTTGACTTCAATGAATACTTTTCACAAATTAGCGAAAAGTTCATGAAATGCCATTTTGGTGAAGTTCATTAAATTCCTCTGTTACAAAAAAATGGTTATTTTTGTTTCTAACGGTTAGTTGTGCATTCATATGCCTTTTTGTGCTATAATAACTCATTATTAACCTATAAAATGTCAATTATTCAGCTCTACTCACCCATAGCACATTAGCCATGTATCCTCCCACATATACAACCACAATCAATGAAAATTTTCAAACAATACATTGCAAGTTCATCATACCGACTATGAATGTTTATATATGTAGCCATTACTCCATATACTTTTGGTTGTCTACAAATTGTGTTATTCTACACAAATATGAAAGTTTTACATAAGAGGTTTTATGCTATAACCATCATCACTGAAAAAAAGTAGAGAGGACATTTTACATTAGAAGCGATGCACACAAAGGTAAACCAAACTTTTTAAAGAAGGTTCGGAGGAACACGCCTGTCCTAACTCGCATCATAAGTTAAAACTAGTTATAGGATACATTATCACCAGGGTCTAATTTTTATGACCAAACATCATTAGCAATATAGATGGCTATAAATAAAGACACATAATTCTAAACTTGGAAGTTGGTCTTCCATGGTAAAATACTATCTCAACTTTTTCCAGTGATGATAGTTTTGGCATAGCACCCATTATGTGACGCTTTCATATTTGTGTGGAATTAAACCATTGTTAGATAGCCGGAAATATAAGAAGTAGTGGCTATAAAAACAGTCGATATGATGAACTTGCAATGTATTGTTTGAAAATTTTCATCGATTGTGATTGTGTAAGCAGGGGATACATGGTTAATGTGCTATGGGTGAGTAGAGCTGAAGAATGGACATCTTATTGGTTAATAATGAGTTTTTAAAGCATAAGAAGGCATATGAATGCACAACTAACCATTAGAAACAAAAAAAAACCATTTTTTTGTCACAAGGGCGTTTCATGATCTTCACCAAATGGCATTTCATGAACTTTTCACTAATTTGTGAAAAGCAGTCATTGAAATCAAAATATAGTCGTTTGAACAGTAACCTAGCCATTTGGGGCAAAATGGTCATTTTTTTCAAAATTTTAATGAAAAACTATCATCCATCAGCGTGGAGTGGCATTTCATGGACTTTTGTAAAAATATAGTGGCATTTCATTACTTTCTTTTTTCTAGTGGCATTTCATGAATTAGCCAATAATTTCCCAAAAAAGAAAATCAAGAAATGTTACTATATTTTTGTAAAAGTCCATGAAATTCCACTATGTCATTGACCAGAAACAAAAAAAGACATAAATACCCCTACTAGTTAACAAGTACTTTTAAAGTTCATAATATGCCCTAAGTGTTAAAAAATTCACTAAAATTCACAAAAACTTCAAAATACTATAAAATATATAGATAAATATAGAATATATTGAAAAAATTATAAAAATAAATAAAAAATATATTAAAATATCATAAACATTGAAAAGAGTAAATATTTCTTAGATGTTTTTCAAATTTAGTTCCATAAAAAAGAATATAGAGTTTTAAACACCTAATTTATACTAATATTTTTACAAATTAGACCAATATAGTACCATATGTTATACCAATTAATTACCATAATTTTCATTATACATTTAAAAAAAAATTCTTCCAATTTAATTAATTTATACTAATTAATCACCATAACTTATACCAATTAATAACCATAATTTTTACCAAACATTTTTAAATCATTTATTGAAAATAAATTATTTTTAATTTTCTTAATATTTGGAAAATTATTATTTTTTTAATTTATGTTCTATTTTTTAGATGACTTTATGACATAATATAATTTATTTTGAATAAAAAATATAAATTGATGATAAAATAATTTGAAAATGTATGGTACAAATTATGGTCATTAATTGGCAATAGGTATGGTGCTTAATGGGTATAAGAATTGGTATAAATTATGTTAAAAATTATGACTAGTACAAATTTTTCTATCAATTAAGCACCATAGCTAGTACTAATTAATTACCATAATATGTACTATACATTTTCAA
Source organism: Limonium bicolor (assembly GCA_023374045.1). Classification (NCBI taxonomy): domain Eukaryota; kingdom Viridiplantae; phylum Streptophyta; class Magnoliopsida; order Caryophyllales; family Plumbaginaceae; genus Limonium; species Limonium bicolor. Next base: position 441,733,415 of record CM041777.1, read on the forward strand.
ATTACCTTTTTTTTATCAATTTAAATTATGTATTCAAAATAATTTATATTATGTCATAAAGTCATTTACAAAATAGAATATAAATTAAAACAATCCAAATTTTAAATAAAAATATAAATTAATTTATTTTCAACAAATAATTTAAATTGGTAGAAAAAATTAATTTAAAAATGTATGGTAATTGATTGGTATATATGTTTGGTATATTGGTCTAGATTTGTAGAAAAATTAGTATAAATTATGTGTTTAAAACTCTATATTCTTTTTATCGTACTAAATAATTTTGAAAAAAATCTAAGAAATATTTACTTTTTTTCAATGTTTTATGATATTTTAATATATATTTTATTTACTTTTATAAGTTTTTATAATATTTTAAATATATTCTTATAGTTGTCTATATTTTTATAATATTTTGATTTTTTTGTGAATTTTAGTGAATGTTTTAACACTTAGGGGCATATTGTGAACTTTAAAAGTACTTTGTTAACTGGTAGGGGTATTTTTGTCTTTTTTTTGCTTCTGGTCAATGACATAGTGACATTTCATGGACTTTTACAAAAATATAGTGACATTTCATGACTTTCTTTTTTTGTTGCATTTCATGAATTAGCCAAAAATATAGTGGCATTTCATGAAATTTCCCTATTGTAATTACATGTTCTAAATCCCGCCCACATTATATAATATATACATCATGCAATTTAATAATAAACATGAAAAATTCTCTTTTAAGTTTAATCTAACTACTAAGTTATTTTTCATGGTCCACTTAGGTAATCTGCAACGCATGTGTAATTAGCGTTCATGATATGCCCTAGTATGTATACCACGGTATGGATTGACTAATAACCTAGCAAGTACGCAAGTCCTCTCTTTTTTTCATCCTGAGGCGGAGGTTTCTTTTCGTTTTCTTCAACTTTTGGCTGCGCAAGGATTACTCTCTAGTGTTGTTTTCCATGTAGAATCATAACCCTAGCTAATCATTTCAGCCTATCTTGTTTTCCTCAACACGTTTTTCCCACCTGGTTAATTTGCTTTTGCGTGCAATCTTTTCTTCTTCTTATATCCTCTATAATCTTTCAGTATAAACCGACAAGTTACCTCTCTTCACACCATCAGTCTCTCTTCTGATTGTTGATTTTTAGATTTTCATGAATCCCTAAGTAGTCCTGTGTAAGTACTCTCGTGCATGTCTTTCTCAAAAAGTGGGATTAGGCTCCTTCCGGTTCTGATGGGGATAGAGGGAAAGAGGTCATTGATGCTTTAGTTTCTTAGTGTACGGATTTGTCTTTAACAGAAGATGAGGGTGTTTTTACAGAGGTAGATGATATTACGGGTCGGGCTTCTTGTTCCTTCCCTTTGATGCATGTTAGTTGGGGTGTCTCTTTGTCTCTAAGGTGAGTGATATGCATGTTATGGAAAAGATTTTATCTAGGGCTTGGCAAGTTGAAGGAAACCTTAGGGTTAGGCGTTTGGGTGATGGATTATTCTTATTTCAGTTCGCTGAGGTTGAAGTAGTCCTAATAATTCTAGGAAGAGGACCTTGGTCCTTCGATGGAGGATTGCTAGCCCTAGCTTCAGTAAATTGATGGATAGCACCCACCGACCATGAATTTGTTAATGCTCCAATGTCGGTGAGGGTACACAACATCCAGCTGCTTTTTATCATATGGATTTGCAAAGAGGTTGAGGGACCGTATTGGCACTTTCATTAAATTTTATGAGGAAGGTTCGAGGGGTTTTGGCGGTTTTTTGGGAATTAAGGTCCTGATTCAGATTGGCATTGAAATATCCCAAATATTAATTACTTTAATTAATAATAAATTGATTAAATAAAAGTAATTAATGAGTGATTAAGGAATTAAATATCCTTAACATGAGTAAAGGGTAATAACATAATATTTAAATAAAATCTAAGAAGTCGTTAGAAAACAATAATGAACCCTAAAAATGACCTTGAGGATGGTTTAGAAAAGAAATATACACAAAAGTAAAAAGTAATTGTTTTTATTTCAAAAAATGTGCCACAAATATTTTAGGAGTGAACACGAAGTCTTAGATTCCTTACAAGCTTATTTGGGTAATTTTAGAGGCATTGGATGATTAGCTAAGAAATCAATAAAAGACGTCACGTTTTCGCCTAAAATGGTGAATCACAAGTCAATTAGAAATTAAATACTAATTAATAGAATTTGTAAATAACAATAATAATTATTGTTTGGAAATATAAATTTGAATTCATAAAAAGATCTACCTCATTAAATGGGACAATGGGTCGCGAATAGCATGAAAAACGAGTATAAAACGAGCTAGAAATGACTTATATGGATAACGTTAAAAAAAAAGAAGAATAGGATCGACCCACCCAAAGGAACTGGGCCGGCCCAGTCAGTCACGAATCGTTGCTGGTAATAGAGTAGCCTAACTAACAAAAAAGGGAAAATTACATCCCCCACCCATGACATTTGGCTAAATTACACACCCCACCCACGTGGTTTCAAAAAATTACTTTCCCCACCCATGTGGTTTCCATTTTTTTACATCCGACAACTTTTATATTTTTTTTCAGCTTAAGAGAAGCTTAAATGTTGTCCAAAGTTGATGAAACTTTACATGGATGATGCTAAAGGGTTATATTTTGGTTCAATGCCAAATTCAAAGTTTTTGAAGGCCACATGTGATATGTGGGACCCAATGAACACACATTCACATATCACATGTTTTATTGGGTCCCACGGATCACATAAAAGCATAAAAAACTTTGGATTTTGTGCCAAACCAAAATATAACACTTTAGCATCGTTTGTGTAAAGTTTCATCAACTTTGGACAACATTTAAGCTTCTCTTAAGTTGAAAAAAATAGAAAAGTTGCCGGATGAAAAAAAAGGGAAACCACATGGGTGTGGAAAGTAATTTTTGAAACCACATGGGTGAGGTGTGTACTTTCGCCAAACGCCATGGGTAGGGGATGTAATTTTCCCAAAAAAAATGAATGAGCCCACTCTATAACTCTCTTCACTTTACTTTCTGTGATTTGCAACCCTAGCAACTCTGCGCCTCCCTTCTCTTCACCGAACGGCGCCAATTCATTCCAACCTTTGTTTCTCCCCTTCATAACAACCCTAATCTGGCGAACAACTCCTCTGTATCTCTTCTTCTCTAATTCTCTCATGGCATTTTGTAACCTTAACTGAAGAATATACTGCAGCGCCTCCACTTCATTCTCCTTCTTTCCATCTTGCTTTGCTCTCTTCATTCTGGAATACAACCAACCGGCGAACAAGGAACACCCAGACCTTTTCGTTCTCTTCTTGTGTTCACCAATTTGGGTCCAAAAACAAGCAGTTGGCGCCGAAAAATCGAAGGAAAAGGCAGTGCCGAACTACGGTTTTACTCAAACCAAAAGAGAAAGGTATGGGTATGCTTTCCTCGGTTCTGTTTTGCCTCCTCCGAATTCCTCTTTGCTCCACCTTACTTTCATATTCTATTTTCTCCTCTGTTTTGCCATGGTGAACCAACGGATGAGTGTTTTTCGGCCAAATCCGAAACCGTAAGGGAAAGAGAAGGGAAAATCCAAACTGTTGAAGAGCCGAAAACCTGGGAGCAAAGAGTCCATTGTTGGAGCTTAAAAATCAAAGGTTTAACCTTCAATCTAGTATTAAAATCTTTACTTTGTGTTCTGTAAAACTGAGAGTCCGAAAGATTAGGGTTTTTGATAGGTGTTTACTGATTATCAACATTTTGTGGCTTGTGTTTAAAAAAACTGTGAACCTTATGTTGCAAAGGGACATTCAAAAGTAATTTTGTTTCTGGCGGACACAATTGTTGCATTTTGTTGCTTCTTGTGCGAATGGAAACCCTAAATCAATTTGGGTGTCTAAATTTAGGGTTTTAAATCAAATTTAGGGTTCCAGAAATATTGAATTAGGGAAAGAAATAAATAAATTAGGGTTTACGGTAATAGAAATTAGGGCTTTCGGTATAAAATTGATTTTGGGGCAAGATTGTAAATATTAGTGAAATTTGGAGTGAATCTGAAAGTGTGAGGCGATTTGGTAATTTCTGGCAATTTAATGATGAGTGAAGAATTGGAAATTTAATTAAGGTTAGGTCAGAATTATTTTGGGAATTAAGTCAAAATTGAATTGGAGCTTGAATTGGTGAATGGTCAAAATTAAATAGGAATTGGTCAATGAAAGCCATCTGAAATCGGGCTTAAAAAAAATTGGTTGACAAGCCAACCAAATTGGGCCTCGATTAACCTGGGCCACATCAAACCAATTGGGTCTAAATTAATCTAAATAATAAAGGGTAATTAATTAGGCTCAAAATCTAGTTAGAAATGGAACTAACTTGGATTTGGGCAGATAAAGCTTATAATAGATGATCAGAATATGTAATGGGCTTAAACCCAAATTTGAATTGGATAGAAATCAGTAAATAGAATTGGGCTGTAACCCACTTGGAGGATAACAGAGAAAGTATTATGGGTCTATTCGGTAATTAATATAAGTTAGCATAGCATATTGAGTTGATTTAAATAAGGAGTTAGGATTATAAGATATGGGTTATAATGACATTGTAAGTTTGGAAACATTTATGGGTAAAAGTGAAATGAAAAGAAATTAGTGTGTTGTGTTGAGAATTTTAAAGGGTTGTTATATTATAAGGTTGAGAAATTATATGACATAGCATTTAGACTATTATCATAATGTCAATTTATGGAGTTAGTATCGATTATAGGAATTTTATAATTCATATGGAATATATGAATATATTATAAGGTATTATAAATTATATACCAAAGTTGAAAATGTTATAACTTAACATTAGTAATTATATGGTTGGGAAACCATATTAAATAACATTATATATAAGATCTAAGTGTTAATATGTGAGAATATTGCAAACTAAAGGGAATATGAAGTTCACATAAAATAATGAGATTATTATGAATATTGTAAGGTTTTATAATTCATACTGGTGGAGTATGAATATATAGAATGTTATAGGATATATAACATGATCAAGAAATTGGATAAATTAAGACAGAGTTTATTATAAGGTGGGAAATTTCATTATGTAACATTATAACATTAAAAGACTTAATGTCATGGTATAAAGGGTTACATAAAATAATAGAATTATATAATTCAAGGAATTATATTATGGGCTATAGATAGTAGTGTTGACTTGTATAAATTGACCAAGTCAACCTAATTGACCAAAGGGGGTCAAGTTGACCAACTCATAACTTAAAGGAGAAATAAAGGTTTATAATACTACAAGGTCAATGATATAATTAACATATAGTAACAAAATATATGGATGTATGTATATTATATAATTGAAATACCTCGAACTTAAATATTTTAAAATTTTATGTAATTATGATATTCTAAGTCTAATTAAGTCCTTAAGAACATTGGTAAAGAAAGAGAAACCAAAAGAAAAGGAAAACGCGTAAAAGTCATAAAACGTAAAAAAAACGTGTGTTATGTAACCATAGGAGGTATATAACCTTAAATATGGTTCTAAGTATATTTTTATAACCTAAATACACACTAATAATGTGTCGGAAAAAATCCTGAAGAAAATGGATCCATATAAGGGTTAAAAACACAAACGAAGCCTTAAAGCACATTTTTCGAGAAACCGGGAAATGTGACTTTAAGCGGGTTTATGGACTCGTAAAATTATAGTCAATCATATAAATATTATTAAACATTAATGAAAGTGTATGATAAGTGTGAAACATATAGGCTTTCTAGGGTTTAATTACCTTATAATTTGTAACAATTCAGGCAATGTTTCCCACTTATTATGTGTTTTTCCTAAGATTGATGTTTGATAAGAACTGATGTATTTATATGCTAAATATGGAAAAATCCAGGGAAATGAAGATTTTACATCATAAGGATTACAAGGCATGTAACACCCCTACCATTAACACAGTCATTACCGTCCAATCTCCTCGTGCTTCCCGAGTCACGCAGCGGATACATACTTACATACATCGGGTGATACAATGCCGCTAGTCACCCACGTGACTAACAAGGCTACTACTTCTCACATACAACATCGGTCTGATGGACCGGAATATCCGAGTACTACGCAACACACATACATGCTCCCATTACTTACTGGTACTACAATACTCCATTTGATACAATACTCCATTCAGTACAATACCCCATAATTCATTACAAGATAATACACTACACATACCGAGTTTACTGAGCTCCAAATACAAATACGATACCTCCTCAATTCCACGCATACTCATTAAGAGCCTATCCACTACCCGTTCCTCACAACTACATACTTGCAATTTACGTATAGTGTACCCCTTGGTACATTTCTACATGCAAGGGTACAAGTTTATACCATTTACTACAATCTACCTTTCATTCCTAGTAATCTAGGCATGTCCACCGGTCTTTCTGTGACTAGGTCTGCTTCGGGTACCTGCACACTAAAAACGTTCCCCTAGGGGGGGTCAGCTTACGCTGAATATGATAACCGATACCCGCGTACTAGCGAGGGTACGCTGACCATTTGGTCGAATACATGCAATTTATTTGCAATAGTACATACATACATACATACATACTTACATGCTTTCATTCACAATACAATACTACAAGGTATACAAATACATACGCGCAGTACAATACATGCTTGGAAGACAATACAAGTCAACCAATACTTACTTACCATCTTCCTGATACACATACACAATAAATACTCATTACATACTCGATACGCAATACGGAGATACGATTCTAAATACATACAAAGGTCCAGTTAGCTTCATTACACACCGGGTTAATCGGGTGTTCAATACTTTTGCTGCAGGTCAATGACTTACAATAGTCAAGACTAATACATGCAATACTTACTTCTTACTACTTTACTTCCAGTTAAGTCGGTATGACCTCCGGGCAGGGATTACTACATCCCACCACGGGCTTTAGGGTGGCCCACTAATCCAGGATGCTACCCATTCAAGGGAATTGGTCCATGAAAAGATTACAGCCAGGATTCGATCCAACCTCTTGTGTTTCCTTATCCTCACGTGTGGCCGAAAACTATATCGGACTTCTACTCATTCCATTTACTCATTACTCAAGTCAGGAGTTAGATTGTTAGGAATTAGTAGAAGTCAATACTTCATTTCCATACATCCATACAATACACAAGTACACATTACATACACTACCCTTCATTCTCATTCATACATTTCATGAATTATACAAACTAAATGTTCAAGAAGATACAATCAAGAAAAAATAGTTCAAACGCAATTAAGTGCATTAAATTCCGATTCGTGCATTTATCTTATTGGTGATCACATAAGCACACAAATCGGGGTAACCAGGTTAGGATACAGAGCATGAAGAAATCATACCATTCACCGTCGTTTTCGTACTACCGGATTCCTTCAACGTTCAACTATTTGATTCCTATACATACATGAAGTTGTATGATCAATAATCTGTTATTGATCTACTTACTCCTTCATTGATACTTTCAAAATACTTACTACTTTGTTACCTTCTTACTTGGTTATAAAACCATTCTTTTCTTTACTACTTCTTAAACTTTTCCTTACTCATTCACTTACTTTTTACCATTATCACTTTATAATGGTGTATTACTACATATATATGCTTACATTTGTATAGGCATACATATACATATGATAACTATGATCATATAATAAACATTTTTTTTTATTTTGACTCGAACCGAACTTGCAAGTCCGGTCGCAAGTTCGGTCCAAGTCAGTAGGTTACATCGCGTGAAAATTCCAGGGCCGACGACCTTGCAAGTCCGGTCCCTGTTGGAGAAATATGTGACTACTTCTTCAACCTAGGCAATGTACCTATCGTTTTGCGGATAGTGGAAATGTGGGTTGTCGTACTCTTGGGGACCTCGCTGTGGATAACTGATAGTATAATAAATTGACTGAGATTTCTATAAACAGATTTTATCATTTTAGGGAAAGGATTAATAGCTAACTGATAAGACAATAAAAACAATTAATTAAAACAGAAAAGAAATATAAACTGTAAATCTTTTTGGTTTTAAAGAAGCATCCGGGTTACTCTGCTCACCTTATTTTATCTAATCATATTAATATAACTTTCCCACTTTAGCAATAAACTCAAGAATCTTAATTAGTTTATTGACCGTTTCCTGTCTAATAAACCTAATTAATTTAAAACAAGCGCAAATCTTGCTCAAGTCTAAATAAATTAATCGCATTATTAATAATCCCTATTGGAGATAGATTAACCTATACGGCGAGGATCTCTCGCTTCTAGTCGTTAACCTGTTTGACTTCCTGTGTCTAGAACCTTGCCTCAGCATCGCATTTTAACAAAGAACTACAAATATCTTTAATAATTGTACAAGAGAATTAAAGCGCATTAAGGACAAGAATCAAAATACTGCTTAGATAAATTAAACTGGAAAGCTTATATAACACAATTATATAAATAGGCTTGCTTCTAACCCGGGAAGCTGGGTTTATTAATCACATAATTAAAAAAAACAAACATAATAAATAAGATAGACAGATAGAACGAAGAAGAACGAAGTTAGCGGACTCAGATCAGGATATGGACTGGTTTATGCAGATCGTTTCTTCGTTGGCTGTCTGGAAAATAACAACGTAAGTTTGATGAAGAAAGAAATAAAATGGAGAAGCGGGGGATAAGGAGATGGAATGGATCGTAGTGTGAGCGATGGATTATTTACTGAATGGGATGAATTGATTTGAGCAGAAGGCTCGTGGGTTTTTATAAAAAGAAGAGAGAAGAGAGGAAGAGAAGGAAGGAAGAAGGAAGAAACAGGCTGGATCACGCGTGACCAAGTTGAGCAAGTTGAGGAGTAGATGATTGGGGTTGCAGAAGATTGGGGGGCTGAACGCGTGAAGACTGTCGGGACGTCGACTTATCTTGTTGTCCGTAGGCGCCGCGAAGAAGGAAGAAGAAAGCGCCGCGAAGAACGAAGAAGAAAACTGTTCGCGTTGGATTTAGTCACGTCCGCGTGAGCGTCCGCGTGGCTGTCCGCCTAGAACTCACGCGGACGTCACACACGCCCACGCCTTGTCCGCCCGGTCACTTGTTCTGTCCGCGTAGCCGTCCGCCCAAGTCTCACGCGGTCACGACAGAGATGTCCGCGTAGCCGTCCGCCCAAGTCTCACGCGGTCACGACAGAGACGTCCGCGTAGCCGTCCGCCCAGCCCCCATGCGGACGCATGTGTGGTCTCCGCGTGTGTTCGTGACTTTTTTTCTACAAACTTTGACCGGCTCTAGATTCTTCGTTATAAGTCCGTTTTACTCGCCGTTTGTTGCGTTGGAAAGCTTGTGAGATAAACTATTTGATTCCAACACTTTTTCCTGTTTTTTATACATAAAATATATCAGTCCATATCAAGACATAAAGCTTAGGAAAAACGTATGATAAGTGAGAAATATATCCTGAAAGTGCACAAGTATAAGGTAAATTAAACCCTTAAATATCTATGTTTCTCACTTATCAAACTCCCCCACACTTATCTTTTGCTTGTCCTCAAGCAAATCTTTCTGACATAATGTTTTAAACGAGTTAAACAGACAATAATCAAGTAAGGAGAGCACAGAAGAGGTAATTGCCAATCTTTTCAGATTTTAAAAGGGTACTAATAACACTAAATTTATTAGATATATTTCTCTATTTCTGAGAATAACTCTGAAATCCTACAAAAGAAAGAGAAGCAGTACCATGAAAATTCTGCTTTTAACCCTGAGCCAATCCACCATTTTTCTTTCACATTTCCTTGAACGACAAGGGGCATGAAGTAAAATCTTATTCCATTATACCTTTCAATGCCACATACTCATGATCCATAATGACGATTTTTTTTTATTTTAGTACCAAATGCACAGATACTTCAATTTTGAAGTTCATTTTTCTTTCACCTCAGACTTTTCTCTCCACCCTTGTAGCGGTTTGGGTCTACTATCCCAGAGACCGAGTACCTTAGGTAGCCGGGTGATGAGCACCCCTAAGAACTTAATAACCGAGTGGACGAGGCCTGTTTAGGATCAGAATATGCCTGTCTGGATCAGAGGAGTACCTTGCCTTGTTCTTTTTCCACCATTTCTTTCCAAATCAAATCCAGGCTCAAAGTCAAAACAAAATTCAAACAGTAATTTCCTCAGAATTTTTTTGAGTAAGGAGCAGAGTAATAATAATTTTTTTTTTTGTGTACCCTTTAAACCTGTTAATACCAGCATAACTCCCTCTATGGCTCCTTCTTTGATTATTAATCACTTAACAAATTTAAACACAGCGTCGAAAAAGAAAACTTAAGAGCAAGCTTTTGATTATTATCTATCCCCCACACTTGAACCAAAGCAATGCCCTCATTGCATAGAAAGAATTAAAATAACAGGGCATGCAAACTACCTCGTATGGTCAAAAAGCATGGTAATAAGAGATATTTAAATTTAAAGAGCAAAGTATGGATAGTGTACTCCCTAGAGTTTGGCAGAGTATGTAGTGTAGCTCCCAAACTTGAGTTCAGCTGTCGGAATGTGTAAGATATTCCTGTAATAATTATTCTAAACAGCCAGAAGAACTCAAGTTAATTCTCCTCGTTCTCTCCTCTCTTTTTTTATTATTTTTTTTATTTAATAAAACATATATAGGAATAATATGAAAAACAAAACATAAAACAAAAAATAGTAGGGAAATAATATTTAACCACTGGGTTGCCTCCCAGTAAGCTGCCCGTATTTATAGTCTTTGGCTAGACTCCCGCTTCGTTATCCTGGATCAAAAATAAAAGTAGACAATACCTTCGCCAGGAAAACGAAGTTAGCAGTAATTAAGAGCAAAACCACCTGGATCAAACAGAACGTTAACTTGGCAAATAAAATAGGAAAATGTATACTCCACAAAACCTGGTGTTTGAGGAGGTATGCCGGTAACGTAGTTCTAACAAGAGACCAGGTGGTGATGACTTTTCTGCTCAAATGGAGGATGTAAACATCCTCCTCTGTTGTTGAGGCTTATGGAGGCAGGGTGAGAGTTGATGAGAGACTGGTGGTAGCGGTGTTTCTTCCTCAGATTCGAGAATATAAATATCCTCTTCCGGTTGATGAGACTCACACAAAATATCTTCAAATTTTAATTGCTCCTCTTGTGCTGGGGATGGAGATGGAGGAGAATTGTAACTCTCAGACATTTGCTCTAACTCAGCGTCGGAGAAAAATGTCCTGATAAGTTTCTTTATCTCCTCATCAGAACTTGTAGCTTCAATAGTATCTGGCTCGAATCGATCTTCACTCCTTGGAGTCACCACTGGAGTTTCTTCTAGCGGTTCGGTCTGGAGAAATTCGTCTGGCCCTTGTGTAGATTGCTGTTCATTCTGATTGAAGTAGCAGTATCCCAAACTGAGCTTGGTACTGTGTATTAGCCTGGTCGACTTCCCACCAGTACGGCTCTCGATTTGACTGTTGAGGTGATTGATAATCCTTGACCAACCTTTGATATGAGGACATCTCCTCTTGCATGTGAGTCCATTCCAAATTGATCAACAATCTCTTCACCTCATCGTAGCCGCTCTCCATAATCAGTAACTATCCTACAAAAACAAAAATAAAAATACCAAGTAGAATAGAACTAAAAATAGAAAATAAACATAAAAACAAAAATTAACTAAAATAGAAAAACAAATATGAAACAAAACAGAGATAAAATAAAACTGCTAAAATAAAAGGTAAGTAAAATTAAAATTAAATAAAGTGAGAACAAAATAAAATAAAACAGATATAAACAAAAAACAGATACCTCAATCAAATTAAAAATTATCAATTAACCTTGCCGGAGGTCCCCGGCAACGGCGCCAAAAACTTGTTGGAGAAATATGTGATACTTCTTCAACCTAGGCAGTGTACCTATCATTTTGCGGAATAGTGGAAATGTGGGTTGTCGTACTCTTGGGGACCTCGTGTGGATAACATGATAGTATAATAAATTGATGAGATTTCTATAAACAGAGTTATCATTTTTAGGGAAAGGATTAATAGCTAACTGATAAGACAATAAAAACAATTAATTAAAACAGAAAAGAAATATAAACTGTAAATCTTTGGTTTTAAAGAAGCATCCCGGGTTACTCTGCTCACCTATTTTATCTAATCATATTAATATAACTTTCCCACTTTAGCAATAAACTCAAGAATCTTAATTAGTTTATTGACGTTTCCTGTCTAATAAACCCTAATTAATTTAAACAACAAGCGCAAATCTTGCTCAAGTCATAAATAAATTAATCGCATTATTAATAATCCCTATTGGAGATAGATTAACCTATACGGCGAGGATCTCTGCTTCTAGTCGTTAACTGTTTGACTTCCTGTGTCTAGAACTTGCCTCAGCATCGCATTTTAACAAAGAACTACAAATATCCACTTTAATAATTGTACAAGAGAATTAAAGCGCATTAAGGACAAGAATCAAAATACTGCTTAGATAAATTAAACTGGAAAGCTTATATAACACAATTATAAAAATAGGCTTGCTTCTAACCGGGAAGCTGGGTTTATAATCACACATAATTAAAAAAAAAACAAACATAATAAATAAGATAGACAGACAGAACGAAGAAGAACGAAGTTACGCGGACTCAGATCAGGATATGGACTGGTTTTATGCAGATCGTTTCTTCGTTGGCTGTCTGGAAAATAACAACGTAAGTTTGATGAAGAAAGAAAATAAAATGGAGAAGCGGGGGATAAGGAGATGGAATGGATCGTAGGTGTGAGCGATGGATTATTTACTGAATGGGATGAATTGATTTGAGCAGAAGGCTCGTGGGTTTTTATAAGAGAAGGAGAAGAAGAAGAGGAAGGAAGGAGAAGGAAGAAACAGGCTGGATCACGCGTGACCAAGTTGAGCAAGTTGAGGAGTAGATTGATTGGGGTTGCAGAAGATTGGGGCGGCTGAACGCGTGAAGACTGTCGGGACGTCGACTTATTTGTTGTCTGTAGGTGCCGCGAAGAAGGAAGAAGAAAGCGCCGCGAAGAACGAAGAAGAAGAAAACTGTTCGCGTTGGATTTTAGTCACGTCCGGTGAGCGTCCGCGTGGCTGTCCGCCTAGAACTCACGCGGACGTCACACACGCCCTCGCCTTGTCCGCCGGTCACTTGTTCTGTCCGCGTAGCCGTCCGCCCAAGTCTCACGCGGTCACGACAGAGATGTCCGCGTAGCCGTCCGCCCAAGTCTCACGCGGTCACGACAGAGACGTCCGCGTAGCCGTCCGCCCAGCCCCCATGCGGACGCATGTGTGGTCTCCGCGTGTGTTCGTGACTTATTTTCTTCTACAAACTTTGACCGGCTCTAGATTCTTCGTTATAAGTCCGTTTTACTCGCCGTTTGTTGCGTTGGAAAGCTTGTGAGATAAACTATTTGATTCCAACACTTTTTCCTGTATTTGATACATAAAATATATCAGTCCATATCAAGACATAAATCTTAGGAAAAACGTATGATAAGTGAGAAATATTATCCTGAAAGTGCACAAGTATAAGGTAAATTAAACCCTTAAATATCTATGTATTTCTCACTTATCAGTCCCAAGGTCGGTCCATTCCAGTAAGTTTCATATGTGAAAATTTTAGCCCGACCGACCTTGCAAGTCCGGTCACAAGGTCGGTCCATTCCAGTAGCTTGCATTACGGGAATTTTTCTGGCCGACCGAACTTGCAAGTCCGGTCGCAAGTTCGGTCCATTCCAAAAGGTTTCTGACGGGAGAGATTTCTAGTCCGACCGAACTTGCAAGTCCGGTCGCAAGGTCGGTCGACTCTAGAAGGCTTCCCGTCTTGTAAATCTGGGCTCGACCGACCTTGCAAGTTCGGTCCTAAGGTCGGTCCGGCCCAGTACTTCAGTTTTAAAATCTGTTTTTGGGTGTTTTCTTTACCCATTGTTTCCCAAATCTTTACCAATACTTCCATACATGTTTACCACTCATTTAGATGTTCTAAATTACCTTAATTAATCCACCAAAACTTGCTACTCAATTCCTACACAACTTACACCAATCTTCATCATCTCAATTCAACACTTACATTATTTTTTTCTTCACACTACTGCTACAGATTTGGTTTTCCACATTAGCTATAGATTTTTACCTTAACTCTTATACTCCAATACTCCCAACTAATGTCATCTTGGTATCTTAAGTACACTAGTTCACCTCCTAACTCCATCCCACTTACAAACTCATTTTCAAATCTGTTTCAAACTACAAAACCACTCATTTTAAACTCTCCAAAATCTGTTCCAAATGTACCTAAGTCCTCAAATTCCTAGATAGAATTTGACATAGTCTCCCTATATTTTTAACATTCTCCACACATTATTTCAGCTCACATATTCATCTTCTCACAATGTTTACTCAATACATTATACTCACATTTCAATACCACTACAACAACAATAAAATCCTGCACCTATACACATACTACCCATGGTTTTTCCCAAGCTTTTAAAACTCATTTAAAAACTTCAAAACTGTTACAACATCATTCCTCCTCATATACAATATACTTACACTCATTACTCGACTTATTACTCATTTTACTACTCCAAAAACTGTTACAATACTACATACAAAACTAGCTCAAGGTATAGGTGATTACCTTGTGTTTCTAGTTTTCTTTCTTCCTTTTCCTTCTCTTCTTTCTCCTTTCCTTCTTCTTTGTTCTTCCTCACACAATGCACAATACTACAACCATCTACCAATACACACTACCATTTAACATTCATTTTTGCACTAACCCTAGAATTTATATGTTTAGGGTTAGAAATGAGTTACCTTCCAATGAATGGATGAAGTTCTTGACTAGCAAGAGAACAATATTCCTAGCCCAGGGAAGGAGCCAAAACCGGCTGAAGCAACAAGGAACCAAGAGTTCAAAAACTGAAATTTCTTATAATGCAAACAAGGGCTAGAATTAATGGATTTTCGAATTTCTTTTTACCTCAAGATGATAAGGAGGTGAAGGTGCTTCTAATGGTGGACTTGAATCTTCAAATGGAGAATACCCACCGAAATGAAAGTGGCCGTTTTCGAATTTTGAAAGGAGGAATGTGTTCTCCTTTGCAAGGGGGTTACAATGGTATAATTTTTGTTGAGTTTGGCGACGTCTTTAATTACGGTTTTAAACCGTAATTAAAGGCCCTTTTCCGGCCCGCGTGTCATTGACTTTACATTACGGTTTTACCAATAACCGTAATGTAAAGTCGACACTTTAGATGACGGTTTTGGAAATAACCGTCATCTAAACAATAACCGTCATCTAAAGTGTATTTTTTTTTATTATTTTTTTTACAAATCTACACAATTGCAACAGAGACAGAATTGTAACAGATAAGCAACAGAGGGCAGAAACTGCACAATTGAACCACCTGAATCAAATACCAACAACACAAATTCATTCTCTGCGCACAATTGCAACAGAGATAACATCTAATAAAGCACCAGATCGAAAATCTGTAACATATTCAATTGCATATTCAATCTGTTACACAATTGCAACAGAGATAACAATTGCAAATTCATTCTCTGCGCACAATTGCAACAGAAATATTCAATACAACAGCTAGAATCTGTTACAGCAGCAGCAGCTAGCAATTCATTACAAAAAATATAATCTGTTACAGCAGCAGCAACTAACAGAATCAGAGGGCTACAAAGGTAGCAGTGTAACCTATACATGGTAGATACAGCTAGGATGACTCCCAGCAAGAAATAGCATAAAACAGAAGCGTAAAACAGTACAAAAACGGTGCAGAAAACTGTAAAAACAAAATCCATGATAGCAGCATCAGAGCTAGCTAGTCTACCACTCCATTCTCATAAACATGGCTGCCATGCTCTCTCTGACATGCAACAAGTCGGCAGGAGCATAAGTCTTGAATCTGGCATAATGCTCTTTAATCTGCAACAAGAAAAGGAATGGAACACATAATGAGATTAAGATAAAGACACAAAAAATCTGCCGAAAGAATTAAATACAAGACAGCGTTCGTATTACCTTGTCTATATCATTCTTAAAACTTGGGAAGTACCCGCAGAACTCGTACATATACCGCATCACGTAGTACCCGCAACTCTTAGAATCCTTTTGGGTAGGGCACTAAATCACCAAAATTCACAAATGTAAAACAATTGTACAAAGATAATAGCAGCACGAATGAAATACATGAATTACCAAACCTTGATGTAATCGACGGTCAAATCACCAAACTCTCCCTGAGGGGTTTTTTTGTAACAACTGTTACATATATTAACAAAAGCGTTTAGCAAAATGAACAAGTACATTAATTTTGGTTCAAAAAACTTACAAACAATTAAATAGTAATAAAAACTTACTCTTTGATTAAGTCTTGTGTGTTATTCTCCACGCCCTAGTGGATCTAGAACGAGCAGAGTAGCGGTGGCAGCGCAGAATATAAACAAAGCCCAGTGGTGGCTACAATGTCAAATACAAAATGAAATGAGAAATGAAGGTAAAAAAGTTAGCTAATTAGTATGTAATTTTATATTAGAACTCACGTTTGGTGATACGGCATTAGAATGAATAATTTATTCTGTTGATCAACAACATTGAAGCAATGAATCATGTATTCACAAAACCTCCCCGGGTCCCTAGTGACTGAGTCGTACGATAAACGCTCCGGGCACACCGCAGTAATGGAGGTCATGTCCTTCTCAGCACATCTCTCAAGCAGACATCTATTATATCACATGTACTATAAAAAGTTAGCCAATGCAACTTCATAGATACTTATTCTATATGTTTTTACAGTATGAGGAAAGAACACTTACTTTAGATAAGCTTGAATAATGTTAATGTTCAGATAATCTCCACACATCATCTCTCTGATGTCCTCAAAGTTGATTGCCGTCATCATATCTTCTTCGTAGTGAAACATCGACTTTGGAAGCGTCATCATGAAGTTGTTAGTTTGAGATGACTTCAACATGATCTTGTCGTAGAGATTCATCTGCTTGGCCCCCAAAACATTAACAAGTTTTTGTGGCAGTGCGAGCTTATTTTTAGGCGCCTCAGAAGTCCTGGTGCGACCCCGGACGGGCGCTGGATTCTTACCTTTCGCACCCCGACTCACTGGATTCTTACCCTTCACACACAAACAGTAAAGCATAAATGTAAAGATAATTACTAATTGATTATTATAGTAACATTAAACATTTATCTAGAACATACCCTTGTTTCTGACAGGATTCGCCGGCGCGCAGATCTCTTCTTCTCTGGGCCGGGATACGCGGCGAGAAAGCTCAGGGATCTCAGGATTCGCCGGCGCGCTGGTCTCTTCTAGTCTGGGCCGGGTTACGCGGCGAGGAAGCTCAGGGATCTATAATAGATTAGATTAGACACTTAATGCTAAATAATGCATTTTATTAGATACTAAATGGTTGTCAAACAGTCTTACCTCATCGGTGACAACAATATAACATGCTGGCCAGGGCAATATGTCTCCCTTCGCTTCGATCAGCGTGCATTTGTTGTCAAATCGCCATCGGAAATCCATCAACTATCAGGTCCAAGGTCACACGCGCGTAGAATGGGGGTAGACGTACGAAACTGATGAGCGTGAGTGGACCTGATGGCAACACCGTCCCGTAGGCCGCATCTACAGGGTGCCCGTCTAATGGTATTTGGAGACGACATTTTTTTTGCTCCTTTAATAAACAGAGATAATACGTGAAATAAATAAGTGAGTCCAATCTAATACTATTTAAATAACTTTATTTTAGGAGAAAAATAGTTAAACAAAGTTAACCTGGATGTTGGCAAACGGGTACGGGTCAGCGGCCGGAGCACAACTAGACGAGGAAGACAGTCGAGGAGGATCTAGCTGCTGCTGCTGAGTAGTCGCATGTGCAATCGCATTCAACGCTTCCTGCAGCCTCTCCTCGATAGCCCGGCGCTCAGCAGCCTGTTTCTCGTCATTAGCTTGGCGCTCAGCAGCGAACTTACGCTCTACCATCGCCTCGACTTCAGCAGCACTCATCTGACCCTTCCTAGCAGATGGCGGGAATACGTTCTTCTGACGTACTTCTCCCCCAAATCCTCTAACACGCCCCGGGTGATCCTTCTTCCCAAGCATTTGATTGAGCGCGTCGTCTTGAGAAGGAGGAGCGTGTAAGTCTACTTCTCCTCTCTGTGCCGCTTCGTACTGTCCAATTTTCAAAGAAGTTAACACTAAATTTAAGATCAACAAACACTTGAGTATATAAGTAAATTATTTAACAGCTACTTTCAAATACTTACAATTTGGTTAGCCAGTTGTTCCATCGCAGCATTAGGAAATATCCTCTGACCTTCGCTGGTCGTTTTCTGGCGTCCCAGTATGTACATCTGCACCCTCCTCGCCTCAGAGACATCCTCGATCGGGCATTCACTTCCATCCTCGTTCCTCCGTGTCAGCAAACCAGCTTCTTTCCATCCCTCGAGGCTGCCCACATATCCCCTTCGTCCCATGGTGTGGGGGTAGAGATTAGCTTCACGGTTTTGCCGTGCTTGTTCTTGTACTTGCTGTTAAGAAAGTACAACAGGAAATTAATTAGAAAATCAGGGATAAAGCATTATGAGCATTAATTAAGAAAAGAGTACACACAAACATACCCTGAACTCGGGGGTGGCGTGCCGCTCAACGAACTCCTTCCACTCCTCTTCAGTGATCATGCCATTGTACACAACATACGGCGGAGGCTCACGTGGGGGCACCCTGTTGATCCAATGCTCAACCAAGTAGTGGCGGAATGATTTAGCTTTGCCGGCCACCAAAGAAAGAACGGTCTTCTTCACTTCTTCTGGGATCTTGTACCGTTCTTGCACCTTCTTCCAGATGGTCTCCTTTACTTCTTCCAGGACTTGTTTCCATGTGTGGTTGATGCAGCAATGTGATCTGGCCAGAGTCCCTAGCATACTAGCGAACTCTGACCTGCTGCCCCCACCATACCTCCCATACTGGTCCCACAGAAGACTAATCTGATCCGGTTTCTGCAGTTTCAACCCACGGGTCGGACCTCTACCTCTGGGTCTCTGAGTAGCACTCGTAGAAGGTGCGCTCATGGAAGGGCCAACAGCAGCAGCAACAGATGTGGATGGGGCAACAGCAGCAGCGGTAGATGTAGATGGGACCGGTACCATTTGCTGCTCATTTTCCTCCTCCTCACGACAAAATAAATCGAACTCTTCATCAGCCATGTCCTGATCAGCCATGCCTGCAAGGATTGAAATACAATTTGAATTAAATTAAGCATTTCATAATGGTCATAAACAAGCAATAAATAAAAGAGTGTTAATTTCATATAAATTTTTATAGTAATAACTTACATACACCATTATCTCTCAACCCACATTCCCTCGTTATGGTCTGATCGTATATACTCACGATGACCTGTGACCTCAGCCTCTTCCAATGAAATAGGAACAGTTGGAGGTTCATCTTCTGCATCATACTCATCCTCATCAACCACACCATCCACACCAACTATTCCTCTTCTCCCTTTAAGCACAACAGACCATCTAGGATTACAGGGATCAGTTACATAAAATATCTGCTTAACCTTCGTCCCAACAACGAATGGCTCAACCGTGGGAGTAGCTCTAGACAGATCAACCAGTTTCATACCATGCTCCTCCTCACGGTAGCCATGATTGTTGTTAACCCAGTTACAGCGGAAAACACACATTTCGTAGCTGTTGTAGTCCAATACCCAGATGTCTTGTATAACACCGAAATATGATTGTTGTACTGAGACAGGACTATGACCCACGACACCGATGTCATATAAGTTTTGATAAGCTTCAAGCTCTACACCACTGTTTTGATTCGTTGACTTCTGATCCTGACGTTCTGTGAAAAAGGTGAATCCGTTGACATCGTACCCCTCATAAGAAATTACATCCAGATTTGGTCCAAATGCAACTACTTTAATCAGTTCAGGCACATTCGTGGACTGATCGGACAACACTCTCTCTTTGAACCATCGGACAAATGTCCTATTCTGCTCATTTTGTAGTCTAACGTCACTCATGTTTGGATATTGTGCTCTTAAAACACACAAGTGTTCATCAAAGTATGGTTCAACATCTTCAAGATGACTTAGCACAACTAAATGAGCTTTGTTAAGAGTGTCTATGTCAATTCTTTTCAGTTTCCTTCCAACCGTGCCAACACCCTTCAATCTGCCCTCGTGTCTAGAACGTGGAAGTCCAATGGTATCGACACCTTCTAGGTAATTGGTGCAGAAGTCTACAACTTCCTCTGTGATAGTGCCCTCTATAATACTACCCTCTGGGTGACGACGGTTCTTCATTTTCTTCTTCAGGACACCCATGTACCTTTCGAACGGATACATGTAGCGAAGGTACAAAGGACCACACATCAGAATCTCTCTTACAAGATGCACGAGGAGATGTATCATTATGTCGAAGAACGATGGAGGAAAATACATCTCCAGCTGGCACATTGTCACAATAAGATCCTTTTGTAATTTAGACAGAGTGTCCACATCAAGAACCTTAGACGAAATGGATTTGAGGAAGACACTGACGTTTGTGATTGTGTGTCTGACAGCATCCGGCAAGATCCCACGTAGTGCAATTGGCAAAAATTCTTGAAGTAGGACATGATAATCGTGAGATTTCATTCCTACTAATTTGAAATCTGTCATGGACACTAGGTTTCTTATGTTTGAGGAGTAACCTGATGGCACCTTGATGTTGTAAAGGGTACTGCATAGACTATGTTTCTCTTCTTTAGACAGAGTGTGACAGGCAGGAGGCAAGAATGTGCGTTTTCCACGTTCTTGCGGGCCAAGCTCTGTGCGTATGCCCAACTCAATTAAATCTTTTCTTCCTTTCAAATGATCCTTTGTCTTTCCTTTTATGTTCAAAAGGGTGCTAGTGATACTTTCACCCACGTTCTTCTCGACATGCATCCCATCGATACAATGTCTAACCTCCAGATGCTGCCAGTACTGTAGTTCCCAAAATATTGATTTCTTTTTCCAGACACTTTTTTCACCACTTTTGGTTGGCGGCCCGAAGTTGTTCACAATATTATCCAACTTTTTGTAAATCTCTGTACCTGTCAAAGGCTGGCGCGCCATGCTGTGATCAGTTTTCCCATCGAACTCTTTCGCCATCTTTCGATACTTATGTCCTTTTGGAAGCATTTTTCGGTGGCCCATATACACGGTTTTCCCACTATGTTTCAAGCGAATGCTACAAGTGTTTTCACCACAAATCGGACACGCCAACGCCCCCTTGATTGAATAGCCTGAAAGATTACCATAGGCGGGGAAATCATTGATTGTGCAGTACAACATAGCACGCAAATTGAAGTCCTCTTTACTGAATGAGTCGTAAACCGTAGCCCCTTCATTCCACAAGAGTTGTAGATCCTCTATCAAAGGTTGTAGGAATACGTCAATTTTGTTGCCCGGTTGCTTTGGACCAGATATTAACAAAGACAACAAGATGTGTCTTGGTTTCATGCATAACCACGGCGGTAGATTGTAAATAACCAAAAGCACAGGCCAGGTACTGTGTATGCTACTCAAAGTACCGTAAGGGTTCATCCCATCCGTGCACAAGCCTAGCCTTAGGTTTCTCGGTTCGTTACCAAACTCAGGAAATTTTACGTCTATGTTTCTCCACTGTGGTGCATCAGCGGGATGTCTCAATCTGCCATCCTTTTTCCTGTGAACTGAATGCCACCGAAGATTCTCTGCGTCTTTCTCAATGGAGAACAAACGTCTGAACCTTGGAATGATGGGCAGGTACCACAGTACCTTAGCTGGTGAACCTTTCTTACTACCGCTGATGTGAGTTTGTTGTTTCTTATACCGTGACGCTCCACATGCTGAACAGCTTTCAGCAAATTCATCCGATTTCCAAAACAGCATGCAACCATTTGGACAAGCATGAATTTTCTGGTACCCCATACCCATTGGGCACATCATTTTTTTGGCTGAGTACGTAGTCGTTGGTAAAACGTTGTCCACCGGAAGAACGTATTTCAATAGTTCCAGGAGGTCAGTGAAACTTACGTCGCTCCAGCCATGTTTCGCTTTCAAGTTGAATAGCTTGAGGACGACACTCAACTTGCTTAACTTTGTAGGGTCACACCCGGGGTACAACGGTGTTTTGGATGAATCCAACAAATTTTCATGCTTGTCTGGCGTGTTAGAGTAATGTCGTTCCACATCTTCGAGCATAGTCTCAATGTCATCATCCCAGAAATCTGGCTCAACGTTCGCTGTAACGTCTTCTGGATCACCAGCAACTGTATCATCTCCAAGTTCTGTTTCTGTGTTTGCCTGACCATTATCCCCTTCGTCAGGCTTAATAACATCGAACGCACTCTGACCATGCCATCGGATTATGTCTTGGAAATCTTTTGTAAAACCGCGGCGGATCAGATGTTCCTTAATTGTTTCAACGCCGCGATATCTCAGATTGTTTGGCAGTCGATACACGGACAAAATATGTGTAACACCCCCGAATAACGATCCACAATTAAACGACGCGCCTAAAGGTAACATGAGACGTCTACGCAGCGGTTCCTACTCCATTCGGGTGCTACAGACGCCAACCACCCACGTGGTTGACAGACCACAATACCAACTCCAAGTTACGGTCTGAATGACTGGAAGTCCCACTTAAAGAAATCCAAATACAATACAAAGTACAACTCAAGTACCGAGCATCTACAGTTTAATTAACAACTTAAACAACATGACTCATACATAAGAGAGCATACTACTCAAAGTCCTGCCATGTGGACTACCCCCATGGTAGTCACTTGCCTACTCTCCGCCAACGTCCTGAAACATACCTGTAAAAATAAAGGACTCAGCAAAACTATGCCGAGTATGAACGTGTGAAGCCCGCATGTTACCGGGTCACACGACTACTTGGTCGAATTTTATTAAGTCAATTTACATGCTATAATTAAGCAGTAAAGCACACATCAGCACATCATGATACCATACACACTCATCGGTAGCATAGCAATATCAAAAGCAACCAAGCATAACTTGCAAGTAGCATAGCAATGTCAGCACGCAAATCAGCACAATAAGCTGCTGATGTAGCAACAACAATCAAGTACATAATACAACGTGTGCGTTGGTATATTATACCATCGATCCTCACTATGGGATCATTCAAGAGCTTACGTATTGTTTTCTTGAGAAAATAGCAACAACAATCATGTAGGTCATCAGACGTGTGCATAGGTATGTTTACCAATGATCCCCACTATGGGATCGTTCGAGCGTTGTGTGTTTTCATTTCTTTTCTCTTGTTCCCATGATGTGTATTTTCTTTTTCTTTTCCTTGCACCAGGTCTGGGGATATAGTTTAGATCCCGTGACCATATCATTTTGGTGCCAATCTTTTCTTGTTTCTTAAAGAATCACTTTTGTGAATTTTCTTATTTGCTTGGTCTCATTACACATGTTTTCCTCTATTCTCTGGCACCGAGTCAGGGGTATAGATTAGATCCCCGAGACTTTGTTATGTAGGTGCTATTCATTCCTTGTTTCTTTATAGGTTACTTGTGAATTCTCTTATTACCACAATTTGGAGAACGTCTTCCTCGTAGCTAATCCTCCATTCCTGGATAGCTCTTTTCTCCCTCTGTTGTTTTTAAACGTTACTAGCCACTGCTCCGGATACTAAGGGTCCGTATCCCTATTCCTTCTCAATGTTACTAGCCTCTGCTCCGGATACTAAGGGTCCGTATCCCTATCCCTTCTCAACGTTACTAGCCTTTGCTCCGGATACTAAGGGTCCGTATCCCTATTCCTTCTCAATGTTACTAGCCTCTGCTCCGGATACTAAGGGTCCGTATCCCTATTCCTTCTCAATGTTACTAGCCTTTGCTCCGGATACTAAGGGTCCGTATCCCTATTCCTTCTCAATGTTACTAGCCTTTGCTCCGGATACTAAGGGTCCGTATCCCTATTCCTTCTCAATGTTACTAGCCTCTGCTCCGGATACTAAGGGTCCGTATCCCTATTCCTTCTCAATGTTACTAGCCTCTGCTCCGGATACTAAGGGTCCGTATCCCTATTCCTTCTCAATGTTACTAGCCTTTGCTCCGGATACTAAGGGTCCGTATCCCTATTCCTTCTCAATGTTACTAGCCTCTGCTCCGGATACTAAGGGTCCGTATCCCTATTCCTTCTCAATGTTACTAGCCTCTGCTCCGGATACTAAGGGTCCGTATCCCTATTCCTTCTCAATGTTACTAGCCTTTGCTCCGGATACTAAGGGTCCGTATCCCTACTCATTTCTAAAGGTATTGGTTTATCATTATCCTTGATAGCTCGACACCATAGTGGGTGTCTTTAGAGGTCCTCTAAAGTTAGAGAGGATTCGTCTCTTTGTATAGTTCTTTTGTTTTGTCTACGCGGTTCGTCATGTCTCACCAAAGGAGACTTGCTCTTCATTAACATTACTGAATAGACACCATAGTGGGTGTCATGGTACGTCCTCCATAGTTAGAGAGGAGTTCCCCTTTATAGCATTTTCTTTGTTTTCATAGTTCGTTGTGGTTCTCGTTTAGTTTTCCCTTTATGTAGTTTCTTTGTTTACATAGTTCGCAGTGTTTCTCCTCAAAGTTCCATAACGCGAAAGGGACTAAACTACTGTGTGCGCGCAATGATACACAACAATGATATAAAATCATACAACATGATAAACAAGCAATCCAATTCCATGCATTGATCTTAGGGTCTTTTCACACAGAGCACACAGCACACAAAGCAAACAAGCCGTGTAACACGGCAACATACGAACCACACATGTCCATACCTTATACGAAAGCACGAGTTGTCTTACACTCGAAGTCCCGGTCGGAGCTCACTACGGTCCTAGAGGTAATTAAAACAGTGTGTCAGCTTATTATTTTATGTGACGATAATTTATATCGTATGTTATTTCTTAAGTATGCTGTCACATGCTTAGTTTATATTGACTCTTAGAATTTCACATGCATTAATCCTAGGCTTAACTTACTCCTAGGATAGTTCATGTCTTTATTTACATGTTAACTAAGCCCTTTTCCCTTAGGTAATGTTTTAGGGCGTTTTAAAAGCAATTATGTAACAAGTTGTATAATATAGATATGACTTATCCAATGGGTATTCCTTCCTTAAATAAGCAGGTGGGCAATATTTTAACCCTTGTATAATGATAATATGGATCATAGAATATTCCTAAACCCATTTATGCAGAAGTCCAAAGTTTATGAAAACGCAACATAAGTTTAGCGTTTAATCTTACATTAACCTCTCCTTTAGTATGTCAACAAATGTTTATCCCTCCCCAAAGGTTTCATCGACTTAACCAGATGTATTAGTACTGTTTTGGGTTCGTTATTAAACCCACCCAACCTTTTTAACAAGCTTGGAAGTCGCTCATACTGAGGCATACATCCCAGAACTGAAACACCAAATCTGTTCATAATTCCCTTGAACTTCTCTTTTCAACACCTTGGATTGTTTTATCATTCTCCCAAAGTGCTTATACTCCTAGATAGCTGTATTAGCAAGGTTTTGAATCCATTTCCAACCCATTTCAATTCTCTTATACCATCTGTATTTCACTCATACAGAACAGCATTCACCGAAATTCTGAAGACACAATTTGTATATTTCTTTCTCATTCCTTCCTTTAGTTAGCAGTTATCTGACTTCCCAAGTTTCCAAATGAGTATACCAACTTGATTCACCCTTTTAGCAATGTCTTAAATTCAAAACAACCCCATGAACATCGTTGTACAGAAACTGGACACCGAACTGGAATTGAATCGAAACTCTGAAACAACAATCTGAGATGTTTTATTCCATCTTTCTCTTTTTCTATTTCTTGTTACTTTGTTTCTGTCATTCAATCTACCTCCAAGGTTTCCCATCTTATTGAGTTACTTAGTTATGTGTTTCAACTACTTTTAACTTCAAAACAACCCAAGGAAACAAAGACCACGTATCTGAAAATCTGTTACACAGACAAAAAGGAGAAACTGAAGTCATGCACTGCTGTACTCTTTTCTTTGGTTACCAATGGACTTGAGATTTTCCCTTGCTTACTTACTTACGAATTTGGTTGCTGGTTCATGCCTAGATTTTCTAGTTACTTAACTTAGTGTCAATTCAAAGTTTCCACCCCAAGACATACCCAAAACAGCAAGGTAATGCTACTGAGATTGCAACAGAAACAGAAGACATAAATCGGTGCACTTGTTTTCTGTTTTCCCAAGTTACTATCTGTTTTCTGTTTCTTTTTCTTCAGCCCTTTCACGTTTAGATGGTTTAGACAGGTACATATATACTGTTGTTAGTGCTTATTAGCTCAATAGCATTCCAAGGCAGGTAGTATACTAAGGGTATACCACAGATTGTTTTACTTTCAGATCATGACAACAGTTGAGAGGTAGCTCACCTAGTTTGGTGTATTTGTTCTAGCTGCCTCCCCTTGTTGATCCTAGGCACACTACGAGATTCCATGAACTTGGTAACTGAGGAGGAGATGCTCACTTGTCAGGCCAAATCATAACCAGAAAAGAATGGAAGGAGTTACAGAAACCAGGGGTCGATATTTTTTTTTCTTCACGTCCTCACCTTCAGGAGTTCTTGGAGGGAGATGGGTTCCAGGATTTCAGGGCTCTACTCTTAGCTAGCATGCATGGTCCTTGCGTGAGACAAGAAGAAAGTTAGGGAGACTAGAGTAGGGAATCTCAGGCAAACCAATAGAGGAGATATGTATATGTATGTTTCAGTTTTACCTGACAGTTCATGGACTGCATCGTTCCAGATTTCTTTGGGTTTTCCAGGAGCTTAAGCCTCAGATTGATCAGGCAGGAATGGAGGGACCGAGGAGCTTGGAGTTCACTGCTTCACAAGGAAAAATTCAAGAGCAATGTGACAGTTTCTTTTCGAACAGGAACAGTGAGACAGGAGTGATTCCGGACTGGGTCTCAATCAGGAAAGAAGTAATTCAGGTGAGACAGGATCACAGCCATGGTGGCCTGGGCTTACCTTCGCACAGGGGAATAACCGAGCTCCTGAGCTGTAGCTGGCGTGGGCATGCAAGTGAGGAGAATGAAGAGGAGTTTACATGGGGAAACACTAAGCACCTGTTAGTGGGAAGAAGTTCCGATGAATGATCTGGTGTGTGCATGAACTGAGGCGTGAGAGTTTTGAAAAAAAAAAAAAGGTTGCTCCATGCCTCTGTGTCTCTCGATTTTTTTACCGAAATCAAGGCTGGGTAAATATACTGCTTTCTTTCTTTTTGATTCAGGTTGTGTTACAGAAACAAGGGAGTCACGTGCTTGATCGAGAAGAATGAGGGAAGGTGCTGTTTGGGTTAAGGGCGTGAATCGATCAGGACAATAAATCAGTCTACATCGTAACAGGAGAAACAGAAATTATGTCGCCTGGTCAGATTCTCCATGTCCTCTTCTTTTTTTTTTGTGTTACTGTAATCGTCGAAGTACTAATTTAGTCAAATGGGTATAAGTTACCGAATTCAACACAGCTCAATCGGTTAAGATGTTAAGGGAGTGTACGGGAGGTCTTGGGTTCGAAACATAGCGGGAGCGTTTCTGCTCCTTTTTCTTTCTCTCTTTTTTTTTGTATAGGTTATACATGATTGTTTATATATGTACAACTATATATATTTCATGTGATTCTATTTTTTTGGTATACGTATATGTATACAACTATACCATTATCCCGCGTTATTAGCTATATATATATACATATGTGACTATATTTTTACGCCACGTTGTTAGTTACATACGCGACTATTTTATTATGTAACGTTGTAATATTGTAGCGTATTTTACTTACCTTAATGACTAACTCGTATCATTGCGTTCGGTGATGACACGTTGTCATGTTTTCAGCCACTTATGTAACCGCACTTATTCTTGCCGTGCATATATTATTATGATTTTATGGGTTTGGCTGTTTAGGGGTGTTTCAATATGTATCCCTTGTCTGTAGGTTTCAGATTGTTCGTCAACACCGTGCTTAACTTATCAACTCCTTCTAAAAACTTGTCGTCCAAATTTCCGCTGTAAATCCACGAACGTTCCATCTCCTTCTAGCTATTTATATGAAGGCAGCCATTTCATACCGTCACCCGTGGCAGAGTCTTTACACTTTTGTATCTTATCAACCTAAATCCATCCATGAGTATTAAATCCCACCGGTGAACGTGTTTTTAATATGTAATTTATTGAAAATTTCGGCAGCATCTCCCTACAGTTCTTCAAATGCACGATATTATGAATCAATAATATATGCATTCGAAGAACAATAAAGAGATACTGCTGAAATAATCAATAAAGTACATATTAAAAGCACATTCACACCCTAGGTGTGTGATTTAACAATCATGGACAGTCCCGACAGGGACTGCCGAAGATATACCTCTATTAGGTATATCTTGGGCGGATAACTATGTTTGGTAGTTTGTCAAACATTATATGTATATATATAAATCTTACCTCTGGTAGACGATTAGCCGATGCTAACGGTTGAGGTCGGAAGCCTAAATAAAGTCGTAGTCCTGATGCATAAATGAAAAACGACAACATTAGAATTCATCAAAAAATCAAGGTTAAATGCTAGCTAAACCACGGAAAAAAATCGACAGCATCTCCCCTATATTTCTAACGTCTCCAAATCAGTTTTATCAAAGTCAAATTCGCACGCACCATCTAGAACTGGTAACATACATAAACTTATCTTCACTGATGTATTTAGTTTACAGAAACAGAAGTCTAAGTTTTAAAACTGAAACTGAGGTCGATGTTCCTTCCTTCTGTTATTTAATTCAATCTGTTATATTGGCTAGCCCTTCTCAATGTGTTTATGTCTAAGCTATTAGGTTCAATAGTTTTTCACTTCTCTAAACAGCCCCAACATCTTTCTGTTGCCTCTACTGAATAGATTCACACAGAACTCAAACAGAAATAGAAACTGAAAGAAAAGAAACAGACAGACAGAGATGGTGTATGACTCCTCTCTGTTTGTTCACGTGTTTGAATTCTCAAACCTTTCTAAACTGTCGATCCTGTCAATTTGGTGTGTTATAAAGTTTCTAACTCAACTAAACCCAAGGCAACTTTGTTACAGATGCAGAATTAGTCAGAACCTGATCTGATAGGAAACTGAAGCTGAAATCCAAACTGAAATCAAAACAGAAACTGAGTTGTGTTCTTGCTTTCTTCCCTGTCTGTTTTTTTTCTTTCAACTGATTATACTTCTCCTAACTCCTTACCCAGTTACTTAAATATTCCATTAAGCTTTAAAATCCAGACCAAAACTCAAACAACTTGTTACAGTTCTGTTCCATTCATGAAACTGAGATATGCTACAGTTCTGTTCCATTCATTTTTCAGGAATCGGTAATATACTTGAACTTACTTTCTTTCCTGTGGCAGTTTTAAGTAGTAGCATTTTTAAAACTACACTATTATGTATTAATTGTAATACTAAATGCTAAGAATAAATAAATACAGCAGTTTACAGATTGGTTTGCAAAGTTACCGTAACTAAGCACCGAAGTGGGCAAGTAGTGTAGAAATCAGCCCACGAACTAGGTCGCAATTAACTGTGAATCTGGGCACAAATATATGAACAAGGTCAGAACATTTGCCATTACACTCTCAGGATTCGATACAAACGAGGTTAGAACTTGCAATCGAAATGCATGTATATGAACAAAGTTAGAAAAAAACGACAATCAATCGATCGCATACCCAATACGCGATAGAGACGTCGACGGTGAGACCAGTGGTAGATGGGTGGTGACCGGCGGTGATGGGAGTGACAAAGGTGGTGGGAGCGACGGCGGCGATGGCCGTTAGCAAGGTGACGGGAGAGAGGAGGCGATTTCAGTGAGGAAGATAGCGCGAAAGAGAAGAAGAGTTACTGTGAGTAGAGTGTGCAGAGGGTAGGCAAATGTTTTAAATGGACTTTAGATTACGGTTTACATGTAAACCGTAAACTAAAGTCACACTTTACATGACGGTTCCCAAAAAAACCGTAATCTAAAGTGTAACGAAATAAAAAAAAAAGCGCGATAATTATTTGGCATATGTTGGGTTTCAAACATAGGTAACACATTAATATAAAGTTTTTATTAATCTAAAATACACTGGTAAAACGACGTCGTTAACCGTAATCTAAAGTGTAATGAAATTAAAAAAATAGAGCGATAATTATTTGGCATATGTTGGGTTTCAAACATAGGTAACACATTAATATAAAGTTTTTATTAATCTAAAATACACTGGTAAAACGACGTCGTTAACTGTAATTTAGATTACGCGCGGAGTGAAAAAAATCAAATAATACGGGAAATATTTGGCGTCAGGTCAAAACGACGTCGTTGACCATCAGTCGGAGGTAGGCGTGCCTTTTTTAGGATGGACTTTAGATGAGGGTTATTAGTGAAACCGTAATCTAAAGTCCGTTGACCGTAAAGCGCGCGTCAACACGGGACTTTTGATTACGGTTTCACTAATAACCGTCATTTAAAGTCCGTCCTAAAAAAGGCGCACCTACCTCCGATCGATTATTGATTACGGTTAATTCAATCATCGTCGCTAATTAATTCCGGCCTTCCTATTAATCACGGTGTCTGTTAAAGCCGTGATTAAACCACCGTCATTAAAGGCTCACGTTCCACCAGTGGTACAGGTTTGTCTTTAACAGAAGTGAAATACCCCAAACCTTGATATGTGGTTTAAATATTAAACTATGGTATATAAAGGCTAAAAAGTGACTTAGAAACATCAGTGAACAATTTAAACCATAGTAAAATGCAATAAAGCACTAAGATACGGTTTGAGCAAAAACATGCTCTAAGCTTGGAGTGAACTTGGTTAGGACCCAAAGAGCCTACCAAGACTTAATAATATTCAATTATGATTTAACAAGGCTAATTAAGTCCTTAGGAAACCTTGGTAGACAATTAAACCAAACAAAACACAAATAAATACCTTAAAGTCAATATGGGCAAAATGTGCTCTAAGCTTGGGATAAATTTGTATAAGACCTAAAGGTCATAACTATACCTTATAAATATGTTAATGAACATATAAAACCAATTACCAAAGAAAACCAAGCTTGAAAACAAGTTAAAACACAAAAAGTGCTTTAAGGAGTCTTAAAGCACGTTTTTGAAAAATTGTCTTGTAAATGAGTTTTGAGTGGCTAAATGTCCATCATTACTCTTTAATTAATATGTGTACTACTTAGTATCACATTTGGAATTCTAGATCAATGAGAAATCGAAAATTTCACATCTATGTGCCTTGTTTTAGTGAATAGTAACTATTATAAGCTAGTTCGTAACATATGATATTATAAGTTATGTTAATGGTCAACAAAGACCAAAACACCCTTATTATGATTATGGGGGCCAGTTTTTGTAGGGTGAGTCATCACCATTCACAAATCAATTAAAGGAAAGGAAAGTGAGTAAAGTAAAGTACTATTTGCTTTATATGTAAAATATCTTAACAAAGTGAACACTCTCACCTCATTCTCTTCTTTCCTTCCATTTCCCACGATTTGACATCTCCTTCCTCCTCTCTCCATCGGTTTACTACAGCCATATACCATTCTCAATCTTCCTTCACTTGTAACTTATGATTCCATGCTCCAAAATCAATTTCAAGACTACCTTTGTCTTAGTTAGATCAAGCTCTTCATTTCCCTCTTTTCAAATCTTCAAGAACTCAATTTCGGTGCCATGGAGATTCACCATTGAAGGAGCTTGAGCTCACCTTTTCACATATTATTGTTCTCCTTTGCTTCAAGGTAAGGAAACTCAAAGAAAAATGATGTTTCCTTCATGTTTTGTGTTGTCCGAAAATTCACCTCACAATGGTGTCTTTATCTTGCTTGTTTTAGCTTCATTTGAATCTTCCAAGGGCTAGGAGGAGTCCTCTCTTGATACTTATTCAAGCTCTCTTCCAATTCCAAAGGTAAAACAATTACCTTAATGTGTTAAGATAATATATGTAACTAGGGTTTACAATGAGATGAAGCTTAAAGCTTGTATACTCATTATATTATTTGTATAATGTTTAGAAGTTGACAAGCAACTAAAAGCCTTGCCAATTTAGTCAAGGAAACAAGAAAGAAGTTTGTGAGGAAAAGAGGTAAATATGCTATCTCAATGTAGTTTAAAGTCTTAGGAGAAATGAGCTTGTATTGCTTATGAAAATGATTTAAGGAGCCAAAGGTGAATGACCTAGTAAAATGCTCTCAAGGGAACTATTAAAGGGCATATGTGTTGTTGAGTGTATTTGCAGGTTAAAGGCAAATACAATGTGGGAAATTCAGTGTTTATGATTTATGCATCTTAAGGGCCTAAGAGCCATGTTATTTAAGGGCCTAAGTGCCAAGCAATTTAAGTTTATGCACTATATTGTGATGTAGTGTAAATTTGGTGAAGTTTGTGTGTGAGGAAGTTCTTGATGGATTTTAGGTGTTCTTGAATGAAATAAGGTAAAAACCTAAGTGTTTGGATGTGAGAATATACAAGTGAAGCTATGGCAAAATT
This sequence comes from Limonium bicolor, assembly GCA_023374045.1. Classification (NCBI taxonomy): domain Eukaryota; kingdom Viridiplantae; phylum Streptophyta; class Magnoliopsida; order Caryophyllales; family Plumbaginaceae; genus Limonium; species Limonium bicolor. The sequence goes on from CM041777.1 coordinate 441,766,114, forward strand.
TGGAAAATGTGTAAGAAGTTCTAAGTGTTTAAATAAGTTTTGGTGAACTAGGAAGTGTTAAGGGTGAGCAAGTGTTTACTAGGGAAGAAAACATGTGCTAAGGTGATTTAGAGTGGTACAAGGATTTAGGTATTATCTTGGAAGTTCTAGGAATTCAATGTGTGTTTTTGAGAATGCATTAAAGTCATGGAGAAGTTTGTTTAAGGATTAGGAATGTTGATGTACAAGGAAGGAATGAGGTTTAGGTGAGATGTCAAAAAGGAGATTTAGTTAGTAAGAAAAGAAGTTGAGAGATGATGTTAAGGTGTAGAGGAAACACCTTGGTATAGTGGTCATTATAGGTGAACTACCACTTAGAAATCTTAAGGAGAAAACATTCCAAGTGCTAGGAATTTTGTAAGAAATTTGTGAATGATAAAATGGTTTTGGTGAGTGATTTAAAGAGTTAGCACATGGCTAAAGGTGTGTTTGAAGTGCCAAATGATGTTAGAACACATTAGGAGGCTTAAGGAGAAGTTTGGAGAAAATTTGACAAAGTTTGGACAACTTCTGATGTTGTCCGACCCAGTGGTCCGACCCATGGTGGGTCGGACAGCCCTGTTAATTCGATCGTTGGAGTTTCTGGAATGGTCCGACCCAGAGGTCTTGGGTCGGACATGGGTCGGACAGAAGGATTTAAAAGACGGAAGGAGTCTCTGGAATGGTCCGACCCAGTTGTGGGTCGGACGGCCCAAAGTATGTAAAAAAAATTGTTTAAGGTTATAGGATGATGGGGAATATTAAGTAATGATGTTATAAGATTACTAAGGACATGTTAAGTGAGTTATAATGACAATTTAGTGGGGGAAAAGTTGTATTAAAATGTAAAGGTAAAATAAGTTAAAATGTGAAGTTATTTAACTAAGTTTACGGGGGTAAGTTATGAGCGTTAGACTTTGAACAATCATGTTACCCCGATGCTAATAAAAGTACATGTAATGTTATCAGTTGTTCGAGAATTGCTCGAGGAACATAAGTGGACGTGATAGAGTGGACTCCGGTGATAGGTATGGTTTTCTTGCAACCTGTGTCCTACCGGATTACACCGGCTTGAATGCCAATGTGTTTTTCTGTATGTTTGCCACGTTGTAAGATAAAACATGTAATGAGTTTACAGTAATTCATTTATGTGGCGTGTTCAACTCCGATACCATTTAACCTCGGAAGTGTTAACCTTAGTTAACTGAGTCTAGGATCACATGAGAGTTTGGTATTCGGATTAAACGACCTGAACCATGGGACGTTCTAACCACGGCTATGCGTGTGTTAATTATGTGATATTTGTGTGTGTGTATGTAAGGACCTCTCTTGTATGTTTAACCCAGTTGTAATACTGTATGTTGTGTAGATGTGATAGACTCCATAGTGGGGTTCTAACTAATATCTAAAAGTAAGTATGTACTAACAGTGGTGAGGAATCCGGTTAGGCCGGTCGCGCGTTGTTTGGGAGTGGGTATCCTTCTTAGCCTTACCCTCCTCTCTGTTATGGTTGTTTCCCTCACGGGTTATGATCTCCCATTAGCTTATTCCAAAGCTTAGCTATTCTGACTTATGATCGGTTTAGGGGTACATGTGTTTGTGTGGTGTGTTCGGGTCACTAAACCCGAACCATCTTAACTTAAGTTACTCGTCCGACTATTAGAACGGTAATGAGTGTTGTATAACGAGCTTACCATGGGGGTGACATCATTCTCTAGGCTCACCAGTGAATTAACTATGTTTGGGTCGGTTCCTAAGAGAACCGTTCCCGTTATGTTATGTGTTGTTGATGTAATGCAATATCTGTTGCGATGTTATTATGTGCACGTTGAAACGTGAAAAGTGTTGTTATGTGTTGTTATGTGAGGAATGTTATATGTTGTAAAATGTGGAGTATGTGGATCATGGAAATGAATCCCAGTTTGTGATAAGAGGCGTTTAAGGTAACCCGATTAATGGATAAGTGTCGTCTATTAAGGAGGTAGCTCCATTAGAGGAGAAACACTCTAGGGAAAATGAATACCATGAGTGACTTATCAAGTAAGGATGTATTATCCGTTCGTTGAGCCCATTGAGGCGAAATGTTATGTGTTGTGTGTTTACAGTTACATGCATGATTTAAATATAATCAACCGCATTTTAAGACGACAATTAGTTGTGCGTGGCCCGGTAGCATGTGGGCTGCGGGATTACCATACCAGCAAAGGTGCTGAGCCCCTTGGGGGCTTCCCTTTCTCTTCTTTTCCTATTTCAGGTACAAAGAGCTGGAAGCCGTTCGAGAGTAGGACGGGGTAGTCGTTGTACATGGGTAATCATTCAAGTTGTATATATACAGTAGGTGTAGTAAGACCGAAATTGTTATCGGCATCAGTTTGTAAATACTTGGTACAGTTGGAAGGTATGTGTGTGTTTTGTTGTTAATGGAAAGGGAAAATAATGTGTAGTCGCTAGGGAATCTAGTCCATCAGACCGGTACAATGTTTATGTAATAGCCTTGTTAGCCACGTGGGTGGTTAACGGCGTGTAACACCAACGAGTTAAGTAATGTGATGAAGTATAATTTCCGCTGCAGATTGTTGTTATGTGTTTGTTTTGGATGGGGTGTTACAAGAAGATGAGGTTGTTTTTACAGAGGTAGATGATATTACGGGTCGGGCTTCTTGTTCCTTCCCTTTTGATGCATGTTAGTTGGGGCGTCTCTTTGTCTCTAAGGTGAGTGATATGCATGTTATGGAAAAGATTTTATCTAGGGCTTGGCAAGTTGAAGGAAACCTTAGGGTTAGGCGTTTGGGTGATGGATTATTCTTATTTCAGTTCGCTGAGGTTGAAGTAGTCCTAATAATTCTAGGAAGAGGACCTTGGTCCTTCGATGGAGGATTGCTAGCCCTAGCTTCAGTAAATTGATGGATAGCACCCACCGACCATGAATTTGTTAATGCTCCAATGTCGGTGAGGGTACACAACATCCAGCTACTTTTTTATCATATGGATTTGCAAAGAGGTTGAGGGACCGTATTGGCACTTTCATTAAATTTTATGAGGAAGGTTCGAGGGGTTTTGGCGGTTTTTTGAGAATTAAGGTCCTGATTCAGATTGGCATTGAAATATCCCAAATATTAATTACTTTAATTAATAATAAATTGATTAAATAAAAGTAATTAATGAGTGATCAAGGAATTAAATATCCTTAACATGAGTAAAGGGTAATAACATAATATTTAAATAAAATCTAAGAAGTCGTTAGAAAACAATAATGAACCCTAAAAATGACCTTGAGGATGGTTTAGAAAAGAAATATACACAAAAATAAAAAGTAATTGTTTTTATTTCAAAAAATGTGCCACAAATATTTTAGGAGTGAACACGAAGTCTTAGATTCCTTACAAGCTTATTTGGGTAATTTTAGAGGCATTGGATGATTAGCTAAGAAATCAATAAAAGACGTCACGTTTTCGCCTAAAATGGTGAATCACAAGTCAATTAGAAATTAAATACTAATTAATAGCATTTGTAAATAACAATAATAATTATTGTTTGGAAATATAAATTTGAATTCATAGAAAGATCTACCTCATTAAATGGGACAATGGGTCGCGAATGGCATGAAAAACGAGTATAAAACGAGCTAGAAATGACTTATATGGATAACGTTAAAAAAAAGAAGAATAGGGTCGACCCACCCAAAGGAACTGGGCCGGCCCAGTCAGTCACGAATCGTTGCTGGTAATAGAGTAGCCTAACTAACAAAAAAGGGAAAATTACATCCCCCACCCATGACATTTGGCTAAATTACACACCCCACCCACGTGGTTTCAAAAAATTACTTTCCCCACCCATGTGGTTTCCATTTTTTTACATCCGACAACTTTTATATTTTATTTTCAGCTTAAGAGAAGCTTAAATGTTGTCCAAAGTTGATGAAACTTTACATGGATGATGCTAAAGGGTTATATTTTGGTTCAATGCCAAATTCAAAGTTTTTGAAGGCCACATGTGATATGTGGGACCTAATGAACACACATTCACATGTCACATGTTTTATTGGGTCCCACGGATCACATAAAAGCATAAAAAACTTTGGATTTTGTGTCAAACCAAAATATAACACTTTAGCATCGTTTGTGTAAAGTTTCATCAACTTTGGACAACATTTAAGCTTCTCTTAAGTTGAAAAAAATAGAAAAGTTGCCGGATGTAAAAAAAGGGAAACCACATGGGTGTGGAAAGTAATTTTTGAAACCACATGGGTGAGGTGTGTAATTTCGCCAAACGCCATGGGTAGGGGATGTAATTTTCCCAAAAAAAATGAATGAGCCCACTCTATAACTCTCTTCACTTTACTTTCTGTAATTTGCAACCCTAGCAACTCTGCGCCTCCCTTCTCTTCACCGAACGGCGCCAATTCATTCCAACCTTTATTTCTCCCCTTCATAACATCCCTAATTTGGCGAACAACTCCTCCGTATCTCTTCTTCTTTAATTCTCTCATGGCATTTTGTAACCCTAACTGAAGAATATACTGCAGCGCCTCCACTTCATTCTCCTTCTTTCCATCTTGCTTTGCTCTCTTCATTCTGGAATACAACCAACCGGCGAACAAGGAACACCCAGACCTTTTCGTTCTCTTCTTGTGTTCACCAGTTTGGGTCCGAAAATAAGCAGTTGGCGCCGAAAAATCGAAGGAAAAGGCAGTGGCGAACTACGGTTTTACTCAAACCAAAAGAGAAAGGTATGGGTATGCTTTCCTCGGTTCTGTTTTGCCTCCTCCGAATTCCTCTTTGCTCCACCTTGCTTTCATATTCTATTTTCTCCTCTGTTTTGCCACGGTGAACCAACGGATGAGTGTTTTTCGGCCAAATCCGAAACCGTAAGGGAAAGAGAAGGGAAAATCCAAACTGTCGAAGAGCCGAAAACCTGGGAGCAAAGAGTCCATTGTTGGAGCTTAAAAATCAAAGTTTTAACCTTCAATCTAGTATTAAAATCTTTACTTTGTGTTCTGTAAAACTGAGAGTCCGAAAGATTAGGGTTTTTGATAGGTGTTTACTGATTATCAACATTTTGGGGTTAGTGTTTAAAAAACTGTGAACCTTATGTTGCAAAGGGACATTCAAAAGTAATTTTGTTTCTGGCGGACACAATTGTTGCATTTTGTTGCTTCTGTGCGAATGGAAACCCTAAATCAATTTGGGTGTCTAAATTTAGGGTTTTAAATCGAATTTAGGGTTCCAGAAATATTGAATTAGGGAAAGAAATAAATAAATTAGGGTTTACGATAATAGAAATTAGGGCTTTCGGTATAAAATTGATTTTGGGGCAAGATTGTAAATATTAGTGAAATTTGGAGTGAATCTTGAAAGTGTGAGGCGATTTGGTAATTTCTGGCAATTTAATGATGAGTGAAGAATTGGAAATTTAATTAAGGTTAGGTCAGAATTATTTTGGGAATTAAGTCAAAATTGAATTGGAGCTTGAATTGGTGAATGGTCAAAATTAAATAGGAATTGGTCAATGAAAGCCATCTGAAATCGGGCTTAAAAAAATTGGTTGACAAGCCAACCAAATTGGGCCTCGATTAACCTGGGCCAAATCAAACCAATTGGGTCTAAATTAATCTAAATAATAAAGGGTAATTAATTAGGCTCAAAATCTAGTTAGAAATGGAACTAACTTGGATTTGGGCAGATAAAGCTTATAATAGATGATCAGAATATGTAATGGGCTTAAACCCAAATTTGAATTGGATAGAAATCAGTAAATAGAATTGGGCTGTAACCCACTTGGAGGATAACAGAGAAAGTATTATGGGTCTATTCGGTAATTAATATAAGTTAGCATAGCATATTGAGTTGATTTAAATAAGGAGTTAGGATTATAAGATATGGGTTATAATGACATTGTAAGTTTGGAAACATTTATGGGTAAAAGTGAAATTAAAAGAAATTAGTGTGTTGTGTTGAGAATTTTAAAGGGTTGTTATATTATAAGGTTGAGAAATTATATGACATAGCATTTAGACTATTATCATAATGTCAATTTATGGAGTTAGTATCGATTATAGGAATTTTATAATTCATATAGAATATATGAATATATTATAAGGTATTATAAAATTATATACCAAAGTTGAAAATGTTATAACTTAACATTAGTAATTATATGGTTGGGAAACCATATTAAATAACATTATATAAGATCTAAGTGTTAATATGTGAGAATATTGCAAACTAAAGGGAATATGAAGTTCACATAAAATAATGAGATTATTATGAATATTGTAAGGTTTTATAATTCATACTGGTGGAGTATGAATATATAGAATGTTATAGGATATATAACATGATCAAGAAATTGGATAAATTAAGACAGAGTTTATTATAAGGTGGGAAATTTCATTATGTAACATTATAACATTAAAAGACTTAATGTCATGGTATAAAGGGTTACATAAAATAATAGAATTATATAATTCAAGGAATTATATTATGGGCTATAGATAGTAGTGTTGACTTGTATAAATTGACCAAGTCAACCTAATTGACCAAAGGGGGTCAAGTTGACCAACTCATAACTTAAAGGAGAAATAAAGGTTTATAATACTACAAGGTCAATGATATAATTAACATATAGTAACAAAATATATGGATGTATGTATTATATATATAATTGAAATACCCCGAACTTAAATATTTTAAAATTTTATGTAATTATGATATTCTAAGTCTAATTAAGTCCTTAAGAACATTGGTAAAGAAAGAGAAACCAAAAGAAAAGGAAAACACGTAAAAGTCATAAAACGTAAAAAAACATGTGTTATGTAACCATAGGAGGTATATAACCTTAAATATGGTTCTAAGTATATTTTTATAACCTAAATACACACTAATAATGTGTCGGAAAAAATCCTGAAGAAAATGGATCCATATAATGGGTTAAAAACACAAACGAAGCCTTAAAAGCACATTTTTCGAGAAACCCGGGAAATGTGACTTTAAGCGGGTTTAATGGACTCGTAAAAAGTATAGTCAATCATATAACTATAATTAAAAATTAATGAAAGTGTATGATAAGTGTGAAACATATAGGCTTTCTAGGGTTTAATTACCTTATAATTTGTATCAATTCAGGCAATGTTTCCCACTTATTATGTGTTTTTCCTAAGATTGATGTTTTGATAAGAACTGATGTATTTTATATGCTAAATATAGGAAAAATCCAGGGAAATGCAGATTTTACATCATAAGGATTACAACGCATGTAACACCCCTACCATTAACACAGTCATTACCGTCCAATCTCCTCGTGTTTCCCGAGTCACGCAGCGGATACATACTTACATACATCGGGTGATACAATGCCGCTAGTTACCCACGTGACTAACAAGGCTACTACTTCTACATACAGCATCAGTCTGATGGACCGGAATATCCGAGTACTACACAAACACAATACATGCTCCCATTACTTACTGGGTACTACAATACTCCATTTGATACAATACTCCATTCAGTACAATACCCCATAATTCATTACAAGATAATACACTACACATACCGAGTTTACTGAGCTCCAAATACAAATACGATACCTCCTCAATTCCACGCATACTCATTAAGAGCCTATCCACTACCCATTCCTCACAACTACACACTTGCAACTTACATAATAGTGTACCCCTTGGTACATTTCTACATGCAAGGCTACAAGTCTTATACCATTTACTACAATCTACCTTTCATTCCTAGTAATCTAGGCATGTCCACCGGTCTCTTCTGTGACTAGGTCTGCTTCGGGTACCTGCACACTAAAAACGTTCCCCCTAGGGGGGTCAGCTTACGCTGAATATGATAACCGCAAACCCCGCGTACTAGCGAGGGTACGCCGACCATTTGGTCGAATACATGCAATTCATTTTGCAATACGTACGTACATACATACATACTTACATGCTTTCATTCACAATACTACAATACTACACAAGGTATACATACATACGCGCAGTACAATACATGCTTGGAAGACAATACAAGTCAACCAATACTTACTTACCATCTTCCAGAATACACATACACAATACATACTCATTACATACTCGATACGCAATACGGAGATACGATTCTCCAATACATACAAAGGTCCAGTTAGCTTCATTACACACCCGGGTTAATCGGGTGTTCAATACTTTTGCTGCAGGTCAATGACTTACAATAGTCAAGACTAATATAAGTTAAGTCGGTATGACCTCCGGGCAGGGATTACTACATCCCACCACCGGGCTTTAGGGTGGCCCACTAATCCAGGATGCTACCCATTCAAGGGAATTGGTCCATGGAAAAGATTACAGCCAGGATTCGGATCCAACCTCTTGTGTTTCCTTATTCTCACGCGTGGCCGAAACTATATCGGACTTCTACTCATTCCATTTACTCATTACTCAAGTCAGGAGTTAGATTGTTAGGAATTAGTAGAAGTCAATACTTCATTTCCATACATCCATACAATACACAAGTACACATTACATACACATACCCTTCATTCTCATTCATACATTTCATGAATTATACAAACTAAATGTTCAAGAAGATACAATCAAGAACAAAATAGTTCAAACACAATTAAGTGCATTAAAATTCCGATTCGTGCATTTATCTTATTGGTGATCACATAAGCACACAAATCGGGGTAACCAGGTTAGGATACAGAGCATGAAGAAATCATACCGTTCACCGTCGTTTTCGTACTACCGGATTCCTTCAACGTTCAACTATTTGATTCCTATACATACATGAAGTTGTATGATCAATAATCTGTTATTGATCTACTTAATCCTTCATTGATACTTTCAATATATACTTACTACATTGTTACCTTCTTACTTGGTTATAAAACCATTCTTTTCTTTACTACTTCTTAAACTTGTTTCCTTACTCATTCACTTACTTTCTTACCATTATCACTTCATTAATGGTGTATTACTACATATATATGCTTACATTTGTATAGGCATACATATATACATATGATAACTATGATCATATAATAAAACATTTTTTTTTATTTTGACTCGACCGAACTTGCAAGTCCGGTCGCAAGTTCGGTCAAAGTCAGTAGGTTACATCGCGTGAAAATTCCAGGGCCGACCGACCTTGCAAGTCCGGTCCCAAGGTCGGTCCATTCCAGTAAGTTTCATATGTGAAAATTTTAGCCCGACCGACCTTGCAAGTCCGGTCACAAGGTCGGTCCATTCCAGTAGCTTGCATTACGGGAATTTTTCTGGCCGACCGAACTTGCAAGTCTGGTCGCAAGTTCGGTCCATTCCAGAAGGTTTCTGACGGGAGAGATTTCTGGTCCGACCGAACTTGCAAGTCCGGTCGCAAGGTCGGTCGACTCCAGAAGGCTTCCCGTCTTGTAAATCTGGGCTCGACCGACCTTGCAAGTTCGGTCCTAAGGTCGGTCCGGCCCAGTACTTCAGTTTTAAAATCTGTTCTTGGGTGTTTTCTTTACCCATTGTTTCCTAAATCTTTACCAATACTTCCCTACATGTTTACCACTCATTTAGATGTTCTAAATTACCTTAATTCATCCACCAAACTTGCTACTCAATTCCTACACAACTTACACCAATCTTCATCATCTCAATTCAACACTTACATTATTTTTTTCTTCACACTACTGCTACAGATTTTGGTTTTCCACATTATGCTATAGATTTTTACCTTAACTCTTATACTCCAATACTCCCTCAACTAATGTCACTCTTGGTATCTTAAGTACACTAGTTCACCTCCTAACTCCATCCCACTTACAAACTCATTTTCAAATCTGTTTCAAACTACAAAACCACTCATTTTAAACTCTCCAAAATCTGTTCCAAATGTACCTAAGTCCTCAAATTCCTAGATAGAATTTGACATAGTCTCCCCTATATTTTTAACATTCTCCACACATTATTTCAGCTCACATATTCATCTTCTCCCAATCTGTTTACTCAATACATTATACTCACATTTCAATACCACTACAACAACAATAAAATCTTGCACCCATACACATACTACCCATGGTTTTTCCCAAGCTTTTAAAACTCATTTAAAAACTTCAAAACTGTTACAACATCATTCCTCCTCATACTACAATATACTTACTACTCATTACTCGACTTATTACTCATTTTACTACTCCAAAAACTGTTACAATACTACATACAAAACTAGCTCAAGGTATAGGTGATTACCTTGTGTTTCTAGTTTTCTTTCTTCCTTTTTTCCTTCTCTTTCTTTCTCCTTTCCTTCTTCTTTGTTCTTCCTCACACAATGCACAATACTACAACCATCATATCAATACACACTACCATTTAACATTCATTTTTGCACTAACCCTAGAATTTATATGTTTTAGGGTTTAGAAATGAGTATTACCTTCCAATGAATGGATGAAGTTCTTGACTAGCAAGAGAACAATATTCCTAGCCTAGGGAAGGAGCCAAAACCGGCTGAAGCAACAAGGAACCAAGAGTCCAAAAACTGAAATTTCTTATAATGCAAACAAGGGCTAGAATTAATGGATTTTCGAATTTCTTTTTACCTCAAGATGATAAGGAGGTGAAGGTGCTTCTAATGGTGGACTTGAATCTTCAAATGGAGAATACCCACCGAAATGAAAGTGGTCGTTTTCGATTTTTGAAAGGAGGAATGTGTTCTCCTTTGCAAGGGGGTTACAATGGTATAATTTTTGTTGAGTTTGGAGAAGGTTTGAGTGGTCAAAGAGAGGAGAGAAGGAGGGAGCTGTAGAGGCTTCAACAAATCGCCATTTGCAAGCTTGAGGAAGAAGAAGAGAAAAAGAGAGAGAGGGGCTACGTGAGAGAGAGCAAAGGGGGAATGAGTTGTGAGGAGAGAGAGTGTCAAATTTGCTTTTCTTTACTTATTTCTTTTGTCCTCTAGTGAATTAGGAACAATAAAGAGAGTGAGTGAGAGGAGGGGAAATCGGTTCCCCCTACACACACATACACATTTTTACTTTTATTTACAAAGTGGACACACTAAGTTTGTTTATTTGCATTCTCACCCCACAACTTCCCGGTTGCTACAGTTTTTACTAACCGGTAACCGTTTTCCGGAATTTTCTCGTTTAATTAATTTTATTGGTTCTAAAGCTCCACTAACATTTATTAGTGACTATTTAGTTGACCAAAATTGTTACGAGTCTGTTTGACCCGCTTAAAGTCACGTTTTCCCGGTTTCCTCGAAAAACGCGCTTTAAGGTTCGTTTATGCTTTTAACCCATTTTAAAGGTCCGTTTTCTTCGGGATTTGTTCCCTCATATTTATTTAAGCGTAATTAAGCCTTTAAAATTATAATTAGCCTAATTAATCACTGTTTTTAATTACGGGGTATTTCAATCTACCCCCCTTAAGGAACTTTGCCCTCAAAGTTGCTCAAGGTTATACGGTTACAATGCTTGTTCATTCATACTTGTCTATGCCAGACGTCGTACATTCTTCCTCCTTACAACTCCTCAATCCATTACTCAAGATTCCTACTTTCCATGCCTTACCAATGTACAATAATTACTCAAATCCACGTTACTACCAGCCATCCAGTTCCTCATTACAAAATTTAAACGTACATGCAGTGCAAAGCTATCCCCAAAGCAATGCAATACACATTACAATCCCGCAGGCACTCAGGTCATCTAGACACAGGACTCTTATATGTCCAGCTGCCCTTGGAATAATACAATACGATACTCTACTACCTTCTCAGGCATACGCTTCTAGCAAATCCTTCATCTCCAGGCTAAGAAAAATTCTTTCGTAACTACTACTTAGAAGTCCTCCACAGCATACAACTCCAAATTCCAGTTTGTATTTATTGCTTCTACCCTATGCGTGATTCTTGTGACCACTTGAGGGGAGCTGCAAGAATCATTCGACCCTGATGTGATCAGCATCAGTGTTGAACTATCTTTCCACCCCAATTTGTGTTTGGTTTCCCTTGATCTGATCAGGATCAAGTTCGACTCCCCACATCAGATTCAACCAAACAACTAATTTAATTGTTTTCATTCTCTATCTTTTTACTCTTTCTAGTCGTGATTACGAATTCATACCACTCCAAAGGATGAAATTCAGTCCATCAATCATTCTCAATCTACTTCCCAAATACTTTCCTCGGAATTTGATGCCTAAATGCTCATTTCATCAATCTTCTCTACTTTCTTCCATTACCTTCTATTATCTCTACTCTTCCGACTAAGGAATACAGTAGTTATGAAATTCAGCTGTCCTCAATTTATTTCCAATAACATACTTACGAATACACCGCTCATGGGCTACATTCCTCTACTACTCATAGTCAATCCGTACTACTTCTTTAAGGATACAATACTTGTGGAGCTCCGTCCACTACTCATTCTCAATTGTCTCAAAATAATCACCTAGGGAACTCAATTTCCTCTAGGTTCTACATCGGTTTTATACCGACTCATGCATCGTAATGCCATGTCTAAGTTCAAATAGACATACACAATAGGAATTATCATTTCCAAAAGGGTTTCTCTACTCTTCCTTACAAATACTCTCACGTTGGAGTTACAAGATGGTTATATTCATCCCAATGGTATTCGCATCTCTTGTGCCTAATTACCACAATTACAATATGAATGAATACATATGTTTATCTGACATAAGTACTAATCATCAATTTGATTCTCATTTGTGCTATGCACATTATAGTTTCTGTGTTTTATTCATGAAACTTACATTAAGCGGTTTTCGCTCTACCCCCCTTAAAAGGGATTACGCCCACGTAATCTACCATATGTTACTATTAAACATTGGTTTACTCAATTTGGGCAATCTGAAGCGTTTAGCTTCACTACGATATACTATATAATATGCTCTGGTCAAAGGGTCTTAACCATACCAATGGTTTAGTCTTTGTACCGAGGATTCCTATATGAGTTTATTTAACTCATAATTGATTCAGTTCTAGCCTATTAGGCTTCAAGGCATTAGTAGCCATACTTTCTTACTTACTAGGTGTATTACATTTCCTAGCTAGGGCCCACTAGCTTCTGCTGCGTGACCCTGATAACTTGGGTTATTCACCCTTCATGTTATCCTTAATGTGCTATACATCACCTTTTTATCCCTCTATTGTGGACATAAGGTTTACTAGCAATGTAGTATCCTTTTACCGCTGTTTGAACTCAATGCGTTTTAGATTGTGACCAGCTCTCTGGTAATCTATTACACTTACTATTCGTGCCTCTACGATTATTCATTAAGTTCCTCCGACTTGTTGTCGGGCGAGGTTAAGTCACTACCTAGATGTAGTGCTTCCTCTGTTGTCACTAGCTTCTGAATAATACAAGTTCTTCTGATTCAGTACAAGTGTTATTTGCTTGTATGACCTTGCATTCTCAATGCGTCGGTCCAAGTGACTTTCTTCAATCTTCTTTCACCTTTTATTCCAATGGAATTCACATCTTGTGATTGTTAGTGTGCTTACACTCTTCGTGCTTCTTTGGCCTTCGGCCGCACGGTTTGTTGCTAAGCTTGCTTGACTGGCTTATGCCATGTTGTTGGTGAAAGAAAGGTTTACTACGGTTTACATTTCCCATATTCCTAGCTATCGCATTAGATCATTACTGCGCGAGTGCAATACCAAAACACTCAGTCATATAGAGTGCAGAGGCGTGAACGCTTGGCAGTAAATCACTTATGTGATAGGGATGAATATTTCTGCTTGTCATCTCATACTTATACTTCGTGTCATTGTCCAACTACTTCCTCATTGCGGTCGCTTGTTGCGCACCGTATTCTTACTCACTATACAACATCGTTTTTACGGTCTCCGTTACTGTGGTAGCTTGCCTTCACTCCTTGCCATTATCGTTGGCACCATTTCCTTATGGTGTACAAACACTAGGAGGTTCCTAGTCATATGTATGACGGTTGTCGTAGTATACCGCAATACTATCATCTTCCCATTGTGGGGATGTTCTATTTCAATTTAGGTTTCATGTGTAGGTTAGCTTACCTCACATTACTTCCTCATTCATGATATAGTTTGCCAAATAACTTGGTTGACCAAAGATGAAGTGGTTTCGGGTTACAAGTTCTCTTGAGCGCCGGTCATTCATGGTGTGCAATATCCACACTCATTGATTGTTTTGACAATTACTGTCTCCATAGTGCTGAGCATTGATCATAGGCTCTAGCTATGCGGTTTTACTTTTGCATGTACCTTACCGGGACATCCCCAAAACTTCAAGGGTTTTCTGGTCCCGTTCTCCAATTGGAGGGTATTCTATCACTAACGAGTGAAGGTTCTTGTTGAGGGGTTGTCCCACTCGTAGGTCTCATGACGAGGTTTACTATGTTAGTCTTTGTTTATGTACCTCTGCCATTTATACAATGGTTCCCACATGTTTGGGCGCATAAGGAGTATGCTTACTCCTTCGAGCTTCGATGCTCTTAAGCGATGTGCTTCTACAGTCCACAGCCTCCCGTAGGCGTAGTGGGTTGGAAATCTCATTTCCTTATTCGTTGTCTCTTTGCAGTATCTATATGCACAAGTTTTGTTGTTATGGTAGACGGAAGCCTCTTTCTAAGGGTTCACATCATCACCGCATGGTGGTTTCCTGTTAATGAGAGGTATCTTTCCTCAAGTTTCTCGTAGTGTCCAAGCGTGGACTAGGCCATTGTTGGCGTTATTACCATTCATGTGCCTCTGTGCTACCATTACTACAGAAGGTATGAAGGTAATTAAAAGCTTGTCAACTGTGTACTAGGTTGATGCTCTAGTGACAGTGATACTGAGTTGGCCATTACTCCAAGCCACTCAGGAGATTGGGTTTGAATTGACGGTCCAGTTGTTGATTTCTTGTCATATGAGACAATGCCTCTTGCAAGTCTTATTATCAACTGGTGTGGTTTTGCAACCATTTCAGTTTACACAACGTATTTGGTTTGTGGCCATTAAGCCTTATTGCTGCAAGCTATGCTCTTTGCAAGCTGCTTACACACGTTCCCAGTCCTAGTATACCATCATAGGGTTGAGGTACTACTGGGCTCCATGGCAAGTCGTGACATCACGCTTCCGATCATAGGAGCCCCTTTTAGGCAATCTAATGCTGATCAGTGTCTTTTGTAGTCTAGGGTATTTCCTGTTAAGTGAAATCCCTTCGGTGTCTTAACCGAGTGTTCGTTCTAGCTTTTGTGCTTTCATCATGTCGTTGTTGTTCAATTGTTGCAAACTCAAACACCCTTCAAGGATTGCTCCTAGGTGTTGTTAGGTTATGCTGTTACATCCGGCTAATGTTTATGATATGTTGTCCACTGTACCGTCTTGTGGTACTATACTTGCGTTGTCCCTTTTTGGGTTATAACGTCTCCCGTTCTTGGGTAGACTGTTCACGCTGCTCCTAGTGCTTAAGACTAGGTTTAATATCCTCCTCAATGATGGATTATACTTTGTGATAACCTTGTGATTGCTCTTGGGGACCCTGTCCGTTTGTTGAGCATTGTGGTGTCCACGTTAGGCGACTGCCTTACTGTGTTTGGGCTGGGTATACCTTCCGGCTGTCATGGATTTACTTGATGTCCTGAGACATATCCGATGTCTATACTTACTAGTATGTGCTCTTTGCACTTCCTAGTTCTTATTCCTTATCCTCAGATGGATTCTCTGAGTCCTCCCATACTTATTTCTTAGCTGAGTTCCTTTCCCTTGATCGTCTGAGGTGTCCAGCTGTTCTGATTTGAACTCACTCATGGTCCGTAGAACGGAGTTGACTACTTCCCGTGTTTCGTACACTACATGTATACATACGTGGGGTACCATATTGATACGTTACCACTTACCTAACTAATGTCAGGCCCGCAAGCTCCTTCGGAGTGTGGTTGTCCCACATCCCGTAATAGGGTACACTCGTAGTGCTCGTCACACGCCTAAGTGAAGTATTCTGTTGTCAACTCCTCTTGTATCATTCTATGATACTCACCGTAATTCTGTTGGTTTGGTTTCGAAATCCAAGGTTTTTAAAAGAAAGATTGTGGTTTTGGAAGAAAATTTGGGTTTTGAAATAACGGTTCGGTGTTAAAAGCAGTTCTCCATGGCTTAGCCATGCTTGAGTTCTTAACCGAGTCCAGCTTCTTGCAGACTGGTATATCCTTTGTGCAATGGTCAGGCCGTCAGGCTTTTCCAAGGTTCCATTCTTCCAGTTTTTAGGATTTGTGATCCTGTAGTTGCTTCATAGTAGTCGCGGTACATTGCTATGTACTTGCGGTGTGTTAGGATTCCTTTACATATTTCTGTCCTTACTGCACTTGCCGTGGCAAGTGCGTGGTACTGGTGGTTTTTATAGGAAATCCTATACCGATCACGGTACTACTTCTTCGTTGTTTCGGTAGCTCTGTCAACTCTTCTGAGCGACTTCTCAATGATCTCGACACGGCTGTCATAGATCTGGGTGCTTCTCCAACCCTTGGAGATTCCCATTCATTCACTTTATGCTTTTCTTGTTGCTCATTCCCACACGTTTGTTGTGGTTACTGAGCCTTAGCTTGTTTAGGCACTACTGTCGTAGCCCTATCGGTTCATATCCCGTGGATATTCTTGTAGCTGCGTAAGCTATGTCGGCCATGTATTATAACCTTTTGGCATCGTAGTTTTGGAGTTAATCACGCCTGACTATGTCTTCAGTCAGTTGGTATACCTCGGTGGTATTACCTAGCTACTACTGTCCCGC
The DNA here is from genome assembly GCA_023374045.1 of Limonium bicolor. Classification (NCBI taxonomy): domain Eukaryota; kingdom Viridiplantae; phylum Streptophyta; class Magnoliopsida; order Caryophyllales; family Plumbaginaceae; genus Limonium; species Limonium bicolor. The sequence continues at coordinate 441,782,884 of CM041777.1, forward strand.
AGACTTGTGTCTCGGGTTCCATTACTATTCCCTTTCCATTTCATTGCACGGCTAGTGCTTCTTTCCTGCTGTTGGTTGACTAGCTGGGTTTCGCGACTGCTAAGCATGTCGCCCCATGCTGTTGTAAGTTGTAGCCTCCTCACGGTTGGAGTGCTCATTCCGCCGCTATTAGGTGCGGGTATTGTTATTCAACCGGGAATCATCTCTGGAACTTCCAATTCTTGGAATCCACCATATGTCGGGTTCTTTCCTCTTATAGGAATATCTCACTACTGCTAGGTCGGGTTTTCCCGAATATGAGAGGACTTCCCTTCTCCCTGGCGTTCTTTTCCCCAGTTATACAATGGGGAATGCGGTGGGCGGGACTGGTATTGTAGGTATCCGGTACACCCCGGTGATTCCTAACTAGCGTATTTCTAACGCTATCACTCAGCCCTTAGCCCTAAGCTTCCAATTCCTAACTCGGTATTTCCTAAGCTCGGTATTTCCAGTCATCAGAGCGATACTTCGCTCTGATACCACTTTTTGTAACACCCCTACCATTAACACAGTCATTACCATCCAATCTCCTCGTGCTTCCTGAGTCACGCAGCGGATACATACTTACATACATCGGGTGATACAATGCCGCTAGTCACCCACGTGACTAACAAGGCTACTACTTCTACATACAACATCGGTCTGATGGACCGGAATATCCGAGTACTACGCAAACACAATACATACTCCCATTACTTACTAGGTACTACAATACTCCATTTGATACAATACTCCATTCAGTACAATACCCCATAATTCATTACAAGATAATACACTACACATACCGAGTTTACTGAGCTCCAAATACAAATACAATACCTCCTCAATTCCACACATACTCATTAAGAGCCTATCCACTACCCGTTCCTCACAACTACATACTTGCAACTTACGTAATAGTGTACCCCTTGGTACATTTCTACATGCAAGGCTACAAGTCTTATACCATTTACTACAATCTACCTTTCATTCCTAGTAATCTAGGCATGTCCACCGGTCTCTTCTGTGACTAGGTCTGCTTCGGGTACCTACACACTAAAAACGTTCCCCCTAGGGTGGGTCAGCTTACGCTGAATATGATAACCGCATACCCCGCGTACTAGCGAGGGTACGCCGACCATTTGGTCGAATACATGCAATTCATTTTGCAATACGTACATACATACATACATACTTACATGCTTTCATTCACAATACTACAATACTACACAAGGTATACATACATACGCGCAGTACAATACATGCTTGGAAGACAATACAAGTCAACCAATACTTACTTACCATCTTCCAGAATACACATACACAATACATACTCATTACATACTCGATACGCAATACGGAGATACGATTCTCCAATACATACAAAGGTCCAGTTAGCTTCATTACACACCCGGGTTAATCGGGTGTTCAATACTTTTGCTCCAGGTCAATGACTTACAATAGTCAAGACCAATACACATGCAATACTTACTTCTTACATACTTTACTTCCAGTTAAGTCGGTATGACCTCCGGGCAGGGATTACTACATCCCACCACTAGGCTTTAGGGTGGCCCACTAATCCAGGATGCTACCCATTCAAGGGAATTGGTCCATGGAAAAGATTACAGCCAGGATTCGGCCCTCACTTCCTTTCAACACTTACAACAGTTTTTTTTTCATCCTCTAATGCTACAGATTTTCCTACAACTCCTACCATTCAATATTTCCTCTACCAATGTCACTCCTAGCATTCCAAATACATTTCCAAGCCACTAGATTACCTATACCCAAGTCCACTCTCTTCTTACCAATTCCTACACACTAATCTTTCATAACTTCTCCAAGGCATTTTTACACACTATGCTACAGATTTTAGTTCCTACCTCCTCCATACATAATTCACTCTCCTAATGCCATTTCCAATGCCTACAATGCATTGTCTCACCTCTTCAAGTCCAACACTCATTCCCTAGGTCAAGTACATAAGTTCTCCTAGTTCCTCCTTACCATTCAACACTCTTGTTGCAGATTTTACATTCTTTCATTCTCTTACCACAACTACTACTCATAGTCATTAGACATCTCTACTTACTCCAATACACCCTTGGTTTTGCCATTCACCAAGTCATCCCTACATGTACATATTTCTACTACCAAAATTTTGCCATAGTCCCTCTACATTTCTTACTTCTCCACATATGTGTTTTCTCATCCAACTCATTCCTAATCTAGCCAAACCACAAGGGTTCTACCAACACATACAAAATCTTAGTACGCCACTACTTCCTCAATCCACATTACTAATGCACATACACAATACACTTGGCTCTAAGGCCTACAATTCACATACTAATCCTCAAATACTCAAAACTTCATAAACTTCCATACTAGTACATTAGTTTGGGTTCTTTTATTTGTTTACCCATTCTCATTATCCCAATGCATTAAATTTACCATCCAAGAAAGAATTCTTACCTTAAGCTCTTATTTCCTTCTTTCTTCTTCATTTCTCCTTCTTCTCTCTTTCTTGCCCAAATCGGCCATATGGGGAATGGAGTTACCAAACTCCATTCCCATCACCCAAAGCACATAAAACAAGTGCAATTAAACTACTAATCCTTAAATTAATGCTAATTCATTTAAAGTGTTAAAACACAATTTCTAGGGTTTACCTTTTGAAGCTTTTAAGAGGGGTTTTAGCCCTTGGTTCAAGAAGGTGAATCCACCACCATTGCAAGGTTGATATTATGCTCAAAAGGGAGAGAGAAAAAAAGGCATTACAAAGCGGCAAAAATCGGTTATGAAGCAAGGTGGAGAAAACATGAGTTTTTCATGTAGATTTTTACCTTGTTGGAAAGAGGAGACTCCAAGCTCCATAATGGTGTGCTTTTCTCTTTGAATGGGGAAAACCCATGGAGATGAAACTCATCCTTTTCGAATTTTGAAAAGAGAGAATGATAGAGGAGAATGAGGGGATTACAAATATGTAATTATTTTTGTGATTGGAGCTCAAATGTGGCTTGAGCATGAGGTAGAAGGAGGAGCTTCCATGGTTGTAGAGGGGGAGCTCAAATCGCAGCCAGAGGAAGGAGAAGAGAGGGAGTACGGTGGGGTAGAAAGAAATGGGAGAGAGAGAAGAAAAGTGAGAGGTGAGAGAGTATGTAGGGTACTTTTACCTTTGTCACTTTATTTGCTTTTCGCTCTCTTATTCAATTAGCTAGTTACATGTGTGTGTGTGAGGGGTTATTTGGCTAGTAAAAACCGGCCCCCATATAGTATACTAGCTGGAGCGTTTTTTCCGTCTTTTACAGGAAACGCTCGTTATTTTCCCCGGTTTAGATACCGTTCACTAACCGGGCCCGTTTTCCGGAATTCCCTCGTTTAATTATTTTTATTAGTTATTAAGCTTCCATAAATGCTTAATAATTATTATTTAATGATTTATAATTTTTACGGGTCCGTTTGACCACTTAAAGTCACGTTTCCGGGTTTTCTCGAAAAACGTGCTCTAAAGCTCTATTAGCGTTTTAATTCCTTATTTGGATCCGTTTTCTTCGGGAGTTGTTCCCATATATTGTTTAGGCCTTATTAAGCCTTTAGAATCCATATAATACGCTAACCGAGGTCTCGTACCTCCTATGGTTATTTAATGCTTATTTAGCGTTTTTCGCCTTTTAAGCGTTTCTTTATTTCTTTTGGATTTATTTTTCCTTACTGTTATTAATTAGGTACCATTAGGCCCTTAAATACGTATTAAGTTAATTTTAATCCCTGTATTTAAGTTCGGGGTATTTCAATCTACCCCCCTTAAGAAACTTTGTCCTCAAAGTTGTTCGAGGTTATGGGATTACTATACTTACTCCTTTATACTTGCCTAGTGCCAAAGTCATACATCCTTCCTCCTTACAATTCCCAAAATCCCTCAAGGTTCCTACATACCATACTATACCAATATACGATAGTTACTCCAATCCGCACTACTACTAACTATCCGGTTCCTCATTACAGAGTTCATACATACATACAGTGCAAAGCTATCCCCAAAGCAATGCAATACACATACAATCCCGCAGGCCCTCAGGTCGTCTCGACACAGGACTCCTCTATGTCCTGTTGCCCTTGGAATAATACCATATGCTACACTACTATCTTCTCCGGTATAAGTTTCTAGCCAAATCCTTATTCTCGGTCTAAGGAACAATCCTTCCCAACAGCTAATTAGAAATCTTTCTAAAGCATCCAACTCCAAGTTCCAATTTATATTCCTTACTCCTATCCTATGTGTGATTCTTGTGACCACTTGAGGGGAGCTTCAAGAATCATTCGACCCTGATGTGATCAGCATCAGTGTTGAACTATCTTTCCACCCCAATTTGTGTTCGGTTTCCCTTGATCTGATCAGGATCAAGTTCGACTTCCCACATCAGGTTCAACCAAGCAATTAATTCAATTATTTCCATGTTTTTCTTTTTACTCTTTCTAGTCATTCATACATCTCCAAAGGATGGAATCAGTCCATCAATCATCCTCACTCTATTTCCCAAATGCTTACTCCATGGTTCAATCCTAGTGCTCATTTCCTCAACCTTCACTACTTCCATCCATTACTCACCATCATATCCTATATTCTAACTAAGGAATACTACCTTTATAAGATTAAATTGACTACAATTGTTTCAAATATTTTACTTACGATTCCACTACTCATAAACTTCATTCATCTACTATCCACCTTCATTTCGTACTACTTCTTCAAAGGTTACAATACTTGTGGAGCTCCGTCCACTACTCATTACTTTTCTTTTACTAATACTCTTACATTGGTGTTACAAGATGGGTATACTCCTCATATGGTATTTGCATGTCTAATGCCTAATTACCATAATTACTGTGTGAATGAGTACTTATGTTTGTTTAACATAGTACCAATCATCAATTTGATTCTCATTTGTGCTATGCACATTACGGTTTAAGTGTTTTATTCATAAAACTTACATTAAGCGGTTTTCGCTCTACCCCCCTTAAAAGGGATTACGCCCACGTAATCTACCATATGTTATTATTATTAAACATTGGTTTAATCAGTTTGGGCAAACTGAAGCGTTTAGCTTCACTACGGTATACTATAGAATATGCTCTGGTCAAAGGGTCTTACCCATACCAACGGTTTAGTCTTGTACCAAGAGTTCTTATATGAGTTTATTAACTCATCGTTAATTCAGTTCTAGCCTATCAGGCCTCAAGGCATTAATAGCCATTGTATTATACTCACTAGGTATATTGTCTCCTAGCTAGGGCCCACTAGCTTCTGCTGCGCGACCCTGATAGCTTGGGTTACTTACCCTTCGTGTTATCATTAATGTGCTATACATCACCTTCTTATCCATCTATTATGGGAATAAGGTTTATTAAACAAATGTGGTATTCTTTTACCGTGTTTGAACTCAATGAGTTGTAGGTTTATAACCAGCTCTCTGGCAATCTAGTATACACACTATTTGTACTTCCACGATCATTCGCTAAGCTCCTCCGACTTATTGTCGGGCGAGGTTAAGTCACTACTTAGTTGTAGTACTTCCTCTGTTGTCAATAGCTTCTGAATTACACCTGTTTCCCTGGTTCAGTACAAGTGTTCTTTACTTGTATGACCTTGCATTGATATGTGTCGGTCCTAGTGACTTGATATGTCTCCTTTCACCTTTTACTCCAATGGAATTCACATCTTGTGATTATTAGTGTGTTGTACACTCTTCGTGCTTCTTTGGCCTTAGGCCGCACTGTATGTTGCTAAATTTGCTTGACTGGCTTATGCCATGTTTATGGTGAAAGGAAAGATTTACTACGGTTTACATTCTCCATATCCCTAGCCATCTCATTAGATCATTAGCTGAACAAGTGCAATGCCAAAACACTCAGTCGTACAGAGTGCAGAGGCGTAAACGCTTGACAGTAAGTCACTCATGTGATAGGAAAGAATATTTCTGTGTGTCATCTCATACTTATACTCCGTGTTATTGCTTAACTATTCCCTCATAGCGGTCGCCTGTTGCGCACCGTATTCTTACTCATTGTACAACATTGCTTTTATTGTTTCTGTTACTGTGGTAGTTCCTTTTTACTTAGTGACATTGTCATTGTCACCATTTCCTTATGGTGTAAATACACTAGGAGTTTCCTGTGTTTGTGTGTATGACGGTTGTCGTAGCATACGGCAATCTTATTATCTTCCCAATGTGGAGATGTCTTATTCCACTTAGGTTTTATGTGTAGGTTAACTTACCTCACATTCTATCATCATTTGTGATCCAATTTACCAAGTATCTTGGTTGACCAAGGATGAGATAACTCATCGGGTCATAAGCTCTCGTGAGCGTTAGTCATTCATGGTGTTCAATGTGTATTCACATTAATTGCTTTGATAATTATTGCCTTTCAGTGCTGAGCATTGGTTTAGGCTCTGGCTGTGTAATTGGCTTGTATGTATATTACCAGGACATCCCATGAAACTTCAAGGGTTTTCTGGTCCCGTTCTCCAATTGGAGGGTATTCCATCACTGACAAGTGAAGGTTCTTGTTGAGGGGTTTGTCTCCACTCATAGGTCTAATGACAAGGTTTGCTATGTAGGTGTTTACACAATGGTTCACCACATGCTTGGGTACATATGGAGTATGCTTACTCCTTAAGTCGTAATGGTTTGGAAATCTGATTTCCTTATTCCATCACCCCTTGGCAATATCTATTGCGTGGTTTATTGTTATAGTAAGTGGAAGCCTTTTCTAAGGGTTCACATCATCACCTCATTTGTGATCTTCCGTTGACGAGGGGTACCTTCCCTTGGGTTTCTCGTAGTGTCCAAGTGTGGACTAGGCCGATGTTGGCATTATTATGATTCTCATGCCTCTGTGCTACCATTGCTACAGAAGGCATGGCGGTAATTAAGAACTCCGTCAACTGTATACTAGGCTGATGCTCTAGTGACAGTGACATTGAGTTGGCCATTACTCCAAGCCACTCAGAATGTTGGGTTTGAATTTATGGTCCAGTTGTTGATTTCTTGTCGTATGAGGCAATCCCTCTTGCAAGTCTTGTTAGTATTGGTGTGGGTTTTGCAACCGCTTACGGTTACACACGTAGTTGGTTGATGGCTTTTAAGCCGTATTGCTGCGAGCTATGCTCTTTGCAAGCTGCTTATGCATGTTTCCACTCCTTGTATACCGTCATAGGTTGGAGGTATTATTGGGCTCCATGGTAAGTCGTGACATCACGCTTCCGTTCATAGGAGACCCTTTAGGTAATCTGATGTTAATAGGTGTCTCTCAATATCTTAGGGCATTTCCCGTTAAGTGAAATCCCTTCGGGTCCCAACCGAGTGTTCATTCTAACTTTCGTGCTTTTATCATGTCGCTGTTGTTCGACTGTTGTCCATCTAGTCACCCTCAAGGATTGCTCCTGGGTGCTGTTAAATTATGTCGTTACTTCCGGCTGATGGTTATGATATATTGTCCACTGTACCATCTTGTGGTATCGTTCTCGAGTTGTCCCTTCTTGGGTCATGACGTCTCCCATCCTTGGGTAGACTGTTTATGCTTGTTCCTAGTACTTGAGACTAGGTTTGAATATCCTCTCCGGTTATGGATTGTGCTTCGTAGTAATTTTGTGATTGCTCTTGGGAATTCCGCCCCGTCTGTTGAGTATTGTTAGGTTCACGTTAGGCATTCGCCTTAATGTGTTTAGGCTGGGCATTCCATCCAGCTGTCAGGTAATTGCTTGGATTATTTGAGACATATCCAATGTCTATACTTGCTAGCATGTGCTCTTTGCACTTCCTAGTTCTTATTCCTCATCTTCAGATGGATTCTCTGAATTCCTTTATGCTTGATTCTCTGAGGTGTCCAGCTGTCCTGGGTTGAACTTACTGATGGTCCGTAGAACGGAGTCGACTACTTCCCGTGTGTCGTACACTACATGTATACATACGTGGGGTACCATGTTGATACGTTACCACTTACCCAACTATATGTCGGGCCCGCAAGCTCCTTCGGAGTGCGGTTGTCCCACATCCCGTAGCGGGTACACTCGTAGTGTTCGGCACACGCCTAGGTGAAGTATTCTATTGTCGACTCCTCTTGTATCATTCTTTGATACTCACCGTAATGCTGTTGGTCTGGTTTTAAAATCCAAGGTTTTAAAGAGAGGGTTGTGGTTTTGAAAAGGAAAATTTTGAGTTTTAAAACAATGGTTCGGTGTTAAAAGAAATCTCTCATGGCATAGCCATGTTTGAGGTCTTGTCCAAGTCTAGCTTCTTGCTGACTGGTATGTTCTAATTACAGTGGTCGGGCCGTTAGGCCTTTCCAAGGTTCCATTCCTTCAGTTTTAGGATGTTTATTCCTGTGGTTGTTTCGTTACGGTCACCGTACATTACTATGTACTTGTGACGTATTAGTGTTCCTTTACATATCTCTGTCTTTACTGCACTTGCCTTGGCAAGTGCGCGGTATCGGTGGTTTTTGGATAATCCTATACCAATCTTGGTATGGTTTCTGCTTGTATTTAATAGTCTTGTTGACCTTTCCCTTGATCTTGTTGATCTACAATTGGTATACTCGCTCCTTTAGGTAGCTTCTTAATGATCTTGACGTGATTGTTGATAATTGGGATGTTTCTCCAATCCTTGGAGACTCCCATTCTATTTGGTTTAGTGTCGTTCCTTGTGGCTCGTTCCCACACATTTGTGGTGGTTACTGAGCCTACCTTGTTTAGGCACTACTCTTGTAGTCCTATCGGATTATATCCCGTGGATGTTCTTGTAGCTGTGTAAGCCATGCTGGCCAGGTACTGTAACCTCTTTGGCGTTGTGGTTTTGGAGTTAACCGTTCCTGACTATGTCCTTAGTCATCTAGCATACCGTTGGTGGTAATATTCAAGTATTACTATCTCGTAGACTTGTGTCTCGGGTTCTGTTATTACTCCTTTTTCCATTTCATTGCACAGTTAGTGCTTCTTTTCTGCTGCTGGTTGTCTAGCTAGGTCTCGCGACTGCTAAGCACGTCGCCCCATGCTGTTGTAAGTTGCAGCCTCCTCGTGGTTGGAGTGCTCGTTCAACCGCTGTTGAGTGCGGGTATTGTGGTTTAACCGGGATCCATTTCCGGCTTCCAATCCTTGGAATTTACTATACGTCGGTTCTTGTTTACTGGGTGATTGCTTCACAACTGCCAGACCGGGTTTCCCCGAGTATGAGAGGACTTTCCTTCTCTCTGGCGTCCTTTCCCAAGTTATACAATGGGGTTCGCGGCGGGCGGGACTGGTATTGTAGGCATCCGGTACTCACCGGTAGTTCCTAACTAGCATATCTCTAATGCTAACACTCAGCCCTTAGCCCTAAGCTTCTAATTCCTAACTCGGTATTCCTAAGCTCGGTATTTCCAGTCATCAGAGCGATACTTTGCTCTGATACCACTTTTTGTAACACCCCTACCATTAATACATGCTTACCGTCAATCTCCTTACACGTCAGATACACGCAGCGGATACTTACTTACATACTATGGGTGATACAATGCCGTTAACCACCCACGTGGCTAACAAGGCTACTACTACTGTTTACAGCATCGGTCTGATGGACCGGAATTCCGAGTACTACAAATCTACAATACATTCTCCATTTACCAAATACTACTACAATCTTCCTTCAATACAATACTCCAAGTACAATACAATATAATCTACATACCGAGTTTACTAAGGTCCTTATACAAGTGTAATATCTCTTCCAAGTTCATACATACTCTCTAAGAGTCTACATCTACCCATTTTCTCACAACTACTTACTTTCTAAGTACTAGGGTGTGCCTCCGGTCTCTTCCTTGACCATATTCGCTTCGGGCACCTGCACACTAAAAAATGTCCCCCGAAGGGGTCAGCTTTCGCTGAGCATGATAACCGCATACCCCCGTACTAGTGAGGGTACGCCGACCATTGGTCGTATACATGCGGTTTATTATTCAAACATACATGCATACATGCTCTTATACACAATACAAGAATACTTACGCAAGCATACATACATACACTTCATTGCATACAGGGAATACAATATAACCATCCAATACATACTTACCTTCTTCCGAATACACATACTCAGTACATACACAAGTACAGTTCTTGTTAGCTTCATTGGTCCACCCGGGTTAATCGGGTGGAGATTACTCTTTTACTCATTATTCCATACATACGCATACATACTCATACCATACTCATACTACTCATACTCATACTCATACTCATACATACTTACTTCTTACTCTTACTCATGTTAAGCTGGTATGGCCTCTGGGCAGGGACTACACCGTCCCACCACCAGGCTTTACTTGGTTCACTAGTCCAGGATGCTACCCACTTAAGGGATTTGGGCCGTGGACCAGCTTACGAACCAGGAATCGGATCCAACCTCTTGTGTCTCCTCATCCTCACGCGTGGCCGAAGCTATATCGGACTTGTACTCATTCCAATTTACTCACTTAAGTTAGGAGTTAGATAGTTAGGAATTAGCACAAGTCAACATCCAAGCCACAATAATACAATACACATATACACATACATACGAGGTACAATACATTACGCAAGTACAATACGAGGTTCGAATACCATTCATCATCATTCATATATTTCATGAATTATACAAACTAGTGCTCAAGACAATAAATATCAAGCACAACATAAGTCAAGCACAGGTAAGTGCAATATAGTCCGATTCATGCATTTATCTTATTTAGGTGGTCAAATAAGCACACAAATCGGGGTAACCAGATTAGGATACAGGGCATGAAGAAATCATACCTTTCACCGTTGTACTTGTATCCCAACGTTCCTCCGGTGTTCACAATCACAGCCTAGGATATGCATACAATTGAATGATTAATCTACCATTATTAATCTTAACTCAACTACTTTTGTGTTTGCTAATCCGTACTTACTAAGGCTTTACATTCCTTACACTTATATTTCATTTTACTTACTTCCTATTACTTGCCCATATTTTACATACCCATATAATACATATGTATAGGTGGGTATACATATATATATATACTAGTTATAAGCTTACTGTTTTTTTTTTGTAAGTATAGGGCCGTCCGACCCACTGTCCGACCCAAGCCCTGGGTCGGACCATTCCAGTAAGATTCGTTCCCAGAAATTACCCTGTCCGACCCAGCACTATTCCGTCCGACCCATACTCTCTGGGTCGGACCATTCCAGAAGGTTTTGGTCCTGTCGTCCAAGCTCCGTCCGACCCACGTCCGACCCAACGTCTGGGTCGGACGAAGTCAGAAACTTCGACGACGGAAAAATTTTAGCCTGTCCGACCCACGTCCGATCCACGGCTCTGGGTCGGACCATTCCAGAAAGTTTACATCTCGTTGTTTAAGCCCTATCCGTCCGACCCACGTCCGATCCAGACTCTGGGTCGGACGGGTCCAGAACCTTGTTACAGATTTTGTTTTGCCTTGCCAATTTCACTCATTGCTTCCCCAATCTTCCTACATATATCCTAACATGTTTTTGTACTATTTAAACATTCTAAATCACCTTAATTCATCCACCAATTCCATCACTAAATCCATCAAACAACTTACATAATTCCCTCACTTCCTTTCAACACTTACAACAGTTTTTTTTTTCATCCTCTAATGCTACAGATTTTCCTACAACTCCTACCATTCAATATTTCCTCTACCAATGTCACTCATAGCATTCCAAATACATTTCCAAGCCACTACATTACCTATACCCAAGTCCACTCTCTTCTTACCAATTCCTACACACTAATCTTTCCTAACTTCTCCAAGGCATTTTTACACACTATGCTACAGATTTTAGTTCCTACCTCCTCCATACATAATTCACTCTCCTAATGCCATTTCCAATGCCTACAATGCATTGTCTCACCTCTTCAAGTCCAACACTCATTCCCTAGGTCAAGTACATAAGTTCTCCTAGTTCCTCCGATACCATTCAACACTCTTGTTGCAGATTTTACATTCTTTCATTCTCTTACCACAACTACTACTCATAGTCATTAGACATCTCTACTTACTCCAATACACCCTTGGTTTTGCCATTCACCAAGTCATCCCTACATGTACATATTTCTACCAAAATTTTGCCATAGTCCCTCTACATTTCTTACTTCTCCACATATGTGTTTTCTCATCCAACTCATTCCTAATCTAGCCAAACCACAAGGGTTCTACCAGCACACATACAAAATCTTAGTACGCCACTACTTCCTCAATCCACATTACTAATGCACATACACAATACACTTGGCTCTAAGGCCTACAATTCACATACTAATCCTCAAATACTCAAAACTTCATAAACTTCCATACTAGTACATTAGTTTGGGTTCTTTTATTTGTTTACCCATTCTCATTATCCCAATGCATTAAATTTACCATCCAAGAAAGAATTCTTACCTTAAGCTCTTATTTCCTTCTTTCTTCTTCATTTCTCCTTCTTCTCTCTTTCTTGCCCAAATCGGCCATATGGGGAATGGAGTTACCAAACTCCATTCCCATCACCCAAAGCACATAAAACAAGTGCAATTAAACTACTAATCCTTAAATTAATGCTAATTCATTTAAAGTGTTAAAACACAATTTCTAGGGTTTACCTTTTGAAGCTTTTAAGAGGGGTTTTAGCCCTTGGTTCAAGAAGGTGAATCCACCACCATTGCAAGGTTGATATTATGCTCAAAAGGGAGAGAGAAAACAAGGCATTACAAAGCGGCAAAAATCGGTTATAAGCAAGGTGGAGAAACATGAGTTTTTCATGTAGATTTTTACCTTGTTGGAAAGAGGAGACTCCAAGCTCCATAATGGTGTGCTTTTCTCTTTGAATGGGGAAAACCCATGGAGATGAAACTCATCCTTTTCGAATTTTGAAAAGAGGAATGATAGAGGAGAATGAGGGGATTACAAATATGTAATTATTTTTGTGATTGGAGCTCAAATGTGGCTTGAGCATGAGGTAGAAGGAGGAGCTTCCATGGTTGTAGAGGGGGAGCTCAAATCGCAGCCAGAGGAAGGAGAAGAGAGGGAGTACGGTGGGGTAGAAAGAAATGGAGAGAGAGAAGAAAAGTGAGAGGTGAGAGAGTATGTAGGGTACTTTTACCTTTGTCACTTTATTTGCTTTTCGCTCTCTTATTCAATTAGCTAGTTACATGTGTGTGTGAGGGGTTATTTGGCTAGTAAAAACTGGCCCCCATATAGTATACTAGCTGGAGCGTTTTTTTCGTCTTTTACAGGAAACGCTCGTTATTTTCCCCGGTTTAGATACCGTTCACTAACCGGGCCCGTTTTCCGGAATTCCCTCGTTTAATTATTTTTATTAGTTATTAAGCTTCCATAAATGCTTAATAATTATTATTTAATGATTTATAATTTTTACGGGTCCGTTTGACCACTTAAAGTCACGTTTCCGGGTTTTCTCGAAAAACGTGCTCTAAAGCTCTATTAGCGTTTTAATTCCTTATTTGGATCCGTTTTCTTCGGGAGTTGTTCCCATATATTGTTTAGGCCTTATTAAGCCTTTAGAATCCATATAATACGCTAACCGAGGTCTCGTACCTCCTATGGTTATTTAATGCTTATTTAGCGTTTTTCGCCTTTTAAGCGTTTCTTTCTTATTTCTTTTGGATTTATTTTTCCTTACTGTTATTAATTAGGTACCATTAGGCCCTTAAATACGTATTAAGTTAATTTTAATCCCTGTATTTAAGTTCGGGGTATTTCAATCTACCCCCCTTAAGAAACTTTGTCCTCAAAGTTGTTCGAGGTTATGGGATTACTATACTTACTCCTTTATACTTGCCTAGTGCCAAAGTCATACATCCTTCCTCCTTACAATTCCCAAAATCCCTCAAGGTTCCTACATACCATACTATACCAATATACGATAGTTACTCCAATCCGCACTACTACTAACTATCCGGTTCCTCATTACAGAGTTCATACATACATACAGTGCAAAGCTATCCCCAAAGCAATGCAATACACATACAATCCCGCAGGCCCTCAGGTCGTCTCGACACAGGACTCCTCTATGTCCTGTTGCCCTTGGAATAATACCATATGCTACACTACTATCTTCTCCGGTATAAGTTTCTAGCCAAATCCTTATTCTCGGTCTAAGGAACAATCCTTCCCAACAGCTAATTAGAAATCTTTCTAAAGCATCCAACTCCAAGTTCCAATTTATATTCCTTACTCCTATCCTATGTGTGATTCTTGTGACCACTTGAGGGGAGCTTCAAGAATCATTCGACCCTGATGTGATCAGCATCAGTGTTGAACTATCTTTCCACCCCAATTTGTGTTCGGTTTCCCTTGATCTGATCAGGATCAAGTTCGACTTCCCACATCAGGTTCAACCAAGCAATTAATTCAATTATTTCCATGTTTTATCTTTTTACTCTTTCTAGTCATTCATACATCTCCAAAGGATGGAATCAGTCCATCAATCATCCTCACTCTATTTCCCAAATGCTTACTCCATGGTTCAATCCTAGTGCTCATTTCCTCAACCTTCACTACTTCCATCCATTACTCACCATCATATCCTATATTCTAACTAAGGAATACTACCTTTATAAGATTAAATTGACTACAATTGTTTCAAATATTTTACTTACGATTCCACTACTCATAAACTTCATTCATCTACTATCCACCTTCATTTCGTACTACTTCTTCAAAGGTTACAATACTTGTGGAGCTCCGTCCACTACTCATTACTTTTCTTTTACTAATACTCTTACATTGGTGTTACAAGATGGGTATACTCCTCATATGGTATTTGCATGTCTAATGCCTAATTACCATAATTACTGTGTGAATGAGTACTTATGTTTGTTTAACATAGTACCAATCATCAATTTGATTCTCATTTGTGCTATGCACATTACGGTTTAAGTGTTTTATTCATAAAACTTACATTAAGCGGTTTTCGCTCTACCCCCCTTAAAAGGGATTACGCCCACGTAATCTACCATATGTTATTATTATTAAACATTGGTTTAATCAGTTTGGGCAAACTGAAGCGTTTAGCTTCACTACGGTATACTATAGAATATGCTCTGGTCAAAGGGTCTTACCCATACCAACGGTTTAGTCTTGTACCAAGAGTTCTTATATGAGTTTATTTAACTCATCGTTAATTCAGTTCTAGCCTATCAGGCCTCAAGGCATTAATAGCCATTGTATTATACTCACTAGGTATATTGTCTCCTAGCTAGGGCCCACTAGCTTCTGCTGCGCGACCCTGATAGCTTGGGTTACTTACCCTTCGTGTTATCATTAATGTGCTATACATCACCTTCTTATCCATCTATTATGGGAATAAGGTTTATTAAACAAATGTGGTATTCTTTTACCGTGTTTGAACTCAATGAGTTGTAGGTTTATAACCAGCTCTCTGGCAATCTAGTATACACACTATTTGTACTTCCACGATCATTCGCTAAGCTCCTCCGACTTATTGTCGGGCGAGGTTAAGTCACTACTTAGTTGTAGTACTTCCTCTGTTGTCAATAGCTTCTGAATTACACCTGTTTCCCTGGTTCAGTACAAGTGTTCTTTACTTGTATGACCTTGCATTGATATGTGTCGGTCCTAGTGACTTGATATGTCTCCTTTCACCTTTTACTCTCCAATGGAATTCACATCTTGTGATTATTAGTGTGTTGTACACTCTTCGTGCTTCTTTGGCCTTAGGCCGCACTGTATGTTGCTAAATTTGCTTGACTGGCTTATGCCATGTTTATGGTGAAAGGAAAGATTTACTACGGTTTACATTCTCCATATCCCTAGCCATCTCATTAGATCATTAGCTGAACAAGTGCAATGCCAAAACACTCAGTCGTACAGAGTGCAGAGGCGTAAACGCTTGACAGTAAGTCACTCATGTGATAGGAAAGAATATTTCTGTGTGTCATCTCATACTTATACTCCGTGTTATTGCTTAACTATTCCCTCATAGCGGTCGCCTGTTGCGCACCGTATTCTTACTCATTGTACAACATTGCTTTTATTGTTTCTGTTACTGTGGTAGTTCCTTTTTACTTAGTGACATTGTCATTGTCACCATTTCCTTATGGTGTAAATACACTAGGAGTTTCCTGTGTTTGTGTGTATGACGGTTGTCGTAGCATACGGCAATCTTATTATCTTCCCAATGTGGAGATGTCTTATTCCACTTAGGTTTTATGTGTAGGTTAACTTACCTCACATTCTATCATCATTTGTGATCCAATTTACCAAGTATCTTGGTTGACCAAGGATGAGATAACTCATCGGGTCATAAGCTCTCGTGAGCGTTAGTCATTCATGGTGTTCAATGTGTATTCACATTAATTGCTTTGATAATTATTGCCTTTCAGTGCTGAGCATTGGTTTAGGCTCTGGCTGTGTAATTGGCTTGTATGTATATTACCAGGACATCCCATGAAACTTCAAGGGTTTTCTGGTCCCGTTCTCCAATTGGAGGGTATTCCATCACTGACAAGTGAAGGTTCTTGTTGAGGGGTTTGTCTCCACTCATAGGTCTAATGACAAGGTTTGCTATGTAGGTGTTTACACAATGGTTCACCACATGCTTGGGTACATATGGAGTATGCTTACTCCTTAAGTCGTAATGGTTTGGAAATCTGATTTCCTTATTCCATCACCCCTTGGCAATATCTATTGCGTGGTTTATTGTTATAGTAAGTGGAAGCCTTTTCTAAGGGTTCACATCATCACCTCATTTGTGATCTTCCGTTGACGAGGGGTACCTTCCCTTGGGTTTCTCGTAGTGTCCAAGTGTGGACTAGGCCGATGTTGGCATTATTATGATTCTCATGCCTCTGTGCTACCATTGCTACAGAAGGCATGGCGGTAATTAAGAACTCCGTCAACTGTATACTAGGCTGATGCTCTAGTGACAGTGACATTGAGTTGGCCATTACTCCAAGCCACTCAGAATGTTGGGTTTGAATTTATGGTCCAGTTGTTGATTTCTTGTCGTATGAGGCAATCCCTCTTGCAAGTCTTGTTAGTATTGGTGTGGGTTTTGCAACCGCTTACGGTTACACACGTAGTTGGTTGATGGCTTTTAAGCCGTATTGCTGCGAGCTATGCTCTTTGCAAGCTGCTTATGCATGTTTCCACTCCTTGTATACCGTCATAGGTTGGAGGTATTATTGGGCTCCATGGTAAGTCGTGACATCACGCTTCCGTTCATAGGAGACCCTTTAGGTAATCTGATGTTAATAGGTGTCTCTCAATATCTTAGGGCATTTCCCGTTAAGTGAAATCCCTTCGGATCCCAACCGAGTGTTCATTCTAACTTTCGTGCTTTTATCATGTCGCTATTGTTCGACTGTTGTCCATCTAGTCACCCTCAAGGATTGCTCCTGGGTGCTGTTAAATTATGTCGTTACTTCCGGCTGATGGTTATGATATATTGTCCACTGTACCATCTTGTGGTATCGTTCTCGAGTTGTCCCTTCTTGGGTCATGACGTCTCCCATCCTTGGGTAGACTGTTTATGCTTGTTCCTAGTACTTGAGACTAGGTTTGAATATCCTCTCCGATTATGGATTGTGCTTCGTAGTAATTTTGTGATTGCTCTTGGGAATTCCGCCCCGTCTGTTGAGTATTGTTAGGTTCACGTTAGGCATTCGCCTTAATGTGTTTAGGCTGGGCATTCCATCCAGCTGTCAGGTAATTGCTTGGATTATTTGAGACATATCCAATGTCTATACTTGCTAGCATGTGCTCTTTGCACTTCCTAGTTCTTATTCCTCATCTTCAGATGGATTCTCTGAATTCCTTTATGCTTGATTCTCTGAGGTGTCCAGCTGTCCTGGGTTGAACTTACTGATGGTCCGTAGAACGGAGTCGACTACTTCCCGTGTGTCGTACACTACATGTATACATACGTGGGGTACCATGTTGATACGTTACCACTTACCCAACTATATGTCGGGCCCGCAAGCTCCTTCGGAGTGCGGTTGTCCCACATCCCGTAGCGGGTACACTCGTAGTGTTCGGCACACGCCTAGGTGAAGTATTCTATTGTCGACTCCTCTTGTATCATTCTTTGATACTCACCGTAATGCTGTTGGTCTGGTTTTAAAATCCAAGGTTTTAAAGAGAGGGTTGTGGTTTTGAAAAGGAAAATTTTGAGTTTTAAAACAATGGTTCGGTGTTAAAAGAAATCTCTCATGGCATAGCCATGTTTGAGGTCTTGTCCAAGTCTAGCTTCTTGCTGACTGGTATGTTCTAATTACAGTGGTCGGGCCGTTAGGCCTTTCCAAGGTTCCATTCCTTCAGTTTTAGGATGTTTATTCCTGTGGTTGTTTCGTTACGGTCACCGTACATTACTATGTACTTGTGACGTATTAGTGTTCCTTTACATATCTCTGTCTTTACTGCACTTGCCTTGGCAAGTGCGCGGTATCGGTGGTTTTTGGATAATCCTATACCAATCTTGGTATGGTTTCTGCTTGTATTTAATAGTCTTGTTGACCTTTCCCTTGATCTTGTTGATCTACAATTGGTATACTCGCTCCTTTAGGTAGCTTCTTAATGATCTTGACGTGATTGTTGATAATTGGGATGTTTCTCCAATCCTTGGAGACTCCCATTCTATTTGGTTTAGTGTCGTTCCTTGTGGCTCGTTCCCACACATTTGTGGTGGTTACTGAGCCTACCTTGTTTAGGCACTACTCTTGTAGTCCTATCGGATTATATCCCGTGGATGTTCTTGTAGCTGTGTAAGCCATGCTGGCCAGGTACTGTAACCTCTTTGGCGTTGTGGTTTTTGGAGTTAACCGTTCCTGACTATGTCCTTAGTCATCTAGCATACCGTTGGTGGTAATATTCAAGTATTACTATCTCGTAGACTTGTGTCTCGGGTTCTGTTATTACTCCTTTTTCCATTTCATTGCACAGTTAGTGCTTCTTTTCTGCTGCTGGTTGTCTAGCTAGGTCTCGCGACTGCTAAGCACGTCGCCCCATGCTGTTGTAAGTTGCAGCCTCCTCGTGGTTGGAGTGCTCGTTCAACCGCTGTTGAGTGCGGGTATTGTGGTTTAACCGGGATCCATTTCCGGCTTCCAATCCTTGGAATTTACTATACGTCGGTTCTTGTTTACTGGGTGATTGCTTCACAACTGCCAGACCGGGTTTCCCCGAGTATGAGAGGACTTTCCTTCTCTCTGGCGTCCTTTCCCAAGTTATACAATGGGGTTCGCGGCGGGCGGGACTGGTATTGTAGGCATCCGGTACTCACCGGTAGTTCCTAACTAGCATATCTCTAATGCTAACACTCAGCCCTTAGCCCTAAGCTTCTAATTCCTAACTCGGTATTCCTAAGCTCGGTATTTCCAGTCATCAGAGCGATACTTTGCTCTGATACCACTTTTTGTAACACCCCTACCATTAATACATGCTTACCGTCCAATCTCCTTACACGTCAGATACACGCAGCGGATACTTACTTACATACTATGGGTGATACAATGCCGTTAACCACCCACGTGGCTAACAAGGCTACTACTACTGTTTACAGCATCGGTCTGATGGACCGGAATTCCGAGTACTACAAATCTACAATACATTCTCCATTTACCAAATACTACTACAATCTTCCTTCAATACAATACTCCAAGTACAATACAATATAATCTACATACCGAGTTTACTAAGGTCCTTATACAAGTGTAATATCTCTTCCAAGTTCATACATACTCTCTAAGAGTCTACATCTACCCATTTTCTCACAACTACTTACTTTCTAAGTACTAGGGTGTGCCTCCGGTCTCTTCCTTGACCATATTCGCTTCGGGCACCTGCACACTAAAAAATGTCCCCCGAAGGGGTCAGCTTTCGCTGAGCATGATAACCGCATACCCCGCGTACTAGTGAGGGTACGCCGACCACTTGGTCGTATACATGCGGTTTATTACATTCAAACATACATGCATACATGCTCTTATACACAATACAAGAATACTTACGCAAGCATACATACATACACTTCATTGCATACAGGGAATACAATATAACCATCCAATACATACTTACCTTCTTCCGAATACACATACTCAGTACATACACAAGTACAGTTCTTGTTAGCTTCATTGGTCCACCCGGGTTAATCGGGTGGAGATTACTCTTTTACTCATTATTCCATACATACGCATACATACTCATACTCATACTCATACTCATACTCATACATACTTACTTCTTACTCTTACTCATGTTAAGCTGGTATGGCCTCTGGGCAGGGACTACACCGTCCCACCACCAGGCTTTACTTGGTTCACTAGTCCAGGATGCTACCCACTTAAGGGATTTGGGCCGTGGACCAGCTTACGAACCAGGAATCGGATCCAACCTCTTGTCTCCTCCTCCTCACGCGTGGCGAAGCTATATCGGACTTGTACTCATTCCAATTTACTCACTTAAGTTTAGGAGTTAGATAGTTTAGGAATTAGCACAAGTCAACATCCACCAAGCCACAATAATACAATACCTATACACATACATACGAGGTACAATACATTACGCAAGTACAATACGAGGTTCGAATACCATTCATCATCATTCATATATTTCATGAATTATACAAACTAGTGCTCAAGACAATAAATATCAAGCACAACATAAGTCAAGCACAGGTAAGTGCAATATAGTCCGATTCATGCATTTATCTTATTTAGGTGGTCAAATAAGCACACAAATCGGGGTAACCAGATTAGGATACAGGGCATGAAGAAATCATACCTTTCACCGTTGTACTCGTATCCCAACGTTCCTCCGGTGTTCACAATCACAGCCTAGGATATGCATACAATTGAATGATTAATCTACCATTATTAATCTTAACTCAACTACTTTTGTGTTTTCTAATCCGTACTTACTAAGGCTTTACATTCCTTACACTTATATTTCATTTTACTTACTTCCTATTACTTGCCCATATTTTACATACCCATATATATACATATGTATAGGTGGGTATACATATATATATATACTAGTTATAAGCTTACTGTTTTTTTTTTGTAAGTATAGGGCCGTCCGACCCACTGTCCGACCCAAGCCCTGGGTCGGACCATTCCAGTAAGATTCGTTCCCAGAAATTACCCTGTCCGACCCAGCACTATTCCGTCCGACCCATACTCTCTGGGTCGGACCATTCCAGAAGGTTTTGGTCCTGTCGTCCAAGCTCCGTCCGACCCACGTCCGACCCAACGTCTGGGTCGGACGAAGTCAGAAACTTCGACGACGGAAAAATTTTAGCCTGTCCGACCCACGTCCGATCCACGGCTCTGGGTCGGACCATTCCAGAAAGTTTACATCTCGTTGTTTAAGCCCTATCCGACCCACGTCCGATCCAGACTCTGGGTCGGACGGGTCCAGAACCTTGTTACAGATTTTGTTTTGCCTTGCCAATTTCACTCATTGCTTCCCCAATCTTCCTACATATATCCTAACATGTTTTTGTACTATTTAAACATTCTAAATCACCTTAATTCATCCACCAATTCCATCACTAAATCCATCAAACAACTTACATAATTCCCTCACTTCCTTTCAACACTTACAACAGTTTTTTTTTTCATCCTCTAATGCTACAGATTTTCCTACAACTCCTACCATTCAATATTTCCTCTACCAATGTCACTCATAGCATTCCAAATACATTTCCAAGCCACTACATTACCTATACCCAAGTCCACTCTCTTCTTACCAATTCCTACACACTAATCTTTCCTAACTTCTCCAAGGCATTTTTACACACTATGCTACAGATTTTAGTTCCTACCTCCTCCATACATAATTCACTCTCCTAATGCCATTTCCAATGCCTACAATGCATTGTCTCACCTCTTCAAGTCCAACACTCATTCCCTAGGTCAAGTACATAAGTTCTCCTAGTTCCTCCGATACCATTCAACACTCTTGTTGCAGATTTTACATTCTTTCATTCTCTTACCACAACTACTACTCATAGTCATTAGACATCTCTACTTACTCCAATACACCCTTGGTTTTGCCATTCACCAAGTCATCCCTACATGTACATATTTCTACCAAAATTTTGCCATAGTCCCTCTACATTTCTTACTTCTCCACATATGTGTTTTCTCATCCAACTCATTCCTAATCTAGCCAAACCACAAGGGTTCTACCAGCACACATACAAAATCTTAGTACGCCACTACTTCCTCAATCCACATTACTAATGCACATACACAATACACTTGGCTCTAAGGCCTACAATTCACATACTAATCCTCAAATACTCAAAACTTCATAAACTTCCATACTAGTACATTAGTTTGGGTTCTTTTATTTGTTTACCCATTCTCATTATCCCAATGCATTAAATTTACCATCCAAGAAAGAATTCTTACCTTAAGCTCTTATTTCCTTCTTTCTTCTTCATTTCTCCTTCTTCTCTCTTTCTTGCCCAAATCGGCCATATGGGGAATGGAGTTACCAAACTCCATTCCCATCACCCAAAGCACATAAAACAAGTGCAATTAAACTACTAATCCTTAAATTAATGCTAATTCATTTAAAGTGTTAAAACACAATTTCTAGGGTTTACCTTTTGAAGCTTTTAAGAGGGGTTTTAGCCCTTGGTTCAAGAAGGTGAATCCACCACCATTGCAAGGTTGATATTATGCTCAAAAGGGAGAGAGAAAACAAGGCATTACAAAGCGGCAAAAATCGGTTATAAAGCAAGGTGGAGAAAACATGAGTTTTTCATGTAGATTTTTACCTTGTTGGAAAGAGGAGACTCCAAGCTCCATAATGGTGTGCTTTTCTCTTTGAATGGGGAAAACCCATGGAGATGAAACTCATCCTTTTCGAATTTTGAAAAGAGAGAATGGTAGAGGAGAATGAGGGGATTACAAATATGTAATTATTTTTGTGATTGGAGCTCAAATGTGGCTTGAGCATGAGGTAGAAGGAGGAGCTTCCATGGTTGTAGAGGGGGAGCTCAAATCGCAGCCAGAGGAAGGAGAAGAGAGGGAGTACGGTGGGGTAGAAAGAAATGGGAGAGAGAAAAGAAAAGTGAGAGGTGAGAGAGTATGTAGGGTACTTTTACCTTTGTCACTTTATTTGCTTTTCGCTCTCTTATTCAATTAGCTAGTTACATGTGTGTGTGTGAGGGGTTATTTGGCTAGTAAAAACCGGCCCCCATATAGTATACTAGCTGGAGCGTTTTTTCCGTCTTTTACAGGAAACGCTCGTTATTTTCCCCGGTTTAGATACCGTTCACTAACCGGGCCCGTTTTCCGGAATTCCCTCGTTTAATTATTTTTATTAGTTATTAAGCTTCCATAAATGCTTAATAATTATTATTTAATGATTTATAATTTTTACGGGTCCGTTTGACCACTTAAAGTCACGTTTCCGGGTTTTCTCGAAAAACGTGCTCTAAAGCTCTATTAGCGTTTTAATTCCTTATTTGGATCCGTTTTCTTCGGGAGTTGTTCCCATATATTGTTTAGGCCTTATTAAGCCTTTAGAATCCATATAATACGCTAACCGAGGTCTCGTACCTCCTATGGTTATTTAATGCTTATTTAGCGTTTTTCGCCTTTTAAGCGTTTCTTTATTTCTTTTGGATTTATTTTTCCTTACTGTTATTAATTAGGTACCATTAGGCCCTTAAATACGTATTAAGTTAATTTTAATCCCTGTATTTAAGTTCGGGGTATTTCAGTTACCTTCTTACTTGGTTATAAAACCATTCTTTTCTTTACTACTTCTTAAACTTGTTTCCTTACTCATTCACTTATTTTCTTACCATTATCACTTCATTAATGGTGTATTACTACATATATATGCTTACATTTGTACAGGCATACATATATACATATGATAACTATGATCATATAATAAAACTTTTTTTTTATTTTGACTCGACCGAACTTGCAAGTCTGGTCGCAAGTTCGGTCCAAGTTAGTAGGTTACATCGCGTGAAAATTCCAGGGCCGACCGACCTTGCAAGTCCGGTCCCAAGGTTGGTCCATTCCAGTAAGTTTCATATGTGAAAATTTTAGCCCGACCGACCTTGCAAGTCCGGTCGCAAGGTCGGTCCATTCCAGTAGCTTGCATTACGGGAATTTTTCTGGCCGACCGAACTTGCAAGTCCGGTCGCAAGTTCGGTCCATTCCAGAAGGTTTTTGACGGGAGAGATTTCTGGTCCGACCGAACTTGCAAGTCCGGTCGCAAGGTCGGTCGACTCTAGAAGGCTTCCCGTCTTGTAAATCTGGGCTCGACCGACCTTGCAAGTTCGGTCCTAAGGTCGGTCCGGCCCAGTACTTCAGTTTTAAAATCTGTTTTTGGGTGTTTTCTTTACCCATTGTTTCCCAAATCTTTACCAATACTTCCCTACATGTTTACCACTCATTTAGATGTTCTAAATTACCTTAATTCATCCACCAAACTTGCTACTCAATTCCTACACAACTTACACCAATCTTCATCATCTCAATTCAACACTTACATTATTTTGTTTCTTCACACTACTGCTACAGATTTTGGTTTTCCACATTATGCTACAGATTTTTACCTTAACTCTTGTACTCCAATACTCCCTCAACTAATGTCACTCTTGGTATCTTAAGTACACTAGTTCACCTCCTAACTCCATCCCACTTACAAACTCATTTTCAAATTTGTTTCAAACTACAAAACCACTCATTTTAAACTCTCCAAAATCTGTTCCAAATGTACCTAAGTCCTCAAATTCCTAGACAGAATTTGACATAGTCTCCCCTATATTTTTAACATTCTCCACACATTATTTCAGCTCACATATTCATCTTCTCACAATCTGTTTACTCAATACATTATACTCACATTTCAATACCACTACAACAACAATAAAATCCTGCACCCATACACATACTACCCATGGTTTTTCCCAAGCTTTCAAAACTCATTTAAAAACTTCAAAACTGTTACAACATCATTCCTCCTCATACTACAATATACTTACTACTCATTACTCGACTTATTACTCATTTTACTACTCCAAAAACTGTTACAATACTACATACAAAACTAGCTCAAGGTATAGGTGATTACCTTGTGTTTCTAGTTTTCTTTCTTCCTTTTTCCTTCTCTTTCTTTCTCCTTTCCTTCTTCTTTGTTCTTCCTCACACAATGCACAATACTACAACCATCATACCAATACACACTACCATTTAACATTCATTTTTGCACTAACCCTAGAATTTATATGTTTTAGGGTTTAGAAATGAGTATTACCTTCCAATGAATGGATGAAGTTCTTGACTAGCAAGAGAACAATATTCCTAGCCCAGGGAAGGAGCCAAAACCGGCTGAAGCAACAAGGAACCAAGAGTTCAAAAACTGAAATTTCTTATAATGCAAACAAGGGCTAGAATTATTGGATTTTCGAATTTCTTTTTACCTCAAGATGATAAGGAGGTGAAGGTGCTTCTAATGGTGGACTTGAATCTTCAAATGAAGAATACCCACCGAAATGAAAGTGGTCGTTTTCGATTTTTGAAAGGAGGAATGTGTTCTCCTTTGCAAGGGGGTTACAATGGTATAATTTTTGTTGAGTTTGGAGAAGGTTTGAGTGGTCAAAGAGAGGAGAGAAGGAGGGAGCTGTAGAGGCTTCAACAAATCGCCATTTGCAAGCTTGAGGAAGAAGAAGAGAAAAAGAGAGAGAGGGGCTACGTGAGAGAGAGCAAAGGGGGAGTGAGTTGTGAGGAGAGAGAGTGTCAAATTTGCTTTTCTTTACTTATTTCTTTTGTCCTCTAGTGAATTAGGAACAATAAAGAGAGTGAGTGAGAGGAGGGGAAATCGGTTCCCCCTACACACACATACACATTTTTACTTTTTATTTACAAAGTGGACACACTAAGTTTGTTTATTTGCATTCTCACCCCACAACTTCCCGGTTGTTACAGTTTTTACTAACCGGTAACCGTTTTCCGGAATTTTCTCGTTTAATTAATTTTATTGGTTCTAAAGCTCCACTAACATTTATTAGTGACTATTTAGTTGACCAAAATTGTTACGAGTCTGTTTGACCTGCTTAAAGTCACGTTTTCCCAGTTTCCTCGAAAAACGCGCTTTAAGGTTTGTTTATGCTTTTAACCCATTTTAAAGGTCCGTTTTCTTCGGGATTTGTTCCCTCATATTTATTTAAGTGTAATTAAGCCTTTAAAATTATAATTAGCCTAATTAATCACTGTTTTTAATTACGGGGTATTTCAACGCAACAAACGGGGAACAAATCAGGAGAAGAGACACAAAAATTGGTCACGTCCGGGTCAACTTGGCCGGACGCAAATCCGGACGTCTCATGTCCGGATCCGGACGCAAGCCGGACGTGACCCGGGATCCAGCTCCAAAAGTTCTGTGTCTTGTCTGGATCTGGACACAGATCCGGACATAACCCGAGTTTCAGATCTAAAAGTTCTGTGTCACGTCCGGATCCGGACACAGATCCGGACATCACGCAGAAATGAAAAATAAAATCACATGCGCTGATAATCGGGCTTTCGGCAGAATTATCAGCCGAGCGGCGGTTTAACCCATACTACAACATTTATTAATACATGCCCATGCTCAATTAATCACCAACTCACCAAACTTCCACTAACCTATGTTTATTTCTAAGCCTATTTAAACCCCTCTCCTGCTTCATTTCAAATCGTCCCAGACTCTCAGAGTCTAAACATTACTCATCCTCTCCTCTCCCTCCATATCATCCTTTCATCCACGACAATCCTTCATCTCCATTCACAAAATTTCCTCCGTAACTCTTCCCCCTCACTCACAGACAGAAACCTGCTCACGGCGCTCCATTTAGCCGCGTCCGGATTGACGTCCGGATTTGGACGGGCCCAGGGCAACGCGTCCGGATCTACGTCCGACCCAAGACAGCCGGACGTGACACAGACTTGAGTGGAATTTGCAGAATCGTCGACGGCTTCTAAAATCAGTTTTTCTGCTAAATCCCTCTATCCTTATGCTGTTTATATTGACCATTGTTATTCTGTCTATGGCTGAGTAGTCACTTTTAATTTCGGTTTACTATGTATCTCTAGAATAATTATTTCTGAACCTTTGTGATTTTCTATAGTACAATAGAATAAGTTCTTTTCCCTTATGAATTCCTAAACTTGTTAATCTGATCAATTAACTGAGTTTATCAGTTTGTTAGCTTATAAGTGAGAACTGTGGCTATCAATTGACTACAGGGAAAGAACCGATTAGTATAGAGATGGTAATTCCTCTAAACACTAGCTGACCATTAATCTAGACTACACTTAAAGCAATTAGTAAACAATGGATTCATAACGAGAGTTAGGATTCGGTCTTTGCTAGTTAGAAGTCGTGGAGCGGGAGACCGAATACGAGTTATCCTTATTCTAGGGTTTTATTCAGAATTCTGTAGAAATCACTTAGGGGAAGAAATTGCAAACCTAGAGAGAAGTAGTAAACCGGAATTTCCTTTATCAAACAAAATCAAAACAGTTATTCACCTGTTATTTATTGTTTTGCAACATTCACTATCATACACCAAAAGCCCCCAATTTCCTGTTATTTATATTATTTTTGTTTGTGTGTAAGTAGAAATTAAACTAGTCACTGCCTCCTTTGGTTCGATATTCAGGGAATACTCCGAGATTTAAACTTGCTATAATCGACCGGTACACTTTCCGTTAGGTTAAACCCCCAACAACAATTTACCGTTAGGTTTTACCCCAACAAGTTTTTGGCGCCGTTGCCGGGGAGGCACAGTTGCTTAGTTTAATTTTTCTATTGTTTTTATCTCATTTAATTTTGTTTTGTTTTTTTTTTTGTTTTTTTTGTTTTGTTTTATTTTATTTTTATGTACATACTTTTATTATTAATTTTATTTTTGTTCTTTATGTATATAATTTATTTTTCTTTCGAGGTACTTTGATTTGATGGCTGGATATTACAATCCGCCAGGAGGTTGGCCTGGATATTACAACCAATGGGTTGTATGCGAAAGGTGTGGAGGAAACCACGAGCTTGTTTACTGTCCGATCTCTTCTGGATTGGAGGATGCTATGAGAAAGTTTATATCATCTTACAACCTTCAACGACAGTTATGCCAGACGTGTGGAGGGGATCATGAAAGTTCTCACTGTCTGGTTCCTTTTGTCGAAAGCTGGAAACCAAAATCTGTTGAGCATGAGACCTACTTCATGTCGGAGATGAATGCAAGACTAGACTATATGTCAGCTAAAATGGCTCTCATAATTGAAAGGTTAGAAGCTTGTGAGGTTAAACAACCTACTGTAGTAACTGAGCGGAGTGATACGCAGCTTGATCATTCGATCCCTGAAGTTGCAAACACACCTGAGGTGGAGATCATGGAGAGACCAGAGCTAGAGATTGAGCAATTTGATGAATCAACTGAGTTAGAGAATAATATAATTCATGAAGCTATCCAGTCTATTCCTCCCCCACCCGTACTTGAGCCAGAGAGTCTTCCAGTCAACCTCCAGCTTGCACTTGTTAATGAATCGTTAGAGAAAAGTTACCTCGTCAACTTCAAGGAGCCCTTGATTCATGTTGAAGTTGATCTTCCTATTGGTTCATCCTTTGAGTTTCCACCGGATGACAAGGATGTTTACATTCTTGAATTTGATAAGGAGGACCAGCCAAAGTGTGATCTTCACATCAAGGATCGCCCATCTCAACACAGCCACCTGACGCTTTGAAATACCCCTAAATTAATTTAAATTAATTTAGGGGATTTCTTTTATTAAACCTTTAATAATACTATTAAGTATTAAATTATTATATGGAATTATGAATATTAAATTAGTATAAGGAATTATGAATATTAAATTATTGTATGGAATGATGAGTATTAATATTATATGGAATTATGGAAATTAATTTAGGGGATTCCTCCTATTTTACTCTAAGGAATACAATTTAATATTTAATTATTATATATAATTATATAGTATTATGAATTTAATAATAAGATTTATAAGTCAATAAATCTTGGGAAAATTTATAAACACTCCAACTATGTTATAAAGATTTTAGGAAGTGTTGGAACATTGTTTTGAAACATAAAAGTCAATATAAAATTCTAGAAACCTTAAAGCTTATTAAGCCTTGCTAGGGTTGACTTTTTGAGAATGGTCAAACCAGGCCATGAAATCTATACCAATAAATAGGTTATGGAAAACCATGAAGATCGATAAAAAGAACGTCAAAAACGGATCATCCTAGCCAAAGTTATGATCAAATGAAGTTTAGAGCCAAAATTTTGATTAAGGGCTGACGTGGCATGGCCAGCTGACTCATCGCCACCTCGGTAATCGCGCCCCAACACTTAGACAGATTTATCTCCTATATTCCTGGAACAGTAAATCAGGTTTTGCCCTATCTTGTGACCTTCATAACTTTCTCATCTTAAGGAATTTTTGAGTGTCGTCTTCTTTGTTGCCTTCTCCTACATTCCCTCTAAACAACCATAACTCACACAAACCCTAACTAGTTCTAGATCAACCGGTCTCAAAGTAGCCACCCTGCAAAAACCAAAACTGCAGTTCCAGTTTTTCCCTTCGAACAGGTAACTTCGATCAGCCATAACTTCTTCGTTTCTCATCCAAATTTCATGTTCTTTAGCTCGTTTTGAAGAGCTCTAATTCCTCTAAAACTTTCATGTTGATGGCCTAAGCCAATTCCCAACCTTTTGGAAGAACAAGGCGTCTAAAGTCTCGGTTTCGCCATCACATAAAATCACAGTTTTCTTTCCAGAAAACGCAAGGTAAACTCGCAACTTCTAGCCTCGATTTCTTTCGGTGTGTTGCGAGTTAGGATTAGTTCTTGTTATCAATACGTAGATCTAAGTTTACTCTTTCGATTGAGCACTTACACATTGCCTAACTCGATTTGTACTGCAAGTTATAGGTCCTAAAGTAGGCTTCGTGAACTGCTTGAAAGTTCGAGTTTTCCAGATTTCCCGAAATCGAATCCCTCCATTTTTGCAACTTCGGTGAGTTTCCGATCAAATTGCTCCGATATTGCTGTTCGTAGTCATGTTACCGGCCTAACCAATGTCTCAATTTAATCAATTACGTGTTAGATTAGGAGAATTTGTTAGATTGATGTTCGAATCGAATTTTGTATCCTATATGAACCCTAACTTCGAACTGAATTCGAAAGCCACTGAATACTGCATTATAATTGGGGAAATTGGCATCAATAGAACCGAAATTTGATTTCGAAACTATAGAAACAAGAATCACTCGATTTCGTTCTGTAGATTAGGAGATAATGGAGATTTAGTACTCGGGTTTGAATCTGGTTTCGCTGAAGAACACAGCGTTTAGGGACCGTCGATCTCGCTTTAAAAGGTTTGGACGGCCGAGATTAAAACGTTTCAGATTTAGTTTATTTAAGTTTCTATAGATTTCAGTAAATAACCCTAACTTGTTGAATTAATTTAAATACCTTCCCCAATGTATTTTGCCTTGAAATTTTAACCATAGATTCCTTATTTAATCTAGTTTATTTTGATGTAAATTAATATGGTTTTGGAGTTTTTAAACGTAAGTTATGATTTTTGCAAGTTACGGGTTTTCTGGAATTATTTGGCTATATTTAAAAGATATTTTTATGAAATAAAAATTTTATAATGTGTCTAAAATGTTATAGTTGCTGTATATTAAATTTGGGAATTTTTGGGCAATGGTAAAAGGTTTTAAAAATTGTGTTTGTGAGGTTTTCATAAGAATAACTTATAATATAAGGGTTTTAATGTAACCAAAAATTAAAGTATGGTTTGTTAATTAACTTTTAAGCTGGGGAAACTAAATTAACATTTTATAACAGTAAGTTTATAAATGTTTTGGTATTAGCTTTTAAGAGAAGTGAAATTATTTACATATATGTATATATACTTATTTAAGTAGAAATTTATATAAATCAAGGAAGTTAATTATCCTACATTTTATTTATTATATTATATGGGAGTTAATATTTTTAATTAAACTAAGGAATAAATATATATTTTTACGCATTTATAAAAAGGGAATAAAGCAGTAACTTAGAGTAAAACAAGGAACTAATAAATTACCACTTATAATAACTAAATAATATAAGAGCTGGAATCCTATGACATAGTAAAAGAAATACTTTTTGAAACATACTTGGGATATAGTTTAAGGTTGTAGTAATAAGATAGTTTAAATATAATAAAGGGAAACATTTTATTTATTAAACCATATATCGGTTGTAGTTATGCCTAAAAGTTATTAAACATAAGTAAATACAATAAAACTACATATATAATGTTTTGAACAAATCCTAGTATATATGAATATATACACATTAAACATAAATAAAATTAGATACCTTATAGGGAATATAATACGAAGGAATTAATAAGTTAAACTAAACCTCTACATAACACTAATAGAAGAATATTATATGAGGTGGTATTAAATTATAGTTATGTATTAGGCTTAAAGAGTTACCTTTGAATTTCCAAGGTTTATATATAACCATATTAAAATACATGTATAGTATTATTTGTCAATGACCAGGATGTAAATCTTAAATTGGGATTAAGTAATTAATAAGTTAGAACTTAGGAACAATTGTGATTACATAAAATGTTGTACAAATAGATCTTATTCTATAATTAGTGATAAACAAATGTAATACGTTTACATCTAGATGTTCTTAATATATAAACCATAATAAAATAAGTAAAATACTTTTACATCTAAATGTGAGGTGGATTAGTAAGTCTAGATTTAATCATTTCTTAACATTTATGGTATTGAGATATAACTTAATGTTTTAAGATAGAATCATTAAAAGGATTATGATATAATCTATATTAAACGATGATTTGGGAAATTTATCTAAATAATTATCCTTAAGTTTCTTAGAATTAGATAAGCCATATAAAATACATTTATTACCAATATTCAGGATGTGAGTTTACAATTAAGTGAGGTATTTAGTAGTGAGAATTTATAGGAAGGTTTATAAATAGGAATTTGATACTTAAAACCTTTGAACCTTTTATTAGATAAAACTAAGTTACATAAGATATTATATTGATATACTTTACGGTAATGGGAAATAATGATAGGTTATTTGAATATTAAA
The DNA here is from genome assembly GCA_023374045.1 of Limonium bicolor. Lineage (NCBI taxonomy): Eukaryota > Viridiplantae > Streptophyta > Magnoliopsida > Caryophyllales > Plumbaginaceae > Limonium > Limonium bicolor. The sequence goes on from CM041777.1 coordinate 441,815,137, forward strand.
TATGAGAATTTTCATAATAGATTATCTTATTAAATAATTAACAATTTCACTTATGAACCAGAATTTAGATCTCTGATAAATTCTACTCTATGTAGATATATTGTCCATCCTAAATACAATAAAGGAAATTAATTTACTAAGTTATTCCTTTGAAACTTTAGGTTTTGTAAAACAATTTAAAACGTATTTAAGGCTTAAGTTTATTGAAGTTTAGTACAAAAGGATTATACATAGTCTATAGAGTGTATGTGTGTAAAAATAAAACATTTAGGAGATTAAAGGTAAGTAAGGGTACATAAAAGGTTATATTTAAACACCTTATTATATAGGTAATAATTAAGCAAATAATGTACCTTGTGAATACTAAATGTGAGAGTTCTATAAGTCTAAGTTAACTATAATATAGTTGTTTCAATATGAGAGGTAATTCAACATCTTATAACAAGATTATTAGACGGTTATAATAGGAAGTCATTCTGAACTAAGGATATGATAATTGAGTTTAGTGGCTCAATTAAGTTATAATAAAATGTATCTACAACATTATGATTCCAATATACATGATGTAGATCTTATTTAAGTTAAGGGAAAGACTTAATCATAATGGGTTATCTAGTAGATATTGTTTAAATACATAATCTTTACATTGTGAGTTAATAGTATAGTATTCTGAGATGAGTCCATCATAGGTCATAATACAATGTTTATTTTAAATTAATAATAAAGGTATTGAGCTTAAGATTATTATTGAAATTCCTAGATTTAATTATATAATATAAACACATTTATGTTATAAAGGTCTCAAAGTCTTAGATGTGAGGATTGTGGTTAAATATGAATAAAGTGGATAGGAGTGGACAGTTAGCAGGTGTTAATAAAATACGTTCCTTGATCCTACAACCTTGGGCTATACAACCTTCTAAAATAAGTCAAAGGTTATACATAACATTTAAGCGAGGGCTTATAAGATAATTGAGATTTGGAAATAAGAGAGAGGAGTTTATTTAAGTTTAACTTAGGGTAAAGGTTATTGATAGTAAATTATCTTCAATGTTCCTCAGAGAATTGTTGAATGTTTGCACGAGTTTACTAGAACTGCTACAGCGTTGACCAGGTACGAATTCTCGTACTCTGATACTTTTGCTGATTGACTTATGAGACGTTTTCGAAGAACGCTAACTGAGTTTAAGAGGAATTTCTAAAAGGAAATGGTCGTGTGACTAACTCAGCTTGTGTGACTAATTGAGCCTTGAATGTGAAACTCACTTGGGTATTGGTTCCTTCTATTTGGTTGTTCCATTGGACATTGACTGCTTAGGGTTTACGCTTCTGCACTCTGTAGGACTGAGTGTTTTGGTATTGCTCTGGGTAGTTAGTGATATGGTGGGAATTTGGAAAAGGTCAATTTTGGTAAATTCTTCTTTCGACTCTGGATATCGTTTCATCCATGAGCTGGTTCTTGAGGTTTCGACGTGCGCGCGTCTTCAATGGTAACAGTGAGGGGCTGTATATCCCCTGTCCCAAAAAGGGACGTGATAGACTGTGAGGGGCTGTATATCCCCTGTCCCAAAAAGGGACGTGATAGACAGTGAGGGGCTGTATATCCCCTGTCCTAAAAGGACATGCTTGGTGGTGGGGGCCATCTCTCCCAGATGAATTATTCCATTCTTGAGTTATTGGTTCTTGGATCTATCTTATTATTCCTAGTCCTTTGTGACTATCTGAGTCTTTCTACTCCTAACGGGAATTGGGTTTAACTAGGGTAATGGATGTTCACTAACACATGATGTGATTTTGTTTCACTAACTTTACTTTTCTGTTATTTATCTCTATTCTTAATTTGTTATCTTGGTGTGAAGATTTGTGAAATGTTTGTTCCTCTGAGTAATGATGATAGTCACTCCTTATTGTATTATAGGTTGTACTAGCTAGTTTAATAGTATAGTCTCTTCTTTTCTTTGGCTGTAACCGAGACCAAAAGTGGCTGGGGATAATGTTTAGCCGAGTTTCAAGAGGGAGAGGAGGAGGGAATTAGCTAGTTGTCTTTTTTTTTTCTAGGTGGGTGTACTTGTACAACTTTTATGCACTTGTTTTCATAATTCTCTCTCTTCTTTGACATGTGCATACAGCTTCATACATGGGGAGAGTTTCCTTTCTTTGACTTTAGCGTATTAATGTAGTACATTAATGGTACATAATGAGTTATTAATGTGTTGGATAATAGCATGCAATATCCCTTGTTTTAATGTATATAAATGAGTGATTTTGGTCTTTGAAAGGTTGGTTTGACTATGTAATTCATTCCATGTAATTTAATCACTTTATTTGTGACATTGATATATGCATTAGAATATTACGTATAATATTAGTTTTAGGAGTTATTTTCTCCTTAATGTTATTCCCTCTTTGATTAGAGATTACATGTATAACTTGTGTTCCTTTTGAACTATGTATTTATACTATTATTTATGTTGAGTAGTGATCATTAGATGAATAATTGTTGATCATCTAGCTTCATTTGATTTAATTCCTTATTAAGTAAAGTAACTAGTGTTTGAGGTATTTCAATCTACCCCCCTTAAAAAGACTTCGTCCCGAAGTCTGACTTCTGATCAATTGTTCCTAGAAGGATCTAGTTCCATGACTAACTTCAATCCCAGGGATCAAGTCCCGTATCTCCATAACTTAAAGTGCAACAGGTGCATAAACCAACTCATCCCTGTGCAATAATAAGATGCATCTCATAAACTTAGTGCCATGAAGTGCACTTCCAATGTATCATGCAGTTTCACACATCCACACAAGGTGCAACGCAAGTGCACAATACCAAATACATAAATCCCCACTTAGACGCCGATAACCATCCAAGTACCACATCGGATACCTAAACATACTACCGAGTGCATACATGCACAAACAACCCAGATATACCACAGTGTGCCTTGCATACATTACAATCAAGACAACACCATCAACATAATTTCATCCAAGTGATTAAAGCACATAAATTCCACAACACAACAAGTATGCCCTACATACGTACAACAAACAACAACAACATAGCATCTTGGTATACGCCAAGAGGCTCTACCCCCCTTAAAAAGGGTTACGCCCCGTGACCCCCAGAGTATCAAACAACTGCTATGAGAAGAGCGCTGGATACTTGGTTTCCCTCCTTCTCGTATTGGAAATGAGGAGTGGAGTTGTCTCTTATCTGAGACGTGGGCCTAACTCTAGTCTTTTGGGCTCTAAAATATATGAATGGTGAGTCACGTACTTCTTCAGCTATAAGGCATGGAGTACTTGTGCACTCTTCCAAACGTGTTCTAATGGGCCCACTCGCTCCGTGGTGAGGTGCAGACCCATGAACATAGGGCTCAATTTGCCCTTTCGTTCTTATCAGTGTTTTATAGATTATTTATTAGTAGCAACTTATTGCTTTTCCCATTTCAATGTGACTGTGTCATGCACTGTCTTTCATGCTTTAGGAAACAAGTTATCTTAATAGCTCGAACGCTTGATTAGATTTAGATTGCCTATCTTAGTATCCTAGATTACTAGCGCACATGCGCGTATTATATTGTCAAGTGTTCTTATATTTACTCACTGATTGTCAGTTGAGGTGAAATGTGGTATTGATTATCGTTAATACTTAGTACTCTAGCACTTGTCTCAGCCATCTTGAGACATACTAGTCTATATATTCACAGAGATAATCCTTGTCTTTTCGCGTCTCCAGATTATTTGTTCCGAAGTAATGTGTTAGTTGTAGTATTTGTTAGGAATTTCCCTATGTTGTATGTTGTATATATTTTTGTACATCAGCCTAATAACAATGTTTGTGTGGTTCACCCTACTCTTTTTGCTAGGGAATTTATTTGTTGTTCTCATATTTGTGTTCTACTTCTTCTTTCGCATCCCGTGTGGGTATGCTTCCTGGCAGTTGAGGCATTTGCCTCCTAGTATGTTTTATATCCTTTCTACTTTTCAGTTGTTTCATCCCAAGTGTAGTTATATATTTGTGTGTTTCTTACCATTGAGTTCTAAGCGAGTTCTATTTGTCCGATCTTTGCCAACTTACTTATTTCTGATGGCTACTTATAATGGTCATTTTTGTGCATGCCATATTCTGACCGATTTGATAGTTATTGGTTATTGTTACACTTGCCTTAAGGCTTAGGGCATCCGCTAGTATACTAGCTCTGCCTTTCTTTTGTTCATAGTAATGTGTTTGTGTTTAGCCCGTCGTGAGTGGAACGTATCATTCCCTTTTATCCAGGCATGCGGTGGTTGTTATGTCATAAAGTATTGTTTGTGTCTTTAGTATGTAGAATGGTTCTCTTAATGCCTCTCTTTCGGGTGGCAGTTATCATCTTTCGTCAGTATCCTCTAGGTGGTCTAATTTGCCATTGTTGGTAGATCCTTTATCTTTATAAGTGTTCACGTATTCGCTTGCTCGTTCAATAAGTTTTCATGTCTTGTTACTTAGCTGACTATCAGCTCTCTTGTCTTTCGGGAGATTTCCCTTCATATTATTGTGTGTTAATCACTCCCTTGTGGAGTTACGACCCTGGTCGTATTATACTTAAGGTTTTTAGTTTCTTTGGTCTTGTTGCTTTAATTGAGACTCTTCCTGTTAATTTATTTGAGGTAGTTATTTGTACTGGTTTGGGTTTGTGTCACTGTCTGTCACACGTTTATAATTTGTGAAGTATTCTATGTCAATTTCCTTCTCAAATGATATTGGGGTGTGTCCTGAGGAAATTGTTTTGTTCTCCGGGTCCCTTGCTCAATGGGCATGATTACGTATTCTATGTTTTGTGAGTGTTTAGGATATTGTGCCCTAGTGGAGAGGTTTATTGTAATACTACGAGGTAGTTTTCTCTCCTGTCATTGACTTCGTTATTGACATAATTCACTGAGGTTTTAAAGGGTTTTACGGTCATTTGTATAGACAAGTATTTGTTGGCCTATTGTTTAATGAGTTATTTATCGAGGTGATTGTGTGTTGACTCCCAGTCATCGTTATTCAGTTCTCATGTGCGCGGTTTAGCGCTTGTTCGTTGTTTCACGCTCTTGTATTTGTAGGTTATTTATGTTATTTGAGGTACGTATTATAGTTCTCACTTCCTATTATTTTCTGGGTTACATCTTTTGCTGTTATTTCGAACCCCATGGCGAGGGTTCATGTTTTCGTCTTTTATGGGAATCATTGTTTTAGTTGACTTGGAACAATTTTTTGTTATTATTTACTTCGTTTCAGGTGTTGCTGCCCTTTTCGGTATATGTCAGAAAGGTTGTGGAGGCGGTAATTTCGCTCTCCTGGACTCATGTCCTTCTAGTTGTACATTTAGATGTCTTTATTTAGGCTTGTCTCTTGTATTATGAAATTGTTTAATTTACATACTTATTATCCCTCACAGTCGTCGCATCAGCAGGCGACATACCTTGAACACATACTCCTTTCTTGTCCCCTATTGTATGGTTTAATACCGGCGGTAGTAGCCGCTCTCTTTATGTGGGGATCCCATCCAAATGATCAGTGTGATCAATAGAATAACAATGTTACCATCACAAGGGTATAAATTTGATGAAGATAGTGAAACTTCTCGTATAACCACTCTATTTATTTATACTTGTTGTATAGAATTCTATGGTGGAAGTTTTATGTTATATACATAGGTACTGTCATGTGTATATAGAGTACAAAAATCTCTAATGCCCTTACATTAATTATGGGGATATTTATGGATGAGGGAAATTAATGTTCTATGTTTACTTTGCGTAGGAGGTTTGAACTCAGAGTATGGTATGATAACTCCTATCTCGCCATTTGTTTGCTCTCGTTGATTGTGGTACCCCATTGTAAGGGTGGTGCTTTGAGTGTTAATCGTTGACGTATTCGACACTTGTTCGCATCTACGGTGTGATCAGTTTATGTAATGACTGTGTTGCGTTATAATACGTTTGATTTTGATCCTATTAAGGGTTAACATATTTTTCCTCTTTTTTTTTCCGGTATTCATTGTATGTTTACGTGTGCCATTGTGGGCATAACACCAACCCTGATCATTACGTGATCGCACTTCATTTTACAACTCTGACATATTCGGGAATGAGTTGTTATTTTTGAGTATTCACATTTGTGGAGTTGAATGTATCCTTCATGTTTACAGTTGGTGCATATTGATTCTTTGGTTTCCTCCCATCTTTAAGGATAGTGATGCATTTAGGAAGTGTTATAACATTTCGTATGGGGTCGTGGTCGTCCAAAAGACTCGACACTCGTCATTAATAGCGGTCGGCATTTAGTGCCGGTACACATCCATGGCATTTGGCTCTTAAACCGATACTAATGGTTTGTTAATGTCAAACCAGTGTAATTGTTATGGCTGTTGTATGCCCTTTTGTTATGATGGTCGGACTCTTTCGGTCCTCTATGGTTTGTAGGTCTCATGTTTGAGGGTTTTTTTTCTTTGTGTTCCTACTCGTGTCAGGTTTTATTTATGGGATTGATACTAAAGTGGTATGAATATTTGATAATTTCGGTAGTCACGGTATCATTCGTTGTGGTCTTCACGGTCTTGTAGGGTTTAATTTAGGTGCAGTACTTACGGTGGCAAGTGCGCGAGGTAGGAAGAATTATTAGTAGATTGATTTTCATGGCGCTTACTGTAGCAAGCGCGCCATGCAGGTTGAGTTATTGGTTTTATAATTGTTGGTCTCATAGACGTCTCGGTCGGTTGAGTATGACTCAATTAATTTATCTTGGAAAGGGTAGTATCGGGGTTATTACAGTCTGTTAGGGTGTGACAAGTTTTCTAGGGTAGTTCTCTTTCTGGGTGTTCTGAGTTAGGCTTTTTCTACGTTTGTCTTAAGTTTCATTGTGATGGAAAGAGGGCGTTTGACGTATGCGATCATGTAGTTAATTTATTGGGTTAAGGGCTTACGGCTTCCTAGAACGCGCTGAGTACTAGTACCAGCGCCTAAGGTTCCCGCAAAGTTTGGGGTATATTGCCCCTGGTGGCTCCTTTCCCCTTCTAATTGCTCGTACCAGCTGGGGTCTGCCCCGCGTAGCTACCACATGGCGCTTCGGGTCCGGCAGATGGAGTACTCCGGTCGTCTACGGTATGACATTCCTTCATTGGGGGTTGCGTTGTAGCAATCTTGGTTAACTGAACAGGGTTCTGTGTTTAATTATGAGCCGACTCGATTGTCCTATGGATTTCTATCCTTCTTTAAGGTAGGTTTTAGTGTTCACTCGTCACCGCATATATGCATGCTTCTAGATATATGTAGTTACCGGGTCCACCGGTCCTTAGGGATTCATTGTGTTGCAAATTGTCTCATCTATCTTGGTATCGTAGCATTTATGGCAGCCATGTCGGTCTTCCCGATCAGGAGGAATTCTCTGTCTCCGTGGCGCCTTTCATTATCTTGCCTCTATGTCGACATTCGAGATGTGGGCAGCGGTGGGTGGGGTACTACTGCTGGTTCCCGAGATGTTCTCCCATCAAGCTAGTGCGGCTCCATGATACTCGGGACCGCAGGACCTCCATTACCCCCGACATGCCTCGCCCAAAGTGATTTATACTTCTTCTCGTCGTTTGTAACACATCATGTTGTGTCTTTACTCGGTAGTTCACCGTATAGCAATCTATAATATTGAAGTGCCATTAAGGCTGATGTTGTTACGCATTCACGTTACTAAGACACTGGTTCATTTAAGACCAGATGTCTCGTTCCTCACAAGCGTTCCCCATATTCCTATAATCCTAAGCTCACTGTCTTAACCCTAATTATCTCGTCATCAGAGCGGTACTCCGCTCTGATACCACTTTCGTAACACCCCTACACTAAATTCCGGTTAAACTAGCGCGCCTAACATAAATATCAGTCGATTCGCAACGTAATTAAAAGTTGCCTACAAATAAACCGGGTGTTACCCGCCGTTACCCGCCCATGCGAGTAACGAAGCGTTACCAACTATCCAATCTACACTACCGCTGTGATGACAGAGATTTAATACAACTAAAATTACAAACTGAATAAATTCCGAAAGAACAGTGAGCCATCTATCTATCCCAATACCACAATGTTCGTAAACAATAAGGTAAACAACCGTGTCGTACGTAAGTAAACTGTTAGCTACCCCAAGAATCCCGCGCTCCTGTTCGGTCTTCGTCCGTTTCAATCCTGAAAGTGGGGGCCGTATAGGCTCAGCCAACGCTGAGCACGAACTATATAACCTTCATGAACCCTAAGACTACTCAAGTTATTTAGCCCAATTGTTAACATGCTGTTCCAATTTCATGCTGTACCGTTTTCATTTACAGTAACGAACAAACAATATTCATCACTCATAGCAATTCAAACAATAAATACATACAATCACCATACCATTCCACAACAAGCAATAAGCAGGTATATAAACAACGACAATTAACAGTGCGAGAGTTATACTCTCAGGAATGATCTTGTTATGCGGCCTTCTTGTTTTACTGTTCAGGGCTAAGAATATTTCCTTGAGTCATTCCTTAACATTTACTTAATTTGTTCAATTATGATGGGCGTCATGTTAGGACAACCCGTATAAGCTTCCTCTTCAGGAGCAGTCGCTCTGATGCACTTTAATAGTGCGGGTTGTCAGGAGTCCGTAGAGGCCTGACGGCCGGAGCCATTGCACCAACAGCAGTGCACTCTGACCAACGATCGTATCCGGCTCGTTGGAGTTTCCATAGCGAGAGAACCCTATCCGGTCGTTCCCTCTCTTCGGTGATCACCCATGCGCAACCATCTAGTCCGTGACTACCCTGGATTTATTTCCTCATCTTAATTGTTTACTTAATTCCACCATATAATTCGGTCCGTGACCTTTACCTAAGATCTATGCTTAGGTTATGTAGAGTGTATTCTCCATGTAGGGACCTTTAAGGTCGTTAACCTTCGCCTAGACGTCGCCTAGGCTGCGTACATCCTCAGGTTTATATAATAAGATCACAGTTATTATTTTTTTATTTCCATATTATCATCCACAGTCTGATCCGAGTTTTTGTATACAATTTCTAGATTGTAATCCGTCGCGTACAATAAAGATCGCGAAACAACAAAACATTTAAATCCACAACCACAACACATAGCAAACATATCACTCTTGTCATGCATACACACATACCAGAACCCGAGGAAGCCCTCAGGAACACTCGGACCATATAGAACGTACCGTACACCGATGTAATGCTAGCGTGCGAAACCACGCTCACCCTCTAATCCTTTGTAACTCGACACTCGCAACCCGGTCTACTGGAAATTTAGTATCTCATTAGTATTTACATCCCGGACCTACCTCACCATATCAAGATAAGTTCTAACCTCTATCCCGTAATAAATTCTCAGTCGGTTATTCGTTTGACTTGATTT